>JAKSZU010000004.1:7686266-8290641 GCA_026018925.1 Tupaia tana | reverse complement strand
AGAAGGGTAAGCGTGACAGAACGCTGCCTCCGCTGGCCAGGGCCCACCTGTGAAGAAGTCCAGTGGCCCTTTTCATAACCCGCCCCATGGACCCCCTTTAGTCGAGGGCTTAAATAAATTCCATCTGCCCTTGCCAGCTGCAAATCAGGAAACGCAAGGACGGGCCAGTGTTAGCCTCCCATTCCCAGCTGGGTCTCAGTTTAGCAATAGGAAGAGAACTGACGGGATGGAGCTAAGACTCTCCTGAAACAGGAGCCAAAGGGACAGTCTGTGGGGCTGACAACCTCAGGCAGTGCACATGCATTTGGCTTCGGGGCTGGCTCGTGTCTATTTTGGTGAGCTGGTCAGCTATATTACTGATGGATGCAAATCAAGACACCATCATCAGGAGGCTGGGCAAATTCTTTTCAGGATGTGGCCTGGAGCTCTAGCAGGCTGAGGTTGTGTGAAAGGGCAGCACCAAAAAAGAATCAATATGCCAGGTTCTGAGGACACTGACAAGGAAGAGTGGACGGTCAGAAGAGAAGTGTTTATCAGTGCTGCACCTACAGTCTTCAAAAACTAAGAATTCCAAGTTCCTATGCCCACAGTTGCTCGAGTCAAGGCTGGGCTTGAGGTCAGCAGCTACAACTCAGCACAAAAGACTCCCTGCATCTCAAGGTTTGCCAAGCTGCCAGCTCATGGCTAAAGAGAGAGACAGCACCTGCGGGGCCTAGGTTTGTGGCCTTAAAAGTCTCTGACATTGGGTGAGCAGGTGGCACAGTGGTTAAGGTGCTGAATTCCTACATGACTGACCACAGTTCAAATCCCAGATCCAGCAGCTTAAAAATCACAACAAATTAACTAATTAATTAATTAAAAACAAACAAACAAAACAAAACAAAACAAAAAAAACACTGACATTTAAGCAAAGAAACCCTCAACTGTCATCCTGGAGATCTGTTTACTACCCACGAGTTCCACACCGATACACACACCCGCTCGGCTTACTTGCTCACTGTCTGCAGCCAGGAAGTAGGTAAGCATCTAGGCACAGCAGTGAGTGAAAGCCCACCAGTCTTGGAACTGAAGAAGCACACAACCTAATACAAACATTTCACTCATTATGCCCTCCACTACAACCCCCCTTTAAAACAAAACAAAACCCAGCTCTACAGTTATGCACTGTCTCATTTTGGCTGGCAAAAGAGGGACCTCCATCAGCTTTCCAAAGATCCACGGGAGACAGTGGCTTCCAGAGGCACCTACTTGTGCTCCGCAGGCCTGAGGGCAGGCCTCTGCTGCTCTGACCCAGCGCACTGGCACTTACTTGGCGTGTAGTATCGGTCCAGGATGCTGAGCGTCAGGAAGGCCCCGTAGCCATGGGCTGCGAAAGGAGCCTTGGCCAAGGCTGCCAGGTAGTCCATGTAGTAGAGCGCAGGCCCCTCGTGCTCATCGTAGCCAGCCAGGAGGAGGTTCACGTGATACGGGGTCTGCAAACGAGAGCCATGGCAAGGTGTCGGTTATCACAGAACACCGACTCTCCTCCCGCGGCAGATGGAGGAGTCCGGCTCTTGAACAGGAAAACACCAGGGCCAGCGGCGTGAACTGTGATGACAGTGAAGCTGTAGAGAAATGCGAGGGCCTGAGGTGCGGTCAGAGTCTGGGTGGTGAGCTTGTCCTCTTCGGCCACAGAACATTTGGAGCCCTTAAGGAGTATGAGAAAGCTCTTTTCCTCTTAAAACCATGGTCGAGAACCTGTTACAAAAGCACTTCAAAGGCAAACCCTGGGTACTCTTGTGAATTTTTTTTTTTTTTTTGGCCAGAGGGCACATGCACTCGCGTGCTAGAGAGAAAGAAAGGGAGAACGAGAGAGAAGAAAACACCCCCTAAGGGAATGTCACACCACAATCCCTTCTCCCACTTCTCCCTCCATTTGGGATTCTGGGCATGCACACCCATGTGCCCGGCACATTTTGTAAGCTGCTGAGTCTGGGACTAGAAACCCCCAGTCAGCCATGTGGGACTCGGCTGCCTTAACCACCCGTTTAGGGAGCCAGCCTTTGTGTCATTCCTAACTGCTGAAACCAACACACGCAATTCAGAGAGCCCTGACCTAGTCCGCCTTGCCCTCCATCGCTAAATGGGTGATTGTTTTTTTCTCTACCAGCTGGGCTATTTACTACAGCAAATTCAGTCTGTGCCCTGAATTTGTGCCCAAATTCAGCAGCGGGACCCTCACTTCTGCATGGCTTCCTTTTTCTCTGCAGAATGTTTCCCCTCTAGCATTTGCTTCAGTGCTGGGGAGTGGGTCCTGCCTGTGGTTCTGTGCCCTCCCTAAGCTGCACGTGTGTATCTGATTAAATGCACATTCAATGAGATGCCCTATTATGGAGCAGTGGGAGCAGCAACAACAAGTGGTCCTAAAAGTGATGTCTTGGATTCTTTGAACAACGGCTAACATGGTATTTGGCAGTCTAAATCATTTTAGAGGAACACGTGAAAAGGCTGGCCTGCAGCACGGGCGTTAAATGCTGTACACTGAGAGCTGGATCCCACATGGGCCGACCGTGCTTGAAATCCTGGCTCCGGAGCTTGAAAAACATGCTGGGTGTGTGTCTGCTGGGTGTGTGTCCACTGAGCGCTGAAATACTGATGGGGAGGAGGCATGGAGGGAAAAAGACTGGCACAGCACGACCCACTCAAGGTGCTCTCTCTCTCTCTCCTGAACACATGTGCTCTCTAGGTAACAAAAAAAATAAGAAAAAAACAATCATAATAACATTGTATACTTGTTTGAATTACTAAGCCAGCTGGGCGAAGAAGCAGGAAGAGTTCCTAACATTTCCTGCAGATTACAGAGTAGTTTTAACCTCCAAACAAGCTTCTGCCTGGGGATAAGAAGGGTAGTCTCGGAGGGATTGGGGCTGATCAGTAGTGGCCAAGACTTCTGAGGAAATGATTACCTGCCCATCACCTCTCCCGCGGGCAGTGCGCTGCCCTGGGATTCTCTGCTGCATTCTGTGACTGCCTTCTTAGCAAGGCTGACCTAGGCAAGACACACAGCACCGTGAGCTCTGTTCCCTAATGTAGCACGAGGCTCATTAAGCCACCCCCTTTCTATCTTCTAGGTAGCGTGGTGAAAGAGGGAGGGGGGGAAAAGGGGCTGAAGTATCTCAAGTGCTTAAAGAAAAGATGCTGCCAAAATTCCTACTATATTAACTATATCCCAGTCTCTTTTTGATAGCTTACCACTTTGAACAATAAAACACCTGTTTAAATAAGCTGAAGATAAAAAAAACACACACACACACACACATAAAACTAATAGTTGTTGTTGTTTTCTATTTTTTTAAAAAGATTTTTGCCATGGGCATGTGTATTTGCCAGAGAGAGACAGAGAGGAAAAGTGAGAAATCTCCCCCTAGAGAGATGGCCATGCTGCAATTCCTTCTCCATTCTTCTCTTGGGATTTTGGGCACAGAAGCACACGTCCCCAGCATGTTTGTCAAGCCACCAGACCCTGGACCCAAACAATGGAGTCAGTCACGTGGGATCCAGCACCCCAACCACCCCGCCGACTACTGTCCCCACTAATAGCATTTATTTTTTTATTTTTTAAAAATTTTTTTGGAGAGGTTTTTGCTATAGGGCGTGTGCACTCACCAGACAGACAGAGAGAAAGAGAGACAGAAAGCGAGAAATCACCCCCCAGAGGGGATGGCCACGCCGCAATCCCTTCTCCATTCTCCTCCCGGGATCTTGGGCATGCACGCACACGCGCCCGGTGTGAGTTTTAAGCCACCAGGTCCGGGACGCAAACCGCGGTCGACTACATGGGAATCCAGCGACATAGCCATTACGCCAACTGCTGGTCCCCCCACTAATAGCATTTTTAAAGTGTGAAAACAGTACTGAAAACTGTGGCAGACATACCTTGGTGCTCTTACAGTTCAAATTAGAGGGGAGAAGGAGAATAGCAAAAGGATTCTAACTGGTTTCCCTCCTCTCCAAGAGAAGGAATAATACAGTCTATAACCTATCACGAAATAAGTGAACCTTTTTGCTAAAAGAGTAACTCTTCCCTTTCCCACCCACTAGCTAGAATATCCAATATATGGCTAATTTAAGGAGCCACCAAGACACCCAAAGAGGGTTTAATCACAGAACCCAGATATGCCGTCTTCGTTTAAAACAATTAACGTCAGGGCCAGTATAGGTGGTGGGGTGGTTCAGGCACTGGGCCCCCCCATATGAGACTGTGGTTTGGGTCCTAGACCTGGCAGCTTGAGAATGACGGCATGAGTGTATGTGTGCATTCCCAAAACTCCAGGAGAATAGAGAAAGGATTGCAGTGTGGCCATCCCCTCTGGGCAATGTTTTTTCAGTTTCCCTATCATTGTCTCTCTCTCAGGTGAGCACATGTGCTCTATGGCAAAAACCTTGGGGGGAAAAAAAAAAGAATAAAAAAAAAAAACAAAAACAAAATTAGTGTTACTAAAAAGCTATTACCAGGGACCAGCAGATGGCATAATGGTTGTCACTGAACTCCCACATAGCCTACTATGGTTTGAGTCCTGGACCTGGCAGCTTAAAACTCAAGCAGGGTGTCTTAGTGTGCATGCCCAAAATCCCAAGAGGAGAACAAAGAAGGGATTGCAGTGTGGTTATCCCCCCTGGGGGGTGATTTCTCGCCTTCTGGCTCTCTAGAGAGTACACGCACCCTACAGCAAAAATTTCCTTAAAAAAAAAAAAGAAAGAAAAAAAAAAACGCCAGATTTTACATGAAGCTCTATGTCAACAGAATTCCCCAAACCAAATCGTACTGCTTAACTGGTCTACACAATATTGTCTACTTATGCTTAAGCATCTGACACACACATCACCAAAGTTGGTATTCAGAAGCTACAACTCGTGGGATAGAAGATAACTCACAAATTATTGTGTGACTCTGAATTACCAACTTTTTGCATGTGTGAGATGCTTAAGCATAAATAAATGGTGTTATCTAGACTAATTAAATCAATACATCTGTGTAACAACTTGCAGTTTCTGAAATTCTTCTGACAAAGCTCCATCAAAGATCTCTGGCTCACACTAGTTTTTTAAAGTACCAGCTCGTCCTGTGTATTGTCTCTTTCTCATTACTGTAAGAGTCATGGCATTCAAAGTTATAAGCCAAAGTTATGGACTGTTGGATTGTGAAATCCCTTAATATTCTTTTTTGGAGAGGTTTTTGCTATAGGGCGTGTGCGCTCACCAGCAAGACAGAGAGAGACAGAGAAACAGAAAGTGAGAAATCACCCCCAGGGGGGATGGCCATGCCGCAATCCCTTCTCCTCCATTCTCCTCTTGGGATCTTGGGCACGCACACACACGGGCCCAGCACGAGGTTAAGCCACTGGATCTGGGACTCGAACACACGGTTGACTACGTCGGAGTCCAGCAACATAGCCATTATGCCAACTGCTGGTCCCAACAGGTCCTACTTCTAAGAACTGTGTCAAATTCAAGTGCCAATATATTTTTTAAAGAATTATTTTATTTAACTTTATTTATTATTATTATTTTCCATTTGATCAGAGAGAGACAAAGAGGGAAAGTAAGAAAGCAAGCCACCAGTCCGGGACTTGAACCATGGTCGGCCATGTGGGAGTCCAGTGCCTTTAACCACCATACCACCTGCCGGCCCCTCAAGTGCCAGTATATCTATAAAAGTACAGAGTGTTGCTTTTTGCTGGGCTCGAGACCCTTCTCTTTCTACTTCCCTGTACACATGGGTTGCTAAGAAAAGACTTAGGGTACGGTCTGGCATTCAGAGCACACAGGGGAGACCAAGAGCATAAATAAATATCTTGTGGAGTTGTAGCTGGCGGTGACCTAAAAAAAGTTAGTCACTTCACCCCTTTTAGTATTCTCATTTGAAACGTGGGTTGATATACCTACTACAACAGGGCTGCACTGAGGATTCAAAGGCATGCTGCACGTGAGTGACAAGTGACAGGACAAAGGGAGGGCCTAGTAACATAACATGTCCTTCACTGGGGCACAGTCATCTTCCAAGTGTCTCTGAAATAAGCAGAAGCCCAGGTCCTGGCACTGGACCCAGCGAAATCCCTCACACAGGTGTCCATAAAAGGCCACGGGGTTGTTACAGAAAGTGCCCAGCACACTGCCTCGTGTGAAAGAAAATCGTGAGTTTCCTCCTCTCCCCTTCCCAGGGCTCTTTCCAGGGGCCTTATGGCAATGATGCTGACAGTCACAAAGACACACGTGAGGGACCAGCAGTTAGCGTAATGGCTATATCGCTGGACTCCCATGCAGTTGACCGCGGTTCGAGTCATGGACCCAGTGGCTTAAACTCACGCCTGGTGTGTGTGTGTGTGTGTGCCCAAGATCCCGAGAGGAGAATGGAGAAGGGATTGCGATGTGGCCATCCCCCTGGGGGGTGATTTCTCGCTTTCTGTCTCTCTGTCTCTTTCTGGCGAGTACACGCGCCCTATAGCAAAAATCTCTCTCTCTCTCTCTCTCTCTCTCTCTCAAAAAAAAAACAAAAACAAAAAAAACAAACCTCACGCTGGGGGCCAGCAGGCAGCATGGCAGTTAAAGGCACTGGACTCTCACATGGTTGACCATGTTTTGAGTCCTGGACCTGGCAGCTTGCTTTCTCACTTTTCCTCTCTCTCTTTTTCAGTTTCTCTCTGGTCAAATTAAAATAAATTGATAAATCAATAAAGTTACATAAAATAATTCTTAAAAAAAAAAAAAACTCACACTGGGTGCATGTGCATGTGTGCCCAAGATCCCAGAGGAGAATGGAGGAGAAGGGATTGTGGCGTGGCCATCCCCCTGGGGGGTAATTTTTCGCTTTCTGTCTCTCTGTCAAGTGCACATGCCTTATAGCAAAAATGTTTTTAAAATAAATAAAGGAAGAAAGGATGGGCAGACAGGGCTAGACAAATGCATCCCTTCCTCCCTTAACGAGGATGTGCTATAAGCTTATTTTTACGGTGAAGGGCTTCGAGTCATGTGGTGCCCTCCTCATCTACACCACAGGGGTAATGAAAGCTCCCAGTGTTACAAGCCGTGGTAAGGCTCAAATGCATACATGTGAAGTGCTCAGTGCAGTAAGGGAGATGCCACTGTCAACATCACCAGCGGCCACCACGTCACTTTAGGCTTAGATCGCACTGGTCACAGGTCTGACTAGATAAGAAAAGATCAAGGGGAGGGATAAGGTAAAAAGCTCATTTCTCATGCAGTTCTCCCCAGGACTGACACAGGCAGCACCTCTGAGAAGGCGCCACTCAGCAGAACCGAGTTCAGGTCCACTCTGAACACCAGTCCACTCAGGCTTTGGGTGATGCACGGCACGCACGTGTAAACGTCCTTGCGTTAGACGGAGCACTCTCTCCCTCTGACTCTCATACATACAGTTCCTTGGATATTTCCTTGTAGTGATTAAGAAGAGCGTGAAATTCCATAAATTTTACAGCTAAAGAGAACAGTTGTGATAAATACATCGAAACAACAAAATCAGTGACGGGAATCTGGGCGGCGACAAGCAGCGGTGTGACATCTGGCGGAAGCTGAAGTCGCAGCCAGGGGGAGAGAGGTGGGCGTGAGGAAGCATCCCGCCGAGCGTGGACACAGAGAGAGGAGCTGCCAGTCTCCCTCTGGAGCCCGGCCAGCCTTTGCCACCTCTAATTGAGGAGGATGACACGGCTGGCTGCAGTGCCTCGCACTGTGCGGCTTCTTTGTCAACCTGCTGCACCTGGAACGCTGAACAGTGAGGGCGGCATCACCTCCCTTCCTGGGGTAAGCAACTGGGAGGGAGATGCAGGACCACCAGAAGAACCAAGGAGTTTGTCCAGAGGTAAATGTCTTAATAAACAGACTTCTAAAATACGAAACAGACTGGACTTTGACAGGGAACAATGGGCTCGCAGTTCTCTCAGTCACACCAATTGTCAGAGCTGCCTAAAATTCCATCTTTGGCACTGAGAGTACTTCACAATGATGCAGTTGGTAGAGTTACAAGGGATCTAAGAGCTCAACAAATGTGGCGATGGAGGCTCAAAGAGGAGACAGGAACTTGCTCTAAACCAATAGGTCAACCAGCACCAGAACTTCAGCTTCCCAACTACAAGTCTTGTATGCCTTCCCAGGAAACCATGTTGCCTCCACAACATGGAAATTAGTGCAAAAGTATGATTCAGTATATAAATGTCCATTTCGCACTCATATACTTCAGAATGTGCTATTTTGCATACCAGCAGCTACTGTTCACTATTTCATTTATCTCATGTCAACCCTGGTTTACCAATGCCCAGTTTTCCAATTTCATTATTAAATAAAATGGATCACTTCTAATTTTCTCATGCTAGTGCTCTGACCTCTGAGTCATAGGAGCTTGTTTTCAATAATCATTAGAATTTACTAGCTATGTGCTTTGGGTGGGTTTGGTGGTATACTTTAAAATTTCAATTTTGTGTAGTTCGAATCCTAGACTCAATGGCTTGAAAAATATGCTGGGTGTGTGCATTTGTACCCGAAATCCCAACAGAATGGAGAGATGAAGGCAGGACTGCGGTGTGACTATGCCCACAGCAGAGAGTCCCTTCTCCCTCACTTTTTCTCTGGAGAATGCATGTACCCCCTAACAAATTAAAAACAAAAAAAAATGAAGTTTTTACCAACTCCTAATTTATGACCTAAGTATCTTTTCTAATTTCTAGACGATTACAGCTATACGGATGGGGAAAACTACTTACTCCTAAAGCTAAGCGATGAGAAATCATTTGTGCCCGACTTTAATCCTCCTAGACATTTTTTTTTTTTTTTTTTTTTAGGTTTCTGCCATAGGGCAAGTGTGCTTGCTGGAGAGAGAGAGAGCGATAGAGAGGGAACGTAAGAAATCACTCCCTAGGGGGATGGTCACACAACAGTCCCTTCTCCTCCATTATCCTCTCAGGATTTTGGGCACACACACACCTGGTGTGATTTTCAAGCCACCAGGTCTGGCACTCAAACCATGGTCACTCATGTGGGAGACCAGGGTTTTAACTACCATGCCACCTGCTGGTCCTGACATAACCCTTAAGGAAAGCCATGTATTGTTTCTAACTTTTAGCCTTAAGCATAAACAGCCCCAATTAAAGAATTCCCTGGGACTACAACATAGGATAATTAATAAATGAGCAAATGCCCCAACCAACTTCTTTTCTGCATTTGGAATAAATTCAATAAATGTTCACTAATCTATTTTTTTAAGGGTTTTGCCATAAGGTGCATGTGCTTGATGGAGAGAGACAGAGACACTGAGAGAGAAAGTGAGAAATCACACCTCAGCGAGGATGCTCATGCTGCAATCACTTTTCCTTTCTCCCCTGGGATTTTGGCATGCATGCACATGTGCCTGGCATTAGTTTCAAGCCGCCAGGTCCAAGACTCAAACCGTGGTCAGTTATGTGGGAGTCCAGCACCTTAAACCACTACTCCACCTGCTGGCTCCAAGTATTCACTTATTTATAGCATTTTCTATGTGAGAAGCATTGTGCCACGTAATAGACAGAAGCCTGGATCTAGAAGGGGCTCACAGGCAGAAGAGGCAGGAAGGATTCCAGACAGGTAAGAAGATGGAATGTGGGGTATCAATGAACACGAAAGACACCTGGAGAACTCAGTGATTTGGGCAGGAAACAGGGAGGACCGGGAATGACAGAAGCTGGGAGGGTACTGCACGCAGGATGAAAAGCTCACTGAAGCAGGCTGTCCCACGTGGAGAAGGCTCCCACTTCAGGTCTGGAGACCTCCCTGAGTATATCAGTGATACACTGGCCCATGATCAAGGCTGGGGTGAGCTGCAGTATCAGGATCCTGCTGGGGGTGGGTCTGTCTGCTGTCTCTCTCTCTCTCTCTCTCTCTCTCTCTCTCTCCCCATCTCTCACTAATGGAATATATAAATGAATAAACTTTGACAAAAAAATGGAATATTGGGACCAGCAACTGGCATGATGGTTAAGGTACTGGATTCCCACATGGCTGAACATAGTTCGAGCCTCACACCTGGCAGCTTGAAAATCGTACTGGGTGCATGTATGTGTGCGTGCCCAGAATTCCAAGAGGAGAATAAGAGACAAGGGACTGGGGGGTGGCCATGCCCCTGGGGAGTGATTTCTCATTTTCCCTCTCTCTCTCTTCAGTAAGTGCACACGTTCTATGGCAAAAACCCTTAAAAAAAAAAAAAAAAAAAAAAAAAAGGAATATGAACTTGAGTATGTAAACCACAGAGGAGACAGTGAAAATTTACTACTTCTACCCTTCTGCAAATGCAAGCCATTTTCCATGTCTTAGAACACTGGTTGTGTCAAAGAACCCTAACGTCTCAGAATTAATACCCTTGGTCCTAGTCACTTTTCCCCCTTCTCATCAACACAATGTTTTTAGATAAGAAGTAACACAGACTATCCTTCTGGAAGATAGACTGGGACAGAGAAAAAGGAAGAATGGTCAGCGGATGCTACATTACATCACTGGACTCCTCCCATGTAGTCAACTGTGGTTTGAGTCCCGGGCCTAGCAGCTTATAACTCATGCTGGGTACCTGTGCATGTTTGCCCAAGATTCCGAGAGGAGACTGGAGGAGAAGGGACTGTGGCAAGGCCATCCTCCCTAGAAATAATTTCTCACTTTCTGTCTCTCTGGTGAGTGCACGTGCCCTATAGAAAAAAATCTCTCAAAAAACAAGAGCTGAATTAAAAAGCAACAGAGGGGAGATGAAAATGTACACTGTTTAGAAGGTAGAACAGATAGGACTTAATACCAGTAGAATAGAGGAGGTGGACAAGAATAAGGAGTGAAGAGGACACTCAATGAGGAGAAATGTGTTCGTGCAAACGTAAGAGTTCAATTTGGACCCAATGACCTAAACAGAGCTGTACAGAGACAGCTGAAAAGAAAAAACAGCACACAGTCAAGGCCCGAGACGGAATGAAGGCCAGCCATTTAGGAGGTTTTACTTGCATTAACATATACAATCTCACATTCACACATGAACCACAAAAGACAAAATTTAAAAGACACTACAGTGGAGCTGGCAGGTGGCACAGTGGTTGGGGGCACTGGATTCCCATGTGGCTGACTGTGGTTCAAGTCCTGGACCTGGCAGCTTGCTTTCTGTCTCTGGTCAAATTAAAAAATAATAACAGATGAAATTAAGTAAATCTTTTAAAAACAACAACAACAACAAAACACCGTAAGACACTATGGTGTCTGCCGGTGGCATGGTAGCTAAGGCACTGGACTCCCACATGGTTGACCACAGTTCGAGTCCTGGACCTGGAGACTTGCTTTCTCATTTCTCTCTCTCTCTCTCTCTCTCTCTCCCCCTCTCTCTCTCCCTCCCTCCCTCCCTCTCTCCCTTCCTCCCTCCCTCCCTTGCATGCTCGCTCACTCTGTCCCTCTCTGGTCAAATTTTAAAATAAGTAAATAAAGTTAAATAAAATAATTCTTTAAAAAAATGAAAGTTTCCTCTTAATTCAGTGATCGAAAAAAAACCCTTAAGATTACATTAAGCAAAATCAGAATATATTATACTGACCTTTATAAATGGGGAAGTTAAACTGCCTGACTTTCTTATTCCTTCCTGTTTCAGGTATTTATTTTTTTGTAGCACTAAAAAGCAAACCAGCCCATGTTTATAAATATTCGTGCTCAACTGAGAAGGAGGCAGGTACTCCTCAAGCACAGCAAGTCTCCGATTTTCAGAAGCCCAAGATGAAATTAAAAAAAAGGGAAAAATCCTGCTCTGAAAATGAGTCTTCTAATCAAGTTTTTCCTTTTTCTTTTTCCTGCCTTAAGCCATTCTCTGAAAGTGTACTTGGTATATCTGTTTAACACTGGCAGATACAAAATCAAAATATAAAAACTATCTTTAGGCCAGCCAGGTAGCATGGTAGTTAAGGCAGGTGGATCCCACACGGCCAACTGTGCAGTGATTCCAGGACCCGGCAGCTTGAAAAACATGCTGGGTGGTGAGAGGAGAATGGAGAAGATGGGACTGCAACATGACTACACACCTCCTACCGCCAGGAGGTAATTTCTCACTTTCCCTCTCTCTCTCTCTTTACCTCCCCAATGAGTTCACAAGCCCTATAGCAAGAACTAAAAAACAAAACAAACGCTATCTTTGTTTTCCTTTAATAACCATTAGCTCATGTGCAAATGTTTTTGTTTAACACACTGGTATATAACGGTTGAGTTCCTGAACTTAAGCTAGGGAACATTACTGCATTTACAACCAATATTGTAAAGTGTAAAAACAAAACACTTTTAAAATTACTATTTGAATAAACTCTGCTTTTAAATGCCATAGGACATACAAGATAGGCATTTTTGTTTGCTCGTTTGTTTTGCCAAAGGAGCATGGGCTCACCAGAGGGGGTAAGAGGGAAGCAAAGGGAGGAGGAGAAAAATCACCCCCCATAGGGGATGGTCATGCCAGTCACTTCTCCATTCTCCTCTCAGGATTCTGGGCACATGTGCATGCGTGCGCGCGCACACACACACACCCTGGCGCGATTTTCAAGCCACCAGGTCCAGGACTCAAACCCCGAAGTCAGCTTGTGGGATCCAGCACCTTAACTTCTATGCAACCTGCAGGTCCAATAGGCATGTACTTTTGTGAAAAAAACAACGAAGATCAAATGTGGTTCTATCAGTTTACAGTTGTGTTATCTGAGACAGTCAGCCTGAGCCTCAAGTTTGCCATCTGCAATTTGGCGGACTGTACTGCTTGCCTGACAGTTGTGAAAAATTACTCACCTGTGTTAAAATTCCTGGAAGGACTGGCAAATAGTAAGTGCTCAATAAACCTTAATTTTAGGATCAAGAAAATCTAAATATTGTGTGCATTTAAATTTTTAAGAAAACTCGACTTTTAAAAAAGTTTTCAGGACCAGCAGATGGCATAATGGCTACACTGTTGGAATCCCATGTAGGCGACTGTGGTTCGAGCCCCGGACCTGGTGGCTTAAACTCATGCCGGGCTCGTGTGCATGTGTGCCCAAGATCCCAAGAGGAGAATGGAGGAGAAGGGATTGCGGTGTGGCCATCCACTGGGGGGTGATTTCTTACTTTCTGTCTCTCTGGCAAGCACACATGCCCTATAGCAAAAAAGGTCTCAAAAAAAAAAAAGGTTGTTTTCTTCTGTGAGTGGGAGAGACAGAAATAGACAGGCACCCCCAATAGGGTTCTCAGTGCAAACCATCCCTAGCCTCGGTGGGCCGGATCAGGTACGCACACACCTGACATGCTCAGAGAAGTCCCAGGCCATGAACCCAGGACCCTTCCCATGTGGGCTCACCTACATTACCACTGCACCACTACCTGGACCCCAAATGTGGATTTTAAAGTTCTCCCTCAATAATCCCAAAATTTCTATACATTTCTAAAACCATCCCTAAACCCAAGTTTGGTTCTCCTATTAAAGTTGTAACCTTATCGTAATTAGAAGTTTAGAAATTTAATGAGTTGAAATGCAACATGGCACAGATGCCTTATTATACCAACTAGTTAACAGTATTTGTTTTCTACATTAATTTTACTTGCTAATCAAAAATACTGTTTTCTCCCAAATAACATCAAAATAAAATTGCTGATTATGCAATGGTAAAACCAGCAACACCATGTTTGTAACAAGGCCACTTGAATTTTTTCATGAGCTGGCAGTTTTCAGGGAAAATTTAAGATTCCATACATCCTCAAGTCAGTGCTTGAAGCACTTAAATGCAGAAGCGACGCTTTGCTACAGACTTGCTCATCATAAGCTCATATTAAGCTGTAGATACAAGGCATGCCCATAAATATCTATGAATGCTAAACGTCACAGCTAATTCATTTCATGTTAATAAATAAGATGGCCTTCTGGAAAAAAGTACCGAGGACTATATACAATTGTGCATGTTTTTAGAGGCCCACAGCAATTAGCTACAGAGCACTAAGGAAATGCCAGCATTGAAGACTATTTTCCGAAGCCCTTCTAATAGAATGCAGTGTTCTCCAGGAGCACTCAGGTCCAACATAAATTATTCCTTTATTTTCAATGGAGATGGAAGTATCACATTGGTCTCCCTGCTTCTTTCGTTCTTTCTCCAAATGCTCTACCAAGGAGCAGCCAATGATCCCAGCAAATCCCATCTAACTATGCTAACTTCATCTTAGCCAAAGAGCTTCCAGAGGGGCCCACTGCTTTTAGAATAAAGCCTTTTCATCAAAGTCTCTATGAATGGACCTCTACTTTCAATCTCATCCTGTTCCCTCAAACCCTCAGTATTTAACAAACTATTCTGGAGTATGGATGTATACACATAGTATAAACTACATAATGCATTTTATATTTGTCTTCTAATCAGTGGAGCCCTAACTCCTCTACAAGTACTCCGCAAGTTAAAAAAGATCAAATTAGGAGTAGGAAGCACTGAGAACTCTTTGTCCCTGACCTGATCTTTGCGAACCAGGGTGTCTAATTCGAAGAACTCTCTCGCACACCTTAGTCTGGGCTTCCGGTTTTCCATTTCCTCCTTGCCTCAGTAGCGGCCAGTCTGACAGGGCCCAGGTCAGGCTCTGCAGACCTGCAGCCCTGGTAGCTCTTCAGTGCAGCGGACTGCTCACTTCTCCATCTGCCCGACTGAAGGCATCTACTGGGCTTCGCACCACCTTTCCTTAGCCCAAGGACAACGCAAACTGGAGATGAGCTGAATGAACGGCTACCAGTTCCTGAACTTCTCCCTATAAGAAACCACACCCCACTAGGAGGCATCCCGAAGGAAGTACAGAGTTCTGGCGTGTCACTTGGTTTCTCATGATTCAGAGGTTACAGTGCCCTCTCCATTTTTTTCTTTCCAGTCTAGTTTACCCTATTTGGTCTATTGTCTCCACTCAAAAGTAATGGTAAATTTGAATTTTGAATTTTTTTTTTCATTTTTAACTTAAAAGAAGTATTATGCGTTCCTGAACCTTTTATTTTCTTAAACCTTTCTATGAAATAACATATATATAAATGTACATAAAATATACATGTATACCTTAATGAAATAGTGTATACATTTGGAACTACCGCCCAAGTCAAGAAATAGAACAGTCAAGCCTTCTTCCTCACCTACTGTTTTTAGTTTAAGATGATTGTTTTTTGGGAGAAAGAAACCGTTGTGAGGTTTTTGGGATCAGCCTCTCATTTCATATCCCAGCATGATCCTGGGCCTGTTCAGGTAAAAAGTCACATTGAGATGCCAGGCTGAGTGTGTGTGAGGGTATGCCTACACCTGTGCCCACCCAGGCCAGGGCACTGGCTTAAAGCAATCTCAGAAGGTCAGCAGGAGAGGGCCAGCCAGCAGCATGGTGGTTAAGTCAGATGGATTTTACATGAACTGTGTGGTTCAAGTCCCAAACCCAGTGGCTTAAAAAACACACCAGGCACATGTGCGTGCATGCTCAAAATCCTGACGGGAAAATGAAGGAGAAGGGACTGTGGCATGGCCATTCCCCTAGGGGTGCTTACTCACTTTCTCTCTCTCTCGTGAGCATACATGCCCCATAGCAAATTTTTTTTTTGGAGAGGTTTTTGCTATAGGGTGCTTGCGCTCGCCAGACAGAGAGAGACATAGAGACAGAAAGCGAGAAATCACCCCCCAGGGGGGATGGTCACGCCGCAATCCTCCATTCTCCTCTTGGGATCTTGGGCACGCATGCACACGCGCCCTGTGTGAGTTTTAAGCCACCGGGTCTGGGAAGCGAACCGCGGTCGACTACATAGGAGTCCAGCAACATAGCCATTACGCTAACTGCTGGTTCCCCCATAGCAAATTTTTTTTATTTATTTATTTATTTATTTAAATAAAGGTGGGGATAAATCTGTACTTCCAACGGTGAACACCCTAAGAACAAAAGCACATTCTTACATGCTTTATTACATGCTTTAAGCCAACAAAGCACTCTGTTGCTCCAGGCCTAAATGGAAACTTAATAGGAAACCACAACATTTTTAAGTCGCCAAACAATACAAATCTAGAGCAATTACCTATATTGTTTCAGCCGCACTGTGGACAGGAAAGATACTCTAAGTGCGAAGTTGGCACAAAGGGTTGCACAATTCCAGCCGTCCAATAGGCATGTTCCACTCAGCCAGAACGGGGTTCTCTCTGCTCGCAGCAGGCATTCAGCAGGGTAGCACATACATGCTCTCCGAGTGAGAAAGCAACACCTTCTCACATACAACCCCCTGGAGAGAAACGGAGAAGGGGAGGGGGAGGACTTTACACCTGCAAACTCCTAACTCCATCAGCACCAGGGCTGGGAAAAACAGCACGTATTAAAAAAAAAAGAGAAGGTTTTCTGATAAAGCCAGTAACTTTCAAAGAAGCTACCTCAGCCACAAGCCATTTTTTCTTAGGAGACCAGTAAGTGAAGTGATGTGACAGCCATCTTTCTCCTCCAAATAGACTTAGCCAATCCCAATAGCCTCATAAGCAAACTGCTTAAAAGGGCAGCTGTCAGAATCCTTACTCCTCTTGGTAGAAAAACACTATAAGCACAAAGTGTTGTCATATTAATTAAGGCATCTCAGCTCCAGGCACAGCTGTCCCTGGGCCTTTGAATAATCAAAATGACCACTAAAAATAGAACGGCAGTATCTCCAGTGGGGCAGACATGAGCCGCCCCCACTCCTCAGAGACGCCGTGAGATGTGACCTTGGACACACGTGTTTTGCCAACGATCAGCCACCTAAGTGTAGCCATATGCTGCCAGTTTTCACCTCATGTCCTATTAAGGCTCGGAAGCGAAAGTAAGGACCACACGGAACTCTTGGCCTACAGTGAAAACCCAGTCAGCTGACTATGATGGTGTTCAGTGGGGAAGAAAACTGCTCCCAGATCTAAAAGGGCTCCTGCTTGCACTGAAAGTCCAGGAATTTCAGGATGAGTAGCTTGCCTTTTTTTTCTTTCACATTTCCTCATCACCAAAGTAAGCCAGCGCTGTCTGTCAGGATGCCCGGGCTGGGTGGCAGCAGTGTCGAAGGCTGCCGTTTGCTCCGAGGCACTGCCATCTGCAGCAGCACGACGTTTCGTCTCCGGAAAATAAACACATCTGCTTCTGCCAGTGTCCTCCCACTGTGCCGCCCATCTGGAGCAGGTGAGCTGGAAGGCAAGCCTGGGCACGGGGGAGACGGGGGCAAGCAGGGGAGGCGAGGCCTCAGGGGAGATGGCACATGGAGGAAGAAGGCAGTGCTGCGTCATGTCACATCCTGCTAACCACTTCTGCCAGAAAGCATGTGAAAGGGCCCTTGTTAGTGATATTTTAATCACATGTAACAAACTGCGGGTTGTGTTTAGGGGACAAGACCTGCAAAGTCAAGGTTTCGCCTGGGCCATCTGTTCACAAGGTCACATGGCCTCACTGAGAGCACAATATGGATAACGTCTTAGTGCTAGCCACCTAAGGTATAAGGGAAGTAACGCCAGTGGTCAGAACAGAGGGCTCAGAGCAACGAGCTTCTTCCAGGACTGGGGCACACACCATGGTCACTTCCAGAAATGACCAACCTCTGATATTCTTTCTTACATGTTCTGACCCTATTAGAAAAAAAACAAATTCAAATCTATTATGTTGTCACATCACATCAGATCTTTAAGTCATGCTATTTGGAAGCTGAAAGAAACCATAACATTACTCAATTAAATGCTCTTTCTCCTAAAGTTTTCACCTAAATCACAGCAAAGCTAGTGCTAAACTAAGCTAGAGTCTTCCAACTATACCATTACTTTTTTTAAAAGAATTATTTATTGATTTTATTTACCATCATCATTACTATTATTTTAATTTGCTACAGGACGCACAATGTTCACGAGAGAGAGGATAAGTGAGAAAGCAAGCTGCCAGGTCCAGGACTTGCACTGTGGTCGACAATGTGGGAGCCTAGCGCCCCAACCACCACGCCACCTGCTGGTCCCAATATCATTAATTTTCAAACTCAAGCAAAAAAGGGACAGTGAAGTCACCTTTTCAAATGAAACCTAACATGAAACTCCCACACATAAAATAGATAAAAGCTGAGTTGATCTGTATGAAGAAGTGCTAAAGTTTCACCATGCCAGTGTTCCTTGGTGAAATTTCTGAGGCAACTTCATGGACTAAATCTTTGACAACCATTCCACCAGGTTGGATACTTTTCCAGCTCATTATTTCACTGTCTACTTGCTAAGCATATATAATCAAAGCCCTGTAAGAAGATAAATTACCAAAGACACGGGAAACACTTCAGAAAAAGTCCTATGAAAACACTTCAGCCAGTAAACAGTGGTAGTAACCCCCAAAGATCACACAGTATGGAGGCCAGCCTTCTACTCGAAGCCTTTCCATGAAACTCCACATTCCGTAAGGATATCAGATGTGGCTAGTTCATACTTCAGTCTCTACATCTGTAGGTAGATGGTGACAGATCGTTTTATGGCATTCAGATGGGCTACCCCAGATCTGCTACATAATTCATTTCAAGCAAGAAAAAGCCCCTTTACTCATCATCCTCCTTCTAAAGTTCATTAATCAAATTATAAGGAGAATTTAAGTAAGCAGGCTTGAGCACAGTAAAAAGAACTACGTCTATAACTCATTATAAAAGTTTCAAAATAATCTGTTAAAAATCTAAATAGCTGGGATCAGCAGATGGTATAATGGTTACATCGCTGGATTCCAATGTAGTCTACTATGGTTCGAGTCCTGGACTCAGCAGCTCTAAACTCATGCCAGGCATATGTGTGTGAGTGCCCAAAATCCTGAGAGGAGAATGGAGAAGAGACTGTGGTGTGGCCATTGCCCCTGAGGGGTCATTTCTCACTTTGTCTGCCTCTGGTGAGCACACACATCCTATAGCAAAAATCTCTCTCTTCAAAGAGTAGAAGTTCTTTAGTTGTAATAACTGATTAAATACTTACTCTTTACCAAGGAACTATCATTCACTCATTCAAAATATATTTTATGGGCAAGTCCATCGCCTGGTGATTAAGGTGGCTCCCACATGACTGACCATGTAGTTTGAGTCCTGGACCTGGAGGTTTGAAAACACTACCAGTACATGATCCTGAAAGGAGGAAGAAGTGGAGACAGGACTGCAGTGTGACCATTCCCCATGGGGGGATGCTTTCTTGCGTTCCCTCTCTCATTCTTTCTCTAATGAGTGAGTGCACAAATCTTCTGGAAAAAAAAAAAAAAAAAAAAAAGACAAAATACGTTATAGGAAACTAACAGTTAATCCTCAGTTCTTGTAATTTGACACATTTGATTACTTCTTCCCTCTTCACAGATCAATAAAGTGAAGTTCCACAAACATTAGTAACTTATTCAAAATTATATAAACCAGTATATACCAGTGAAGGGACTGGAACTCTCGTATACCTGACTCTAAAATCTGTGTTTAAAGAAGTCTTATAATGTGGGGAACCAGCAGTTAGCGTAATGGCTGTCGCTGGACTCCCACGTAGTCGACCGCAGTTCGCGTCCCGGACCCGGTGGCTTAAAACTCACGCCGGGCGCGTGTGCGTGCGTGCCCAAGATCCCGAGAGGAGAATGGAGAAGGGATTGCGGCATGACCATCCCCCCTGGGGGGTGATTTCTCGCTTTCTGTCTCTATGTCTCTCTCTGTCTGGCGAGCGCACGCGCCCTATAGCAAAAACCTCTCCAAAAAAAAAAAAGAAGTCTTATAATGTGGAGTCAAACCCACAGGAAAAGCTGAATAAGCCCTTTTTCTGCTAGTTGGGGGTCTAACCAAGAACAAACTAACTTAAATGCATGCATGCATTTAAACCAAATGTAAAAGGAAAACTTAAAATTTTTTTTTCTCATTTGTCTTTTTTCATCTTTTCCTGATGATCTCACGTCTTTTTAAAACTTTTTTAAATGTTCTTTTCAAAAAATATATACATGGTAGAAAGCACGTGAGTGACAGAAAGGAAAGCACCCTTGACAGGGTCTGGTCATGCCATGATCCTCTTACCTCAACCCCAGGCTGAGAGGACCTCGGGCACATGTGTGTGTCACCCTAGAAGTTCAGGGCTGGGCCAGGTGTCCCAACCACTGTCAGATGACATATGGCTTCCAGCACTGTAGTCCAGTTGTCATGGACTGAGCACCACGTTGGGCCTCATCTCTTCGATTCTTACATGAACTAACAATCACTTAAGGTCTGACTTTAGGGTCAGCCCCACAGGACTGCAGTTAAGCTCTGTACATAAGGAGCCAGACCTCACAAGGCTGCCATGGTTCAAATCCTGGCACTGGAGACTTGAAAAACACACTGGGTAGGTGTGTTCATGTGCCCAAAACCCTAACAGGAAGTAGAAGTGAAGGAGAGGGGACTGTGTATGATCACTCTCCACTGGTGCACGCTTTCTCTCTCCCTCCCGCCTTCTCTCTTTGGTGAGTGCATGTAAATTCTGGCAAAAAATGTGAATACTTTAATAAAATTTCCTTCTAGTGCATAAATGCACAGCCACATTCTCAGTGGCCTATGTGAACCTAACTGGATGACATTTATCCAGCAAATTCTTGCTGTTAGGACACCTGCAATGGGCGCATATTCATACCTTATCTAGATAATCCTGTGTGCGGATCCTGACATTTTAACAGAATCGAATGTTTCATGCTGCCCTAAATGCACAAACATACCTGTACATTAGTCAAGTAAATGATAAAGAAGTCACCACAAAAGAGTATGATAGTTGAAGTCAGAATCTTAGCACAGCCTCTTTTTTTTTTTTTTTTAATTTGCTATAATTGCATGTGTGCTCACCAGAGAGAAACAGGAAAGAGAGAAGGAAACTGACAAAGCACCCCCACTAGCGGGGATGGCCACGCTGCAATCCCTTCTCCTCCACTCTCCTTTTGGGGTTTGGAGCATGCATGCACACGCACCTGGTACCAAACTGCGCAGTTGGCCATGTGGGATCTGGCCACTTTAACCACCACACCGCTGGCCGGTCCTACTCTAGCTCAGCCTTCATAATCTATATATATGCCTTCAAATACACGTTCTCTGACACACAGAGAAGTACCTCTCTAGGCTTCAGAATCCTTTTAAGTAAAACAAAGAGAACATGCATCTTAGTGTCATGAGGATACTTATAATAGGCACCAAATGTAGCAGTAGCTAGAATACACTGTCCAGGAGAACTTCCTGCAATGATGGAAGTGCTCTAATCGATGATGTCCAATATGGTGGCCATTAGCCACCGGAAATGTGGCTGTGCCTGAGGAATAACATTTCTTTCTATAAAGCAACAAAAGTTTATTTCTCGTTCAGGCAAAGTCCAGGGGTCTCTGCTCCAGAAACCAAGTTTACTTATTTTTTAAGAATTATTTTATTTAACTTTATTTATTTTTTTTTTAAATGTAACCAGAGCAAGACAGAGAAAGTGAGAATACAAGCCGCCAGGTCTGGAACTCAAACTGTGGTCAGCAATGTGGGAGTCCAGCGCCCTTAACCACCATGCCACCTGCCAGCCCTCCAAGTTTTAAATTTTATTTAATATAATGAATTTCAATTTAAAGAGCCCATATGGCTACCAGCTACCATACCGGATGGTGTAGATCTCAAGCAAATCCTAGCACATAACAGATGTTCAGTATTAGTTTTTTTTTTCCCTAGAATTATATTATTTAATTTTATTTATTATTATTCTTTAATCTGACCAGAAAAAGAGAGAAAAAAAGAGAAAGTGAGAAAGCAAGCCACCCAGTCCAGGACTCAAACCATGGTCAGCACATGAGAGTCCAATGCCTTAACCACCATGCCATGGGCTGGTCCACGGTTCAAGCCCTGGACCAGGTGGCTTGCTTTCTCACTTTCTCTTCTTTGATCTCTCTCTGGTCAAAATTAAATAATGATGATAATAAACAAAATTAAATACATAATTCTTAAAAAAAAAAAAAAAAAAAGTCTTGTGAAAGAGAAAAAGAGACACATACATGCAGAGAAATAGGCACCCTGATAAAGACCCTGAGCTGTGACTCGCCCCAGTGTCAGGGAGTGCAGATCATAGGACAAGCACAGTCCAGCAACCTCAGGGAAGTCCAGATCATAGGACAAGCACAGTCCAGCAACCTCAGGGAAGTCCAGATCATAGGACAAGCACAGTCCAGCAACCTCAGGGAAGTCCTGGGATGTGAATCAGGACTTTTTCTTTTCTTTTTTAAAAATTTTATTCTTTAACATTATTTTATTTTTTATTTTTTGGAAGTTGACCAGAGAGACACTGAGAGAGAAGGAAATTGAGAAAGCAAGCTACCAGGTCTGGGACTCCAACTGTGGTCAGCCATGTGGGAGTCCAGCCGCCCAAATCACCACGCCACCTGCTGGCCCCAATCAGGACTTTTTCCATGGGAGTCCAGTTGTATTACTGCTTTACCAGTAATGTTTTTTTTTGTTTTTTTTTTTTGTTTTTTTTTTTTTTGGAGAGGTTTTTGCTATAGGGCGCGTGCGCTCGCCAGACAGACAGAGAGAGACAGAGAGATAGAAAGCAGGAAATCACCCCCCAGGGGGGATGGCCACGCCGCAATCCCTTCTCCTCCATTCTCCTCTCGGGATCTTGGGCACGCACACACACGCGCCCGGCGTGAGTTTAAGCCGCCAGGTCCGGGACTCGAACCGCGGTCGACTACGTGGGAGTCCAGCGACATAGCCATTACGCTAACTGCTGGTCCCATGACCAGTAATGTTTTTAATATTTTCATCTTTACTATAAATCAGCTCAACTAAAACAGCCCAACAACAAAAATCTCCCATAGGAAGTTAACTTACAGCTGTTAAATTGTTTCTTTAACCAAACAGCAAGAATGACATAAAAACAAAAGTGACTTACATTATTCTGTAGTAAATAAATGTCATCCCAACCCAGCATTCTCTTCCAACATGTACACATCACGGACTGAAAATCAAATCATCTGAACTAGATACAAAGTTATGCAAAGTACACTGAGACCTAGAGCCTCACATGCCAACTGGTGTGACCATGTAAACATGACAAACTTTGTGACTTTGCACTTACTAGAAGACTGACAAACCGTCACCTCTATCCCCCGCATAAAATGACTAAATGATAAATTTGGGTTTCAGAACTAAGAGTATTCTGATAAGGAGGTGGGGGAGCAGGGATTAGACCTGTGCTAAAGCCCAAGGCAGAGGTAGTCAGTGTTTACTAGGCCCCTGTCACTATCTACAAGGGATATTTATTTGTTAAAACATCAAACATTTCTACTAGGAGATTAACTGGATTCGCTGCATTTGCATGAAGCACATTACCACTCTTATCTCAATTCTAAAAGAAGCTTAATTCACTCAGTGTCTGCAGTGTTTATGACAAAGCATTTACCATGCCCAAGCAAAGCCGGAATTCTCATTCCAGTTGTGCCTGATATGTTAGAGGAACATTTACCATGGCAAGCCACAGCATACTCTGCTGACTGCCACAGGAACTTCTGGGTGACAGGAAAGCTAGTATATGACCCATTTTCTTCTCTTGAGGAGTGAGCAAGAAGTGACCTTTCACCCAGATCAAAAGGATGTCTGTCAATATGTCTCCTCCTCCCAGCCCTTCTAGCTTCTTTTCAACCTACGCGATCCTTCAGATTGCACAATTGGTTCAAAAGCCAGTTGAGAGAGATTCTACTTAAAGAGAAGCTCTCGGTCCAGTATTATTAGGCACTAGAAAATAAACTGCTTTAAATACCTATAGAAACGTATTAAAAATACCCATGCTTGTTCAGACTCTATTAATAATTCAGTCTCAGCAAGTGTAGATAAAACTAAAACCATAATAAAGGGACCAGCAGATGGCATAATGATTATTTCACTGGACTCCCACATGGCTGACCGTGGTTTGAGTCCTGGACGTGGAGGTTTGAAACTCACACCAGGCACATGTGCCTGTGCGTCCAAAATCCTGAGGGGAGAATGGAGGAGAAGGGATTGCAGGATAGCCATCCCCCCAGTGGTGATTTCTCACTTTCTGTCTCTCTGTCGCTGTCTCTCCAGCAAGCACGCATGCCCTATAGCAAAAATCTCTTAAAAAAAAAAGAAACATGAACAGCATCAGTGTTCTAGAAACACTACCGAAGGGCCAAGGAGCTGACCTTAAGGTAGAACATTCAAATGTCTTTAGCACCACTGTTGTAGCATCGCCTGATCTGCGGTGTGACCTGCCACTTTACACCCTCCACTCCTATCAGCAATGGGGAGTTAACTACTATCAGTCTCAGCGGAACAGTGAGTAGATTAAATTATTAAGCAAAATGCTTTGGGCAAGAGTCATATGAATGTTAAATATTATGATTTACAAGCATTCATTTTCCTAGCACTCCTGTGGGGTTAAGAAGTTATCTTGATTTCATAGATGAGTAAACAGGCACAGGGGCAGGTCACATGGAAAGGCTCTGTTTACTTAGTCCCCTGGGAAGGGAATAATATGCACTTCCAGCAGCCGTAAGAAGTTTCCGGGCACATCCTACACAATCTTTAATGCATTCAGTCCTTAACTTCACGTTGCCATCTTTGAGCACTCAATGAAACTGAGAGAGCTCTAAGGTAGCAATAAGCCAGAATAAATAAAGTGGAACAATTCTGTGTGTTTTGCCGAAAACAGCTGTATGAAGAAACACAGATAAATAACCTCAAGTTGAAAATCTACATTATTGCTTTCAAGATTTTATTTCCTCTACCATGTAAGGACATTCAGCCACAAGAATTAAATAATAAAGTCTACTATAAACACTTTGAAAAATTTTGGGGGGAACCAGCAGTTAGCGTAATGGCTATGTCGCTGGACTCCCACGTAGTCGACCACGGTTCGCGTCCCGGACCCGGTGGCTTAAAACTCACGCTAGACGCGTGTGCGTGCGTGCCCAAGATCCCGGGAAGAGAAGGGATTGCGGCGTGACCATCCCCCCCTGGGGGGTGATTTCTCGCTTTCTGTCTCTATGTCTCTCTCTTGTCTGCCTGGCGAGCGCATGTGCCCTATAGCGAAAACCTCTCCAAAAAAAAAAAAAATTTTTGGCAGTTTCTTACAAAACTAAACATATTCTTACTTCATGACCCAACACTCAAGCTCTATGGATATTGAAACAAAAGGGTTAAAAATTTTATTCATAATTGCCAAAATTTGGAAGCAACCAAGATGTTCCTCAAAAGGTGAATATGGGACCAGCAGTTAGCATAATGGCTATGTCATTGGACTCCCATGTAGTCGACCGCAGTTCAAGTCCCAGACCCAGTGGGTTAAACTCACACCGGGTCCGCGTGTGTATGTGCCCAAGATCCCGAGAGGAGAATGGAGGAGAAAGGATTGCCTCCCCTGGAGGGTGATTTTTCGCTTTCTCTCTCTCTCTTTCTGGCAAGCACACATGCCCTATAGCAAAAATCTCTCCAAAAGAAAAAAAAAAAGGTGAATACATAAGTAAACTGGTACTTCTAGCCAATGGAATATTACTATTACTTAGCACTAAAAAGAAGTGAGTTAGGCCACCTTGTAGAACAGTGGTTAAAGCACCATATGGACGTAGCCAGTTAACACATGGCCAACTACAGTTTGAATTCCAGTCCAAGAGGCTTCAAAAACTTAGCAGGTACGTGTGTGTGTGTGTATGCCCAAAATCCCAAAAGGAGAGAAAAATGGAGAAGGGATCATAGTGTGATCACCCCCAATGGGGTTGCTTTCTCACTTTTTCTGTCTCTCCCCAGTAAGCACATGGGTCCTCTGGAAAATTTTAAAAATTAAAAAAAAAAAAAATGGAGGAAAGGGAATTGTGGCATGGCCAGGTTCCAATAGCAGGTACTTTTCCTTCCTCTTCCCCCCATCTCTGTCCCCCTCACATGCACATGACCCTTGACATTAAATAAATAAATAAGAAATGAGTTATCAACTATGAAAAAACATGGGGAAACATCAATACATATGACTATATGAAAGAAGCCAATCTGAAAAGACTACATACTGCACAATTCCAACGGCACGACCTTCCGGAAAAGACAAAACTACGGATACATTGAAACGATCAGTGGCTGCCAAGGTTGGGGTGGGGGTACTAAACAGGCAGAGTGAAAAGGATTTTTAGAGCAGTGAAAATATTCCATGATACTGTATTGATGGACAGATCTCATTAGATGTTTGTCCAAACCCACAAAATGTACAAGACCAAGAGTCCTAACCCTAACGTAAACTATGGGTTTAGGGTGACTGTGATGCATGGGTTTATGGAGTGTGACAAAGGTACCACTCTGGGGGCGGCTGTTGATAAGGCATGTCATACATGTGCATGGGGAAGGAGCACATGAGAAATCTTTATACTTTCCTGTGAACCGAAAACTGCTCTAAGAAAGTCTTCAGAGAAAAAAAGAAAGAGGCTGCAGGCCTTCATGGTCCTAGGCCCTCAACGAAATTCTTTGGAAATGTGTATTTGCCTCCTGGTCTTAATTAGCAACAACACAGTAAGAGAAAATAAACTCAAAGGAACTGAAGAATGAATGAGTAGCAATGGGACGGGCTCGGGAAGGCCAGAAAGGGCAAAAATTCTACCCATGTCTAACAGGGATATAAAAGAAGCACAGAACATTTTCCACTCTTATCTAGGGCTGCCTGGTACATTGCTTACCCTACTCCGAAGACAGTCAGCCAGGTTTCGGCGTGTGAAATTAGCTGCAGCTGTTGGAGACAGTTCATACCCTGGTATGGGAGATAAAGAGTCATACTTAAAGTGGAGCAGAAGGAATAACATACCCCAAATTATTTCACTACTCCTGTTCTTAACGCCCAGCCATGTTTTGTACATTTAATGTGTATAAAGCACACAGACTGAGGGATATAATCATGCCATAACTGTCAAAGAGCTGGTTAGTCATTTCTGGCTACAAACAGGACAGGGTGGCTGTTCAATGGCAGGACCAACTCTCAGTCTCGCTTCAGCTAGTCATTCACCCACAGGCCGTGGAGTCCTCTGTGAAAGAAAGATGTACAAATACAAAGGTTTTAGAAAAGATTAAACAAGTTTACAGTGCCTTTCCTTTTTTTTTTTTGGCTAATTTTTGTCAGTAGCGGCATGTATTCCCCAGAGAGACAAAGAGAGGTGAAGTGAGAAACCACTCCCTGGAGGGCATGGCCACATCACAATCCCTTCTCCTCCACTCTCAGATTTAAGGCATGCACGCACAGGTGAGCAGTGTGATTCTCAAGCCACTGGGTTCGGAACTCAAACCATAGTCAGCCAATTTTAAGTCCAGCACCTTAACTATCACACCACCTGTTGGCCCCTAAGATGCCTTTTTTAAAACAGAATAATTTAATTTAACTTTATTTATTTATTTTTAATTTTACCAGAGAGGGACAGAGTAAGAGAGAAAAAGAGGAAAAGTGAGAGAGCAAGCAACTGGGTCTGGGACTCAAACCGCAGTCCACCGTGTGGAAGAACAGTGCCCTTAACCACCACGCACTTGCCTGCCCCTAAAGTGCCAATTTTTAAAAGTTCATTTGAAAAGAAATAGTGGGAGAAGAGAGGCTGGAATTTAGAATAGCCTCAGAGTCGTAGCTTCTTTCTTTATTTATTTTTTAAGATTTATTTTATTTTATTTGTTATCACTATTTATGTTTTAATTTTACCAAAGACAGAGAGAGAGAGAAAGGGAGAAAGCAAGCCACCAGGTCTCGGACTCAAACCATGATCAGCCATGTAGGAGTCCAGCACCTTAACCATCACGCCATCTGCTAGCCCCCAGAGTCATACTTTATGAAATAAGAATGTTCTGTCAACATGTGATCGTATTATTCATTTATTTTTAATGATTTTTGCTATAGGGTGCATGTGTTTGCCAAGGAGACAGAGAGAGAGAAATTGAGAAATCACTCCCCAGTGGTGGGGGGGAGGGCCAAGCCGCAATCCCTTCTCCATTCTCAGAATTTTGGACATGCATGCACACGTGCCTGGTGTGAGTTTCAAGCAGCTAGGTCTGGAACTCGAACTGTGGTCTGCCATGTGGGAGTTAAGTACCACAACCACTATGCCATCTGCTGGCCTCAATATACCATGTTTGGCTTTTTTGGGAGAGGTTTTTGCTATAGGGAGCGTGTGCTCACCAGACAGACAGAGACAGACAGAAAGACAGAAAGTGAGAAATCACCCCCCGGAGGGATGGCCACACCGCAATCCCTTCTCCTCCATTCTCCTCTCGGGATCTTAGGCACGCACACACATGCATCCGGCGTGAGTTTAAACCACCGGGTCCGGGACTCAAACCGCAGTCGACTATATGGGAGTCCAGCGACATAGCCATTATGCTAACTGTTGGTCCCAACCATATTTTAAAAAATAGAGTACCCTGAGAATAAGACTTGTAAAAACAATTGCAAAGGCAACAAAGGTAGGACCAAGAGGAACGAAGTCAGGTATGTGTTTAACAATGCATTTATTTTGAAACTTAGCTCCTCAATAAAATAACAATGGTGCCTAAAGACAAGAATGATCCACAATCTAGTACTCACATGGAAAACGCCAATGGAAAGTGGCTAAATCATTCCCTGTAACATTTTAAACACCAATGTCAGATCCAGTGAGATTTATATGAAAATTCTAAAACATTAATTGAACAGCTATGTTTCAGGGTCCATGCTGAGTGTTTTCAGAGGTGTTACTGGATATCATCCTCACAAGTCTATTATTGCATATCAAATCATAATGGAAACAACCCCAGACAGACGGCAACACTCTTCAGTGCTCCACCTAATCCACCAACACCATTAAGGATTTGATAGTTATCTTAAAGGCAGAGGGGACACAACCACTCCCATACTGGGGCTGAATGGGAGGTCCTGAGTTTACACCCCAAGGCCTTCCTATTCAAACCAGACATATTCATGTGCCCCATGGTCCAAGAGAGCTGAGGGTGGAGGGTGGACTGTGGCATGAAGACACGGCTAGGGATGCCTGTCTATATCTCTCTCATGAAAGAAACAAACTTAAAAAATGAAAAAAGGTGCAGCAATTAAGTGCTATGTACAGGGAGCTGGATCCCACATGGTGGACTGCAGTTCAAGTCCCAGTCTGGGCAAATTGAAAAACACATGCACAGATGTGTATACCTCAAACCTGGAAGGATGGAAAAATAGAGGAAAATAGACTGCAATATGACCACACCCTATTGGGGGTGCTTTCTGTCTCTCTCTGGAGAGTGCATACACACTCTGGCAATTACATAATTTGACAGGCAGGGCGCCAGCAGGTGGCATGGAGGTTAAAGGCACTGAATTCCCACATGGCTGACCATGATTTGAGTCCTGAACCTGGCGGCTTGCTTTCTCGCTTTCCCTTTCTCTTCCTCTCTCTCTCTCTCTGTTTCTCTCTGATCAAATTTAAAAAATAATAACAAATGGAATTAAATAAATAAATGAATAATTCTTTAAAAAAAATTCTTGAGAGGCAATTTAAAGGTCTTTAAGGACAATTTCAATAAAACACAATTTTTGTTTCATGCATTCACTTTAGACCCCAAAACCCATGTAACAAGCACCTATTGATATTCCTTTTTTAAAATAATTATTTTATTTATTATTATCATTATTTGTTTAATTTAACCAGAGAGAGATGGAGAGAAAGAAAGGGAAAATAGGAAAGCAAGACCCCAGATTCAGGACTCAAACCACAGTCGGCCACATGGAGGTCCGGTGTTTTAACCACCATATCACCTGCCCTGTCTCTCCCAGGACAGCCAGTGAAATACTGCTGCACCTAGTCTATCTTGTGTTATCAGCACCCTTTTACTGGCCATGTGGAAAAAGTGGAACCACTAATAAAAAGCAAAAATTTTGAAATAGTCGAAACTTGCTTAAACATAAGTATCATGTGTTTTAGGTTCCTGAATAGCAGGAACTAAGCCTTATTTATGTGTGTGCGCGCGTGCGCACGCACGTGTGTTTCAGGTTTCTGTCACAGGGCAAGTGCACTCACCAGAGAGAGGCAGAGAGACAGTAAGAGGGAAATCCCTTCTTTTCCATTCTCCTCTTGGGATTTTGGGTGTGTGCACATATCCAGCATAATTCTCAAGCCACTGGGTCCAGGACTTTGGATCAGAGGGCTAGTGTCCAGTAGTATCTGATAGGAAGTATTTTCCCAGTGGGAAGTTCATTAACCCCAGATAGACACCACAAAATACCTCACAAAAGGTTTAATTATCTCTCTAGACAGGAACCATTAGAGAGGTAAGTGGCATTGTTACTTTAATGGAACGGTAAATGTCTTACCCAAATCATCTAAATTTGCAATGCATTTGCATATGCATTATTCATTAATATGATTATAATCCTGTTTTAGAGGTAAGACAAACAAAAGGCCAGAGAGGGTAAGTGACTTGTCATATAGAAAACAGTAAAGCCAGTATCAGCAGATGACATAATGGTTATGTCACTGGACTCTCACATAGTCAACCGCAGTTCGAGTCCTGGACCTGATGGCTTAAAACTCATGCTGGGCACGTGTGAGTGCGTGCCCAAAAATCCCAAGAGGAGAAGGAGGAGAAGGGGTTGCAATGTGGCCATCCCCCATAGAGGGGTGATTTCTCGCTTTGTGTGTGTGTGTGTGTGTGTGTGTGTGTGTGTCTCTGTCTCTGGTGAGTACACATGCCCTATAGCAAAAATCTCTCCTTAAAAAAAAAAATGTGTATATCACATTTTTTTTTAAATAGTAAAGCCAAGCTTTATTTAGGTTTTTAGCTGAGATTCAGAACCACTTCAGCTCAAATCACATCCTCTGAAATACCTAACACTTAAAAAAATAATGTCAGACATTACCATCCCATCTCCAAGATGTAGTTAGTTTTATCTACCACATATCAATGGAAGGAACAATGGTTTTTTTTGCTTTGAAATATTTTTGTAAAATATCTTTAGAATCAGAAGGATCAGAATCTTCAGAGTCTAGATGATGACTTCTGACAGTCTCACCGTGTCACACTCCCCTGCCCTGGCCTCCAGTGAGCTGCGGCATACATCACTGAGCCTCATTTGTCTAGGTGGTCTGAGGACCACCCTGTGCTCCCACCTGGCCCAAGTCTCAGACAGTGGTGCCCTGTGCTTGAGCCACTGCAGGTGGGTCAGGCCTAGTTAAGTTTTTCAAAACGGGGGCTGGGACGGCGGCAAGCAGTAAAACAGCATGCTCTGTGAGGCAGACCTGCGTGGGAAAACTGCTGGTTTGTGGCTGGAGATGTCCCCAGTATGCCAGGCATGTGTGTGCTCAGGATCCAGGGCTGGCTGAAGCTCGAGGTGGATTGTGGTGTCAAGATCCTATCAAGGGGATGTATCTGTCTCTCTCACTCATGAAATCAATAAACTTAACCACAACTAAAAACGGAAGAAGAGAACATTCTTGTTCAGTCCAAATTTACAGACAAACCATTTGGGGCTGAACTGTCCTCCAAATATTCATATGTTGAAGTCCTAACCCCCAATACCTCAGAATGTGACTATGTTTGGATATGGAATCTTTTTTTTTTTTTTTTTTTTTGAGAGGTTTTTGCTATAGAGCACGTGCGCTCACCAGAAAGACAGAGAGACAGAAAGCAAGAAATCACCCCCCAGCAAGGATGGCCACACCACAATCCTTTCTCCTCCACTCTCCTCTTAGGATCTTGGGCACACACACACACACATGCACCTGGCCTGAGTTTAAGCCACCGGGTCTGGGACTCAAACCACGGTCGGCTACATGGGAGTCCAGCGACATAGTCATTATGTCCCTGGATATGGAATCTTTAAAGAGGTCATTAAGTTAAACTGCAGCCATTAGGGTAGGCTCTAATCCACTATGACTAGTGTCTTTCTTTTTTTTTTTTCCCAGAAGGCACGTCTATGCATTAGAGAGACAAGAGAAACAGGGAAAGCAAGAGAGCGCCCCTCATGGAGAACGGGCACGCTGCAATCCCTTCTCCTCTACCTCTCCCTCCTTTCAGGATCCTGGACGCTGTGTGCACACCAACCCACACATGTGCCTGGTATGTTTCTCAAGCTGTCAGGTCCAGGACTCTAACTGCAGTTGTGCCATGCAGGGCCCAGCACCTCAACCACCAAGCCACAAGGATGGCCCAACTTTTTTCTTTTTTTAAAAGACAGGGTCTTGCAGTGCTGCGATCCTTCTGAGCAGCTGCAACTGCAGGCCTACGGCACCTCGCCCGGCTCTCAGACAAGCTCTAACTCTGTTGCCCATGCTGGCTGTGGTCTCCTCTTCCTCCTGCCTCAGTGGTATCCTTATGAGAAGAGGAAACAGGGACACAGCTTAGAAGGAACATCATGTGAAGCCACAGGCAGAAGATGGCCATCTTCTTCTTCCCAACCAAGGAGAGAAGCCTCAGAAGAAATTAACCTAGCCAACACCTTGAGCAAGGGCTTCTAGCCTCTAGAGCTGTGATAAGTCATCCAGTCTGTGGTACTTTGTTGTAAGAGTCCTGGCAAACTAATACACCAAGAAAGCTACACTCTTTAAGGTTTTACCCACCATTTCGCATCTTATAAAGTTGCACATTTTTCTGAATGTATTCTGCAAACTGTACAGTGTCTCCAGCCTCTCCGACACATAGGAGTAAGATTTTTTCACTCATCTTAAACATCTTGTCATGATCTGCTCAAAGGAAAAAAAAAAAACAATGTTAGAAACTGCCTTACTGGAAATTGGCAACTATTAATATGCAATCACAAACAAGTTTATTAATTACTATGTTGAACAATCACTGTTTTTAGAAGATTTAAATAGGAACAGTATTCATTTCTCTCTTTGACTCTCCATGTTAAAACCATCAGCATATTTAATTAATATTACTTTCAGCTGGAGAATATACATGAACGCTGACACTATATTGGGTTATTGGAAAAGTCAATGACGCATTTTTGCATAGAAAAACATATCATGACATTTCCTGACCCAATATGTTAATAACTTAGAGCACTTAACTGCATCTGAAATGCAAAGAACAGAATAACAGAGGAAACTGAAGGAAGCTAGCTGACGGCAATGACTTTTAGGTTCATGATTACAAAGCCCTGAAATGTTTCTAAAAGTAAATGCCAGTTATTATATTCATGCATATACAAAGCATGTATGAAAAGAACTGGTCCTACTAAAATTAATGAACTATCTCAAGAAAGAATGTAAAATCAACTGAGACTATAAATCAACTTAAAAATGTAAAACAACTCCATTTCCAAAGCTAAAGAGAAAACTAAAATAATTGCCAAAGCAAAAATTTTAACAAATACTCTAATAGTAAGCTATTTAAAAGACCTCACAAAAATCCTAATACTCTAATCTTATCTAGCTGAGCCAGACTTATTCAGATTAGATAGATAAATAAATATTCAGATTGCAATTACTGCCTAAGGAAGAAAACTCCATATTCAGTCCTGCAGCTTCAGAAAAAGCCTAAATCTTTCTATCTTACTCTCACTTTCACTTTTCATTTTTCAAATAGTGCTGAATAATCTTCCCTGGGAGACATGTTTCCTGTTTGAAAGCTCCTGAACTGTCAAAATCCCTTAATAGGATTTAAAGAACAAAATGCTTCAGTCAAGCACTTTACAAGTGTTTGAGAATTATAGATACCAGTAATATGGCTTCTTATACTTTCAGGGAAAAAAAAAAACATACAAAATGTGCCTGCAGATAATATCAAATTGCCTTAAAACACCTAAACAAACACACTTTTATTTGTTATACAGGCAACTTAGAGATTGTTTGTAAACTTCTTTATAAAAGAAAAATTCACTTACAGTTATGTTATCTATGCAAAGAAAAGAACCAGAAAGGTGTATTCTAGGTTTTGCCGGTGGTAAAAGTATGAGAACTTTTATTACCTTATTTTTGCTTATCAGTATTTCCTAAATTTTCTACAATTCATATGCATCACTTTTGTAAAAAACAAACAAACAAACAAACAAAAACATTGTTTCCTAAGTTTACATTATTTTTATAAGTAAAAAAGCTGTTCCTATTTTGTGGGAAAGGAAGTTTGTTACAAAGAACTCATGTCACATTTAGAAGAAGGGTTTAAAAAAAATTCTAGGCAGTAAACATTCGCTTTTGAAATGAACTTAATACAAGGCCGAAATGTTTTGTTAAACAGTATATCCAATAACTAGTGTAGGGTGATATAAAACCCACACATGAAAGACACTAATGGCCCTCCAACATGTCCAGAAAACTGCCTGTATTTTCTAGGGACTTCCTGGTCCTTGACAAGGAAGTTAGAAGAGCTACACATCTGAAATCAATGGGAAAGACTGTGGGAAGCCAACCGCCTGGAACCTGACTGATCTTGGTATGATCTGGACTCTATCTGGACTCTCAACTTGGGCAAATTTATCTGCCCTCTCTAAGTCTCAGTTCCAAACCCAGAAACTGGTAGCAATATCACTTACCCCTGCTAAACTCACAGGGGAGGGAAACTAAAATGAAGTCTATACCCTTAAAACACTGTTACGTTCTGTAACATAACGTAGTGCTGATTATACAAGCTCTAAGAAGTCAGAAAAGGGAGTTCTCCGTGGCCGGAGCGCTCAGTAACGTCACAGCAATTCCAGGAGCAGCCGTGGGAGTCGCTAAGACACTGTACTCCAACGGCTGGGATCACATGGGAGGCGCAGGTTTGAGTCCCAGACAACTCAAAGACTGGGTGTGGTGGCATGCAACCGAAATCCCAGCAACCCAGGAGGCTGAAGCAGGAAGACTGAGCACGGGGCCAGCCTGGGCAACACAGCAAGATGCTTTCTAAAAAGAGCTGAGAGGTGGTGGCAAGTGCCTGTAGTTCCAGCTGGGAGGCTGGGGCTGGAGTATCATGACAGAGGTTATCTTTGAAAAAGGAGGAAGAAAGAAATTCTATATAGGCCAAGAGGAAAGAGACAGAAAATATAATGTATCACCAAACCAAGAGTTCTAACACTTAAATTTAATAAGTAGGCAATCTTTTCCAAGTCTTCTCTATAGTATGAAAATATTTTAAAAGTGACATACTAAAAAATGACTGGAAGTATTATTCTCATTTTATACTTGGAAAAATGAGTCCCAATGGTTACTACTTTTCAGAGTTCTTATCTACTCTACACAAGTTCCTTCATGAAATGAATGGTTAGGGCAGCCCTGTAGTGTGGTAGTTAAGGTCTGTGCATTGGGAACTGGATTCTGAATGGCCTGACACAGTTTGAATCCCAGTCACGGTGACTTGAAAAACACAACAGGTTTGTGTGTGTGTGTGTGTGCATGTGTGTATGTGCACACCCCAAATCCTGACAAGATGGAGACATGGAAAAAAAAAGGATTGTGGCATGGCTATACCCTATGGGCTGGCTGGCTGGCTCTCTCTCTCTCATAAGTACATGCCATCTGGCAATTAAAAAATTATATGAATGGTTAAGACAAAGTCTTCAGATAATTCTTTTTTTTTTTTTTTTTGGAGAGGTTTTTTGTTTTTGTTTTTGTTTTTTTTTTTTGCTAGAGAGCACATATGCTCGCCAAAAAGACAGAGAGAGACAGCAAGAAATCGCCCCCCAGGAGGAATGGCCACACCGCAATCCCTTCTCCTCCATTCTCCTCTCAAGATCTCGGGCGGGCATGCACCCACACGCATCCGACATGAGTTTAAGCCGCCAGGTCCAGGACTCGAACCGTGGTCGACTACATGGGAGTCCAGCAACATAGCCATTATGCCAACTGCTGGTCCCCAGGTAATTCTTTTTTTAAGAGGTCTTTGTGTTTGGGCACATGTACTTGCCAGAGAGAGAAAAAGAGGGAAACAGAAATCACCCCCCGGGGGGATGGCCACACCATAAACCCTTCTCCTCCCAGGTTCATGGGCATGCACACACACACACCCTGCGTGTGTTTCAAGCCACCAGGTCTGAGATTCAAACTGTGGTCGACCACATGGGAGTCCAACAACATAACCGCTTTGCCATCTGCTGGCCCCAAGTCTTTGGCTAATTCTAAAACCTTTAACATTAAAAAAAAAAAAAAAAAGTGTATACACACACACACACACACACACACACACCAGAAAAAAACTACAGGAAAAATTAGAGTCGCATTCACTTATTTAAATAACGATTGCTCAAGAACTCAAATTCTTCTTTCTTCCATTCCATGGTGATCTTTAAACATTCTTAGAATTTAAACCTGAAATGATTAATTTAAAAACTAACCTAATACTGGGGCCAGCAGGTGGTGTGGTAATTAAGGCACTGGACTCCCATGTGACTGACCATGGTTCGAGTCCCAGACCTGAAGGCTTGAAAATCACTGAGGTGTGTATGTGTGCATGCCCAAAATCCCAGGAGGAGAATGGATTGCGGCATGGTCATCCACTCTGGGGGGTGTTTTCTCACTTTTTCTGTTTCTCTCTAGTTAGCGAACACACTCTACATCAAAAACATAACCCCCCCCCCAAAAAAAAAAAAAACTAACGTAATACTAACCAGAAATACTTCTTTTTATCATACAGGGTCATCATGTGGTATTGAAACGCTTGTTTTCTTAGTGTTTGGGCCTTTCTATGAATTAAATCTAATATGCGGCACCCCCTGTGAGAACTGTAACAGAAACACCACGTATGGGGCCAGTCAGTGGTATGGCAGTTAAGGTGGCTAAATCCCTCTAGGCCAATGGCACGGTATGAGTTCTGGACCTGGCATTTTGAAGAACATGCCAGGCATGCATGTGCTCATGCCCAAAATGCCGAAAGGTGGGAGAAACAGAGGAGAATGGATTAAAGGATGACCATCCCCCATGGGGAATGCTTTCTCACTTTCCCTCTCTCTGACAGAGAACTCACCCTCTAGCAAATTAAAAAAGAAAGAAAGGAAGAAAAAAACTTATCCATAAAGCACATGTTCATTTTTTTAAGAGAGTTTTTTTGTTATAGGGTGCATGCGCTCACCAGAGAGACCTAGAGAGACAAAGAGACAAAGTGAGAAATCACCCCCAGGAAGGTTGGCCACGCCGCAATCCCTTCTCCTCCATTCTCCTCTCAGAATTTTGAGCATGCATGCACATGTGTCCTGTGTGAGTTTAAGTTGCCAAGTCCAGGATTCAAACCACAGTTGACTATGTGGGAGTCCAGCAATGTAACCATTATGCTATTTGCTGGGCCTCTATCCATAGGCCATATGTTCTAATATTCCAGAGAATGTGTAAAACTTGGATAGTACCAAAATCTATGTATTTTTTTTTACTATATATACATATCTATGATAACCATATAAATTAACTTATAAATTAGGCACAGTGGGAGATTAAAAACAACTAATAATAAGGTAAGTGAGCAATCTTAACAATATATTGTAAAAAAATTATGTAAATGAAGCGTCTCTTTCAAAATATTACATTGCAGTCATCTATTTTTGGATCAGAGTCATGGCATATAACTGAAATCACTGGAAAGCAAAACCGTGGATGAGGAGGACTACTGCAATACAAACTAATCAGAGAATTTCAGAAAGCCATGACTCTTGAGGAACAATTCACACCTCGGATTTTTTTTTTTTTTTTTTTTTTTTTTTTTGGAGAGGTTTTTGCTATAGGGCGCGTGCGCTCGCCAGACAGACAGAGAGAGACAGAGAGATAGAAAGCGAGAAATCACCCCCCAGGGGGGATGGCCACGCCGCAATCCTTTCTCCTCCATTCTCCTCTCGGGATCTTGGGCACGCACGCACACGCGCCCGGCGTGAGTTTAAGCCGCCGGGTCCGGGACTTGAACCGCGGTCGACTACGTGGGAGTCCAGCGACATAGCCATTAGGCTAACTGCTGGTCCCCACACCTCGGATATTTAACAAACCACTTTCAGATCCCTCTCTCTGCTTCAGAAAGAACAGAACTCAGGCAAAGTCCACCAGAGTTCTTCCAGCTGCTGGGGTGGGAGCCACAGCCGGTCAGTCAGATGCCTGTCACTGTACAAAGGCAGCAGTGGACTTTTTTTTTTTTTTTTTTTGCCTTTTTTCACATACTTCAGGATGCCTCAGATTTAGTAATTTTTCTTTCCTTAAACCCAAGATGAACCGCCATCTGGCCTCAAGGTTTCCCTAATCATTACGACCAGGAAGTTATCTCTTTTCCCTCTGCACCATCTGGGAAGTTTGAGTGCATTTTCATATGACCTATCAAGTTCTAGCCTGCGTTATAATTATTTATAATTATTTGCACGGGGGCCACATCTTTTTCATCTTTGCATCCCTGCAGGGCTTCACACTATAAAGTGCACAAAGTATCTAAAACTACTGTTACTGAGGAACATTCCATAACTTAAGCCAAAGCACACTTTTTCAATAGCAGCACATCTATGACCGATCATAAAAACACTCTTAGAGTCTGCATATAAAAAAACACATTTTAGAAAAATGATGTATTTGAGTACTTATTATAGACACAGTACAGAACAATAGAACAATAAGAGGGCCAGCAATTGACTTGGTGGTTAAAGGAACTGGACCCCCACATGCCCCACTCAGGCAAAGTCCACCAGAGTTCTTCCAGCTGTGGGGGTGGGAGCCACGGCCAGTCAGTCAGATGCCTGTCACTGAAGTAGTGGACAAAGGCAGTAGTGGACCAACCAAAGTTCGAGTCCCGGACCTGGCGGTTTGCTTCCTCACTTTCCCTTTCTCTCTCTCTCCCTGTCCTTCTCTGGTCAAACAAACAAATAAATAAATAAAGTTAGATAAAATAATTCTTTTTTAAAAAAGAATAGTAGGTATGGGCAAAAGATCCGGACTCGAGACTGCATAGGTTTGAAACTGGGTTCTGCCACTTATAACCTTGAGTTTCTTAACCTCTGTGTTCAGAACTAACACCTATAAAGTGGAATATAACAGTGCCTATCTCAAAAAGTTAAATGAAATCACGTAAATTGCTTAACACAGCACCTGATACGTGACTACTTGGCATTATTGCAATTAACTATTTGTCAACTGCTAGGTGTTTGCATGTAACTTAAAGTAATCGTTTACTCAAACCTCCCAAAAAGTTTGAGAGTTTGGAACTGCTCATCCAAGAGACCTACATGGGCACTGCGAATCAACTTGAGAGAAGTCACAGAGCAACTGACGGGGCTCCGGACTCCTTACTCCACCGATTACTTAAAAGTAAGTAAAACCTGCCAGGTAGTACCCTGGAAAGCTGAGCAAAGAGGATCGCGGCTGAGCCCCGGGAGGACGCGGGCAGCGGAGGGGAACCCCCAATCTCCCGGCGCTGGCGTCTCGCCCTCCCCAGGAGCTCACCAGCAGTTAACACACCGCACAACTAGCGACAACAGGAAACACGGAGATTCAACTCCCGGGCAAACGCCTGAACACTTAAAGCCCGCATTTCCCTAAGCAACTCTGTATCCAGAGTATTTCGCCAAGACAGAACAGAGCACTATTTAGGAGCCCTGGCGGGGAGGGAATGCCAAGGCCTAAGCATGTCGGCGAGCCTCCAGGTTTTAGCAGCCCAGGAACGCCGGGTTCCACCTCCCAGGCTCCCCGGGTACTCACCCAACCCCCATGCACTCCCTCCGGCCTCCCTTACACCCAGGTCGGGCCGGGCCTCCCCTGCTTCTTCTTACCGTCCTTCATCTGGACAATATTGCTGGCGGCCACCCGGTCGGAGGCGACAAGGACATAGTCGGGGCCCTGGATGCCAATGAGGTACTCCATGGTGGCGGGAGGCGGGGGGCTGCAGGTGCCACAGAGCGCGGGACTCGCCGGCCTCTCGGCCTCACCGGTGAGACAGCACCACGGAGCTCTGCCCTGAACGACGCAAGCAGCGCGACCACCCCAGCTCCGGCGCGCTCGGATGACGTACAACTGTCGCGAGAGGTCGGAGGGCGGGCGTGGCTTTGGGCGTATTAGGCTCTCTAGTAGCCTCTGAGGCTGCTGTAGTCTCCTCCGATGCTGGCAGAGCGAATCGCTTACCCCGAGTAACGTCCAATTTCTTTATCTACAAATCGGGATTTAGAATTCTCTTGAGAATAAAACCACTATGTAAAGTGCCGAGCCTATGTAGATGCGGAAAGGGGGAAATACCCAGGTGGCCGGTTCCCTTCGTTGATCGGTAAACTCGCCGGAAACCCCTTCGCTGAGAGCCAGATTGGAGAAGTTAAATTGAGAAGAGCCCTAGTTAGACATCCTTCACAGAAATTATATAGGGTTAGATTGAGGATATAAGCATGGAGACTAACATCATAAAAATGGTGGAAGAAGGAATGTTTGGATAATCTTTGGATGAGATGTGTTTCTAAAGCGTAACAGGGAGCCCAGAAGCATAGGAAAGAACAGATTGGACTATGTTAATTTAAGCCTGTATATGGTGGAAGACATCCTAGTGCTCAAAAGTACATATAAATTAGAAATGTCTCAATATATGAGATAATAGCTAACTTAAACGGCATTCCTGCAGATCAATAAGAGGAAGAACAGCACTATTTTTAAATGAGCAAAGGTTAAGCAAAGCCATCCAACAAGAAGCAACACGAATGGCCGATAAGCATGAAAAGATCTTCAACCTTGATAGCAATTAGGAAAATGAGAAAAAAGAAACAATAATAAAATATCAACGGATTTTAAGTTGGTAAATTGTAGGACCTTTTTCTAGAGGGTGAATTGATAGCTATTAACATTTAAATGTACATGTGGGCCAGCAGGTGGTGTGGTGGTTAGGAAGCTGGACATTCCCACATGGCTGACTATGGCTGGAGTTCTGGACCTGGTGGCTTGCTTTCTCACTTTCTCTCTCTCGGTGTCTCTCTCGTCAAATAAAAAAAAAAAAAATAAGTAAATGAATAAATAAAATTAAGAATAATTTTTAAAAACTTTTAAATGTGCAAAGCCCTTTAAATGTGTTCAAAGAAGCATTTGCACTGGCTGGCTGTATAGTGCGGCAGGAGTGCGATGCTCAAGAGAAATTGGATCCCCATGGATACCATAGTTTGAATTCCCAGTCCAAACTGCCTGAAACATGTTGGGCTCCTGCAAGTACCCCAAATCCCATGGGCTGGATGACAAAAGAAGGGAATCTCAGCATGACCAGAATGGAGGGTGCGCCCCTCTCTCTCCCCCTACCCCCTTTTCTCATGTGAGCATGCATACATTTTGTCATGAATAAATAAAAATTTTAGGGGCTGGCAGGTGGAATAATGGATAAGGACACTGGGCTCCCACATGGCTGACCACAGTTCGAGTCTCAGACCTAGCAGCTTGCTTTCTCACTTTCTCTCTCTCTCTTGCTCTGTCTCTCTCTGGTCAAATTGAAATAAATAAATAAAGTTGAGTAAGATAATTATTTGTAAAAAAGATTAAAATTTTAAAGAAGTATTTGCATAAATAACCTAGGTATTTGTGTCCAGAAATAGTGTTGCAGCACTACAACAGCAACAGAAAAAGGAACCAACCTACATATCTGTAGAGACATTGTTATACCAATTATATATGTTATATAAACTGTCACATACGCATTATTATATAAATTGTATGTATGTATAAATATATATACATATATACGTATATATATACACACACATATATACATATACTCACACAGTGGCATATTATGCAGTTATTAAAAAGAATGAAATGGGGGCCAGTAGGTGGCACAGTGGTTAAGGTGTTGGACTCCCACAAGGCTGACTGTGGTCGAGTCCCTGGTGGCTCACAACTCACTCCAGGTGCATGTGCATGCATTCCCAAAATCCTGAGAGGAGAATGGAGAAGAGATTGTGGCATGCCCTGCCTCCTCCCCCAAGATGATTTATCACTTTCCCTCTCTGCGTCTCTGTCTCTCTCCCTCTCCAGGGAATGCATGTGCCCTATGGCAAAAACCTAAAAAAAAAAAAAAAAAAAAGAATTTAAATATATATTCCATGACCCAAGACACATTAACTGAAATGCAATGTAGCGTAATGCCATTTTGTTTAAGAAAGTGAATATTTGAATATGAATGGAAACATATCTATTTATAAATGGTTCAGTATTAAGTTATATGTAGTCATTGCCCCGATAAGTATGATTTGAAGAGGACTTTCACTTTTTATTTTGTACACATCTATATTGTTTGATGTATTACTAGTAATTTTTAATAGGAAAAAAAAAAAACAGCCATCCCTTTATATCTTGCAGCAATTCAGGAAAAAAGTTGAAATATTCCATGACTAGTTTCTGACATCTGCAACTGAGTCTTCATACTAGCTTCCTGAAAAATGGAAAAAGAGTTGCAATTATATCTCCAAACATGGCTATGAAATTCATTTGCCACTGCAGAAATCGTAGTTATTTACTCCATTCTGAATGTTTCTTTCAGTTCACATAAAAGAATACAGAGCCTGAGGACTTCAGGGCAGCCTATCTATCATGGGCTGGATGCCAGGGGCAAGTGAGGTCATTAAGTCAACCATCCCACTAGGAACAACAGCTGCATCCATCATCCCAGAAAGATTCTTAAACACACTGGGGAAGGAGTTACTCTGTCTCTTACACACAAACACACACACACACACACACACACAATTTATATGTGTGTTTTTTACATTACAAAATGTGCAAAGTTATACTCACATATACAAACACATAATACAGAAGACGTGACAAGTTAACTATCTCTCCTCCTCCTCCTTTCACCAAAAATAACCACCAGCCAAATGTCTGTAGCCTTCCAGATCTTTTCCTTTGTACATACCAGTATCCATTCATCATTCCTTTCCATAGACTGTAGAATTCTGACTGGCCTTGGTCTTGCAATTCTCCAGCCTCACGCTCCTGAGTAGCAGGGATTACAGGTACACACCACTGTGCCCAACTCACTGCTTCTGATTCAAAGATCTGAAATGGTTTTTGGTTTTTGTTTTAAAAGGGACCTGATAATCTTTTATCTGACCCTCCCGACTTCTTCTCCAGGACCTTTGAAATTCCCTCTAGATAAGTAACAGTAGTGCTGTCCTAACTCTCAGTATAGAATAAAATGAATTTTCCAGTCCTATCTTCTGCTATCTCTCCGAGAATCAGGAGAACCTGTCCTCCAATTAAATCGTTGAATAACTGAGTCTTAGAAAGTCTCTAGAGATTCATAAAAACAGCCTGATACAACCAACATTTTCTGTAAAGGGCCAGAGAGTAAGAATTTTTGGCTTTTGCAAGCCATACCATCTCCATAACAACTACTCAGTGGTGATGTTGTAGTCGGGAAAGAGCCACAGACAACACATTAAAAAGTGAGCATCTTTGTGTTCTGATAAAATTTTATTTACAAAATAGAGAACATGGGGAGGTAGATTTGGCCCATGGGCCACAGTTGCCAACCCTGGATGTAGCGGAAGGCCTATAAGTCACCCTTAAGTCTGGTCCCAGAACTCCTCTTTTAGCCTTGGTGCAAAATTTATTTAGGGCCCAACTATGGAGTTCAAGCAGAAAGGCACCACCTCACAGTGTCTGCGTCCACGTAGAAAGCCCCTGGCCCAAACTGAACAGTTCCTAAGCTGTGGTCTGCTGATTAGGAGGCTGGGTGGGAGGATGGAAACTTGGCCAAACCCTATCAAAAATACCACTCTCTCACTTTCTTTCTCTCCCTCTCTTTCTTCCTTCCACTCATTCACAAAGGCTGCAATTTCTGACTGGCCTTGAACTTGCACTCCTTCCTGCTTTAACCTCCCACGTAGCTGGGACTACAGGTACTTATCACTTTGCCTGGATTACTGCTGCAGAATTTTGATTCAGAAGAGATCTCTCTCTAAAAAAATTTTTGTTAGACTCCCTGAGCCTCAATTTCCTTATTTATTATAGCAAAAACCTCTCCAAAAAAAAGAAAAAAAAGGAGCATTCAGAAGAGAGGTGTGCTTTGTGTTTCCCTCCGAACAGGAGGGGATTCAGAGTTGGCTGGTTCCATGAGTACAGGGAATCATATTCTGTCCCTCACACACCGTGGGAACATAATGAAGAATGACTGCAGTGTAGAGAACACCACCTTAATAGGAGGCTCCCAAGGCCAAGCTTGAGGGGACAGCATCAGCATAACCCATGACCCTCGGAAGGTACTGTGGCCTTGACCATAGGGTTGAAAGGAGGGCAGACTAAAGATGGGAGGTACCCCCCTGCATACTCAGCAGAGCTAATGTGATGGATACTGGGGGGCAGCAGGTGGCGTGGTGGTTGAGGGCCAACCACACTTCCGGTCCTGGACCTGCCGGCTTGCTTTCTCACTGGACTCCACCCACCCCCAGCCCTATCTCTCTGGTGAGTGCACCTGCCCTATAGCGAATTGAAAAATAATAATACAATTTAAAAAATGTTTTGGAGGGAACCAGCAGTTAGCGTAATGGCTATGTCGCTGGACTCCCACGTAGTCGACCGCGGTTCACGTCCCGGACCCGGTGGCTTAAAACTCACGCCGGGCGCGTGTGCGTGCGTGCCCAAGATCCCGAGAGGAGAATGGAGGAGAAGGGATTGTGGCGTGGCCATCCCCCTGGGGGGTGATTTCTCGCTTTCTGTCTCTATGTCTCTCTCTGTCTGTCTGGCGAGCGCACGTGCCCTATAGCAAAAACCTCTCCAAAAAAAAAAAAATGTTTTGGAAACTGTGCATGCCTGCCCATATGTCCTTTACCTACCTGGGCACCCACCCCCGGCTATTGGTTGTTAACATCTCACAACTCTTTCTCTTCAGAGAATTTCCCTCAGCCAATGGGAGTCACCTTTGCCTGGGCAACTGTGCTCCTTGGCCCCTGACTCACTGATACGGGGGTAAAAGGTCAGTTTCTTTAACTTAGAGTGGAATGTAATTGATCTGCCATACCTTCCCTGAGGGGTCAGTCTAAAGCTTGTCTCCAGCCAAGGCTACATTCTTGCTCGGCTTTCCCCCTGCCCTCTCTCGCTTCCTCTATCGTCCCTCCCAAGAGCACTCTCCCAGTTAATGGCTTGACCAAGTGTTGACATTTTTGCTGACTCCTAGGGAACTCAAACTTAACAGACATTTGGTACCAAAGGTGAGCCTTCTGGTACCAAATATTTGGAGTCAAAGTAATCTCCACAGGATTCTGGAGTGGGGTCACTCCCCAGCTGGGTGACAGTGAGGACACTGGCACTGGCAGTGAAGAATGTGGACAGTCCTTGACCTGCTACGGCAGTGCGATGGCTAAGACTTCACCTCTGTCTGTTCCATCACTGAGATGGGACACGGTGGAAGGGGCTGCACTAGCTGGAACTCTGGAGCCTTTGAGAGTTTTGGAGGAAAACGTAATTGTAAGAGCCGAGGAATTGGGTGGCAGTTGCTAAGTGCCCCTGATTCATTCAAGAGTGATGGGCTCGCCTCTGTTTATCAACACGTTAAAGCAAAGAGTGAAAGTCAGAGGGGCTCCTTGGCAGCATGAAAGGGACAGAGCTGAAGATCAGGCCCAGATTTCAGTGGAAAGCAGCAGAATCTCAGGAAGGTTGACTTGAGACCAGGATCCTACTGCAAGTTAGGGTCCTGATCCAGAAGAAGTAGGGCCCTGAGACCTAGGGGAGATGCCTGGGGACCGTGCAGTCCTCACGTCCTCCTGAATTCTCTGAGCTACAGAAGTGACCCATCGCCCTTGCTGAAAGACTGTTCAAAATGTACACAGAGACCACAAATGAGAAAAATGTCCTAGGAAACAATGCTTGCCCACATTAGGATCTGTCTCCAACTCCCCTTCCATCCAACGGGCCTGTATTTAGGGTCAAATCGCAGCATATCCTTCCTGGGGATGTCTTGGTCCTGCTGAGGAAGGATGGGGTTTATACACCAAAGAATAGTAGGATCTTTCCACATGTGTCGGCAGGAACCCACAGAGCATGCCAGGGCTTGAGTCCAGGGAGTATAAAGCTGGATAAGACAGTTTTTGATACGGGAGCACTATCCCACAACCCAGATGCAACACGGGGGCAAGGGCCCCAGGAGATGGTGTTTTGTTGCGTTCTTTGTTGCGTTTTTGCCAGAGGTTGTAAGGGGCGGGGGCAAGCACTCCTGATGGAGCCTGGTTGTGCTGCAACTCTTTTTCCTACATTTCTCCATCTCCTCAGGATTTTGGGCATATGACATGTGCCTGGCATATTTTTCAAGCTGCCAGAGCCGGAATTTGAAGTGCGCTGTCAGCCATGTGTGATCCAGTTTCCATAATCACCAGGTCATGGGGCTGGCCCAATACCCAGATTTTTTGTAGTGAAGTTTATGGATACAGGATCTAAGTCAATTTTTATATCTGAGGACCCAAGGTGCCATCATGGCTGCCCGCTTAGATTGGGGACATACAGGGGTCAGATAATAAATAGATTCCTGATCCAGGCTCCCTTCACAATGGGTCTACTATGTCCTGAAGTTCACAGAGTAGCCAGTTCCTTGGTTTTTAAATGTATGGTTAAAATGCATGTTTGGGACCAGCAGTTGGTGTAATGGTTGACTCCCATGTAGTCAACCGCGCTTCGAGCCCCAGACCCAGTGGCTTATACTCACACCAGGCGCGTGTGCGTGAGCGCCCAAGATCCCAAGAGGAGAACGGAGGAGAAGGGATTGCAGCATGGCCATCCCCCCTGGGGGGTGACTTCTCACTTTCTGTCTCTCTGTCTCTCTCTGTCTTTCTGGTGAGCACACGTGCCCTATAGCAAAAACCTCTCCAAAAAAAAAAAAAAGAAGAAGAAGAAAGAAAGAACAAAAGAAAGGAAACCAGAAATTACCATATTATACCATATTAGGTGAAAAAGCAAGACTCGGGAACCAGCAGTTAGCGTAATGGCTATGTCGCTGGACTCCCACGTAGTCGACCGCGGTTCGCGTCTCGGACCCGGTGGCTTACATCTCACGCCGGGCCCGTGTGCGTGCGTGCCCAAGATCCCGAGAGGAGAACGGAGGAGAAGGGATTGCGGCGTGACCATCCCCCCTGGGGGGTGATTTCTCGCTTTCTGTCTCTATGTCTCTCTCTGTCTGGCGAGCGCACGCGCCCTATAGTGAAAAACCTCTCCAAAAAAAAAAAAAAAGCAAGACTCAACTAAGTGCTGTCTACAAGATACCCACATTTAAGACCCACAAAGTCTCAGCAGTTAGCGTAATGGCTATGTTGCTGGACTCCCATGTAATCAACTGCAGTTCGAGTCCCGGACCCGGTGGCTTAAACTCACACTGGCGTGTGTGCTTGTGTGCCCAAGATCCCGAGAAGAGAATGGAGGAGAAGGGATTGCGGCGTAGCCATCCCCCCTGGGGGTTGATTTCTCGCTTTCTGTCTCTCTGTCTCTCTCTGTCTTTCTGGTGAATGCACATGCCCTATAGCAAAAACCTCTCCCCCCCCCCAAAAAAAAAAGAAAAAGAAAAAGACCCACAAAGTCTTTCATGCAGAAAATGGACAAATGTTCATACTAGCTTTATTCATAATAGCCCAGACCTGGAAAAGACGGAGGAAGGAAGGCACGCTCATCGACAGGTGAATGGAGCACACGTGGCAGCACAGCCACGTGATGGAACACTATTTAGCAGTGAAAACGAATGAGTAATGCAGGTATAAACTGTGAAATAATTATGCTGGGCAAGCAAGCTAGACGAAAAGTGTATGCACTGTATGATCCCATGTACATAAAGTTCTAGAAATGCAAACTAACCTATAGTGACCGAAAAAGACTCTGTGGCTACTTGGAGATGAAAGGGGTGGGGCGGGGCCAGGTGAAGGGATGCAATGGGCATGAGGAAATTTTGGAGGGTAATGAGTATGTTCATTATCTTGATTGTGGTCATGGTTTCCCAGATGTATACATATGTCAAAACACATCAGATTGTATGCATATTATTGTATGCTAATTATATCTCAGGAAGGCTGTTTTTAAAGCACTATTGCATTTGGAGGGAGATGGACAGAAACTGGTGCTACTCTCAGATACTCGAAGGATTGCTGTTGAACCAGCAGTGGTTGTCCTGTCAGAACTCCATTTAACTCATCAGCCTGGCCCATGTAAAGTTCGGATGGATTATCATGGGTGATAGCTAACTACTGCACACGTAACCAAGTAACAGCCCCATTGTGTTTGCTGTTTCAGATTTTACTAGAGCAGGGAAATACAGCCTTGGATGCATAGTTTGCAGCTGCCAACCTAATAAAGAATTATTATTATTTATATCTTTCAAGGAGGAGATCAGAAGCAGTTGGCATTCACATGGAATAAACAACAGCATACATTCATAGTATTGCTTTTTTTTTTTTTTTTTTTTTTTTTAGGTTTCGTCATAGGGTGTGTGTGTTTGCCAGAGAGAGAGAGGGAAAGTGAGAAATCACCCCTCAAGGGGAATGGCCATGCCACAGTCCTTTTCCTCATTCTCCTCTTGGGATTTTGTACACACTTACACATGTGCCTAGTATGAATTTTAAACCACCAGGTCCAGGACTCGAACCACAGTCAGTCATGTGGGAGTACCTTAACCCTGACACCACCTGCCGGACCTCTGTTTTTGTTTTGTTTTGTTTTGTTTTGTTTTGTTTTTAAAGACAAGTTCTCCCTGCATCATGACCATCCAGCTGCAGCCTCCTTAAATTGCTGGGATTAAAGACACATTCCACCACACCCGGCCGTTAGGTTAGACCAGAATTCAAACCTGGCCTCCCATCTGGTCCCAGCCTGTAGATCACAGTGTCTTTTTATTTTTTTCCAGGAGAGATTTGTCTGCTATAGGGCACATACAGTCACTAGAGACACAAAGAGAGAGAGAGAGACAGAAAGCGAGAAATCACCCCCCAGGGAGGGTGGCCATGCCATAGTCCTTCTCCTCCACTCTCTTCTTGGGATTTTGGGTATACACACACACGCGTGCCTGGCATGAGTTTTAAGCTGTAGGGTCCAGGAATTGAACCCTAGTCGACTACATGGGAGTCCAGCCATGTAACCGTTATGCCATCTGCTAGTCTCAAGCACAGCATATTAGCATCATGCCACTGTAGCTGGGCCTGAAGCCTTTAAATCAATCAACAACATACTTCAGCAAACATGCTTTGCAAACTGATCGCTGTGACAACTGTTTCTAAATGTCAGCCAATCGGGATTGACCCATTCCAGCGAAGATGCTTCTGAAAGTCAACCCACGAGTAGTCTCACTCAAGTACTGCTCTTCTACAAATCACCTCAACCTATTCATGCTTCTGAGAAAACACCACTCCTTGGAGGGGCCTGCGCCTGCCTACGTAAGTAAGCAAAAGATAAGCTTTGCATTTTTTTTATTTAATTTTTTTTTTTTTTTTTTGGTTTAGAGCGAGTGGTGGGCGACCACAACAGATGAGAATCTGTTGGCCTGTGGAAAGCCTGTAGCTTTGAGTGTGCTCAGAGCAAGAAGGGGCTTTGCAGCATCAGGCTACCAAATAAGCCCCTGCCACCTTGACCCAGCTAGCCGCATATTACTACAGTGTCTTTGGTAGGGCAAAATTCCATGTGGAACTTCCATTAATCCAAAATGAAGAGTTGCAGCTCACACCCCACAGGCACTCCATTGTGAGGCCTGGTAGAAACTGAGCGTCGGACTGTAGGGCAGTAAATGACCATGTCACTTGATTTTCCCGTTTTGAGTTGGGTTCCGTCAAACCTACCAAGTTATAAGATCAAGTGGGCTCTGCATAAATCCATCAGAAAATGAGTGACAGGGACCAGCAGTTGTCATAATGGCTATGTCGCTGGACTCCCATGTAGCCAACTGCGGTTCAAGTTCTGGACCCGGTAGCTTAAACTCACATCGGGCACGTGTGTGTTCATGCCCAAGATCCCAAGAGGAGGATGGAGGAGAAGGGATTGCGGCGTGGCCATCCCCTCCGGGGGGTGATTTCTCACTTTCTGTCTCTCTATCTCTCTCTGTCTTTCTGGTGAGTGCATGCACCATATAGCAAAAACCAATCAAAAAAAAAAAATTAAAAATGAAAGTGATACAAAGGGTCTTCAAAAAACTCATGGAAAATGCATGCTATGGAAAAAAAAAACTGAGGGTTTAAAACATTTTTGTACCAAACTAAACTTTAATTCCATTTTCCATGAACTTTTTGACATCCTCTTGTCTGTCTGAGGTTGAGTCCAAGCAGGCCCAGGGGGCACAAGTGCAGTGCACAAACACATTGGCAGGGGTAATTGCCCTAGTCCTCAGGAGACAGGACAGCTGCTCCGTGATGACGGCCAAGGGGAATGCGTGTGGCATGCAGGTGGGACACTGGGACACCTTTGCTACTCTTGTGCCTTGTCAAACTGTAAATGGGCAATTGTAGCAATCATGATCCCCTAAGGTCTGGTGACCAGGAGACCAAACTCTTTAAAAATGGGGGCGTGGCCCAACACAGACAACAAAACCAGTGGATCTAAAACAGGTGGCCGAAGAGGGAAGCAATGGGGATCAATTACAGCTCAGAACCAAACAGCAGCAGGGGCCATATTTCAGTCAACAAAACGTCCGCTCCTGAGTGTTCTCAGAAGTTGGGACCAACCGGGAGCGGCACCTGGGCAGTGTTACCCGAGAAGCAAGAGAGCTGACTGGCGCCAGGAGTGACTCTAGTGGCCCTACCTGCCCACTGCAGCTCCGTTGGTTGACAGCTCCCAGCAGCCCTCTCTTCTGGAGAATTGTCATCCCCCTCGGTGGAAGGCTGAACCCACCTTGGTCAATAATTAACTGACCCAGGGACACCAGAGACCACCTCTGGCCTCAGCAGGAAACTAACTCCGTAGTCCAATTTGCGCTCCATGGATTTCTTTTCTTTTTTTTGGAGAGGTTTTTGCCATAGGGTGTGTGCGCTCACCAGAAAGAGAGAGACAGAGACAGAAAGTGAGAAATCACTCCCCAGGAGGATGGCCACGCTGCAATCCCTTCTCCTCCATTCTCCTCTCGGGATCTTGGACATGCTGCGTGCACATGCACCCGACATGAGTTTAAGCCACCGGGTCCAAGACTCGAACCGCGGTCGACTACGTGGGAGTCCAGTGACACAGTCATTATGCCAACTGCTGGTCCCACACTCCATGGGTTGTGGAATCACATGAGATCACACTCCTGTCAGATTTTCACTCCCTGTCCCATTGTATTTCTCGCTCACTCTCCCTCCAGAAATTACTTCTTCCCTAATCAAGAACCCCTGACTCAGACTCTGTTTTAGGGACCCAGTCCAAGTCAGTACACATTGTTCAGAATTTCTGCATCCCCTTAGGGAGAGGGTAGCCCTGGCAAACAGTCCTGAAATTGATTTCTTGTTAGCCAGAGTAAGCTCAAATAATACTTACCTCGTGTAGAAAATGTGCCACTTTTTATGCACGAGTGTTATAGAGTAAATTTCACACCCATCGTAGGTGTGTATTTTCTTGTCATCTGGCTTGCACCCCACCTCTTCCGGTGGGTGAGTTGACTGTGAACAAGGCATATCTCTCCACTGACAGATGCGAGTCAGCACTTCTTTTTAAAAAAATTATTCTATTTAACTTTATTTATCCATTGTTTATTCTAATTTGACCAGAGAGAGACAGAGTGTGTATGTGTGTGTGTGTGTGAGAGAGAGAGAGAGAGAGAGACAAAAACTGAGAAAGCAAGCCACCAGGTCCGGGACTCGCACCTCAGTCGACCATGTGAGAGTCTAGTGCCCTTAACCACCACGCCACCCATTGGCCCGCAAGTGAGCACTTCTTTTTTTTTGAGAGGTTTTTGCCATAGGGTGTGTGTGCTCGCCAAACAGACAGAGAGAGACAGAGAGACAGAAAGCAGGAAATCACCCCCCAGGGGGGATGGTCACGCCGCAATCCCTTCTCCTCCATTCTCCTTTCGGGATCTTGGGCACACACGCACATGTGCCCAGTGTGAGTTTAAGCCACCGGGTCTGGGACTCGAACCGCAGTCGACTCCATGGAGTCCAGCGACATAGCCATTACGCTAACTGTTGGTCCCACCACCTTTGTTTTTAAGAGCAGTTTTTGACATGCTGTGGGCTTCCTGCCTCAGCCTCCCAGGTGGGAGCATACTACCATACCCAGCTATTTTACTCTAATTTTTTAAATGATCACTATTTTTTTCATAGTCAAGGTCTCTTTAGGTTTCCAGGCCAGCCTTGAGCTCAGCATCCTCATGCCTCAGCCTACCTGAGTTGTCGGGCCTCTGGGTGTACCTGTCCACACCTGGCCTTTCGGTGGTCCCAGTCTGCAGGACAGCGAAATCCGCCGTGGTTGGGCCCTCATCACATTTCTGTTGAGCACTTCCTTTTCTTTTTTTTTTTAGAGATTCTTTTCTCCTCTAGTGCCTGTGTGCTCACCAGAGAGACAGAGACAGACAAACAGAAAGCGAGAAGTCACCCCCCAGGGGAGATGGCCATGCTATAAACCCTTCTTCAATCTCCTCTCGGGATTTTGGGCATGCACCTACAAGCCTCTGGGTCCAGGACTCGAACCACAGTCCTGGACTCAAACCACGGTCAGCTCCGTGGAAGTCCAGTGATGTAACTATTATGCACCCAGGGAGGAGTCTTTCTTCCAAACATGTACATCTTAGTGGTCCGTAAAGTGATCTCTGTGCTTCCCAGTGGTTTTGTCATGTTCCAGAAAACTTGCTTCCTCGGGAACCAGCAGTTAGCGTAATGGCTATGTCGCTGGACTCCCACGTAGTTGACCGCGGTTCGCGTCCCGGACCCGGTGGCTTAAAACTCACGCCGGGCGCGTGTGCATGCGTGCCCAAGATCCCGAGAGGAGAATGGAGGGGAAGGGATTGCGGCGTGACCGTCCCCCCTCCCGGGGGGTGATTTCTCGCTTTCTGTCTCTATGTCTCTCTCTGTCTGTCTGGCGAGCGCATGCGCCCTATAGCGAAAACCTCTCCAAAAAAAAAAAAAAAAACTTGCTTCCTCCAATAAGCAATGCACCATGGTGGTTAAAAGTTTGTATTTGGGGGCTGGCAGGTGGCGTAGTGGTTAAGGGCACTGGATTCCCACATGGCCGACCATGGTTCAAGTCCTGGTGACTTTCTCACTTTCTCTCTCTTTCTCTCTCCCTCTCCGGTCAAATTAAAATAAATAAGTAAATAATGTTAGATAAAATGATTTTTAAAAAGAGTTTGTATTTGGAAATAAAACAAGCCCAAATTTGAATCCTGGGTCCACTACTTACTCTCTGGGAGACTTCAACTGCCTTTTTTTAAGATGTTCTCTTTTTTTCTTGGAATTATTTTTTTATTTAATTTTATTAATTGTCATTACTTTATTTTTTGGAAGTTGACCAGAGACAAACAGAGAGAAGGAAAATGAGAAAGCAAGCTGACAGATCTGGGACTTGAACTGCGGTCAATCATGTGGGAGTCCAGCCGCCTTAACTACCACGCCACCTGTGAGCCCCTGACTTTGACTTTTTTGAGTCTCAATTGTATTTTATATAAAAAGGGAGATGATCATGACAGCACTTACCTCATAAAGTGGTTGTGAGAATAAAATTAGATAAAAGTGCTGGGACCGGCAGTTAGCGTAATGGCTATGTCGCTGGACTCCCACGTAGTCGACCGCGGTTCGAGTCCCAGACCCGGTGGCTTAAACTCACGCCGGGCGCGTGTGCGTGCATGCCCAAGATCCCGAAAGGAGAATGGAGGAGAAGGGATTGCGGTGTGGCCATCCCCCCTGGGGGGTGATTTCTCGCTTTCTATCTCTCTGTCTCTCTCTGTCTGTCTGGCGAGTGCACGCACCCTATAGCAAAAACCTCTCAAAAAAAAAAAAAAAAGCAAAGTGCTTCGCCAAATGCCTGGGGTATGTCAGACATTCAATAAATAAATCATCATTATCATTAGTCACCATCTTTTTGTTTTGTTTTTTATTTAGAGAGATTTTCGCTATAGGGCACATGGGCACACCAGAGACAGCGACAGAAAAAAAGTGAGAAATAATTCTCCGGGGGAAATGGCCATGCCACAATCCCTTCTCCTCCATTGTCCTCTCAGGATCCTAGGCACTCATGCACACATGCCCAGCGTGAGTTTCAAGCAGCCGAATCTGGGACTCAAACTGCAGTCAGCTGTGTGGGAGTCCAGCAATGTAATCATTACGCCATCTGCTGGTCTCAATTAGTCACCATCTTTAAAGGTCACTATTCAAGCCGCAGAGCTGTGTGGTAGTTATGCAAAGGTCTAAGCGATGCCAAGTAAGAACTCTTTATCCAATCCACGTATCAGTGTGGCAGGTCCCTGGGGTATACCAGAAGGATGTTCATCTCCGGGAAGGTTAGGCCAAATGGAAGGAAAAGTACCAACTCAAGCAGAGAAAGGGACAGGCAGCCTGTCAAAGCCTCAACTGGGTTGGGGCCAGCAGGTGGTGTTATGGTTATGTTGCTGGACTCCCACATGGCTGACCGTGGTTTGAGTCCCGAATCCGGTGGCTTGAAACTCACGCCAAGCATGTGTGCATGCATGCCTAAGATCCCAAGAGGAGAATGGAGAAGAGATTGCAGCATGGCCATTCCCCCTGAGGGATGATTTATTGCTTTTCATCTCTTTGGCAAGTGCATACACCCTACAGCAAAAATCTCTCTTAACAGCAGCAGCGAAACCAAAACAAAACGAAACAACAACAATAAAACAAAAAAATACACCTCAATGGAGAGACAGGGCAAGGAAGAGGGCCAGAGGTAGGTGAAGGTGTATTTGGGGTAGCTGGAGAAAGATGAATGTACAAATGAGTAAACTGTGCAGACTGGAATAAGTACTCTGAGAAGCAACATCCTTTCTGAGAAATGGAGCTGGGACAGACAAAAGCTGCTTTCATTTCAAATTCTCCTTACTGCATCCCCGCTATTGACCTAGGAAATAGAAGCCTGACTTTCAGTTAGAAGTCTTTGGAATGGAGCCAGCCGTGGGCAAGAGGTTAAAAACAGCAGCCTAGAGACTGGTAGACTTTGTGATGGGGTGCGGCACTCTGGCTGTAGGTGCTCAACCTTGAAAGGAAGATCTCTCCCTGGAAAATCTCCTCGTTGGCTTCCCTCACCCTGGGGTATGTGGGTGGCTTAAAACACAAACACCAGGGCTGGCTGGTGTCTTTAGCAGCAGGCTCTGGCATCCCAGGAGCTTTCCGATAAATGGCATCTTCCTACTCCTTGCATTGTCCTCGGGGACCAGGGCTGTCACATCTGCTGGTGGCTAAAAACACAGCACTCTTCTTGCAAGCCCCATGGGAGCTGAGGCAGCCCCGGTGGAGCTGAACTGGTCCTTGATCAGAGGCGTGGTGTTGTGTCGTACTGTCTGAAACTGACTGCATCAGGCACATACTGGCAAACACTTGTCATCTGCATCTGTAATTGTTTTAACCTCTCGCCCAGAGGCAGGGGAAGGGACCTAATGACTTTTCTGGAGAATTCCATTCACCTAGACGGCCTGTAATCATCCAATACTGTGATTCTGTTGTCTGTTCCAAAGTCATAGAGGATTGACGAGGGCCTGCACAACATTCGTGCTGTCTGACTTCTGGCCCTAAGAAGAAGGCACAGGAACAGGAGGCCTGGAGTGCTTCCTCCCAGGGGTTGGGACTACACATGAAGTCAGGACCACATTAATCCCTGCCTTCCCTATTCCCTTTGCTCTTACCCTGAATCCAGCTTCTACCTGCACTCCTCCCATAACCACGCCATTACCCACTCAGACTCTGATCCAATGATGACGAAACGCCCTACTCAGGGCCTTTAGTCTGGTGACTTCTGCCCCATAGTAGCCCGCTGCTCTACCGCCCACTCCTGATACGTCTGCAGCTTTGAGCTGTGGAGACAGGAATAAGAAGCAAATGTGCGCTGGCCCAGACCCCCGGAATGGATGTTTGGATTGCTGAGACTTTGGCTGCAAGCCCGGCCTGAGACTGGTCCTCCTTGCGCTCATGCTCTCAGAGCACGTGCTTCCCCGGCGCTTCTCCTGCCATGAGGAAGTGTGGCAAGCCAGCTTGCTGCTGGCACCTGCCACACTGTAGCATAACACCAACACTAATGGCAGAAATAATCACAGTGACAACGACGGCTTGGTCTACATGCAGAAGGCACTTGTCATCTCACTGGGAGCCTGCTGGCCTAGGGCTCAACTGTGACAGTGTACCTGGCCCCTGGCCCGCAGCCTGCACTGTCACAGTCGCACACGAGATTCATCTGGATGGTTGACATTATCATTACTGTCATCACGACTCTTGATAACTATTCATTTATTCCTGCAAACACATCTATTGAGGACAAACGACATGCTGGGTGCTGTGCGAGATTCTAAAGGAGATGCAAAGATGAACACCTTTAAGAAAAAGCCCACAGGGCAGAGAGGGACCGATGGATAATTTCAATGTAGAAGTGTATGGACTGTTGGTGGATAGATTCTCAGTACCTGCAAGAATGGTAAGACACAGTGAGCGTTCAGTAAATGTGCTTCAGTGAGTACTGAATGAATGGAGAGCCAAACGAATGAATGAGTCCACAAAGCGCTATGGGATCTGAGAGTGGAACAGATAGTAGCTTCATTGGAAAGGAATCAAGGAAGGCTTCCAGAAGTGATGTTTGTGCCAAAGTCTGGAAGCTGGAAAGGCCAGTGGTATGGTGGTTGGGGTGATTGGATCTCCCATGGCCAACTGTGTGGTTCAAGTTCTGGATCTGGTGGCTTTGAAATGCACTGAGCACATGTGTGTGTGCACCCAAAATTCTGAGAGGAGAGTAGAGAGAATTGTAGCATGGCCATTCCCCCAGGGTGATTTCTCACTTTCCCTTTCTCTTTCTCTTTCTCTCTGTCTCTCTCCAACAAGCACACATGCCACATAGCAAAACTTAAAAAAAAAAAAAAAAGGTGTGGAGTCTGGATTCAGACTAGACTGCCTGGGTTTTGAGCGCCAGCTGCGTGGTTTCAGGCATGTTCTTATGCCATGCCTTAGTTTTCCCACCTGTAAAATGAGCTAACAGCAGGCCAGAGGTAGCACGGTGTGGTTAAGGCACTGGATTCCACATGGCCAGCTCCCATGGTTTGAGTCCTGGACCTAGACCCAACAGCTGGAGAAACATGGCCAGTGCATGTACATGTGTGTCCAAAATCCTGAGAGGAGAATGGAGGGGATGGGATTGTAGCTTGGCCATAGCCCCTGGGGGTGATTTCTTCACTTACCCTCTCTCTCTGTCTCCATCTCTCTCCAGTGAGTACACATGCCCTATAGCAAAACAAACAAACAAACAAACTAATAGTAGTAGCTCTCTTATGGGGGTTCTTATAAAGACTTTGGGACCAGCAGATGGCGTAACAATTAGGTCGATGGACTCCCATGCAGTCGACTGCGATTCGAGTCCCAGACACAGCGGCTTAAAACTCACACTGGGTGTATGTGTATGTGTGCCCAAGATCCAGAGAGGAGACTGGAGGAGAAGAGATTATGGTGTGGCCATCACCCCTGGGGGATGATTTCTCACTTTCTGTCTCTGTCTCTCTGGCAAGTACATGTGCCCTATAGCAAAAAGAAAGAAAAAAAGAGAGATTACATTGTTTTTGAGAAATGCTTAGGTAAGTATTATGTAAGTATATAAATATGAGTAGCTAGGACCCATGGGCTAATGAGGTGGAAAGTTAAGGGTACGAAGAGGAGCTTTCCAAACAACGTAATCATATTGAATTTTCCAACAGGATGGCATCCTTAAAAAGTCATGGGAAGGCGAGGGGCGGGGTGGCGAGGTCTGACAGGCTGTCTTAAATATCAGGGTGAGTAGTTTGGTAAGCCATTCCTTTTTTAAACTAGCTTTATTTTGTGATAATTTTAGATTCACAGAAAAGTTGCAAAATAGCACTGAAGTGTCTCAATATATCCTTCACCCAGTTTCCCCTGTTGGTAACATCTTTTTTTTTTTTTTTTTTTTTTTAAGAGATTTTTGCTGTAGAGCACATGTCCTCACCAGAGAGACAGAGACAGAAAGCAGGAAATCCCCACCCCCCAGCCCGCAGGAGGGATGGCAATGCTGCAATCCCTTCTCCTCCATTCTGCTCTTGGGATCGTGAGTACGCGCACACACGTGCCCGGAGTGAGTTTTAGCTCGCCAGGTCTGGGACTCAGACCGTGGTTGACTACATGGGAGTCCAGTGACATGACCGTTACGCCATCTGCAGGTCCCGATGGTAACATCTTAAGGGGAGCCATTGCTTTGGAAGCAACAGCGTGCACTGTCAGGCACATATTTATAACAGAAAGCCCTTTGCAGCTGTGGGAAAAACTAGAGGAGGGGACATGGCCCCATAGACCCACGAGGGACCGAGAGCATTAACCCAGTGCGCAAGGACAGTCAGGACCAGATGAAAAGGAGGACATGGCCGTCAGAAAATTTCCAAGCCGGGGCAGATGCTATGGATGCTCTGGAAGAAAGAGTCGAGAACACAGTCGGGAGACCCTGGCCCTGTCCAAGGCATTAGCCAGCAGCCGCCCACGCACGTGACCTGGCATCCCTCAGCGAGAATCTGAAATGCTCAGCAGGTGTGGGGAGTTCCGCTAGCTGTGAAGGGCCCTGGGGGACGGCAGTGCCAGGGCTCCTGTCCGGCTACCTGGGTCCAAGTTCTGAGTACTTCCTTGGCACTAAAGGTGGCTGATGGGGCAGTCTTCATTCACTCTTGGTGACCGGTGGCTGGCATGCTCGGCTTCCTGGGCCCCAACAGGGAAGACGGGCCTAGAAGAGAATAGGGGAATAGGTGCAAATTCATCCTTGACCCTTGGGTGTTATTTGTTTATGCCAAAAGGCACTATGATGTCATAGTTATATGTGGCACCACACAGACTGGGTTCAAATCCCAGTTCTTCCACTTAAGAACTGTGTGGCTTTTGGGCAGGCTACTTAACTTCTCTGTGCCTCAATTTTCTAATCTGTAAAAAAGGGATGATAATAAGGTGTGCCTCATGAGGATGATATAAGGGTTAAATTATATATGATTTAATTGTTGATTGATACATGAAAAGAGTCTATAATAGTTCCTAGGACACATTAGGTCCTACCTATGTGTTTAAATCATTTGACTAATGTGTTTAAATTAAATGTGCTTAGGTTATTGACTATTGCTCCAATTCCCAGTTTATATGGGAGGAAAGTGTAGCCCAGTAAGAAGCAAACTCTTATGAGCAAAGATTTTATTTTGCTCCCATTACATATCCAGTATGTAGTACAGTAACTGCAGCATAGTAATTACCTGATATTTATAAACACTTTTTAAAAATTATTTTAATTAATTTTATGTATTCATTCCTTTGTTTTTAATTTGACCAGAGATAGACACAGAGAAAGAGAGAGAGAAAGTGAGAAACCAAGCCACCAGGTCCGGGACTCAAACCATGGTCGGCCATGTGGGAGTTCCCAGCGCCTTAATGGCCAAGCCATCTGCTGGTCTCCAGATATTTATAAATACTTTTAAAAAATAATTATGTATTTAATTTTATTTATTCATTTCTTTATTTTAATTTGACCAGAGACAGACACAGAGAGAGATAGGGAGAGAGGGAAAGTGAGAAAGCAAGCCACCAGGTCTGGGACTTGAACCGTGGTCAGCTATGTGGGAATGTCCAGAGCCTTAACCACCACTCCACCTGCTGGTCTTTATTGAATACTTTTTAAATAAATAAACAAGTATTAATCTAATTCCAGGACTCATGCAGTGTGCAGATGCTAATTTGGAAGCACTCTGGAAAAACTATTCCACAACCAAACAGCATCTAATTCAGTGTCTGGTAATTATCCCATGTAATGTGTCAATATTAACGTTAGTTATTATTATTATTTTTATAGAGAGAAATTTTTGCTATAGGGTGCATGTGCTTGCTGGGGAGACAAAGAGATAGAAAGTGAGAAATCCCCCTGGGGGGGATGGCCATGCCTCAATCTCTTCTCCTGTATTCTTCCTCTTGGGATTTTGGGCACACATGCACATGCACGTGAGTTTCAAGCCACCAGATCTGGGTCTCAAACTGTGGTCAGCCATGTGGGATTCCAGCACCTTAACCACTACGCCACCTGCTGGGCCCAACACTAGATTTTTAAGATATCTTGCTGAAGGTGCGTGCACTCAGCAGAGAGATACAGACAGATGAGGAGAGGAGAAATCATCCTCTGTGGGGAACAGTCACACCGTAATCCTTTGACCTCCACCTCCCTCTTCTTTCAGAGTTTTAGGCACGCACAGATGTGTAGGTCCGGAATTTGAACCATGCGGTCAGTGGGATCCAGCTGCCTTAACCACCAGACAACGAAGCCAGCCCAACATAAGACAGTTAAAAAAAAAAAAAAAAGAAAGAAAAGAAAGAAACGAAACAAAAAAACAGTTAAAGCAGCACTTGCACACATGGGGTCTATCCTAGGTGGTGGGCAATTTGACTTCAAGGAACAGAAATATATGGAAGGCAGCTTTGTAAAGTTGTTTATAGTGGAAGGGCACAGGGGAAATTGACTCAATTCCTCTCCCAAGTACAATCGATAAACTCTGAAGCTCAGACACCATCACAAAGCAATTCCCCCTCATTGCTCTCTCTCGCTTTCAAGGCCTCCTGAGTTCCTGCCTCTACATTTTTTCACATGTCTGCTCCAGTCTCCTCTCAGCAAACTGGCTTCCTCTGTTTTCATATTTACTATTACCGTGCCCCAAAATGGTTAGCTCTGCTCGCCAGTGCACATGAAGTTAGAAAGAATCTGATTGGTCCAACCTGGGCAAACATTCCCTACCTTTATCTAATCATCTCCTGGGGGTAGAATAGAAGGGTACAGAGAGCTCCACCTTCTGGAAGAGACTGTGAAGAGCATCTCTAGAGCATGAGCCTCTACCCTGAAATTAAAGAAAATTGGTGAGCACTGTCAAAATATTCACCAACGTGAATGGGATTTCACTTTTGAGAGTAGGAGGAAAGGTCAGAAACTTACACAGAGCCCTAGAAAAACTCTTTTCCCCGGAGCTGCCTGGGTCTAGCTCCTGCTTACCTGGTTTCTGCTGCTTCTGAGTTCAATTTCCAGAACTCAAAAGTCACTACCATCAGGGCTGACCATGCCAGGAAAGTAAGGGCTGGAGAGCTGTCGGGCTCTTGGATAGCCTGACAGAACAGAAAAGCTCTCCGAGAACGCAAGGAGCAGACTTGATATAAAAGGGAGAATACAGGGTTTGGGAAAAGAGCCTATTCTAGAGTAACTGCCCATGTTTTATATAGTTACATGTTGCAGCGTTTCCTAGTTTTACTTTCGCTAAATATAATTGTGTCCTCACAGAAACCCCGCAGCGCTAACATTTTTAATCCCCACAATACAGCTGAGAAAATTGAGGGTAGCGGAGATGCAGTGACTGTTCCAAGGTCACACCATCAGTAGCAGATCTGAAAGTGGAACCCAGGCCTGTTGGACTCCCAGCCCACTGTATTGCTCAGCCTGGCAGTGGTCTGGGAGCAAGGCTGTACCTGGAGGAGAATACAGAGGACGGCTCACAGTGGTGCAGAGTTAACCAGCTTCTCAGTCCCTCCAGGATAGCTGGCCCGGAGAGGCTGGTTGTAGACTGCAGAGAATGAGGAATCGATCTGCCAGTCCATGTGAAAATGGATTGTAGCCCCAGCCTGAGTGTGTCAATGGAGCTGATTAGCACTTGCGCGAGTCTCCAGCCATCGATTGCCAGGTGAGAATCGTTCTGGGAGCAGCAGGGAGCCAGTACTGTCCCACCCTCATTTCTACCAGTTCCTCCCTCCACAGAGCCTCCCTCCCCCTCTCTGCCACCTGAAGTCTCCAGACCTCTTCCAACCCCCAGGCCTAAGGGGTGCCCAGCACTCCTCCAGCTGCTGACCAAAGTGGGGAGGCATGGCTGCGACCCGCCTCATTCAGCCGCACTGGTAGCTGGTAGCAGTCTGGATGGCCTTCAGAAAGACACTGCCAGCTGTGGGGTCCAATGCGAGTGAGTGGAGTGGGGTTCAGCTCAGAGATTACACCATGCAACACAGAAAGTAAGGGCTCTGTCACATTGTGTCCATGTGACCTTGGACATGTCATTTGCCTCTCTGGGCCCCAGGCCTCCTACATACATAGGGTTAAAATCAGCATCCTCACTGGATTGTTTCAATCAAATAAGGAAGTGTGTGCAACATACTTGCAGTCCCTGGCACATAACAGGAACTAGACATGTTAGTTGGCAGCTGACTGCTCTCCTGAAAGGGCCCCGCTCTGGGAAGCCCCCTCTGGTTGAGCTCATGTCTACTGCTCTTTTCATCATTAGATTGTCAGGTTGGTGACAGCAAGAGCCCCAGTGTTGTCTCTGCCGTGGAGCAACCGTGTTCTCCAGGAAGCTCAGTCCACAGTCTTGGATCACCTTTGGGGGAATGAACTATCTGTCGAGTTCCAGCAAGGGGACTAGTCAGGCTCAGATTCGTCAGGCCCCCATGGTCCATTTCGCCCTACAGGTTCTGTCCTAACATGGCACATGGAGTCTGGAGGGTGGGGTGTCCTGGAAATTCTTGTGCCTGCCATGCAGTGGACTCTTCCATTACCCACGTGGTATCAAGTCCATGTCTCAGGTTTCCTTCATTAGTTTTCTCCCATGTTCCTCTAAGGTTGCAGCTCTGCCTGTTTGGCAGCGGCCCCCATCCCTGCCCTGATCTTGCCAGACTTCTCCCCAGGGTCCTGGAAGGCTCCTGGTGGCTGGCCTTCTGCCCCAAGTTGCTCAGGCCATCTGTCATCAGAGTTTGGCCTCAGCCTTACCTGAATCGAACGCTGCAGGACCACTGGCAGTCTCTGAGGCTGCAGCCAGAGAAGAGCATCTTCTTGAGTCCTCATACTCTGATCTAGACTCTCAAGTTGAGCATGCAAAGGAAGACTGTGGTCAGGACTGTGGACAGCTGCCGTCTGTGGCAAGGCGCCTGGAATCGAAGATGAAGTCAGAGGTCTGACTCCACCCGGAAACAGCGAGGAGACACGCCGTCAGCACCATGGACAGACACCACCGGCGGTGTTATCCTGGAGGGCAGTCTTGAAGAACCTGGATTAGTCAAGATTATTCTGATTATAACAAGCGGAAAGCCTAAACTAGTCTTTGGGTGAACTGGATGAGAGATGGCCCTATGATGGCGCTGAATATTAATTGCAACAAGCAACCTAAAGTTTTAGGATCATCCCCCTTTACCCTAAAACAAAACGTGGTTTAACTGAGGCAGCGCTATTCAGGTTATCTACTTCTTCTTGAGTGAACTCAGTTCATTCAAAGATCCACATTATATAAATATATTGCCATAAAGTTTTGTATAATATCTTCTTTACTACCCTTTTAATTTTTGTCGACCCTTTATTGATAGCACCTCTCTGGTTTCTGACATCGATATTGGCCATTTGTATCTTCTGGCCTTTTTCTTGATTCGTCTGTCTAGAAGTTCCTCGGTTTTTCATCATGCTTGCCACTTCCCGTATGGTCTCTGTGAGAACGTCCTCATTTCACGGCAGCAGCCTCCTGAGAGGCTCTCGTGCCCACCTCCCCTCTAGAAACCGCGCCCTGCTGCCCGGTGAAGCTTCCTAGAAGCCCGTTTTATATGAAGGCTTTCAATGACTCCTCCGTTGCCTTTTATTTTTTTCTCCATAGGGTGTGTGCACTCGCCAGAGAGAGTCGGAGAGAGCGAAAGTAAGAAATCATCCCCCAGGGGAATGGCCACGCCATCATTCCTTCTTGTCTATTTTCCTCTCGAGATTTTGGGCACCACACACATGCACCCAGCATGATTTTCAAGCCTCTGGATCCAGGGTTCGAACCATGGTTGGCCGAGTGGGAGTCCAGAGCCTTAATCAATATGCCACCTGCTCCTCCCCCTATTTGCTTTTTAAACATTTTCTTAACCTCTTTCTTCTATGAGCAAGAGACCTAGGAAGAAAGACAGAGAGGCACTTCCGACAGGGTCTTGGTGCTGTGCTCCACCCCCAGCCTCAGCCAGGCCTGGGTTATGGGCAGGTCTCCAGATGCAAACCCAGAGCCTTCCGGAGTGGGTCGGCTCCACAGAGCACTGTGTTACCACCCTGCCACCTTCTGGGCCCTCCCTATTGCTTTTGGATAATTTATTGACCCCTTCACTTCACGTCCCGGCCCTCCCCGCCATCTGACAATCAACCACATCTCAGAGTGACCACCTTCTTTGACCTTGCACAAATATTCTTCCTTTCCACCCAAGAGGCTTGTTTGGTTTTCACATTTTATCTAAGTGAGTTTTCAGCTCTATGCTTATGTAAGTCTTCGGTTGTTGGCTGTTGAGGAGCGCATTCCAAGACCTAAGTTGGAAATGCTGGTCATTTCATTTATGGACCTTGTGATCTTACTTCATCTATAAAAAAAAAAAAAAAAGAAATGGATTACTATCTGTTGATGATAACGTGTATAGTATCCTCAACTGGACTGGTGCGAAGTGTGTTCATGTTCAGAGAATTCACGTTACAAGCTAAGTGACATACAATAATCCATTACTGTGTCCCATAAGCATCTTGCCTCTCTTTCCCTTTAACATCTTTCCTCACACTCTCCCCCTTCTCCCACCCTGCAGAGTCATTCTTAATTCATTCGGCAAATGCCTGTTGAAGGAATATGCCCTGAAGCTTACCTGCATATGTGTGTGTGTGTGCAGATGCACGATGGAAAGGAATGCTGACGTTCAGCATGAAGGGATGTGCTCTGGAGATCCATACAAAGAACGATAATAGCCTCTAAGGAGTGCCCACTGTGTTTGCTGGGTGACTTCGATACTAGGCTCTAGAGACACAGGAGTGAGCTGACATACAAAACTCCTTGTACACTGGAGTTCACCTTTAGTCTCCACACCTTAATCTTACAATTAATCTTCTGGAAATCTGAACCACAGGGTGCTTTGCAAAAGTTTTTATTTATTTATGTGTTTATTCCATGAGCAAGAGAGAGCGAGATAGGGAGAGTCAGCACCCCCAACAAGACCTCGACACTGCAACGCATCCCCAGCTGTCAGCGAGCCCAGATCATGGGTAAGTGCATGCTTATTCAGGGAGGTCTCCAGACTTGAACATGGAACCTGTGGGTGCATCACAGAACATCACAGTTACCCCCGCACCACCACCTGGCCCCTGCATTTTGTATTTTAAGCAAATCAATACATGTACATTGTTTTTAAAAGTGCTACAAGTCTTACCACTAAAATAGCAGTCTGTATCCTGTTTAAGTCTCAGTCCCCAAGCAATCATTTTATTTATTTATTTGTTTGTTTGTTTATTTATTATTTTTAGAGAGATTTTTGCTATAGGGTGCATATGCTCACCACAGAGACAGAGAGACAGGAAGCAAGGAATCACCCCCTGGAGGGAGGTCACACCGCAGTCCCTTCTCTTCCATTCTCCTCTCAGAATCCTGGGCACATCCACACATGCACCTGGTGTGTTTTAAGCTGCCGGGTCCAGGACTTGAACTGCGGTTGACTATGTGGGAGTCCAGCAATGGAACCATTACGTCATCTGCTGGCCCCCGGTCCCTATCATTTTAAACCATGTTAGCTGTGTCTACTGGTATTTGTCTCTGAATATCTAAATAATATGTTTGCTCTTAGTTTATTATGGAAAATCATAATTTAATATTTTTTTAATTGCTAGAGGATGCACACACTCACCAGAGACAGAGAAACAGAGAGAGAGGGAGGGAGAAAGCACCCGCCATGGGGCGCGGACATGTCACAATACCCTCCTCTTTATTTCCCCATTCTGATAGGATTTGGGGAACATATGCTTGGCGTGTTTTTCAAGCCACTGGCGCTGGGATTTGAACCGCAGTTGGCTATGTGGGATCTAGCTCCCTTAACCACCAGGCTACAGGGCTGGCCCAGTCAATATGCTTAGATCACCCTAGTCTACTCCTCTCCTTCTGTCATTCCAATATAGTTACATCATAATTTTTTGTTAAATCAATATTCAGTGTTGGCCTTTCTGATTTATTGCTAAAATTAATCTTGCATTATAGTTCTTATACAAAGTTTTGTCTTGCTTTGTGTTAATGGCCTTGTTTTCTTTCTTCTGTTTCTCAGTTTTCCATAGCTTTATCAGATATCTTCCCAAACTCAACAGGACATCAAAACCTTCTAAATGCTAATTTCCACATGATAAAACACATCAGGTAATCTGTTGATTCCTCCCACCCGTATTTTCCCCCAGGAGACTTGGAATCTTTTGTCTTCCTCTGAGCCTTCTTTCCAGAAGTTGTTCAGGAATTCCCTTTGTCATTTTTCTGGGCTGGATCCCTTTCTCTGGATCCCACCGATTTTTTCTTTTTTTATTTTGATAGAGCACCTCCTTATCACTTCTGTCTTTTTTTTTTTTTTTTTTTTTTTTTTTTTTTTAGATTTTTCTGCTGTAGGGCTTGTCAGAGAGACAGAAAGTGAGAAATCACCCCCACGGGGGATGGCCATGTTACAATCCTTTTTCCTCCATCCTCCTCCTCTCTGGATTTTGGGGCATGCACACACACATGCCTGACGTGAATTTAAGCTGCCAGGTCCAGGACTCAAACTGTGATCGACTACGTGGGAGTCCAGCGATGTAACCATTATGCCAACTGCTGATCCCTCCTTATCACTTCTTAGCCTTTTGGCTAAGGTAACTTGTGATAGAACACATCTTTTAGTAACTTCCTGAGAGAATACATGAGAAGTTACATTATGAGACCTTGTATTCTGGGGTGAAAAAAAATTTTAAAGAGAGGTTTTTGTTATAGAGCACATATGCTCACCAGAGAGACAGAAAGTGAAAAATCACCCCCCAGGGAGGATGACCATGCCACAACCCCTTCTCCTCCATTCATCTCTTGGGATTTGGGGCGTGCATGCACACGCCCTGGCACGAGTTTCAAGTTGCCAGGTCCAGGACTCGAACAAGGAAGATCATGTGGGAGTCCAGCAAAGTAACCATTATGCCATCTGCTAGTTCCATGGAAACTTTTTATGATATTCTCTCAACTGGTTTTTAAAACGTTTTTAAAAGGACAGTTTACTTAATTTTTATTTATTATTTTAAAATGTTCTATAGGACACATGTGCTCACCAGAGAAAGACAGAGAGAGAACGTGAGAAAGCAAGCCTCCAGGTCAGGCACTTGAGCTGCTGTTGACCATGTGGGAGTCCAGAGCCTTAGCCACCATGCCACCCGATGGTCCTTTTCAATTGATTTTTATGTTGGATGGTATAAGATATTTTTTTACAGTGTAAATTAATTAGTGTGGCTGTTGAGAATTCCTATTATTACATTATCGTTTATGGGTATCCTATCCTTTCTGTACAGAAACTTTTAACGTTCTATCTGTACCATCACTCACCTAAAAGTTCATGATAAAAACATTTGGCTTGGGCCTTTGTCCATTTATTGTGTTTGTCAGACTTTTTGGCTTTTTGGGGGGAGGGGAGAAAGCTTTCATGCACATCCGCTTGGCAGATTTTTCAAGCTACCAGGACCAGGACTCAAACATGCAGTCGGCCATGTAAGATCCAGTTGCCTTGGGAACCAGCAGTTAGCGTAATGGCTATGTCGCTGGACTCCCACGTAGTCAACCGTGGTTTGCATCTCGGACCCGGTGGCTTACAACTCACGCCGGGCGCGTGTGCGTGCGTGCCCAAGATCCCGAGAGGAGAATGGAGGAGAAGGGATTGCGGCGTGACCATCCCCCCTGGGGGGTGATTTCTCGCTTTCTGTCTCTATGTCTCTCTCTGTCTGTCTGGCGAGCGCACGCGCCCTATAGTGAAAAACCTCTCCAAAAAAAAAAAAAAAAAAAGATCCAGTTGCCTTAACCTCCATACTGTTGGCCGACCCCTCATAAGTTACTTTGTTCTGGAAACTCATGTCTTTGTTTTTAAAATTTCCTCAATAAGAGAGAGAAGCACCCACGGCAGGGCCTCACACTGCGACTCCCCTAGCCTTCCACTCCGCCAGGACCGCACCAGGTGCCGGACATACACGTCGGCCCAAGAACTGAACCTGTCTCCGTCCAACTCCAGCATTACAGAGCAGCACGCTATCACTGCGCCACCCCAGCTGACCCCGCCATGCATGTCTGTGAACACCAAGATGTTTTCTTTTGTTACTTCTGTGATAATATCTTCATTTTCTCTGATCTCTTTCTCGGTACCTAAAGGCCTTTTTAAAAAAATTATTTATTTAATTTTATTAATTAGTAGTAGTAGTAGTAGTATTCAGTTTTACCAGAGAGAGAGGGAGAGTGATAGTGAGAAAGCAAGTCACCAGGTTCGGGACTTGAACTATGGTCAGCCATAGTGGGAGTCCAGTGCCCTTAACCACCACGCCACCCCCCTCCCCGGCCCTCTAAAGGCCTTTTCTGTGCTCAGTTTTCTAGTGAAAAATCCACTAGTGTCTACCCAATGGGGTACGTACCTGGCCAGAGGCATTCTGGAAGTTGTGTCTCGTGATCCCTAGGGGCTCACTATTCAGACTGTCCCCAGTGCCCAGTGCGCCCAGGCTGGGGCCTCCCTGATTCACTCTTTAAACAGAGTAAAACACCCAGACTCTGCCAGGGTGGGAGATGCAGTTAGCAGTCTGTGTGTGGTAGGGTTGGGGTCAGGAAAGACCTCACTTCTCCCCCAGACTTTCAGCCCATCCCCTTGGTCCTGGTCCATTCCTCACTCCCACCTTCTGCAGAGACTGGTGCCTCCGATATCTGAATTTCAACTTCTCCTTGGCATCTTTTGCTTTCGCACTTGGTATGTGGCTATCTCTGAAGAGCCAACTCCTCCAGCCACTCGCCATCTTCCAAAAATGCATTCTTTTGTGACGTATGTGGTCCGCTCTTTACATTCCTTTACTTTTATTATTGTGAGATTTGTTGAGGATAGAAATGCATGATTCCATCTGCCACAGTGAACCAGAAATCCAAAAGCTGCATTCTTAATTGCTATGCTATATTGCTTCTCCAATGAGACGATACCTCTGGGATCCTGCAGCCCAATGAGGATGAAATGAGATTACACACGTGAACATACTTCGTAAGCTCTAAAGACCTGTGTGAATGAGAGGGTCTACGCTAAATTCCCCTCACAAAGGGCCCTCCTTCCTTCTGTCTGCTCCCTGGCTCCTCCGTCTCCAGGGTACAAATTAAGTTACCTCCTCCTTGGGGCCTTCCTGATCAACCCAGCTCCCAGGGATGTCCCCAAGCCTGAACCACCACAAGATTCTCTTTATACCTCCCCTGGCCCCAAGCAACGCTGCTTGATTCTGTTGTAAGCAGAGCTACAGTCTGAGATGCATAATCAAATGTGAGTCTTCTGATGTTCAAAACCAGCTTCCCTCCTCCCTGCAGGCTGTAGACGGAGGCTTGGCTGAACCAAGATGAGGTCTGAGGACAAGGATTTTGTTTCTTCACAGGTGAGATGAAAGGGTAAAGGCGCTTCTACAGCCCCACAGTCCACACCGTAGCAGTGGCCTTCAGAGCCACCTTCCCCCTCTTGGGTCCCCTCCCCTCCCTAGTCCTCACAGCTCTCCTCCCCGCAGGGGCACAAAGGAAGGGGCTGTACAAATGAGCCTGTGCCATGGTCAGAGGCCATGTCCCTTCGCCCCTCACTCTCGCCAGAGCTGTGATGTGAGTTCTGAGACTCAGCTTCCCGAGCAGAGAGCTCAAGCCAGGATTCAGATGGACGAGGTGGACAGAAGCGGTTGATCTCTACCTAAAGAAGGTCCTGAGGGCCAGCCAGTTGGTGTGGAGGTTAAGGCAGCTAGATCTCACATGGCCAGCCGTGCAATTCGAGTCTCAGACCCAGCACTTTGAAAAACACACCAGGCACATGTACGTGCATGCCCAAAATTCTGAAAAGAAAACAAAGGAGAAGAGAATGTGAGTGATCATCCCTCCTAGCGGGCGCTTTCTCACTTTCTCTCTTTCTCTGTCTACCTCTCTGTGGTGAGTGCATGCTCCCTGTAGCGAATTAAAAAAAAAAAAAATCCTGATTTCTTCCCACGAGACAGATTCCATCTGACAGTCTGTAGAGCATCCCACGAGCGTGAAATGTGCCCTCTCTCGTCTGCTGCCTGATGTAACGATTATGAAGGAAACTGAGCTTTCCTGGGGACTGGAGCTGCAGGGGCTCTCTGAAGGCAGCGCTCTGTCCTGGATCAGTGTGACTCAGAGGTCACACTCCAGGCTGCAGGGCACGCCTCTCCACAGCAGCGTAGCCCTGCCCCGCAGCGCAGAAACACGGTCCGCTGGATGCTCCTCTGTCCTTCCCAGACCCTTCATTTTCAGACAGTTTTAAGTTAAGGTGAATTTGGCTAGAAACAGCCAGCAGGAACAGATGGGTAGAAAATGGTGAAGGAGAGAAAGACGACAATGAGGAGGTCATGGCACTCTGGTTACCTCCACCCCTGCTGCAGCATGTCCCAAGGCTTAGGATCCCTCTCTCCCATGTCTTTTTTTTTTCGTCTAGAGCTGTAGTGTCCACTCTGGGAGTCAATATTCATGGCTATGAGCACTTGAAATACAACTAGTCTGGGGGCCAGCAGGGAGAATGATGGTTAAGGCACTGGACTCACACATGGCCAACTATGGTTCGAGTCCCAGACCTGATGGCTTGCTTTTGCACTTTCCCTCTGTCTCTCTCTAGTCAAAAATAATTTAAAAAATAATAAAATTAAATAAGTAATTCTTTAAAAAGAAAAGAAATATAACTAATCTGAGCTAAAATGGGCTTTAAGTATAAAATACACACTAGAATTTAAAGTTAGAGAGAGAGAGAGAGAGAGAGAGAGAAATGGCTGGTGATTAAGCACTGTGTATTGGAAACTGGACCCCCACATAGCTGATAACAGTTCAAGTCCTGGCTCCAGCAACTTGAAAAATATGCCAGGAATGCGCATATGCCCAGAATCCTGAAATGGAGGAAAAAGGATTGTGCATGACCACAGTTCACTATGGGGTACTTTCTTTTTATTAAAAATTTTCCATAGAGCACACATGCTTGCTGGGTGTGGGGCAAGGAATAAAGCACCTCCAGTGGTGGCATGGTCATGCCACAATCTCTTCCCCTCCATTTCTCCATCCTTTTGGGATTTTGGCACACATGCACATGCTCCTGGTGCATTTTTCCAGCCACTGGGTCCAGGACTCGAACTTCACAATCAGCCATGTGGGATCCAGCTGTCTTAACCACCAGGCCACAGCTGGTCTGCTTTCTCTCCCTATCTCTATCTCTCTAGTGAGTACATGCACCCTTTGGCAATGAAAAAATAATTATATATATATATATATATATATATATATATTATATAAAATATGTAATGAAAAATGCTTTCATGTTAGTTATATGATGAAATGATAGTATTTTGGATGCACTGAGTAAGTAAGATATATTATTAAAATTATTCTCATCTTTCCTTTTCTTTTACTCCATTGCATTGGTGGCTCACGTCAAGTTTCTGTTGGGCAGCGTTGGCAGAGTGTGACCCCATGCCGCTTGGCCAGGACCTGAGTTCCTGCATGAATCTTGTCATTTCTTTCTACAGAAATGGGGCCCTTGTCATGATTTGGAGTCCCTGCTGAATGGAATAATGCTGTACTCACCTGATGTGGACAGCACCTCCTGCAGGAGCTCCTACCCCCCGGTTCCTTCTGGTGTAGAGGCCAGATGTACAGAGCACGTTTCTCCCCCTCCCCAGTATCCGTTCTGATTCAGGTTCCAGCAGGTGCTGGGTCTCTAACCTAGACACAGGGCCAGACCTCTTTAGGAAGTCCAGTATAGGCTGGACTCACAGAAACTGGTAGAATTAGGCCAGGTGGCCACAACTGCCATGCTGTTTTTCTTCTTTTTCCTCCTTCCCTCTTATCTGCCCTTTCCACCCCCACCCTTCTCTTCTTTAAAAGTCTAATTCTGAGCAGCCGGCTCTGTTCAGCCTGACTGGTTTGTTATGGCTTATAATCTGCGCCAGGATTAATTAGCTAATTACTGACAAACGTCCGCTGGCAAGATTCTGCTCCAGCTTGTCAGCTTGAAGTGTTTAATTATTTTAATCATTTACTTTCATCTTCAAAATTTATGCTGCCAAGAGAGTTGCAGGGCATCTTTTAATTATGATTTGGGGTTTCTGCTGGGCTGTGTTCTGTTCCTGGGGATGGGGGACAGTATTTATTTTTTTTTTTTGCTATTCCTCCACCCAAGCCTGAACTCCCTTCTACTCGCAAAGCCTGGATCCATGCTCCATGGATGGGAACTGGGGAGGGGTCCCAGGTCATCTCCAAATACCACTCCTCTGTATCCCCAAAACACAGTGAACATGGGTGCATCACGGGCATTTGAATCTTGTAAGTACATATTATATGCTAGGCATCATTTTAGATTTTTATCTATATGGTCCCACATTTGTGAGCACAAAAAGAATTGAAACTGCCTGAGAACAGAGTGGCCTGGGGCAGTCAGAGGGGAGAAACAAAATAAGGAAGGGGTTCATTCTTTCTTTATTTTTATGAGATAATTTACTTATAATAAAATGAGGTCATCCTAAATATAAAGTTCTGTGAATTATCACATATGTATACGAACCACCACCCAGATCAAGGTACCCTGGAGACTATCGTACACCCTCTCCTTATCAATGCCTCCCAAAGGCAGCCACTTCTGACTTTTTTCCTCTTATTTGTCAGAGCGCATGTGTACTCGCCAGAGACAAAGGGGAAGCAAGAGAGCTCTCTCATGAGCAGTGGTCACACCACACGCTCTTCTCCATTTCCCGCTCCTTACAGGATTTGGGGCATGCATACTCATGCCCCCCAGTGTGTCATCCAAGCTGCCAGGCTCAAGACTCGAACCATGCACTCAGCCATGTGGGATCCAGCCACCTAACCACTACACCACCACCTGGCCTCGTTAAATCTGACCTCTTTTTTTTGGAGAGGTTTTTGCTATAGGGCGCGTGCGCTCGCCAGACAGACAGAGAGAGACAGAGAGATAGAAAGCAAGAAATCACCCCCCAGGGGGGATGGCCACGCCGCAATCCCTTCTCCTCCATTCTCCTCTCGGGATCTTGGGCACGCACACACACGCGCCCGGCGTGAGTTTAAGCCGCCGGGTCCGAGACTCGAACCGCGGTCGACTACGTGGGAGTCCAGCGACATAGCCATTACGCTAACTGCTGGTCCCAAATCTGACCTCTTTTTTATTTTGAATCTGTCATTTGGTTTTTAATTATCTTGTCTTATGATGACATAATTTACAAATCTATGCTGATGGTATATCTCCTCTACTTTAATCCTTTGAGTAAATTGGCAAAAGCACCATTACCAATCACACATACACAGTAGTTCTTCAGTTTCTGTATGGTTTTGAACAATTATCTATTCTTTTTTTTTCTTTTTTCTTTTTTTTGGAGAGGTTCTTGCTATAGGGCACATACACTCACCAGAAAGACAGAGAGAGACAGAGAGACAGAAAGCGAGAAATCACCCCCCAGGGGGGATGGCCACTCCACAATCCCTTCTCCTCCATTCTCTGGAGATCTTGGGCACGCACGCACATGCGCCCGGCGTGAGTTTAAGCCACCAGGTCCAGGACTCGAACCACGGTCGACTACGTGGGAGTCCAGCGACATAGCCATTATGCCAACTGCTGGTCCCAATGTTGTTATTAACTTTGACCAGAGAGAGAGAGAAAGGGAAAGCAAGAAAGGAAGCCGCTAGGTCCAAGACTCAAACTACAGTCAGCCATGTGGGAATCCAGCGCCCTTACCTCCACGCCATCTGCCAGCCCTGACATGACCATTATGTGACTTTAGGAAGTCCTTTCTGAGCCCTGGTTCATGGCATTCTGGATACAAGGGCTGGTGTGTTCCCTGAAGGCACATGGTGTTCAGAGGACAGTTGTAAAGGGGAAAAGATGCCTCTGCCATGGGTGGTTGTGTCCTCCAAAGGTGTTGGTTCCCAGCCCTCGCTTCCTCAAAGTGTGAGCTCACCTGAACACAGGGGCTTTGCAGAGCTAATTACGTTAAAATGAAGCACTAGGATGGGCCCCAATGAACATGACTGGAATCCTTATTAGAAGAGGAGATCAGGGGGCCAGCGGGTGGTGTGATGGTTGAGGCACAGAACTCTCACGTGGCCGACGTGGTTGGAGTCCCACGGTGGGCGGCTTGCTTTCTTACTTTCTCTCCCTCTCTCTATCTCTATCTGGTGAATATAAGAGCCCTCTAGCAAATTATTGTAAAAACAATGGTAATAACATGGTATGTCTTTATGTCTTTAATCTCTAATAATTCTTTAAAGAAAAGGAGGGAGGGGGGACCAGCAGTTAGCGTAATGGCTATGTCGCTGGACTCCCACGTAGTCGACCGCGGTTCGAGTCCTGGACCCGGCGGCTTAAACTCACGCCGGGCGCGTGTGCGTGCGTGCCCAAGATCCCGAGAGGAGAATGGAGGAGAAGGGATTGCGGTGTGGCCATCCCCCCTGGGGGGTGATTTCCTGCTTTCTATCTCTCTGTCTTTCTCTGTCTGTCTGGCGAGCGCACGCGCCCTATAGCAAAAACCTCTCCAAAAAAAGAAAAAAAAAAGAAAAGAAAAGAAAAGGAGGGAGGACTGGGACACAGACATACAGGGAGATCTCCACGTGAAGAGAGAGGCAGAGTTGGGTGGCTGCATCTGCAAACTGAGGGAACCCAGGGTGGCCACGAATGCCAGCAGCCGTGGGAGAGACACGGGCATAGATTCTCCCTCATAGCCCCCAGGAGGACTCCACCCTGCCAGCACCTTGATCTCAAACTTCTAGCCTCCAGCGCTGTGAGACGCAACTTCTGGGTTTTTGAGCCACTCTGTGGTGCTTTGTTATGGCGTCCTTAGGAAGCAAATGCACCCCAAAGGGAGTTCCGATCAGTCTCTCTGAGTTTGTCACGGGGCTGATGCAACCTCACAGGACTCTGCAAGGCCTTTAGTGCAGGAGCCACCAAGGGTTAACCCAGGCTGGGAGTGACCTAGTGACAGCTCAGAGCTGGGAGACTGCAGAGAGCAGAAGATTAATTTAATGAACTCAGCAGTGTCGTTAATGAGGCACCAGGCAACGTCCGGGGGGCTTCTGCGATGGCCCCGCCAGGGCAGTACAAGCTGGAAGGACATGGGCGCCCAGCCCTGCCAGGTTCTGATGTGATGTGATCTGTCCTCTGATGCCTTCCTTCCTCAGGGCCAGGAAGGGGACGGAATGGACTCAGACAGCCCTGGCTCAGCTGCCAGGGTGGCTCGGGACTCCCATCCCGTCTCTAGACCCAGGTGTGACCCTGCGCGTGGCCTTGCACTTCTACCACGTGGGCGCGTGCCTGAGTGGCCCTCCAGCACCTGCACTAACCGCGTCAGGCTAGCGAGCAGGTGTGTTCCCCTCTCACTCCCGCCCACCTTCGCAGTTCCAGCGGGAACAGTTTGCTTCAGAGGATGCAAAGGACCATCAGGCTAGTCTGAGGAAATGCGCAGGGAGCCTCCCGCCCAAGTCCCATAGAACTGTTTGTCTGGACCCCTGCTGTTTGGGCTGGAAACCACCCACCACACCTCTCATCCTACCTCCTCCTAAGGATCCTGTCCCTGCGGTCAGAGCTAGGTCTGCCAGAGCCCTGAGACCAGCTAACAAGCCTCTCCACGCCGATAGCTGCGAGTTCTCACTGCTGTCCTTGGAGCTCTCTGGGACCTGGGTCCCTGCCGGTACGCGTCCCCCATAGCTAAGTCTAGCCTATGCTCACTTGCATGATGAGGGGGTGTAGGCATCTCAGTCACAGGTGAGGACGAGTCAGTGTGAGCATGAGTGTGAGGCTGTGACTGGGAGGCCCTATAAAGGAGTGAGGAGCGAAATCAGATCAGACCTGGGTTCTAGCCCCAGTTCCGCCTTTAGGGTAAGTCACTTTCTCTCTCTCTCTCTCTCAATCTGTTAATTGCCAGAGGGTTCACACATCAGCCGGACAGAGACTGACTGGGTTGGGAGAAGGGACAAAGCACCCCTCAGTGGGTTGTGGTCAGGCTGCAATCCTGTCCCTCCATTTCTCTGTTCTATCAGGATCTGGGGTAAGTACCCACATGTGCCCGGCATGCTTTTTGAACTGCCAGTGCCAGGATTGAAACCATGGTTGGTCACGTGTTGGTCACGTGGGATCTGGTTCCCTGAACCGCTAGGCTACAGGGCTAGCCCAGCCACATCCCTTCAAACCCTGTTTCCTTGCTTGAAAAACTGGGGTCATGGGACCAGCAAATGGCATAATGGTTAGTTGCTGTATTCCCACATGGCTGACTGTGGTTCGAGTCCTGGACTCGGCAATTTGAAACTCATGCTAGGCATGTGTGTGTGCATGCCCAAAATCCCGAGAGGGGAAGGGGGGGAAAGGGATTGAGGTGTGACCATCCCCCCGGGGGATGATTTCTCACTTTCTATCTGTCTCTCTGTCTCTCCGGGAAACGCACGTGCCCTATAACAAAAATCTCTTTTAAAAGAAAAAAAGAAACCATAATTTCTACTGTATAAATTATACAGAGGGGGCAGGCAGTGGTGCAACGGTAACACAGCTGGACCCACATGGCAAAGGCCCTGGGTTTGTATCCCACGGCTTCCCTGAACACACTTGGTGAACACTCGTGAGCCAGGCCAGTGGAGCCTAGGAGCAGATCCCAGCACGGGGACCTGTTGGGAGTATTGTCTCCATCTCTCAAGAAATAAATTGACATGGGACCAGCAGTTAGCGTAATGGCTATGTCGCTGGACTCCCACATAGTCGAACGCGGTTCGAGTCCCAGACCTGGTGGCTTAAACTCACGCCGGGCGCGTGTGCGTGCGTGCCCAAGATCCCGAAGGAGAATGGAGGAGAAGGGATTGTGGCGTGGCCATCCCCCCCTGGGGGGTGATTTCCTGCTTTCTGTCTCTCTGTCTGTCTGGCGAGCGCACACGCCCTATAGCAAAAACCTCTCCAAAAAAAGAAAAAAAAGAAAAAAAAGAAAGAAATCAACATTAAAAAATTATACAGATGGGCCGGCAGGTGGCGTGGTGGTTAAGGGTACTGGATTCCCACATGGCCGACTAGGGTTCGAGTCCCGGACCTGTGTGGCTTGCTTTCTCACTTTCCCTTTCTCTCTCTCTGTTTCTGTCTGATCAAATTAAAAAATAATAATAACAAGTGTAAATAAATAAATAAAAAGAAGTTGTTAAAAAAATTATACAGATTGGGGCCAGCAGGTGCATGGTGGTTAAGGAACTGGACTTCCGACATGACTGACCCCAGTTTGAGTCTTGGATCTGGCGGCTTGCTTTCTCTCTTTCACTCTGATGAGCGCATGTGCCCTATAGCAAATTTAAAATAATAATAATAATAAACAAATAAAATTAAATAAGTAATTCTAAAAAGTTAGACAAATTAAGTAAGTATATAAAATATATATCACTAACAGTATCTATATATACATATGTGTGTGTGTGTGTGTGTGTGTGTGAACTTTGAAAAAGGAAGGAAATTCTGATACAAAGGGGTCTTCAAAAAATTAATGAAAAATGTTTATGATGGGGGACCAGCAGTTGGAGTAATGGCTATGTCACTAGACTCCCATGTAGTTGACCGTGGTTCAAGTCTCGACTCACACTGGGCACATGTGTGTGCGTGCCCAAGATCCCGACAGGAGAATGGAGGAGAAGGGATTGCAGTGTGGCCATCCCCTCTGGGGGTGATTTCTCACTTTCTGTCTCTGTCTCTCTGTCTTTATGGCGAGTGCATGCGCCCTATAGCAAAAATCTCTAAAAAAAATGTGTATTATAAAAAGACCTTCATGGATTTCAAGTATTTTTGCACAAAAATAAACTCATATTTTAATTCCATGTCCCACAAAACTTTCGAAGTCCTGTGTGCACACCATAACACGGGTGGGTGAGCCTTGAGGACATTATATTATACTGGGTGCGATAAGCTCAGTCTGGGTCTGTGGGTCTCTGCCCGAGCCTGGCTCGGTTGTTTATCAGCTGCACAAGTTCCTTTTTAGGAATTACTTATTATTTCACTTAGCTAGAGGGCACTTGCACTCGCTGGAGAGAGAGGGAAAGTAAGAAAGCATTAACTCTCCAATGTGGGATGATCACACTGCAATCCCTTTTCCTCCATTTCTCCAACCTTTCTGGATTTGGGGCAGGTATGCAAGTGCACCCGGTGTGTTTCAAGCCACTAGGTCCAATAATCAAATCATATAACTGGCCATGTGGATCTGGCCACCCCAACCACCATGCTGCCAGCTAGCCTCAGCTGCACAAGTTTCTTTTTTTATATAAGAATTTTTTTATTTAACTTTACTTATTTTATTCATTTATTTTATTTTCATTTGACCAGAGAGGGACAGAGAGAGAGAGAAACCAAGCTGCCGGGGCCGGGACTCGAACCGCTGTCAGCCATGTATAGGTCTAGCACCCCAACCACCACGGCACCTGCCAGCCCCATTGCACAAGTTCCTTAACTTCTCTGAGCCTTGTTTTCTCCTGAAGGGAGCAATGATATGAACCTCACAGCACGAGTGTAATGGTTAAGACACGAAGCGGCATGAACTAGTGCTCGATACCTGTTAGACAGTGCGGTCACCACGTGCAAAGTCTCTAATTGGGGATCTGGTCAAAATTAGTTTCTGCTCACACCTGTCTGAACCAAACAGTGAGGCTCACGGTCAGAGACGGGCAGGGGAGGGGGTGGGTGTGGCGTGCCCCTCTGTCCTGCAGGACAATTTTCCAGGTGATCTTGAGCCCACCCCTCTCGCCTCCCTTCAGACTTGCGGCTCTCAGCTAGAACTGTAGAACCTGCTGGGAAGGCAGCGCCCTGAGGGAGGTAGGGACGGGCCGGCAGACCAGGCTCTGTTCCTGTTCCCCCTAAAGATAGACGTCCTTCGCCGCTTCAGCCCATTGAGTCCCTGGCGCTGGAGTGTAAGACCCAGGGTGGCTGCTCTCTGGAGTCTCAGCTGTGGCACCTGTGAGGCACTCACAGACATGCCACCAACCCTGGGCGTCTGCCCCCAGCACACAACAAACGAGTCCTCGTCGCCCTCCCTCCCGGGGGGATGGCCACGCCGCAATCCCTTCTCCTCCATTCTCCTCTCGGGATCTTGGGCACGCACGCACACGCTCCAGGCCTGAGTTTAAGCCACCGGGTCCGGGATGCGAACCGTGGTCGACTAGATGGGAGTCCAGCAACATAGCCATTACGCTAACTGCTGGTCCCTATGACTGTCGTGGCTTTAGGAATACAGAGAAGAGGGCATTTTAAGATCCGCCCACTCCTCGGTTTCCTCACCTATGGAACGTGGGTAATAATACTTGCCTCCCGGGTGGCTCTGAGGGTGCTGCCCGCTATTCAGTGGAGCCTCCATAGCATTTGTTGAATTTACAAAGTGTCAGATCAGTCTGGGAGAGTGCAGGTCGGGGAAGGGGGAGAGATGCAGAGGGTGAGTCCTAGGTTTCCGGCTCAGCCAGCACCCGGTTGATGGTGGTGCTGGGTGGGTCAGAGGAGCAGAAGGGACAGTCTGGGGCAAGACGATGAGACCCGTGTGGGCACAGTGAGCTGTAAGGAAGTGGGGTGTCGCACAGGAACGGGCTAACATGTCCAGACTGCAGGTGAGGCATCTGGGCCGGGGACGAGGCCAGTGAGTTGAACAAAACCTTGGCATAGGTGAGGCCTGGGAGTCCATGCCAGCATTAAAGGGTGGGCAGGGGGAAAGAGGCACAGGACTTCAAATCAGGTGTCACAGAGGAGGGAGAGGGGGAGGAGGGAGAGGAGGGGGGAGAAGAGGAGGGGGAGAAGAAGGGAGAGGAGGAGGAGGGAGAGGAGGAAGAGGGAGAGGAGGGGGGAGAGGAGGAGGGGGAGAAGAAAGGAGAGGAGGAAGAGGGAGAGGAGGAGGAGGGAGAGGAGGAGGGAGAGGAGGAGGGGGAGCAGAAGGGAGAAGAGGAAGAGGGAGAGGAGGAGGAGGGAGAGGAGGAGGAGGGAGAGGAGGGGGAGAAGGAGGAGGGGGAGAAGAAGGGAGAGGAGGAAGAGGGAGAGGAGGAGGGAGAGGAGGAAGGAGAGGAGGAGGAGGGAAAGGAGGAGGAGGGAGAGGAGGAGGAGGGAGAGGAGGGGGAGAAGGAGGAGGGGGAGAGGAGGAGGAGGGAAAGAGGAGGAGGGAGAGGAGGGGGAGAGGAGGAGGAGGGGGAGAAGGAGGAGGGGGAGAGGAGGAGGAGGAGGAGGGGGAGGAGGAGGGGGAAAAGGAGGGAGGAGGAGGGAGAGGAGGGTGAGAAGGAGGAGGGGGAGAAGGAGGGAGAGGAGGAAGAGGGAGAGGAGGAGGGGGAGAAGGGGAGGAGAGGGAGGAGGAGGCTATCACTGAAGCTAAAGAAGAACAGGGTTTCAGGAGCGAGACAAGTGTCCACAGTGTCTCCAACAGGTGGTGAGAAAGGCCATGAGGACTGGGACTGGCATCTGTTATTATGGCAGCTCTATCAAGAGTGGTGGGCAGGACCAGCTCTGCAGCCAGGGCTAAGGCTGCTGGATCCCACATGGCCTACTGTGTGGTTCGAGTCTCAGACCTGACAGCTGAGGCCCGGCAGGTGGCACGGAGGGTAAGGCACTGGATCCCACATAGCCAAGTGCACAGTTGGAGTCCCCAACACAGCGACTTGAAAGTCATGCCGGGTGTGTGTGTGGGTGTGCCCAAAGTCCCAAAAGGAGGGAAAGACGGAGGAAAAGGGATGGCAGCGTGACTATTCCCCACGGGCGATGCTTTGTCCTTTCCCTCTCTCTCCATCTCTGTGTCTCTGGCAAGCACATGTGCCCTCTAAAAAACAAACAAACAAACAAGAGAAAGAGTGCAGAGGGCCGGGCAGTGGTAGCGCTGATACAACCGGCCCTGCGGTGGTGAGGGCCTGGGTTTGCATCCGGGGCCTCTGAGCATGGCAGGCACGCACGCGCTCATGCCTGTCATCCAGGCCTGCTGAGACTGGCCAAATCACAGGGTGAAGACCCTGTTTGCGTGCCTGTCTCTCTCTCTCATGGAGGAAATGAATTTTAAAAACTAAAACCAAACAAAAAGAATGGTGGAGCAGAAGCCAGACGGCAGTGTGCTGGGGAGAGAACGGAAGGGGAGGAAGCGAGTCCATTGGCTGTAACTATTCTTCCAAGACTTTCAGCAGTGAAGGGAAGGGGGGTTTGAACACTAGCTTGAGGAGAGGTAAGCCCATTTTGGAATGGAAGACACCAAAGCAAGGTTTTAGGCTAAGAATGGAGCCAATACATCGGGGAAGAGGAGTAAAAACACAGGCTGACGGTAGAAAGGAGTGACGGGTTGACAAGGGCCAGACATGCTGGCTTCCCTTTGGGGATCCCCTGCCCCCTCTGTGCATAGTCAGAGTCAGATGCCACCAGGAGGCCTGGAGAGGTGACATGGCAGGTGCGAGTGTGGCAACACGAGAAGGGATGTGCGTTGTGCCTACGTCCACACGCCCCACACTGAGATTAACCACATATACACCCCTTCCCACTCACAGACCCACACATCCCCTACCCAGCACACAAGCCAGCATGCAGATAGCATCATTCACATACGTGAAGTTTTTTAAAGTCTGCCAGAGGACACATGTGCTTGCCAGGCAGAGCTGGACAGAGAGGGACAAGGAGAAAGCTCCCCCACGATGGGAACGGTCGTGACACAATCCGTTCTCCTCCATTTCTCCAACCTTTTGGGATTCGGGACATGTAGGCATCCAGCGTCCTTTTGTTTTGTTTTGTTTTGCTGTAGGTTGTGTGTACTTGCCAGAGAGAGAGAGAAAGTGAGACAGGGAACGTGAGAAACCGCCTCCCTGGGGGGAAAGTCATCCACAGGCCCTTCTCCTCCATTCTCCTCTCGGATCTTGGACACGCATGCACATACACTTGGCATGACTTTCAAGCCACCAGGTCCAGAACTCCAGCTGCATAGCTGACCACGTGGGATCCAGTGACTTACCCTCCATGCCACCTGCTGGCCCTCCAGCGTGTTCTTCAAGCCACTGGATGAACTGCGTGGCCAGCCATGTGAGATCCAACTGTTCTAACCACCATGCCATGGACAGGGCCTGTGTATCAAGTTTTTATTGGGTATTCCATCCTATGTTCTTCACCAGCATGTGAGGATCAAATGAAAAACATACCCAAATGTTCTGTAAAAATATCAGACACAGTAATACTCACTAACATTTACTATAATTAATTTCTATCATCATTATTGACAAACAGGCTCACACATACACAGACACATAAGCCCATGAACACATACAGAGGCTCTTATCAACCCTGCACACCCAGATTGACACGCAAGTGCACGCTGCCTAAGTCTATCGAGACACACTCACCTGCTCCCCTAGAGACCCACGCAAACATGGACAGGCAAACACACACTCACACACAGTCCTCAGTGTTCCTGTGCGGACCCACACATATCCAAGTTTGTAAACACTCACAGACAAGCACACTCACACACTCCCATTTACACTCATATACGCACGCACTCACCAAGACTCATGTGCTCACACAAAATTAAGCTAGGCGTTTTCCAGCCCAAGGAGGGCTGAGCTGACTCCATATCCATGAGCCAGGGAGGGTGTCTCAGTTAGCAAATTGCTTCAGCAGAGAATCCATCTGTCTGGGGCTAGGCAGGGAGGCAGAGAGGAGCAGGTTCAGGAGAACAGACTTTCCTCCTCTCCCTCCTGGCCTGCCTCTCCCCAGATGCCCAGAGGCCCTGTTCCCACGTCCCTGAGCAGGAGCTGGGGGTCCTCTGCCCTGCAAATGAACCTTGGAGAGCTGCATCCCCCAGGCCAGCACCAGTCATGGAATCTGCTCTTGGGATGTCTACGCAAACTCATTTCAGACCAGTTCCAAACCAGTTTTGACCAGCTTATACCAGTTTGGGCCAGTTTATACCAATCCTGACAAGTTCCAACCAGTTTATACCTGTTCTAAGCATGTTGTTCCAGTTCTGGCTGGTTCCAACCAGCTCAGACTACTTCAACCAGCTTATACAGGGTTTGATCAATTTGGGCCAGTTTGTTTTCATTCAGATTGGTTTGTACTGGTTCCAGCTGGCTCAAACTGGTTTATATGAATTCTGACCAGCTTATTTCAATTTGTGCTGATTCAGGTCCCAATCAACTTAATCCAGTTCAGGCCGACATATATCAGCTCAGACTGGTTCCAGCTGACTCAGACCAAACTCCACTGGTTCCAACTGGCTTATTCTGATTCTGACTAGTTTATTCCAGTTCAGAACAGTTCCAACTGGTTAATTTAAATTCCAACTAGCTTGTGTTGGCCCAAACCAGCTCGTACCAGTACAGATTAGTCCATACCAGTTCACACTGGTTCCAACCAACTCAAATTGGTTCCAGCCAGTTCTGGCCAGTACATTTGAGTTTAGACAGGCCTGTGCCGGTTTAGATTGGTTCCAACCAGCTCAGACTAGTTCCAACTGGTTTATTCCAGTTCTAGTTTTTTCTGATTCTGGCTGATTCAGATCAATTCCTGTTGGTTCTGACCTGCATATATTGGTTTTAACCAGTTTATTGCAGTCTAATCTGTTCTGACCAATTTATTACAGTTCTGACCTCTTTGAACCAGCTTATACTAGTTCCAACTGGTTCATTCCCGTTCAGACTGGTTTGTTTCTGTTCAGACTGGCTCCGACCAGCTTAAATGTGTTTATATCAGTTTAGATAGTTTCCGACTGATTTGTGCCTGTTTATAGCTTAAGCCATTTCTGGCCAGGTTATACTAGTTTCATCCAGTTCAGACCAGTTTCCTGCAAGCTATAACTGGTTTGTGCTGGCTCATACTTATTTCCATCAGTCTGATCACCTAATGCTGGTTTTGACCTGTTCTAGTCAGTCCCAACTAGTTTTCCTGTCCATGCTGGTTTAGATCAGTTTATAGCAGTTGAGACAGTTCTGTCTGATTTATACAGGTTCAGGCCAATTCAAAACGTCTTATACTGGTTCCAAAACCTTTAGGCCAGTTTAAGCCAGTTCAAAAATAATTTGTTTTGGTTCACACTAATTAATACTGGTTCTAGGGGGCTTTTACGGATTCAGTCTGGTTCCCAATGGCTTATACCAGTTTTGAGCTTTTCAGACTGGTTCAGGTCAGTTTCAACTAATTTGTTCTGGTTCATACAGGTTGAAACTGTTTCCAACCAATTTGGGCTGATTTATGCTGGTTCTAACCAGTTCAGATTCTTTCTGACAGGCTTATCCCAGCTCAGACAAGTTCTGACTGGTTTATTCTGGTTCAGATCAGTTCATACTGGTTCAAACTAGATACAGCCAGTTTACACTAGTTCAGACTGATTCCAACCATTAGAACCAGTCTATACTGGTTTAGTCTGGTTTGTACCAGTTCTGACTGGTTGTATTCCAGTTCAGACTGACTCTGGCTAACTTAGAAGAGTTTGTACCAGTACAGCTAGCTAATATCAGTTCAGACCAGTTTGGACTGGCTCCAACTGGCTTATGCTGATTTATATCAGTTCAGAATGGCTTATACCAGTTTTAGCTGGATTGAGCAGTTCAAACTGCTCAGACTTACACTGGTCCTAACCAGCTTAGACAGGTTTATCCTAGTTCAGACTGGTTTGTTCCTGTTCAGACCAGCTCAGACTAATATATGCCAGTTCAGATTGGTTCTGGCCAAGTTATACCAGCTTGGGCCAGTTTATACTGGTTCAGACTGGCTCTGATTGGTTTATTCTGATTCAGGCTGATTCATACAGGTTTGGACCAGTTCAGAATGGCTTACACTTATTCCAAGCAGTTCTGGCTAGTTTAGGTTAGTTTATAACAATTTAGACTAGTTTGTTCAGGTTCAGACCAGTTTTCAGCCAGTTACAATTTACATTGGTTCATACTGGTTTTGACTGATCTGACTAACTAATGCAAGTTTAGACCTGTTCCAGCTGGTTCTGACCAGTTTAATTTCCGTTCAGACCAGTAACAACTGGTTCAAACTAATTTAAATCAGTTCAGAATGGTTAGGCCTAAGGTTTAGGGTTAGGGGTACGCATTAGAGATTAGGGGGTTGGCTTGGAGGTGGGTTTAGTGGTTAGAGTTTGAGGTTCAGGGTTAAGGTTTAGTGATTAGAATTTAGAGTTTGGGTTTTGGTAGGGTTAGGGGTTAGTAGTTTGAGCTTGGACTTAGGGTTTCGGGGTGTGGGCTGGGGTTAGAAGGTTAGGGTTAGAGGGTTAATGTCAAGAGTTATGATTAAGGCGGGAACCAGCAGTTAGCGTAATGGCTATGTCACTGGACTCCCATGTAGTCGACCGTGGTTCGCGTCACGGACCCGGTGGCTTAAAACTCACACCGGGCACGTGTGCGTGCGTGCCCAAGATCCCAGAGGAGAATGGAGGAGAAGGGATTGCGGCGTGACCATCCCCCCTGGGGGGTGATTTCTCGCTTTCTGTCTCTCTGTCTCTCTCTGTCTGGCGAGTGCACGCGCCCTATAGCGAAAACCTCTCCCAAAAAAAAAAAAAAAAAAAAGAGTTATGATTAAGGGTTGGAACTAGAGATTATAGATTTAGGTTTGAGTGAGGGTTAGAGTTTAGAGTTAGGTGGTTACGGGGTTACTGTTGAGATGGGGTTGGGTTTAAGGTTTAGGTTTAGGGGTTACCGTTACAGTGACTGAACAATTTTTTTTTTGAGAGAGAGCTTTTTGCTATAAGGTGTGTGCACTCGCTGGAAAGAGAGAAAACAAGAAATAACCCCCCGGGGAGATGGTCACACCTCAATCTCCTCTTCTCCATTTTCCTCTCAGAATTTTGGGCACATATACACATGCGCCCTGCTTGAGTTTCAAGCTGCCAGGTCCAGGACTTGAACCACGGTCAACTATGTGGGAGCCCAGCGATGGTTACACTACGCCATCTGCTGGTCCCGGTTCAACAAATTTTAACACATGAAATTTTGAGTGGACTCATTCAAACCATAAAGATGAGATGGAAAAATAAGAACCCATGCATACAGTGGTAGAAATGCAAAACGGTGCAGCTGCTACAGAAAACAGTGTGGAGGTTCCTTAAACACTAAAATTAGAGCTACCATATGACCAGCAATCACACTTTTGGGTATTTATCCAGAAGAATTGAAATCGTGGTTTCAAAGACATTAGCACTTCTATATTCATTTCATCACTATTCACAATAGCCAAAACGTGAGAACAGCCTAAGTGTCCATCAACACGTGAATGGATGCTGAAAATACACGTCTAGGGACCAGCAGTTAGCATAATGGCCATGTCGCTGGACTCCCATGTAGTCGACCGCTGTTCGAGTCCCGGACCTGGCGGCTTAAACTCACACCGGGTGTGTGTGCGTGTGTGCCCAAGATCCCGAGAGGAGAATGGAGGAGAAGGGATTGCAGCGTGGCCATCTCCCCTGGGGGATGATTTCTCGCTTTCTGTCTCTCTGTCTCTGACTTTCTGGCAAGTGTACGCGCTCTATAGCAAAAACCTCCCCCCCCCAAAAAAAAAAAAGAAAAAGAAAAAGAAAATACATGTCTACACAATAGAATACCATTCCACCTTTAAAAAGAAGGAAATTTTGGGCTAGCAGATGGCATAATGGTTAAGGACTCCCACAAAGCTGATTACAGTTCAAGTCCCGGATCCTATGGCTTGAAACTCATGCTGGGCACATGTGCGTGCATGCCCAAAATCCTATGAAGGATAAGGGATTCCAGCATGGCCATTCCTCTGGAGGGTGATTTCTCACTTTGCCTTTCTGTGTATCTCTCTGTCTCTCTCTCCGGTGAGCACATGCACCCTATAGCCAAAGAAAGGAAGGAAATTCTGCAGTGTGTATAATGACAGCATGGTTGAACCTTGAGTTCCTCATGCTAAGTAAAATAAATCAGTCACAGAAAGATGAATACCTCATGGTTCCATTTATATGGCATATGTAAGGCTGAATGAGTAGAATGGGAGTATGGAATGTGGTTTCCAGGGGCTGGAGGAAGGGGAAATGGGTAGCTGCTAATCCACACGTGAAAAGATTCAGTCAACCAAAGTGAATAAGCTCGAGAGATCGGCCACACGGCATTGTCGCTATGGTCAATGATAACGTGTTACACACTTAGAAATGTGTTATGAGGGTGCATCATGTCTTTCTTTCTTCTTTTTTTTTTTTTTAGTTTTATTGCTATAGGGCATGTGTACTCACTGGAGAGAGACAGAGAGAGAGAAAGTGAGAAAGCATCTCCCTCTCATTGGGGATGGCCATGCCACACACTTTTCTCCTCCATTCTCCCCTTGGGATTTTGGGCACACACGCATATGTGCCTGGTGTGTTTTTCATTCTTTTTTTTTTCTTGCTGTGGGCACATGTGCTCACCAGAGAGAGACAGAGAAAGAGGGAAAGTGAGAAATCACCCTCAAGAGGGATTGGCTGTTCCACAATCTACTCTCCTCTATTCTCTCGGGATGTTGGGCATGCACGCCCATGAGTCCAGCAGAATTTTCAAGCACTCAAACTGAGCAGTCAGCCATGTGGGATCCGGCCGCCTTACCTATCACACCACCAACTAGCCCTTGTGTTGTGTTCTTACCACAGTAATTCTTTTATTATTTTAAATATAATATTTTTTGAGAGGTTTTCACTATAGGGCGTGTGCGCTCGCCACACAGACAGAGAGAGACATAGAGACAGAAGGCAAGAAATCACCCCCCAGGGGGGATGGTCATGCCGCAATCCCTTCTCCATTCTCCTCTCGGGATCCTGGGCACGCACGCACACACGCCTGGCATGAGTTCTAAGCCACTGGGTCCAGGACTGGAACCGCTGTCGACTACGTGGGAGTCCAGCAACATAGCCATTACGCTAACTGCTGGTTCCCATAATATTATGTTATTACCTATGCTTTTCAGACTTTCTTATACGATCAGATTTCCTTACTTGTTTTGTCATTTTTATTTATAAATATACTTTCTGGAAATTTTTCTTCTTTGAATTCTATGAATGCCCTGGGTTCTGAAGTAATTACAGGTTGCTTCTGACCAATGTGGTTCGCTGGCTCTGGAGTATTTTTATTTTGGTTGGGGCTACTCTGAGACTGGGATTTCTATATTGAGAAGGTAGTGAGGAATTGTAGCCACCTGTTCACACATCACTGAGGCCAGAGTTTCTGAATATCTGTGGTCTGGGTCTAACAGCTCATTCCCACTTCCATCCATATCCCCCAGGCACGAGGCAGACATGGAGGGTTTTTTTGTGTGTTTGTTTTCATTTGCTCACCAGAGAGAATCAGAGAGAGAAAAAGAAAGAGAAAGTAAGCTACCAGTTCCAGGATTCAAACTGTGGTCAGCCATGTGGGAGTCCAGTGCCTTAACCACCATGCCACCTGCTGGCCCAAATATGGAGTTTTATAAGCTTAAACGAACAGAGAAGATAGCCCCTTCCTGCCTCCCCGTGGTTTGCAGGGAGCTTACAGTTTTGACTTCTTGCCCTGGTCTTTAGTGTTAAAAAACCAGCCTCGGGGCTGGCAGGTGGCATGGTGGTTAAGGGCGCTGGCTCCCACATGACCGACCACAGTTCAAGTCCCGGTCCTTTGCTTTCTCACTCACTCACTCTCCCTCTCTGTCCCTCTCTGGTCAAATTAAAATAAATAAAGTTAAATAAAATAATTATTTTAAAAAAATTGAAAGCCCAGCCCCAAGGCTTAGCTATCAACCAGGGGCTGAGTCCTTCGGCTTCCATCACCCGTGGATGGCATCCACAGTGTTGTTGTGGGGTCCGAAATCCGAAAGTTTACTTCTGTTGCTTTCAGTCGCAGCTACGCGTTTTGTTTTAACCAGAAGAACAAAGCCAAAACCTCCTATCTGACATGTTGATGTGTTTGGAACAAAATCCCAGCTTGGTCTGCCTTGAGTAGAAGTGCTGGGAAGAGATTATTACAAAGGTACGGTAAGAATGTGGAGAGCTGGTCCTGTAGCCTCGTGGTTAAAGGAAGCTAGATCCCACCTGACTGACCACAGTTCAAATCCCTGTCTCAGTGGCTGGAAAAACATGCCCAGAGTGTGTGCATGCCCAAGATCCCAACAGGATGCAGGAATGGAGAAGGGGTACAGCGTGACCACACCACATTGTGGGGGTGCATTCTCTCCTCTCTCCCTCTCTCTGTTGGGTAAGTGCACATACCCTTTGGCAACTAAAAAAGAAAAAACATGGAGACAATGATGTCCAAAAAATGAAAGAGAAAAAGACTTTAAGAAAAGGAAGGGAGGGACCAGCAGTTAGTGCAATGGCTATGTCGCTGGATTCCCACGTAGTCGACCGCGGTTCGAGTCCCAGACCCGGTGGCTTAAACTCACGCCGGGCGCGTGTGCATGCATGCCCAAGATCCCGAGAGGAGAATGGAGGAGAAGGGATTGCAGCATGGCCATCCCCCCTGGGGGGTGATTTCTCGCTTTCTATCTCTCTGTATCTCTCTGTCTGTCTGGCGAGTGCACACGCCCTATAGCAAAAAAAAAAAAAAAAAAAAAAAAAAAAAAAAAGAAAAAAAAAAGAAAGAAAGACAGAAAGAAAAAAGGAAGGGGAATGAGCTGTACCATTTCTGTCTTAGATGCACAGTTAACAAAAGTACCTGAGACTGGGTGATTTCTAAAGACACAGATTCGCTGACTCCCACTTTGGGCTGCTAGAAAGTTTGAAGGTGAAGGCCTGGCGTCAGGGCAGCCCACAGCGTGGCTGGCAGAAGCACAGAGAGTGGCGGACGTGTGAGGGAGAGCTGCTAGCTCTCTTTTATAGCAACCAGCTCTCAAGAGAACTAAGGCCTCACCTGAGAGCCGGAACTCACTGGGTCTCGTGAGACATCGTTCACCGTTTCCTAAGAGCATTGCTTCCATGAGGCAATCACCAGGACCCAGCACCGCCCACTAGGCCTCACCACTTCCCAACGCCAGATTCCAGATAGAATACTTCGGGAACCAAACCATTCTCTAAAGCATAACAGTATCAAGTATTGCATTGTGACAAGTAACATCAGAACCGAATGACAGCTGCTTCATGGAGCAGTGGGGAACAGAAGCCTAACTGCAGTGAACTGGAGAGGGAAAGGCAGGGAAGTGGGGGCTCTGCGATAGGAGGTCTTCCGACCTGTGACTTTGCAGAGAGGAGGCTGGGCTGCTGGTAGACAGACGCGGCGGTGGGGAAGGTGTTCGTGGGCCGAGGGAAGGAAACAGCAGAGGCGGATGAATCTGAGATGCAGTAAAGAAAAGATGTTCCACAAAGCCTGGAGCAGGCAAGGGCCCAGCCCGAAGGACCCAGTCCCTGGAGGAATCAGAATGCAGAGGGTGAGAAGGGACCTGGGGAGAGCTTGCACAGGTCGTTTGAATTGGGGCATGGGGTGCCCGTGAGGCAGCTCGCTCCCATGGCCAGCTGAGTGGTAGCTATGACCCTCTCTGAGCCTGTGAGGAGGAGGAGCAGAACCGACAGGGGCTTGGGGCAGGAGAGTGAGGAAGGACCTCTGCAGATGATCTGGGCACTGGGGTCCCTTGAGGGCAGAAAGGTCATGGCCCAGGGGAGGAGGTCTGGGTGCTGGTGAGAGAGCAGAGCCACCCAGGTAGGACTGGGTGGAGTAAGCGTACAGCGGCAGAGAGACACAGAGGCACAGAGAGAGACAGAGATGGGAGCTGTGCAGACCATCCCTGAGAAGAGATTGGAAGCCAGAGTGGGAGTTTGCGGTGAAATGATTCCCAAAGCAGAGTCTGAGGAATCTGCACACTGACCCCCTCCTAGCTAAACTTGATCCTTCCAGACTTCTAGACCTCCTCTGACTCCTCCTCCTTCCCTCCCCTGTCCCCTCCTCCTGCTCTCTAGGGATCAGTAGGTTAGAGTGGGGCTGGGGGTTATTCTGAGAAGGGCTGGTCCTGACGGCTGTGCTGTTGGGGGGCAGCCACAGGGAGGGGGGCTAAGGCAGGTGCTGGCCACCTTCCTCTGCTGAAGCTGCTGTGAGGGGAGGGAGGGCAGTAGGGAGGCAGAGTGCCCTGAGCCAAGCCACTGAGGTGTGGGAGACAGAGACTTAATGACAGGCCCGGGGTCCACCTGCACAGATGAGCAGGGCCGGGAGGTGGGCGCTGTGGGGAAATTGGAAAAGAGACATGTTCATTTTTCAGCACATTTCTTTCCCTGTACGCATGTGCGCGCGCGCGCGCACGCACACACACACCCATACACGATCTTTACTAAAAAGCCAGAGCTTCCTCCATCCTGGTGCTCACCTATTTCCACAAAGGACTCGTGGAGGGAGGTTGTGAAGCTAGGCAGAGGGGAGGAAAAGGGGCTGCTTTCTTCTGGAGTTGGCCCTGTCTGCACACTGCTGGGGAAGCCAGCTCCTCCTGCAGGATCTGCCCTGCTGCTTCTGACCAGCTGGGGTGGCCTGGGGAGGCTCAGGCTGGTCGGGCGCCCCATAAGCTTCTAGAGCCTGGCTAGGCCCATGGGAAGTGGCCCAACTATTGCCTGAGGCTGCTCAGTGACCCTCCCACCCCAATATTCAAAGGGTGATAGGAACCCGCAGAGCCATTAATGCCTGCCTCTAGTTGGGACGGTGGGAGCAGGGCCGAAGCTGGGCTGCTTCTAAAATCGGCACCCCGGACCCAGTTCTAGCCCTCACAGCTATGGCGGGTTTCCATTAGCCTGAGGGTGGGGCTGTGTCTAGTGAGGGGGTGCATCAGCTGCGTCCCTAGGGCCTGGATGGTGGAACGGCGGTACAATGTGATACCCCGTGAAGTGGACCCACGTGAGGAGGCCCCGGGTTTGAGCCCAGAGATCTCCCTGAACACACAGGACACACGTGCCCAGGGCCTGGGGCTGGCTCAGGCTGGGGGATCATGGCATCGAGACCCTGTTGGAGGGCCAGCAGTGGCGTAGTGGTTAAAGCGCTGGACTCCCACATGGTCGGCCACGGTGTGAGTTCCAAATCCAGTGCTTGAAATTTATACCAGGTGTGTGCATGCGTGCCCAGAATCCCGAGAGGAGCCTGGAGAAGGGATTGTGGTGTGGCCACTTCACCTGGGGACTGGTTTCTCACTTCCTCTCTCTCTTTCTCTGTGTCTCTGGTGGGCACATGTGCCCTATAGCAAAAATCTCTCTTTTAAAAAAAATGACCTGGTTGGGGGTCTCCCTCTCTTGCTCTCTGCCTCTGTCTCATATAAGAAATAAATAAACTAAAAACAAACAAAAACCCCACATCATTCTAACAGCCAGGTGGTCACACCCAGCTGCTTCTCTCCACTCTACCGGCTTGAGAATGGGGTGGCTAGTGTGTCCAGTAAATGCACACCTGTCCACACAAAGCTAGAGACACCCTAATGTAACGACATGTGTCTTCGAGCGTATATTCAAATAAAAATAATCTTGGCCACCACCCCCATCCTGGGCAAGCACGGAGCCCATTCCCTCCTCCGATTGATTTCTGAGGACTCTGGGAGGTGCTTACGTGCTCCTCTAGCGCACCAATCACCATCCGACCTTCTCCGTAGGGTTGTGTGAGCTGCAGGCTGTACAATTGTAGGGTGCCAGTCACATTGACTATGATGATAACGGAAGATATTTCCAAAAGTTTGTGGAAAATGGAGTTGAAGTATGAGTTCACTTTGGAGCAAATAAACGTTTTGTTTGTTGTGACAGAAGCCTTCCCCATGGGTGTACAGTAGAGCAATCACTTTTGCACATGGTTGACGTTCACGTCATTTCCTGTGTCCTGCTCACTCCATCGGCTCTCCAGTAGGGCTTCTGTCCCTGGGATGGTTAATTTTATGCGTCAGTTTGAGTGGACCAGGAGGTACCCAGGTTAAACGTTGTTTCTGGGTATATCCACGAGGCTGTTTTCTGATGAGATGGGCTGGAATACTAGAAAAAGCGGATCGCCCCTCCGTTAGCTGGGCATCACAACCCACTGAGGGCCTAGGTGGAGCCAAAGGGGGAGGAGGGTTTGCTCCTTTCTCCTGCCCAACTGCTCGGACTGGGACAGCTCGTTTTCCTCCCCCCACCCTTGGACTGGGCTCTCCAGGGTCAGGCTCCCTTGTTCTTAGGCCTTTGCCCTCAGACTGAATTACAGCGCTAGCTTTCTCGGGTCTCCATGGTCTAACGAGGGACTTCTCAGCCTCCCTAATTCTTCACAGTAAATCTTTTAGAGAGAGAGATCCATCTTCTGGAGTACTCAAAATCCTTTCTCTGTTCAAGATCTTCTGTCTCTTTTCTTCCATTTCTCTGCAGGTTTGTCCTCTCACGTACAAATAGTTCCTACGTCTTGCCTACCTCTGGCCAGCTGAGAACAGAACTAAACTCGATGCGGCCATCTGTAAAGTCCCGTTCTTGTTTTCAACACTCTGTCTCCAACATGGGTTCCTTGGACTATCTGAAATCGAGGTAACTCCTCATTGCTTAAAGGCATTTCCTAAATTCTGACCGGGGCAGCCTCTGCTAACTGCAGGGCCTGGGGCAGGAGAGGGCGGAGTAAGCTGTAGCCAGAAGAGATTTTTGGACTAAGGTTTGTCTTCATGAAGTGCCCGACCTGGTTCGGGTGCTACGTGTCCTGACCCGGGGGGACAGTCGAACAGGTTTCCTGAGGGAAGGAGTGAGAGCCGGAACAAGCGGCAGTGTCACAGCACCGAGGCGGTGTCGTCTGTTTATTGTGGGCAGCACGGTACAGCACGGAGACGACGCAGTGTTACAACTCTTTAGGGTTGCGTTGTCTGTTGTGAGCAGCACGGAGACTACGCGGTGTCACAACTCTTCAGGGTCGTCTGGAGACAATGTAGTGTTACAGCTCTTCAGGGTCTTCAGGGTCGTCTGGAGACTGTGCAGTGTTTCAGCTCTTCAGGCTCTCCAGGGTTGTCTTCGTTGTCTTCCTGGTCGTCTGGCTATTGTGGGCCAGGCATGGTGGTTATATACACGTTGGTGGATCGTAAAAGGTGGGTTATGATTGGTTGTAAACGGTGGGCCGTGATTGGTTGTAAACGATGGGCCGTGATTGGTTGTAAGCGGTGGGTGATTGGTTGCTTTTGGACCAATCATGAGGTGCCAGATATGCAAATCTGAGGGATCCTAGTGGCCAATCAGAGCAAGGTTTCGAAGGTCAGGTTTTATGAAGAGAACCAATCATGGCAATTGTTTGCTCTCTGAGAAACCTTGGCAGACTCGCTGTTGCGCAGCCTCCCACAATGAAGAGCTTCCATTTTATACTTCTATTTCCAATGAGATTATATATAGATTCATCGTATTTTTTTATATAACTGTTAAGGTAATTGATTTATTACAGTGCTGAGGACTGAATGTTTATGTCCCTCGAAGCCTAAATCCCTGAAGGATGGCATTTGGAAATGGGAGTTAGACAGATCATGAGAGTGGGCCCTCCAGAATGGGGTGGCCCCTTGTTGAAAGGGACATGAGAGATCTCTGTTCTTCGCCACATGAGGACAAAGCAGATGCCATCCATAGACCAGAAGCAGCAGGCCCTGGCCAGACCTCAGATCTGTGGGCAACGTGATCTGGCACTTCCCAGCTTCCAGAGCCGGGAGAAGTGCTCGCTGTGTTGCCCGGTCCTTGGTCACTTGTTGCAGCACGTGAACTGAGGCACGAAGTGCATTTAAACTCGCCCTGCTTGACACACTGTGTGGGACCGGATCCCACACAGCCGACTGCAAGGTCTGAGTTCTGGATCTGGCGGCTAGAAAAACACGCCGAAAATGTGTGCGTGTGTGCCCAAAATCCCAAGAGGAGAATGGAAGAGAGGGAATTGGGACGTGGCCATCCTCCCTGCCCCCCAAGGGTGCTTTGGCACTTTCCCTTTTCTATCTCTCTGTGGCAAACACATGCACCCTATAGCAAAATTGACAAAACCAAAATCAAACAGACGAAAAACACTGGCATTAGATTTTTTTTTTTGGTAGAGGTTTTTGCCTTAGAGCGTGTGTATTAGCCAAAGAGAGAGAGAGAGAGAGACAGTGAGAAGGAAAGTGAGAAATCACCTGGGGGGGGAGTGGGTCATGCCGCAATCCCTTCTCGTCCGTTCTCCTCCCAGGATTTTGGGCACGCACACACACCTGCCTGGCATGACTTTCAGGCCACTGGGTCCAGGACTCAACCGCAGTCGGCCATGTGGGAGTCCAGTGATAGAACCGCTATGCCATCTCCTGGCCCTGGCATCAGACTTTCTTAATGTGCCATAGACCCTCAAATAAGTGACCTGCATTCCGTCAGCTTCTGAGAAGCCCTACTGGCTGCCCCTCCTGGAGACATGCGGCTCACCCCACTGTCACGTCTCTGCTCCCTTCTCTGAGCTTCCTTCTCCCACTCCCAGATCTAGGCCTCGTTTCCTAAGAGGCAGCCTCTGCCCTTTGTCCCTTCACCTTCAACATCTTGCCACTGTCCTGTGCCTACCATCCTTGCTAGGATAAATGGTCCCCAAATCTCTATCTTCCAAACAAGCTTGCGTATGGCTTTCCAACCCTGAAGTTGGTTCTTGGAAAACAGGCCCTGAGATGGAGCTCTCCCAGGGGATTTGGGGCATGCCCTTAAGAGCCACACCATGGGGGCCAACAGGTGGTGTGGTGGTTAAGCTGGCTGGACTCCCACCTGGCAGACCATGGCTCGAGTCCCAGACCTGGCAACTTGCTTTCTCACTCTCCCTGTCTCTCTCTGCTCAACTTTAAAAGAAAAAGTAAAATAAAAAATAATGGCAATGAATAAAATTCAATAAAATAATTATTTTTAAAAAGTCCACAACACAGGGGAAGGCAAGGAGGAGGATGGGGTGATGGAGAGCCCAGCCAGTCCCGTAGTGAGTCCCTGAACCTGGATGGCCCGCGATTCATCTCTCCTTGAGCAAGGCACCAGCACTTACGCCCACACTTTGGCGAGTCGGCTGCCTGAGAAGGCAGTGTGACCTGGGCTGGGTGGTTCCTTTCAGCTGAGGACAAATGCAAAGTGGCACTCAGCTGGCAGCCCTCAGCTGCAAACAGCCCTAGAGTTGGGTCATTCATCAGGGCCTCAGCTCTGAGTGCACTGTGTGCTCCCAGCACCATCCGGCCGCCAGCGGAGCGTCTCCACTTGGAAGTCCTCTGGGCCGCAAATTCAGCAGGCCCCAGACTAAACTACTTCCTTTTTGGGTTCTTTCATGGTAGGACCAAACTCCCAGGCTCAGCAACTCTGAACTAGTTGCCCTCAACAATTCCTCTCCTTGGAACCAGCAGGTGGCATGGTGGTTAAGGTGCTGGACTCCCACATAGAAGACTGAGGTTCAAGTCCTGGACCTGGTGGTTTGCTTTCTCACTTTCCCTTGTTCTCTCTCTCTGTCTGTATTTGGTCAAATTAAAATAAATGAATACTTTTTTTTTTTTTAAATGCCTCTCCTTAACTCTCCATCCAACTAATACTTGATCCCGCAGACACTGTTAGACTTTATCTAAATCTCTCGAATTCATCCCCTCCCCTCGGTTCCCACCAGCACTGACCCGGCTCTAGGCCTCACTACCTTCCAACAGGTTCCGTGGAAAGAGCCACTTAGCCCAGAACAAGTGCTACATAAAAAGCTTAACAGGATTCTATTTTAAAGAGGAGATGTTCCAGTCACAGAGCAGCATACTGTCAGGACGCTGTGTGCCACAGGCTAGGACCACCTGGAGAGCCAGGGTTCAATCCTCAATGCAACTCAAATTCCAGGTGCAGTGGTGTGTGCTTGTAATCCCAGCAATTTGGGGAGGCTGAGGTGAGAGAACTGCGAACTTGAAGTTGGCCTGGCAACATAGAAACCCCGTCTGTAACATAGGTAGGTGGGGACCAGAAAATGACATAATGGTTACATTGCTGGACTCCCATGTAGTCAACTGAGGTTCAAGTCCCAGACCCGGTGACTTAAAACTCACTCTAGGCACGTGTGTGTGCATGCCCAAAATCCTGAAAGAATGGAGGAGAGGGGATTGCAGCATGGCCATCTCCCCTGTGGGGTGATTTCTTGCTCTCTGTCTCTCTGTCTCTCTGTGTGTCTCTCTCTCTCCAGTGTGCATACACACCCTATAACAAAATTCTCTTGAAAAAACAAAGCACCTAGGTACAGTGGTATGTGCCTGCAGTCCCAGCTTGAAGCTGAGGCAGGAGGATTGCGACGTGACAAGACCTGTCTTTCATTTATTTATTTATTTGTATTTTAATTTTTTAAAAATTGTATTTATTCATTCTTTCATTTTAAATTGACTAGAGAAACAGAGAGAAAGCAAGCCACCAGGTCTAGGACTCGAACCGTGGTTTCACTTACTCCCCAACTCCCCCTACCCGCCCAAGTATTCCTTCCTACTGTTTTTAAACAAATCATACAGACCATTTTATTTCACCTGTAAATGTTTTACTTAACAACAACAACAAAAAGTTTTACTTAGCAAGTGTCCCTAAAAGGTAGGGAAGTCCAAACGTCATAGTTAAAATATTATTATTATTACTACTATTGGGTCATTGGAAGAGTCATGACACATTTTTACATAAAAAAAAAATGCATGACTTTTTTCAAGCTATTTAACTTTATTTATTTATTTATTTAAATTTGACCAGAGACAGACAGAATGAGACAGAGAGAGAGAGAAAGCAAGTGGCCAAGTCCGGGACTCGAACTGCCATCAGCCCTGTGGGAATCCAGTGCCCTTAACCCACCATGCCACCTGCCAGTCCCTCTTCTTTTCTTTTTCTTTTTTTTTTTAGAGATTTTTGCCGTAGAGCACTTCCGCTTCCAGGAGAGACAGAGAGACAGAAAGCGAGAAATCACACCCTCCAGGAGGGGATTACCACACAGCAGTCCCTTCTCCTCCATTTTCCTCTCAGGAAATACGCACGCATGCCCAGTGTGTCTTCTAAGCCACCAGGTCCGAGATTCGAACCACATACTCAGACTTGAATCACACATTCAGTGGGATCCAGCTGCTTTAACCACTATACCACCCTGCTGACCCTCATTTTTAACTTTAAAACAAATGTTTATTGGGGCCAGCCAGCAGTTTGAAAAACACCAGGCATGTGTGCATGAGTGTCCAAGAAAGTCCTGAGAGGATAATGGAGAGGGGATTGTGGCATGGCCATTCTCCACCCCTGAGGTACTTTCTCAGCTACTTTCTCACTTTCTGTCTCTCGCCAGTGAGCACAGCACCCTATAGCAAAACTTAAAAAAATAAAAAAATAAAATAACTAACTCTGCAAAAATAATAATTAATGTAGTTTATTTCTAAGCATGAGTTTGTGAGACTTAGTCTGGAGAGGAGGCAAAACATGCCTCCCTGTCCTGGTTAACAGGTACTGGGGTTCATTTTATTTGATTCTGAGAATGAGAGAATTTAGTGAAGAGCTTTCCACTGGCCTTGCCCAGAAAAGCCAGGAAGTAGAAGCAGACTTGGAAGTTTTGGGAAGAAACTAGTAAGAGTGTACTTTATCAGAGATAAGGGGGCTGTGTACAGTCATAAAACACCTGTCTGAAGGACAGGATGTTGGAAGAGTCCTGTTATCAATGAGTCAAAATGGTCTGTTAATGACTGTGGGCGTGACTCGCCCAGGGACAGGATGTAGGAAGATTTCTGTTATCCAATGGGCCCAAATGGCCTGGTAATGTCTGTGGGCTGACTCACTTCAGGCCCTCTGGAAGGGATATTAGAAATAGTGACTCATCTTCTATAAGTGAGCAAGACCGAGACAGCCCCTGGAACCTCCCTGGGTAGGAAAGAGGGTGAGCAGAGTGGGGCGGGAGTGCGGGAGCAGACAGAAAGGAGACCAGGATCCAAAGCTGAGTCCCAGCGCCAGGTTCGACCCCAGCCTTAGCCAGGCCGGGTGGTGGGTGAGCATGCCAGGCCCTCTGTCACCCTCTCTGGGAGGTCTGATGCAGCTCTGGAATCCTCCCAAGATCCTCGGTCTTGCAGAGCACAGAGAGCTGCACTTTCCTGCTTCGCTGTCCATCCCCCTCTAGTTTTTTTTTTCAACTTTTTATTTCCAAAAAATTTCATGTCTACAGAGATGTTGAAAGAGTAATTTAATGAAGAACCCTAAAACGCTCACCTGATTCACTAGCTGGCATTTTGTCACATGTGTTCTCGGAAACTCCTGAGACTAAGCTGCAAACATCACAATCTTTTACTCCTAAACATCTTCATAAATAGTTCCCCCAAACAAGGAGATTCTTCTATATAGCCATTATAATACTGATAGTCAGGAAATTTAAAATCAACATGGGGCCAGCTAGTGGTGTGGTGGTCAAGGCAGGTTTCCACATGGCTGACGGTACAGTTCGAGTCCTGCCCATGGCGGCTTGACAAACAAGCTGTGTGTGCGGTGCAGGCTGAAACCCCAAGAGGAGAATAAAGGAGAAGAGAAGAGGGTGTGGCCATCCACGAGGGGGTGGTGGTGGTCGTGGTGATTTCTTCTGTCCCTTTCCAGGGACCAAACAGCCCCCACAGCAAACTTAAAAAAAAACAAAACCAATACAACCGACTGTCTATAATACACCCATAGCCAAACGTTGCTACCTGGCCTGTGACGTCCTTTACAGAACGTCTTGCCAACCCAGAGTCACACACTGCAATCACCCATGGTTGTCCTGTCTCTCCAGTCCCCCAAGTCTGGAACATTCGTTCCTTGTTGCTGTTGGTATCCCCGAGAACACCTGCCAGCCGTCCTGTAGCCTAGCCCTGGGTTAGGCTGCCTGGTTTCTCCTGGTCTTTTCCTCAGGTTCGGCGTCTTTGGCAGGATTGGTACCTACTTGGCGGCACGTCCTCAGGGCGTCACGTCAGGAGGCAGGTGTCCATTTATCTTGTTGAGATGATATTGATCTGGATTGCTTGATTAAGGTGTCCTATAATTGCTTTTTAAATTTGAAATATTCTGTCTTTTTTTTCTTTCCCTGCTAGACTGCGAGCTCGATGGGCCGAAGTCTCACCCGCTCTCCCCGTCTCTGCGTTCGCTGAACCCGCCAGGTTTAACCCGGGCGGGCGCGCCTTCCACGCATGCGCCATGGGTGCCTTTTGGTTCGGCCCCCCGGCGGCCTGGGAAGGACTGATTGAGATCTCAGAGGAGGAAAACGAGACCGAGCAACCGGCGGGCTGCACGACAGCGCCATTTCCCCCAAACTTTTCCTGCCTAAGCTGTTCCCTCCCTTTTAAGACTTTAGATGGCACCTGGGAAAAGCCTCCTCACTACCCCCCACCCCCGCGGAGAAAAAATGATGATTTCAATGGAAACAGAAATTCCCAGAAAGACGGAAAGCAAAGCGCATTAGCTGTCCAGAGCCTGGGGCTGGGGGAGAAGGGTGGGAGGCCCTATTTGCATTTTTTCCATTAACAAGCTGGAGTTGAGCTCGCTTGCCTGAGGAGATAATTTGAGAGGGAAATCTTTGCATATTTTATTTAAAAGCACGCTGCGTTAGGCGGGTAATAATGCAGAGTGTGGCGATTAGGTGAGGCCTGCAGGGGCGGGGGCGGGGTCCTCTTCCTCTGCCGGCCCCCCTCAATCCTGGGAGCCAGTCTCTTTAAAGGAACACCTCCCTGAGGCTTCAGAGGCAGGTTGAGGCTCAAGCTTCAGTAACTCTTGACACTTTTTGCTGAGAGTGCTGGAAAGAGAGGGGTCTTGGAACTGTCCTGAGCAGGAGGAAGAACAAGTGGGGTGGGGAGGGCGGATGGAAATTAGACCAGGAACCAAAGCCCTCTGGTTCTGTGGTTCTGTGTGGTGAGGTCAGGGCAGGGAGGAGAGGGGGAGATACCACCCAAGGGAGCTTTTAAAAATAGAGAGCCCCAACTACAGCGCGCTGCTAGGAGGCCCAGGTCGGTTCCCACCCAACCTAAACAGGATGGGCAGGCACTGTGGCACACACTTGCTCTGGGCGGCCAGGGCAGGAGAATCGCAACATGGTGAGACTCTGTCAAAAATCTCTCTCTCTCTCTCTCTCTCTCTCTCTCTCTCTCTCTCTCTCTCGATCAGCAGTTAGCGTAATGGCTATGTCGCTGGACTCCCACGTAGTTGACCGCGGTTCAAGTCCTGGACCCGGTGGCTTAAACTCACGCTGGGCACATGTGCGTGCGTGCCCAAGATCCCGAGAGGAGAATGGAGGAGAAGGGATTGCAGCGTGGCCATCCCCCCTGGGGGTGATTTCTCGCTTTCTGTCTCTCTGTGTCTGTCTGGCGAGCGCACGCGCCCTATAGCAAAAATCTCTCCAAAAAAAGAAAAAAAAACTCTCTTTCCAGTCATCCCTCCCTCTTATGTGTTCTGAGGCATTCTCTCTTTCATTAGAGAGAGAGAGTGCAATGCTTCATCTCTGTCGTTGATATCCTAAGACTAGGAGACAGGGACACTAACGGGTCCCTGCACTGCCTAGTGCAGATTATCCAAATGCCAAAGGCACTCACTCCATGGAGCCAATCCTTTCTGCACACATGCAGGCATGTCCGAGCACACGCAGTCGCCTCTCCTTTAAGTCCTGCAACACTGTGTGGCCGTGGGCCCCCACAGAGACCTGGGAGGTCAAGCAGTTGAACGAGCAGGGTCCTTGCTTCATTGTACACTGTTGAGACTCTCTGAGTCTCTGTCTCCTCACCTATAAGGTGGGCATACTGATGCTAGCTTTTAGGGAAGAACAGGGGCGCCGGGTTCCATGAACCGTAGAACCCTGAGCGCACACATTCTTATCCTGGAGAGCAGAGCCTTAGGCAGCTCATTCGCTGGGAGGTTACCTCTCTCTCCCTCTCTGGGAGAGGTTCACAAGGCTGTGGTGACCCTATCCCTTCTGCCTCACTGGGGGAAGGCCTCACACTCACAAGGTCACCTTCCTTATTGTCCTGTGACCTTGGCTGTAGCTCCTCCACCGACAAATGGAGTTGGGCCTGCTCATAGCCAAGTAACAGAAATGGAAATGACTGGAAAGTGTGAGATCTTATGAAGGGGCAAGATACCAGAGGACTGCGTGAGGTACTGGCCGTTTCCAGACGAGCTGGAAAATCTCCCTTTTCCCTCTCCCTGCCTAATCTTCTCACCTGTTCGACAGTTAGAGTCATTTGCCTTCCCCACCCCCATGCATGTACGTGCATGGCTGTGCACAGACACATGCACATAACATGTACACACTTGTGCAAGTGCATGCACACACATCCATACCCACAAGCTAGAATAGTTCATTAAAAATTAGGAGGGTGGGGCCAGCAGATGGTGCAGTGGTTAAGGCGCTGGATCCCACATGGCCTACCACAGTTTGAGTCCCAGACCCAGTGGCTTAAAAAACATGCCAGGTACATGTGCTTGCATGCCCAAAATCCCTAGAGGAGAATGGAGGAGATGGGATTGTAGCATGGCCATCCCCTCTGGGTGGGGTGATTTCTTATTTTTCCATTCTCTATGTTTCTCTGTCTTTCTATGTCTCTCTCCAGCAAGTGTACGTGCCCTAAAGAAAAATAAAGATGGTGTGTGGGTTTGAAGTTTCAGGACTTGGCCCAGAGCCTAGTGGTTAGGGAGCTATATCCCCTATGGCCCACCTCACAGTTCCAGTCCCAGCGCAGTGGCCTGAACAACATGCTGAGCACATGTGCGTGTCCGCCCCACATTCTGACAACGTGGAGAAGTGGAGGGACTGTAAGGTGATCACAGCTGTTGGGGGGCTCTCTCTCCCTCTTGCTCCCTCTCTTTCTCTCTGGTGAGTGCACATGCCCTCTGGCCAATTTAAAAAATAAAAGATTTTTTTTTTTGAGAGGTTTTTGCTATAGGGCGCGTGCGCTCGCCAGACAGACAGAGAGAGACAGAGAGATAGAAAGCGAGAAATCATCCCCCGGGGGGATGGCCACGCCGCAATCCCTTCTCCTCCATTCTCCTCTCGGGATCTTGGGCACACACGCACACGCGCCTGGCGTGAGTTTAAACCACCGGGTCCGGGATTCGAACCGCGGTCGACTATGTGGGAGTCCAGCGACATAGCCATTACGCTAACTGCTGGTCCCCATAAAAGAATTTTGATCGTGGAGATCAAAGTGGAGATTGTACTGAAGTACGGGCTGTGTCCACGTAGACAGGTCTGCTCCTGTCTGGGTGAGTTTGGGAGTAGGAACGAATTCAAGGCTAGCGCGGCTCTGAGTCCTGGGAAGGGCGAGGATTTCACCGGCTCCAGCGCAGGAAGCAGAGCAGGTAGCTCCTTCCCTTCATGTTCCCACCCTTCTTCTTCTTCTTCTTCTTCTTTTTTTTTTTTTTTTAATGATTTATTCCATGGGCAAGAGAGAGGGAGAGAGAGCCCCAAACAAAGTCTGGATGCCCCCAGATTCAGCCAGCACTGGGTCTTGGGCACATGTGCTACACTTAGGGATACACTTAGGTTAGGGATATACTTAGGGATACACTTAGGTTAGGGATATACTTAGGGATACACTTAGGTTAGGGATATACTTAGGGATACACTTAGGTTAGGGATATACTTAGGGATACACTTAGGTTAGGGATATACTTAGGGATACACTTAGGTTAGGGATATACTTAGGGATACACTTAGGTTAGGGATATACTTAGGGATACACTTAGGTTAGGGATATACTTAGGGATACACTTAGGTTAGGGATATACTTAGGGATACACTTAGGTTAGGGATATACTTAGGGATACACTTAGGTTAGGGATATACTTAGGGATACACTTAGGTTAGGGATATACTTAGGGATACACTTAGGTTAGGGATATACTTAGGGATACACTTAGGTTAGGGATATACTTAGGGATACACTTAGGTTAGGGATATACTTAGGGATACACTTAGGTTAGGGATACACTTAGATTAGGGATATACTTAGGTTAAGGATACACTTAGGTTAGGGATATACTTAGGTTAAGGATACACTTAGGTTAGGGATATACTTAGGGATACACTTAGGTTAAGGATATACTTAGGGATACACTTAGGTTAGGGATATACTTAGGGATACACTTAGGTTAGGGATATACTTAGGGATACACTTAGGTTAAGGATATACTTAGGGATACACTTAGGTTAGGGATATACTTAGGTTAAGGATACACTTAGGGATACACTTAGGTTAGGGATATACTTAGGTTAAGGATACACTTAGGTTAGGGATATACTTAGGTCCGGCTCTGGACGCAAGCCTGGAACCTTGCCAGGTTTCAGTGTTGTACCACCGTTTGGGGCGCTCCTCCTTCCTTCTGTTCTTTTCTTCCTTTTTAAAGCTTTTGCCATAGGGTGCAAATGCTCCCAGAGAGAGACAGAGAGACAGAAGGTGAGAAATCAACCTCTGAGGGGGATGGCCATGCAACAATCCCTTCTCCTCCATTCTCCTCTCGGGATCTTGGGCACATATGCACATGTACCCGGCGTGAGTTTAAGCCACTTGGTCTGGGATTCAAACCGCAGTTAACTACATGGGAGTCCAGCAACAAAGCCATTACGCCAACTGCTAGTCTCAAGCAGATTTTTAAGAATTATTATCTTATTTAACTGTATTTATTTGTTTATTTTAATTTGACCAGAGAAGGAGAGAGTGAGAGAGAGAGAAAAATTGAGAAAGCAAGCCACCAGGTCCGGGACATGAACCACGTGGGAGTCTAGTGCTTTAAATCACCACGCCACCTGCCAGCCCAGTTAAGCAGATGTGTCTCTGGGTTACAAGGCTAGTAAGTTGAAATACAGACTTTGCTGTCAGTTTTCTAAGGGTACAGGAAAAGGAAGGCGGTGTTCTGTTGTTGGGAATAGGAACGGGGTGGTGGCGATGATGAGAATGAACCTGGACGTGGAGTGAGTGGATGGGAACAGCATGTTCAGGACAGGATGGACTGGAAATGCGATCAGGACGGGGACCTGTGGGGAGGGAATGAAGACGGCTCTAAAGGCTGGTAGGGGGTGGGTGTACGTATGCACATAGATATGCACATGCATGTAAATACATATATGTGTGTGTATGTGTGTGTGTGTGTGTGTATACACCTGTGCTAGGATTTGAAGTGTCCCCACAAAATTCATGTATTAAAATTTGGTTGTGACAGGATGAAGAGAGTGGAAACTTACTTCAACTACAGTGCTGACAGGTGGGGCCTTTGGGCGGTAACTAGAATTAAGGCCGAGGGGTCCCCAGAACTGTCCTGGCGGGTTTATAAGCAGAGGGGCTGAGTCAGACACACACTCTGCTCTCCCGTGCTCCGTCTCGCTATGCGATGGCCTCTGCCCCCACGTTCCTGCCTCCCCAGGGCAAGTCCCTTCCACTTTTCCTCACTTACTTGCCCTCGTCCTCCAGGTCAGTATCAGCTCCTCCATGGACTGACTTGTTTTTTGTTTAATTTGTCAAAAGGCACGTGTGCTCACAGGAGAGACACCACACGAGGGAAAGTGAGAAAGCTCCTCCTGCTCCCCTTGGGTTGGTCATGCTGTCCCCCTTCTCCATTTCTCCCTCCTCTCAGGACTTCAGACACCCACTGGTGTGTTTTTCTTCTTTCTTTTTTTTTTGGATTTTGTTATAGGGCACGTGCGCTTGCCAGAAAGACAGAGAGACAGAAAGCGAGAAATCACTCCCCGGGGGGATGGCCATGCCACAATCCCTTCCCCTCCATTCTCCTCTCAGGATCTTGGGCACTCACGCACATGCGCCTGGCATGAGTTTAAGCCACCAGGTTCGGGACTCGAACCGTGGTCAACTACGTGGGAGTCCAGTGACAGAGCTACTACACCAACTGCTGGTCCTAACTGGCGTGTTTTTCAAACTGCTGGATCTGGGACTTGAAGCGTGCATACAGCCATGTGGGATCCACCATACCACCAGCTGGCCCTCCTCTGTGGACCCACATCAGATGGCCCTCCCCTACCCTGTCCCTCTCTCCACCCCAAATACAGATTTGGTCTCTCTGTTCTTCAGGTTCCCACAGCAATTTGTTTCCCAAATCCGATCCCTGGCTGTGGAATCTATAAGCTGACCCGTGAAAAGAGAGTCTCATTGGGGCTGGCAGGTGGCGTGGTGGTTACGGGAGCTGGACTCCTACATGGCCGACCGCAGTTCGAGTCCCAGACCTGGCGGCTTGCCTTCTCACTTTCCCTCTCTCTCTTTCTCTCACTTCGTCCCTCTCTGCTCAAATCAAAATAAATAAAGTTAAATAAAATAATTATTAAAAAAAGAAAAAAGGGTCTCGTGCTCAAACTAAGTCATTGAGAAAGTCATGACATGTTTTTCTGCGTATTCTAGGCGAAAATACATCGTGACTTTCCTGATGCCCAAACAGTTCGAGAATCCTCTGCATGCCCTGCCCCACCTGGGAGCTCACAACAGGTACCAAGGCCTTGAGGAGCCCTGCAGTACGAAGCCCAGTCATCCCGTCACTCGCTGTCACCCAAAGCCTTGCCGATCGCAGAACGGGCTTCGGAACGCGCTTCCACGGCCCCCGGAAGGCTTCGGTTAGCAGGTCGCACTACACTCTCACCCTCTTGTCTGCGTCTGCGTCCCCTGCTAGTCTGCAAAGTCCCTGTGGGCTGGGGACTTCGAGTCTTCGGGTCCCCAGTGCCTAGCACAGGGCCTGGCACGTGGCAGGTGGCAGCACAGATTTGTAGAATGCAGGAACTTCCTGGCCGTGAGTGAGGCGAGGGTGTAGAGAGCACAGAGAGGCAGGTCCCTGGCAGTGCCTGGGGAGGTGTCTGGTGGAAGTGGGGTGAGAACCAAGTGACACTGACGGGTTTGCAGCAGTGGGGTTCTGGGCCCCCCTAGGGATGGGGCCCATTTTGAGGGGTCTGGGACAGAGGCGAGGTGCCCAGCATCCCTGGGACATCGAGGCCGGGTGGGGACCTCACAGACCTGGAGTGGCCTCCATAGTTACAGAGGTCTGAGGCGGGCAGGAAGGGCAGGCCCGCATCAGGCTTGGAGGAGGTCAGCTGTCCTGCATGGCAGGCCCGGTGGGCAGGCCCGGTGGGCAGGGTGGGGCCGGCACAGGCCATTCTAGGAGGACCTGGCTTCCCAGACTCGCCGGTTACTCTGCTCTGAAGGATGGTTCTGTGAGGAACAAGGCCGGCAGGCGATATTTCCTTCCCTTGCCTAAGAGGGGAAATTCTCCACGAAGGCTCCTGAGGGAGGAACACCAGATCCTGGGAAGACTGGCCAGCGGGGATGCACAACCAGCCAGAAAAGGCCTGACAAGCCAAGCTGAGGACACGCAGCGCCAGAGGGCCTGGGAAAGGCCCAGGCCCAGCAGGTTGGAGGAGACCTGTGGCCATGTTGGTCTGATAGAAGCCTACTCTAGGGGCCAGCAGGTGGCATGGTGGTTAGGGCACTGATGGTTCAAGTCCCAGACCTGGTAGCTTGCTTTCTCACTTTCCCTATCTCTCTTTCTGTCTCTCTCTCTGGTCATTAAAAAAAATAATAATGATGATGAATAAAGTGAAATAAAATAATTCTAAAAACAAAAGCCCCCTCTAGAACACAGTGGTCCATGGTGGGAGGGTTCAGATCAGGAGTGGGATGCTGTCTGATGAGAGAGCACTTGGCCTGAAGCAGGTGGTGCAGGTGGGGGTGGGAGGACCTGAGGACTGGAGGAGAGCTGTGGGGAGTGAGATAGGACGACCAGGCCAGCCCCCTCCTCCACCCTGTGCCTGAGTAGCTGAGCAGGTGGGGGCGTGGGCAGCCTGAGGTGCTGGTGGGCCCTTGGGCAGGGCAGCCCAGGTGCATGGACAAGCAGGTGGGCACAGCAGGCAGAGGCCCTGCTCAGCACGGCTTTGCGAGTCCTGAGGATAGGTGGGACCTGAAGCCACGGAGTGGGTACCCCCAGGAGGAGGGAGGAGAGAGGCCCCAGGACAGCACAGTGGTGCACGCGGTGCGGGAGTGTCCCCGCCCAGAGCTGTCTAAATTCCGAACGCGCGCAGGAGTCGCAGGGGCGCGCCCAGCAGGCCGAGCGCCCTCCAGCGGCTGACCCGCCCCGGGCACACACACGCCCGCGCTAGCACTCCCGGGTCTACGTTCGCACGTGCCGTCCTGCGTCGTCCCTACTTCCTCTCTGCATCGTCCCTGCACCCCGCACCCCTTCGCTCGCAGCCGAGGGCCGGGACACCCCGCAGCCCTCTCTCGCTCTTCCCTCCGCCGCCCGCCTGTCCCTGCAGACCTCGGGGGTTAATCCTCCCCTCGCCCAGATTAGGGGTGCTGCCCGCTTTGTGCGCCCAAGTCCCCGAGGCAGGAAGCGCTGACAGTTCGCGGGCGTCCTGGCAGCTGAGGTGGGGAGGGCGGAGAGGGGGCGGGGAGGGGACACAGAAGGGGGAGGGGACCCGGCTGCAGCTGTCCCGCGAGGGGCCGGGACAAAGGGCCTGCTGGCGGGCCGGCCCGAGCCGTTTTCATGCTTGTTGGGATTAGGCAGGAAACTGCGCTCGGGTGCCGGGCGGCGCGGGGGCGGGCTCGGCTCCGCCTGTCCCCCGGCTTTGTGCGCGGCTCCCGGCCGCAGCCACTCGAGGCGCCGCGGGGCTCCGGGGAGGCCACCCCTTTGTCTGCGCCCTGGGGGACGAGCCCCGCCCGGGACCACAGAACGCCAGCTGAACGCCGGGCTCGGCCGCTCCCTTGGCCGGAGCGCCCCGCCAGCCCCTCCCGGGCAAGGTCACGCCCCGACCCCTGCCAAGCCCCGGCCCTCGCACTGCCAGCACCCTGTGGCCTGAGCCCTCTTTCATCCCTGGGAGTCACCGGGGCCCTCTGGGGACCTAGCACTGCCCTGCTCTGATGTCTGAGACTTCAGGTTCCCCCTCACGCCCCCGCCACCCCGCGGCCTGCCAGGCTCAACCAGGAAAATCTCTGCAAATCTACAGGTGATAAATGAGAAGGGGAGGACGAGTTCCCCTTCCCCGCCCACACCCCGGTACTGAGGCTGGGGTGTGCACGAGGCAGGGCTGGGGGGATGAGAGTACCCGGGCGAGGTAAGATTCGGCTGGAGCCAGAATCTCTGGGGCTGAGGTCAGGGGCTGCTGGGGTTCCCCAGGCTGGGGGCAGCGGCTCAGGCCGTGGGTCTGCACGTCTGCGTGCATGGGTGCGTGTGTACACGAGTGTGTGCGTGCACGAGTGTGTGTCTGCGAGGGCCAGCGCTGGAGCATCCGCAGGTGCGAGCTCTGGATCCCGCAGTCTGTGGGCGCGGGCAGGAAGACTGTGGTTTGGACTCAGGCTCAGATGCCGGGACCCCCCCCATCATGCTCTCCTCACCACCTACACCCCGTGCTCCTGGGCCTGGGATTCCAGACCCTTCAGCAACGCTTCCCACGCTCTGCCTAGCTGGCCAGGTCCGGGGGCCTCTCGGCTAACCCAGGCTGCTGCTTCCTAGTCTCAGCCCCCACCTGTGTCAACTCGTCTGACTCACCGGCCTGCAGAGAAGTGCCTCGCCAGTGCCGATGCCCAGAAGACGAGAGCGGGGCACAGCTGGCAGGGTTTACGACACCTGGGTCCAGTCTGGCTAGAAATTATTATCCTGACCTCCACTGGTTCTTTCAGCTCCTCCTCCTCCAGGAAGCCTCCCTTGACCAGGCCCTCGCTGTGCTTGCTCTCACGTTCCTGTCGCCTATTCATGCTGTGAGTAGCGGGAGCTAACACTGGTGTCAGGTGAGGATGAAGGAAACAGGCAGGCAGACAGGGCAAAGGCTGCCTTGAGGGGATTCATTCTCATTAAACATAGCCACTCTCCAGGGGCACATGCACCCTATAGTAAAAATCTCTCTCTAAAAAAAAAGCCTCCCAAATGTAGACGTCTCAGGCTGAGCTCTGCCCAGTGGGCCATCCTGCCTTCCATGTCCAGGCTTGGGAGTGGCTTTTGCAGCAGGCTTTGGATCCCGGTCTTTCCTCCCTGTGTAGACCAGTGCTGCTCAAGGTTGGGCAGTCTCCTCAGGGTCTACGGCAAGGAAATGCTGTCTCCTTCATGCACACAGAGGACCAAGGCCCACCGCTCTCTCTCGCCTCGCGTTGCCACAGGTGAGCAAAAGAGACCTAGACAGCCTAGACCGGGCCCATCTGGACCAGGGCCGCTCACGGCAGGCCTGGTCGGCAGGATGTCTGATGGGAGCTGCAATGTTTGGCTGAGTCAGAGCAGCCATGGGGCTCCTGCCTGTTTCCCTCCCCAAACTCTGCCTTCCCTGCTGTGATTCTGACTCTGCTCTTCCTGTCTCCCTCCCAAACCCACAAGCACCCTAGTGACAGCGTTCCCGGGCTCTCTGTGACTAGCAGGCCCCTGTAACACACAACTCACCTCGCGGGTTCCTCGGTCTGGGTTCATCTTCTTCTTCAGCTCAGAGAACTTGATGTAAAGGAATATTAGACAGCTTTACTTTTTATTTATTTATTTATTTTTAAGTTTTTGCCATAGAGTATGTGCACTCTATTGACAGAGACAGTGAGAAATCACCCCCCAGGGGGATGGTCACGCTGCAATCCCTTCTCCTCCATTCTCCTTCTGGGATCTTGGGCACGCACGCACACATGCGCAGTGTGATTTCCAAGATGCCAGGTCTGAGACTCGAACCGCAGTAAACCGTGTGTCCAACAGGCCGAGTCCTTTTTAAAACAGCTTTATCATGCCGCCTACTGGCCCGGTTCTGCAGCTTTACGAGAGGAGAATGGAGGAGAAGGGATTTTTGGGGAAAAGCCTTTTCCAAAAAAAGAAAAAAAAAAAATGCCTTCTAAATTTTAAATTTAGAAAAAGTGTTCCCTATGAAACAGTTAAGCGTGCATCACAAAAGCGCCATTTGTGGGGACCGTTGTCCTCGTTAATGTGTCAGACCGTCCTGAGTAGTTTACATACTGTGTATTAACGTGACCCTTGCAACACACTGTGAGGTCGCTATCGCAGCTGTCTCCATTTTAAGATGAGGAAATCAAGGCACTGACAAGTAGACTTGTCCGTGGTCACAGAAAACACCGGGACCCAGATCCAAACCCAGGGAGTCTGGCTTCAGAGTCTGCATGCACCCTGAACCAGTGGCTGTGCTCACTGAGAAAAGGGGCTCCTTTTGAAAGCTCACCCTCTTGTGCTCCGAGGCTTAAGGTCATCTCACTGTTAGAAATCTCTATGGGAGTCAGCAGGTGGCGGTTAAGGTGCTAGACTCCCACATGGTTCACAGCAGTTCAAGTCCCCGACCTGGCAGCTTGATTTTTCATTCTCTTTCTGGTAAAATGGAATAATAATAATAATAATAATAATAATATTAGGTGGGTAATTAAAAAAAAAAGGAAAGAGAAAGAAAAATTCTATCAATACATTGTTCCAGTTTTGTTACAGCCCTTTGCCGGAATATCAATAAGTGAAGTTTTTCAAACTGGTCCAATACCACTTCCGTTCAAGTGTCAAAAGTAGAGATGACAACCATTCTTCTTGTTTTGTGTGTGTTTAGACAGGTCTCACCATGTTGTCAACCTGCTGCCTCAGTGACTCAAGTAGCGGGGACCATAGGCACCATACCATACCTAGCTGGTGGTTTTCTTTTTTTTTTTTGGGGGGGGGTTGAGGTTTTTGCTATAAGGCATGTGCGCTCCCCAAAAAGACAGAGAGAAAGTGAGAAATCACCCCCAGAGGGGATGGCCATGCCACAATCCCTTCTCCTCCATTCTCCTCTTGGGATCTTGGGTGCACATGCACATGCACACGCACCCAGCGTGAGTTTAATCCACTGGGTCTGGGACTTGAACCGCGGTTGACTACATGGGAGTGCAGCAGCATAGCCATTATGCCACCTGCTGGTTCCAATGTCCAGTTTTTCAGGGTGTGCTGGGACTTGAACCTGAGCCTTCCATGCGTCCTCAGCCTGTGGACAAACAGTGCCCAACGTATGCTACCAGGGATGTGCCAATGACAAGAACTTTTTTGAAAATGTTTTATTTTTTAAATTTACATTTAATTATTTTACATCTTCTTCCTTAAGGAACTGTTTAATTGAATTTTACTTATTTATTTATTTAAATTTGACCAGAGAGGAGGGAGAAAGTCAGAAAGCAAGCTGCCAGGTCCCAGACTCAAATCACGGCTGGCCATGTGGGAGTCCAGTGCCTTAACCACCACGCCACCTGCTGGCCCCATCACTCTGCGTATTTACCGGCATAGGAAATGGTGTTTCCCCAGCATGAATGCAGTGTATATCAACCAAGTCAAAGATGTTACCGTGTACATCATCAACAGATACGTTGTCGTTCCTGTGTCTATTAAATGTTTCTTTCCCCCTCACCCCCTCCCTCCGACCTCCAACAAGAATTATTAATGTCCTGGGTCACTGACAGCCTCAGGGAGTATCTACTGTGACGTTTAAAATAACCATGCTTTGCTGGAGGGAATGAAAGGGGACATTAGATTTCTCTGAAATGTTTCAATCTTTGTAAGTGTAATATATTTCATTGTACAAAAATTAATAGTGTCTCTTTGTATAACCAATCAAAATACACCTCCTGAGGGACCAGCAGTTAGCGTAATGGCTATGTCGCTGGACTCCCATGTAGTCAACCGCAGTTCGCGTCCTGGACCCGGTGGCTTAAAACTCACACTGGGCGTGTGTGCCTGCGTGCCCAGGATCCCAAGAGGAGAATGGAGAAGGGATTGAGGCGTGGCCATCCCCCTGGGGGTGATTTCTCGCTTTCTATCTCTCTGTCTCTCTCTCTGTCTGGCGAGCGCACATGCCCTATACCAAAAACCTCTCAAAAAAAAAAAAAAATACACCTCCTGAGACACAAGGCCTCTAAGATGATCCTCGGTGATCTTGGCCTCCTGGGATTCACAAGGTCACACAAGGCTCTCCCGTAACTTGCTAGAAACTGGACAACACTGAGGGGACGTCCCCTCTGGGACTGGGCTGCAGAAAACTGCCTTTTATCCTGCCGGCACGCTCACTTCCTTGTCTGCATGCTTTCGTGCAGCAAATGGCCTGGCAGGGAACTGAAGTGTCTCCAGCCAAAGCCTGAGACACAGTGCTACCAAGAGACCTCAGACCCTGCACTGCCTCCTCGATGGAGACGGGCACAGAGAACCCAGCTAGGCTGTGCTCCAACTCCTGAACTGCAGAACAGGTGAGACACGAAGTGTGTGGGTTTTTACTGCCAGAGGGAGAATGCACTCACCAGAGAGAGAGAGGGAGAGGGTCCCACCACAACCCTGTCTCCTCCATTCTCCCTCCCACCAGGATTGGGGGCACAAGCACCCAGTGTGTTTTTTTTTTTTTTTTTTAATAATTATTTATTTTAATTTTATTTATTTATTCATTTATTTTAATTTGACCAGAGAGAAAGAGAGGAAGAGAGAGAGGGAAAGTGAGAAAGCAAGCCACCAGGTTCGGGACTCAAACCATGGTCGGCCATGTGGGAGTGTCCAGCACCTTTACCACACCACCTGCTGGTCCCCCCCAGTGTGTTTTTGAAGCCACCTCAGGGCTGGGACTCAAACCGGGGTGCACACAGCTCCTGCTGCACTATGGGGCCAGCCAGGAATTAGTTTATGAGGAATAAATTATGATGCAAACCAATGTAAAATAGACACACGATCTAACTTGGCAAAGTCAAAAGTCAACAGATATCTAAAGTCAAAAACAAATATTCTAATTTTATGAGTCAGAACCCTCCAAGGCCCTTAACTCGGTCTCTCCCAGTCAGGATACCTCTCAGGGTAGTGGTGACTCCAGGGTACACAACTCGTGTGTGTGTGTGTGTGTGTCTGTCTGCGTTGAGAGAGAAGTAGATGTGGTGGGTATATGTCCCTCAGAAGCCATCAAGCCTGAAGATGACCTGGACAATCTGAAATGGGACTCAGTTCAGAAGCGGAGTCCTCCCTCGTCAGACTGGGAGGCCCCTGAGAGACCCCCTCCCCCCACTAGATTGCCGGCATAGGGTCCGAGCACCCTCCTGTCATCACCCTCTAGAAGAACCCCCCCCCCCCCCCCACTTCCAGCCCAGGACTCTGCTCAAAAGGGGAGTGCAGATGGTAAGGAAAAGAGGCCACCGGCGAGAGGGAGACTAGGAACAGACTTGGAAGTTAATTCTGTTCATTTATTCATCCCAAATGGGTCTGGAGGCCAGGTTCACACGCGGCATGCAAGAGCACGAAGTGTCCGGCCCACACTCCAGTCCCGCACCTCTCCACACTCACCCACCCACCTGGCAGGGCTGGAGCTTTTGACAGACAGACAGGGAGAGCCCTGGAGACTTTTTTTTTTTTTTTTTGGAGAAGTTTTTGCTATAGGGCGCGTGCACTCGCCAGAAACACACAGATAGAGAGACAGAAAGCAAGAAATCACCCCCCAGGGGGGATGGCCACGCCGCAATCCCTTCTCCTCCATTCTCTTCTTGGGATCTCGGGCACACACGCACATGTGCCCAGTGTGAGTTTAAGCCACTGGGTCTGGGACTCGAACCTTGGTCGATTACATGGGAGTCCAGCTACACAGCCATTATACCAATTGCTGGTCCCCAGCCCTGGAGACTTCTGACAGTTAGAGAGCCCAGAGGCCAGAGGAGCAGCAGAGAGTACCAGGCACTGGGGCCTGCCAGGGGTCCCTCTCACGCCACCGCTCACCCACCTGGACCTTGCCTTCTCGTGGCTCTGAGCAGAGCACAGCTTGGCTACCTCAGCCTCTGCTGCTCCCCAAGGACCACCTGCTTTCCACCTCGTGGAGCCCTGCTGGACACCGCCAATCTGTGTATAGGGCCCTGTGGGGACCGGAAAGTGTGACCCAGCACCTGAGAGCTTGCAGAGGCTAGGCTGCCACCACCCCGTCCATGCCCGAAAGCCATGCTCTGGTCCCTCCGGACGGCCTGATTTCAGAGAAACAGACCAAACTTAGCCTGACATCTAAGGTTGCTACAGCCAGAGGCACAGCACGGTGGAGGCCCAGAGGGGAGGGACTTCCCCAGCGGCCCGGAACACCTTGTCTGCCACTTGCGAGCACAGAAGCACGTGCTCCTTTCCATCAGAAGCCTACATGGCTGCAGTTTTTAACATCTCCCTTCTTTTTTAGAATTTGCCACTGACCAGAGAGAGGGAAACGAAGAGACAGGGAGATGTGAAGAGATGTGGAGAATGCACCCCCAATGGGGCATGGTCACACTGCCATCCCTTCTCCTTCACCCTATCGGGATTTGGGGCACACATGCACACACACCTGGTGTGTTTTCCAAGCTGCCGGGGCTGGGACTCAAACCACATTCTCATCCCTGGGATATCGGCTGCCTTCACCACAGGCCAGAGCCAGCCCACAGCTCCCTTCTTTGTGCAGAGGTAGGATTAGTTTGGGAACTAGTTTAGAATTCCTGTTCTTCTGTTCTACATGGGGCTCTGCCATCCTCTCTCCCAATACACAAAGGCAAGGTTCAAGAGGGGCAGTCCCCAGTCTCCTTCCCATCTCCACCCCACCCTCCACCACCACGATCTCATCTTCACCCTAGGTCCCGTCCCTGACAATTCTCCACCAACAAACCTTGACCAAATTGCTGCCAAAATACCACAGCAGGCCAGGGAAGCCACTAACTTCTTACAGTGAAGCCAGGAGCAGGGACAGCAGCCTTAGCAAAGCAAGGTTCAGGTAGAGCAAAGGGCAGGGAGGTGGCCTAGGCGATCCCAGGGGAATAGGTCAGCCACAACTCAGAAAAATGACAGTAAGCTAACCCTCTCTCCAGGGACCAATGGGACCCGGTAGAGAAGAAAAGGGCTGGAATTGGCCATGGGTAACACAGGAAGGACCCACAGTTGCAAGTGAATATATATTTGCACACGACTGCTTGTGAGTCTGCCTGCAAGCACACGTGCCCCGAACACGCATTTCCCATGCCTGCACCTGCACACAGGCACCCCTCCACACAAGTCTGCATACACAAGGGCTTACTCACATACACCAACACAAGCCTATACAAACTCACTCATATGTACTCGCATCTTCTGCACATCCTCATGCATGTACTCACACACACACGCACACACACACTGCTGGTGCCTTTCTACATATGCACATACATATTTATTCACTCTTATATACCTGCCACACACATGCTCACTCTTACACACTCACACATAGGTTTGAATATGAACTGGCTTGTGTGTATACATGTACATACATAGCACACTTAAGCTTATTCACACATGCCTGCACACACCTGTGTGTGTTAACACAGTCTTACCTGCACTCACGCCAGCAGATAGTCACGGACTTACTTGTGCACAATCACTCACACAGCTGCAAATATACACATGTATTCTTTCACACTTGGGCACACCCTCAGCCCTGGTCCTGGGGTCTGGATGGTGCTGCCCTCTGCTGGAAACAGCGGATAAGCTCCTTTCGGTTGTCTAGAATAGTGTCGAAGCTCTCCTGTAGACGGGACTGCTGGTCAACCAACTGGTGCTGCAGGCCCCGGATCCACTGGAGCAGTGCCAGGCGACGGTACATCACCAGGTGCACGTGGTGCTTCTCCTTCTCCCGCTCTTTGTAGCGCTCCTGAGCCTGTAGCTGTTGCACAGCCTGGACCACCGAGGGCAGGAGGGGATCTGGAGGGCCGGGGCCTCGAGGAGTTCCACAGGCAGGCTCAGGACTGCTGCTAGAGCTGTCGATGCTCAGGGAGCTGCTGGCATAGCCGTTGTCCTCCAGAGGGGAGCAGACGGCAGCAGCACCACCCATCTTCTCAGGCTCAGCCCCGGAGATCTCTGCCCCTTCTGGGGGGCTGCGAACACCCCCCTCAGGAATTCCAGGGCCCTGGAAGGCCTTGTCGTCAGAGGACAACTCGGAGGAGCTCCTGGTCAGGATGGGGTCCACTCTGCCCGGCATCCCATGCCAGTTCTCATTGGCATCCATGGCACTTGCCATGAAGTTGGAGTTGCTGTCTGGTTGGAGCTCGGGCTGACATACTCCAGAGTGCGGGCCCCCCAGGCACTGGTCCCCCTCGGCCAGTCCTGGTTGGATGGCGAACATCTAGTCTGTAAAGGGGAAGCAGAAGAATGAGTCACAGCAGGGCAGGGCAGGTGCCTGAAGCTGTGGCAGCCTCGCTGCAGGGACAAGGCAGCAGGGTCGAGTGTGGCCGCTCTTTCGGGGCGCCTTTCCTCGACTCTGGAAACACGTCCCTCCACATTTTCCTCCTCGCTTTCTGGCTGTGTATTCTGTCTCCGGCACAGCCGCTATGCATGTCTCCCCAGATGACCTCGTTCCCTGCTGGAGCTTCAAGAACCATCACGTTAATGACTCAAATCTGTCTCCAGCCCAGATCCATCTGCCAGCCAACCCTGCGACCAACTGCAGGCTCCTCACAGTCTCCCCGTGTGTCCTCAGTAAAGGCCCTGCCCCCACTCAGTCACTCCAGCCAGACGCCTGGAGCTTCCTGGTCTCCTCACTGTCCTACCCCCTGGTCCCATGGGTCCCCAAATTCTGACAGTTCTTCCTCCTCACTTTCATCTGGTCCAGGCATTTCTCACCTGGATTATTGCTACCTTCTCCAGTTAGAAATACCAGTGGACTTGTCCCAGCTTGGAATGCTGTTCCTGAGCTCCTGCCAAATCGCTCCCGGCCAGTAAGGCCCTGCTTGACCTGGCCCCTCTGCACCTCGCATCACACCAAACTGTGCAGAGATGTCAAAACACACCATTATTCTCCCACGCTGTTCCTACAGTAGCCTTCCCCTGCCCCCAGCTCCTCCCTTCTCCCCAGCAAACTCAGCTCGGTTCTTCAAAACTCCGCTCTGACATCCCTGATGTCTCCCCACTGCCCTGATGTACTCCAACCAACATGGTTCACGGGGCCTTCCTCTGTGTCCCACTGCCCTGGGTACACACCGCCTTAGCCACGCCTGCTCCCTGTCCCTGGAACACGCAGTTGGTGTCGGAAACGTCTATTCACTTGGGCTTTTCGGTTTACTATATTCGCGTCCTTGTGACAGCAGGTTATCATCTGGCTTCCCGCTCCACGTCCTCCACCACGTCCCCGGGGGCCAGCACGGGGCCTGGCACTGGCAGGTGTCCACGCACACTCAGTGAGTGAATGGGAGGAGACTGCAGGGGGACTGCCACAACCAGCCAGACCGAGCCTGTGCCTGCGGTGGGCTGCTGCCGTGGTCGACTGCTGAGGGTGGTGGGCCCTCTCCTTGCCCCAGCGGTGGCAGACTCCTGAGCTTGCCCTTTCCCGCCCAGTGTCCCTGGAGCATACCTGCCACGTCCCCTAACCCACCTGGCTCCATCCAGAGGCCCTGCAGGGAGGGCTGACCACCCGCGTCCCTGTGCAGTAGCCCACCTCTACCGAAACTGGAGCTGGAGCCCACGAGGTTTCTAATGACGGCACATACAGGACTAGGAAAACGGGGTCACTGAGAGAGGATACGGCCACTACCACGCGAGTGGGCGGGCACAGGGGGATCTCTGTAGGCGGCACAGACCTCCCCACTCGCAGGAGCCCGGCGGGAAGAGGGCAGCAGAGCCCCTGTGTAACCTGCGGCTTCCCTGCAGCAGGATGGTGGGAGGGGCCTGCGGACTGCCCCTCCGCTGATGCTTTCCCTGAACTTGGGCGGGGTGCAGAACGCTGGGAAGGGGTTGGGGTGACACTAAGGATCTCAGGTTCTCTGAGAGCAGGCGCCCCAGGACCTGGCTCTCCTCAACCAGCACACGGTTTGCCGCAGGGTGGTGGGGGAGGGGGCCTCCCTCGCTGGCGGTGCAGGACAGGGACACTACCCCGAGTAGAAGACAGAACCGTCCCTCCTTAATCTCTGCAGAGGAGACAGCTGGACCGGGGCGGCGACACCCTCTCCCGCGGCTGGGCCCCAAGCCCTCCCAGTGGGGACCCCGACTCACGGCCTAGTGGCGCCCGCTGCGGCGCGGCTGGCTCTGGTTCCGCCCGGCCTCTCTCTCGAGGACTCGTCACCGAGCGAGGGGGTCCCTTGGCCCCGGCGTCCACGCGGACGTGGGTGCGGGGGTCGCCGCGCGGAGCGCCCAGCCCCAGGCCCAGACTGCGGAGTCGGGCGGCGTCTGCGCGGCGGGGCGGGGCGGGGCGGCCTGGCCCACGTGGGCCGGTTCGGTCTTCCGCAGGGCCCGGCGCGGGTCCAGCCGGAACCTCCTCCCGCTCCGCCCTCGGCGGTCCTGACTCCGGCCCCTTCCAGGCCTGGCGTTCTCTCCCGACCGCGTCCTCCGCGCCCCTCCGCCCGATCGGCTTGCCTTCCTGCAGACCCCGCGAGGTTTCCGAGAGAAGGTCTGACCGTGCGAGCTTCTGCGTGAAGCCTGGGCCTCCTTGCCGCAGGGAAACCCTGCAGGCTGCAGCCCCGGCCCCGCGCCCTGGTCCCACCTCGTCGGCCTCTGCAGCTCGTCCTTTACCCACCGCCCTGCCGTGGGCCCCCGCGCTGCTCTCTGCAATGCGGCTCTGCGCACGCCTTCCCCTGCCTCAAACTGGCTTCCCTTTCTCCACTTATTCATCTTTCAATCCCTTCTCAGATAAGTCCTCTCCGACTCCCTAGACCAGATTAGTCCCCCATCCCTTACGTGACCCCAGGGCAATGATCACAATTTGGAATTATATATTCATGTTATACTTACTTGATGAAAGTTGCTGAATAAAAGCTAGTTTTTAAAAATTGTTTAATTTTATTTGTCATTATTATTACTATTTTTTAATTTGGCCAGAGATGGACACAGAGGGAAGGAGAGTGAGAAAGCAGTCTGCCAGGCCTGGGACTCAAACCATGGTCAGCCGTGTGCGAGTCCAGCACCGTACCACCATGCCACCTGCCAGCCCAAAAGCTGTTTTTAAGATTTTCATTTATTTTAAAAACATTTATTTATTTATTTGTCTGTTCATTTGTTGTGATTTACCAGCTGCCAGGTCTGGGACTTGAACCGCAGTCAGTCATATGGGAATTTAGCACATCAACCGCCGTGCCATCTGCCAGCCCCTAAGCGATCTTTAAGAGAAGACAAAATCTGCTCTGGGACAGGGCTCGAACTAAGGCCCTGCATGGGAGAGGAGTAACTTAGGCCCCACCGGGTAGGGGGCCCCTCCACAAAGCCCGCGCGGTGGGCTTCTATGCTTGCACTTAAATGAGAACATCAGATAAGAAAGGGTCCCTGGGGTCACACAGGTGGTGTGGTGGTTCAGGGAGCTGGGCCCTGCATGCCCACATCACATTTCGGTCCAGACCCGCTGGCCTCAAAAACATGCCAGGCCCATGTGCATGCCCCAAATCCTAAGGAACTGCGGCGTGGCCATCCCTCTCTCTCTCACCATGTGTGTGCGTGTGTGTGCGTGTGTGTTTGTGTGCGCGTGCACGCACGTCTGCGTGTCCTCTGTTTCTCTCTGGCTCTCTCTCCAGCCAGAGCATGTTCTCTCTGGCAAAATGTGAAAGGAAGGGAGGAACAGGAGTCCTGGTTCCAAACCAGAGTGGAGTCTTCTCAGGGTTCTGGTTCAGTGAGGCCTGACTCCCCCCTGCTCTCCTCCCTGGGCGGAAGTGTCGCAGTTGGGGGCCAGTTTGCAGCGACAGAGAACAGAATAATCGCTGACCCTGACCCTGAGGTATGAGGCATCCTCCCCCAGCTCTGACTTGATTCCGGCTGGATTCTGACTCACCATTCTGCAACCTAGAGACAAAATGGCAGATTAAATCCCACCGACATCGGGAGAGCAAACAACTTTTATGATGATGACGATGTCTCTGCTAAGAGAGAAAAGGGAATGAAAAACAGGAAGCAGAAGTGACTCAAACTTCATGCTCTCCCCCAGCTGAGACAGTGCAGGTGGAGACCTCTGCCCCATTTCTACAGCAGGTCCAAGGCCTATGGGTTTCCCCTTTCCCTTACCCACTGCCAGTCCCCCTCGCCAGTCAGACTTTCCTCCCTTAGGAGAGGTGGCCAAATCCTCACTCCCAGAGGCTCCGAGCTGCGGTGGTCTAGGGTTACACAGACTTCCTGGACCACAGAACCGTAAACCACAGAACTGTCTGTTCTAACCAGAGAGCTGCCTCTCCCTTCCCTCTCCGGACTCTGGCTGGGCCCCCTCCCAGCTCTAGCAAGTGGGCCAACAGGAGCAGATGAATCTGGGACAGGAAACCCACTCCCGGTGGGTCTGTCACAGCCCTCTGGGACTGACTGAAATACAACGAAAGGAAGGACGAAGCAGGGAAGATGTGAGCTCGGGGCTGCAGCAGTTCCCTTCCGAGTAGAAGTCGGGCTGTAGTGGGAGAAGATGACATTGACCATGAAGCAGATATGAGAGACAGTCCTGGTAACAGCCGAGGCTCGGTCCCCTGAGGCCGCGGAGTTCTGTACACTTTCCAGGGAGACCCTTATTTTGTCAAACCTAACTCCAGGAGAATCACTGCGATCAGAGGAACCCTGATCAGTACAGCAGCACGAGGTGGTGACCGAGGGGTCCCCGAGAGTCCACTCATGCTTCTCTCCAGCCTCATTTTTTTTGGAGAGAGAGCTTTTTACAATAGGGCATGTATACTCACCAGAGAGACAGAGACACAAAGCAAGAAATCACCCCCCAGGGGAGATGGCCGTGCTGCAATCCCTTCTCCACCCTCTTCCTCTCGGGATCTTGGGCATATGTGCACATGCGGTTGGTGTGAGTTTCAAGCCACCGGGTCCAGGACTCGAACCACGATCAGCCATGTGGGAGTCCAGCGATGTAGCTATTACGCCATCTGCTGGTCCCTCCTCACCTTTATTAAGTAGTAGCAACTTCGGTCCCCTGCTAGCCATTATCAGTCCCCCTTTCTTCTGTTCCAGTGCTTTGAGAAGCCTGAAATGCCCAAAATACAATGAAACCATCTCTGTGTTTCTTGGTTAGCAATATTCTTCCTAGATGTTAAAACCTCTCAACCTACACAAACTAGACTCCTAGAGACAGGAAGCAGACGCGTAAGCAACTCCCTGGAGGGGGGCCAGCAGGTGGTATGGTGGTTAAGGTGCTGGATTCCCAAACGGTGGATCACAGTTTAAGTCCTGGATCCAGGGTCTTGAAAATCATGCTAGTCACGTGTGCATGTGTACCCCAAATCCCAAGAGGAGAATAGAGGAGAAGGGTCTGTGGTGTGGCTACCCTCCCAGAGGTGATTTCTTACTTTCCCTTTCTTTGTCCTGCTCTGGGCGAGAGCACATGCCCTACAGCAAAAAACTATAAAAAAAGAGTCTTTCTGTGTTCGCACAGCAGGTGCCATGCCCGCTTCCACCTGTTTATATTTATTCTAGCTACAAGAGACACGCGATATGTTGATTATTGATGTAAAGCCTCTATTGTACTTTGCAGGGCAGGGCTCCAACTTGGCAGAGCAGAGTCATTCATTCCATTGTCCTAGAAAGCTGGCCACCTCTCTCCAACACGATAAATCGAGCGGCTTCCAAGGGTAGGGAACTAGCGCCTCTGAAGGCAGAGCTGTGTGGGTGTCCCAGCACGGTACAATCGACACAGTCAGTGCTTGGCCAGTGGTCCTGGACACCCGACAGTTTAAAAAAATAATTATTTATTTCATTGTTATTTTCAAATTTGCTGTGGGGAACATGTGCTCACCAGAGAGAGACAGAGAGAGTGAGAAAGCAAGCCACCAGGTCTGGGATTCAAACCGTGGTCGGCCATATGGGAGTCCCAGTGCCTCAACTACCACTCCACCTGCTGGCCCCAACATCCCATACTTTTTAGAAAGTCTGGAGAATAAAAAAGCTAAGAATTCAAGGGTGTCCATGTCCACGCGATAACAAAAAAGTCAGGATGCCAGGGGACGATGGCCCTGAGTGAAGGGGTATGTGTGGCCATGTCCACCGGCCCACCCGTACACGTGGGCCAGGACACCAGCACCAGGCTAGGGAGGGGTCTGCGGCAGGCCAGGCCAGTGTGAAGGGCCCGCGTGGGCAGGAGGTGAGAGCCGTGAGGAGCAGCCAGCCAGGAGAGGCTAGTGGCCAGGCGTCGCGGCGGCAGCTCAGGGTCCCAGGGCCTGCAGGTCAGACAGGAGGGAAAGGGGAGATGAGGGAACTTTCACCCCACGGAATAGGACAGGTGCCAGGTTCCCGTGGGTGCACAGTTCTGTGTCAGTACTCCCGGAATAAAGGGCTGGGTAAGATGGAGCTGCTTCAGCCGCAAGGCCCTTCCCGGCCTCTGGTTCACTGGCGCACCTGGTCACCTTGTGTGGCTCTGGTCCACCTCAACATGCTGAGTGCTACGCTGAGTCTGGGATCCCATTGTGCTGCTGGGAGGCCCTGTCAGGAGTACTTGTCTCTTTCTCTACATAATCTTTATTTTTAAAAAAGAATTATTTTATTTAACCTTATTTATTTATTTAAATTTGACCAGAGGGACAGAGTGAGAGAGCGCGCGGGAGAGAAGGAGAAAGAGAAAGCAAGCCACCAGGTCCAGGACTTGAACCAGAGTCAGCCATGTGGGAGTCCAGTGCCCATAACTATCATGCCACCTGGTGGCCCCTAAGTAACCTTTAAAAAAGGAAAGGAAGAAAGCTCATGGGGCACATCTCAACTCCATTTCACCAGATGAACCTAGAAAATGTATCTTCCTCCACTCCTCCTCCCTCCGCCAGAGGAAAAAACCGAGAAGCCCTTTTTGGGAGCTGCGGGAAGAAGGAAAGGTAGGTGTGGACGCTCTCTCAAGGCGCAAGTGGCCTCTGCCAACCCTCTTCCACCAGGCGGCAGGAAAAGCCAAATCCCAGGTCCCCAGAAGCTGGGCTGAGGGCGGAATGAGCAGGGGGTGCCTGCTCCAGCCGCCTCCCAGCAGCTGCCTCGGCTCCATAATCCGCACGCGCTCCCCACCCACCCCATTCATCGGCGGGAGGCGGTGTCAGCACAGCCTTGCGGGGTGCCCCCACATGTACCCACCGAACCCGCAGCACAAAGGGCCGGCTGCATGGGCCGGCGCCGGCGGCTCGTGCTGTGCTCGTGCGCAGGGGCGGCCTGGGGGATTTGCGGAGCTGGTGTACCACGCGCTCCGCCCCAGCGGCCCTCAATGGGGAAGCCCGCCCCGCATGTGCCGAGGGCGGGGCCGGCAGCTGCATCCCCCCCCCCCCCCCCCCCCCCCCCCGGACAATGACTTCCTACTCCCCCGAGAGGCGGGCAGCGGGACGTGGCCGACAGACCGCCCTGGCTCAGGGCTTCCCACGGCCACCGCCGGCCCAGCGCGCAGAGCTCGCCCTTCCTCTTCCCGGGAGGCAGCAGGGTAGTCCTGGGGACGTTAGTGGCCCGCAGGGCAGGCAGGCGGCATTGTTTGAATTGGTTGCCTGGAATCTCAGTCTCAATTTCACAGCCACAAAAACTAATGCTGACTAGAAAAAGGGGGGGGGGGGGTGTAGGCAGCAGGCAGCGTGGTGGCTAAGGCCTGGACTCCCACGTGCTCAGCCACGGTTCAAGTCCCAAACCCAGTGGCTTGAAAATTATGCCCGGCACGCGGGCCTGAGCGCCCAAAACCCCCAGAGGAGAAGGGATTGCGCCGCACCCACCCCCACCCACTCCCCGGGGTTTTTCTCGCTCTCTCTGCCTCTCTCTGTCGGGCACACACACTCTATAGTGAAAACTTTAAAAAGAAAAAAGGAAGGCATGTAGCATGGCCTGCCCAGGGCCTCCCCGGCAGGGCAGGCAGGCAGGGCTTGGGAGCTTGGTGGAGAGCGAGCTGGCAGGCTCGCGGGACAGGTCCCCGCTCTCCCAGCCCTTCCCTAGCCACCGCTGGATCCCATTCCCACTCGGGGGTGAGGGACAGGCCCGCGGTCAGCAAGATGCGGGAGCCAGCAGGTGGGCAGCAGTGCGGCGGGAGGGCTCGGGAACTGGACCGCTGGGAGTACATTCGCTCTGGCCCTCTCGCACCCATACCTCATGTCTCGCACACAAAAAGATCGTCATAATAAATAAAACTAAAAATCAATAATGGTAGCAGAACAGGGAGAGCCACAATGAAGTGACCATCCTCAGACTGGCCCCCGGGCCTGCTGGCCCCAAGCTCATAATTACCCTGTCACACAGAAAACAAATGTATTGTGGGAGGTAAGTGCGAGGGGTGGGAGACCCGGGGAGGGTGCAGCGGGGAAGGGGCTCTGTGCAGACCGAGTGGCCTTCGGGCCGGCAGTGGGGGAGTTGGAGACCGACAGAACCGAAACCTTCAGTTTCCGAAACTTTTCTTCCGTTAGACAGGAGGGCAGACACCCTCAGGGAGGCTGGGTCCTGGGGGTAGCTCGGGAGGGGGGCCGGGGAAGGGCGCAAGGCCACTCGGGAGTCCCAGGAGGGCAGGTGTCTGCGGTGCTGCTGCCCTCTGGTGGACATAGAGAGCCGGCACCAACTCCAACGCTGGAAACTGAAGGAGGCTGCTCTCCTGTCCTGAAGCCTTGGCCTGGTGCTCAAGACCCACACACGCACATGTTGCATTTTGCAGAAAGTTGGCTCCGAGTTTAGCATGCAGGATATATATATATTTAACTTTATTCATTAGTTTTAAATAATTATTTTATTTAACTTTATTTATTTATTTACTAATTTATTTTAATTTGGCCAGAGAGGGACAGAGAAAGTGAGAAAACAAACCGCCAGGTCCAGGACTCAAACCACAGTCAGCCTCATGGGAGTCCAGTGCCCTTCACCACCATGCCACCTGCCGGCCCCAGTGCAGGATATTTATTAACAAGTGCCCTTGGGGTCACCCTCCGAGGACGGAGGGAAAAGAAGTGGGGAACACAGGGGAAGGAGCTGTGGCAGCCTCGGCCAGCCCCACAGGGAGCTCTGAAACGGCCCTGCCGAGCGGATGAACCAGCAGCCTGTGTATGCCTGTCCTCACTGGATGTGGGCTGTGCTGGAAAGGTGCTGTCTGCAGCTGAGGCACCTCCCAAAGGTGTGGGCAGTGGAGAGTGGTCTGCAGACAGGGCCTCCAGCAGCTGGGGCAGCGAGGGCTCCCGGGAAGGGGCTGGGAGTGTGCATCACAGGGTACCCCACACACCACAGCTCCTCAAACGTGTGAAACACACAGCAGGTTTGGACCCTGCCAAGCTGGCTCAGCGGGAGAGGCCGCAGCCTTCAGTTATTCGGGTGTTACCCGCTGATCCGTGGAAACGGTCGTGGGAGCGGTGATGCTCAGATTCGAGGAGTCATTCACTCAGCGAGCATTATGGAAGCGCCGTACGTGCCAGGCCCGAGGCAGACACTCGACAGTTTTTTTTTTTTTTATATTTAATCCTCACAACTGTGGAGCAGTATTAGCTCAGATTATTCAGATGAGATCAAGTTATTAAGTGGCTTTCACAGTCCAATGACACTTTAAGAAATGACACTCACAATGGGACAAGTGCTGTTGCGCTGCCAAAGACCCTTCAGGCCGGAGAGGGCCTTGGCTGCATTGAGTGTGTGCACACGCGTGTGAACAGGATCGCGCGGCTGCCTCTGCTGCCCCCCAACATCCCTTTGTTGGCCAGGAGCTGCTCCTCCACAGCCTCCTCGCCAACTTCCTAACGACGGTACTGCCCAGGGGCAACAGCCGGAAACGCCCTGTGTGGGGCAGGCTCCATGGCCTGGTTGTTCAGGCAGCCAGCTCCCACATGGCCGAGCCCACGGTTTGAGTCCCAGACCTGGCAGCTTGAGAGGCATGTCGGGTGCGAATGCAAAGTCCTGAGAGAGACGGAGAAGGATGGTGACGTGACTGCGGTGGGGGCTTTCTCCTCTCCCCCTCTCTCTGGCGAGCACATGCATCCTGTAGGCAAAATAAAAATAAGTAGGTCCCTGGTTATACCCAGAGCAAGCCGCTGTCACCCAGAGGGCTGCTGGGCCAGCTCCTTCCTGGATAGTCAATAGACGATCCGTAATTGCCCGTGCTCTTCAGCCACCCGACCATGGAGAGATAGACAGAAGTTGGTCCCCAGTGCCTAACTCCCATATCTGCCACGGTCACTTTGGGACAACAGCACGTGAGACAAGAGGTAGGGGGTGTCGCTGCTCCGGAAAGGTCCAGGTACCCAGCACTTCTCGCGAGCTGCCGTCCTGCTCTGTGGAAGGGGGCGAGGGCCGCGAGACGGAGGAAGGGGCTGCTGTTCTCCGGCGGGCCTGGCACACGCACATTCTCAGTCAATGAAAACTTGCCACGTACCCCAACACCAGCGCGGAGACTTCAGTTTTCTCATTTAGATCCCAGACATAAAGGACTTGCCGGAAGGGGGGGGGGCTGCTGGGATGTCACGGAGCAATTTCTGGGCCCCACTATGAGATTCACTCAACACGCCTCGCTCCCACCCAACCTCCCCCACACGCCTTCCCTCCTGGGCCCCCAGAACCTAATTTTTCACGTTTAGAAAACCCAGATGATTTTTGCCTGGGTCCATCTGGTTTTCCAAATAACCTGTCTTTTTGATAAATAACGTAAGTTAAATTAGACAAGACAAACAAAGAGGGGGTGGGCAGTCGGCTTTTTTTTTTTTCTTCCTCAGCCTGAGAAACAGAGATGGAGGCTGAAAACCCAAACCACGGCCCACCCCCGCTCCTGCCCCAGTGCGCTGTAACCCTGGGGCCAGGCCCGCGAGCCTGCCTCTTCATCCCCACCTCCAGCCACCAGCCATCAAGAATGCCACTGACCGGTCCCCTGAAAACGAGGGGAAAGAACGCAGGTGTCCAGCCCACCGCTCCCTCCGATCACCCTTGGGCTATTGCCACTTCCAACACCCCTTCCCCATTGCGTATCCCACCACGGGAAGAACTAAATCAATACACTGCAAATGAAAACCCTTTAAGGTGAGAGAAGGGAGGCCTGAAGGAGGGACGGGGGACTGGGCGGTGCTCACTCGGTGGCTGAGGGATCTGGCAACTGGGTCTCAGATGAAAGGTGACGTGAGGTGAAGCAGCCATATGCAAAGCCGTGTCTGTCCGTCCAGCCCACCGAGAGCCTAGACACACACAGGCCCCATTCCTATCACGGTCACAAGTCCCAGCACATCGCTAGTGACCATGGGCTGCTGGCACAAGCCCATAGGCTGGTGGACCTGGGCGCTTTGCTGAGTTGCGGCCTCTCCTCTCACTCGGCTCTGCTGCGTCCTCAGCGGTGGGTCCCCTGCCTCAGCACAGCCTCTCAGATCTCAGACGTGCACCATCGTTTCTTTCCATTTTCTCTTTTTTTTTTTTGAGAGGTTTTTTTTTTGCTATAGGGCGTGTGCGCTCACCAGACAGACAGAGAGAGACAGAGACAGAAAGCGAGAAATCACCCCCCAGGGGGGATGGCCACGCCACAATCCCTTCTCCGTTCTCCTCTCAGGATCTTGGGCATGCACGCACACACGCGCTCAGCGTGAGTTTAAGCCACCGGGTCCAGGACTTGAACCGCGGTCGACCACGTGGGAGTCCAGCGACATAGCCATTACGCTAACTGCTGGTCCCCCTTTTTTCTCTTTTTAAGAGATTTTTGCTATAGGGCACATGCACTCGCCGGAGAAAGAGAGACAGAGAGACAGAAAGTGAGAAATCACGCCCCACACAGGGGGAATGACCACGCCGCAATCCTTTCTCCTCCATTCTCCTGGGACTTTGGGCATGCACACACATGCCCCCAGCATGAGTTTTAAGCTGCTGGGTCTGGGACTTGAACCAGTGGTCGACTACATGGGAGTCCAGCACCTTAACCCCTAGGCCACCTGCGGCCCCATGCACAATCATTTCACATGCACCTTATTATCCAGTTGAGAAAAGTGCAGAGAAAATGACTTGCCCAAGGTCATGCCCCACTTGTAAGCAGAGAGCAAGGACTGAGAGTGTCAGAGAAACCCCCTCTGTTTTAAGCTATGCTAGAAAGTCCTTGGTAAGCAATTCAGCTCCAAGCTTTTCAACACTAGTCTTCGAGACCGGCCATCACCCATCACCCATCACTCAAAACTATGTATTGAATAACCCTACGATCCAGGCACAGTGCTACCCAAAGCATTTATACACACACACACACACACATACACACACACACACACAGATATGGTCTCTGTTTCACAGAGATTATGGTCTAATAAGGAATATAGACCTAAACAAATATTAAGGTGGCAAATTATGATAAAAAGCCCCAAGGCCAGGCCAGCAGGTGGCATGGTGATTGAAGCGCTGGACTCCTACATGGCCTACAGCAGTTAAAGTAGTCCAGAATTGGCAGCTTAAAAATCACACCGGGCACGTGTGGACTCCCATGTAATCAACTGCAGTTCGAGTCCCAGACCCGACGGCTTAAACTCACACTGGCGCGTGTGCATGTGTGCCCAAGATCCCGAGAGGAGAATGGAGGAGAAGGGATTGCAGCATAGCCATCCCCCCTGGGGGGTGATTTCTCACTTTCTATCTCTCTGTCTGTCTCTGTCTGTCGGGCGAGCGCACGTGCCCTATAGAAAAAACCTCTCCAAAAAAAAAAAAAAAAAGAAAAAGAAAATCACGCTGGGTATGTGCACATGTGCCCAAAATCCTGAGAGAATGGAGGAGAGGGCATTGTGGTGTGGCCATGCTCCCTGAGGGGTGATTTCTCACTTTCTCTCTTTCTGGCAAGCGCATATGCCTTTTAGCAAAAAACCTTAAAAAAAGAAAAAAAAGCCCTTAAGGTTTCCAACATGATTGGGTATGTGGAGGGAGGTATCTTTTACTGAGATGGGAATTCAGGGGACCAGCAGACAGTGTCACGGTTACGTTGCTGACTACGTTGTAGTCAACTGCAATTCAAGTCCCAGCCCTGGCGACTTAAAACTCACGCCAGGCATGTGTGCATGAGGGCCCAAGATCCCGAGAATGGAGAAGGATTGCAGTGTGGCCATCAACCCTGGGGGGTGAGTTCTCACTTTGTTTCTGTCTCTGGCAAGAGCGTGCACCCTATAGCAAAAATCTCTTAAAACAAACAAACAAAAAAAAAAAACTCAGGAAGAAGAGCAGGTATTTAGGAAAGAAAGATCAGATTTCAAAAGCTATTAAGTTTGGGACTAGCAGTTGGCGTAATGGCTATGTTGCTGGACTCCCATGTAGTCGACCACAGTTCGAGTCCCAGACCTGGTGGCTTAAACTCACGCTAGGCACATGTGCGTGCATGCCCAAGATCCTGAGAGGAGAATGGAGAAGGGATTGCGGCGTGACCATCCCCCCTGGGGGGTGATTTCTCGCTTTCTGTCTCTCTAGTGAGCGCACACACCCTATAGCAAAAACCTCTCTCAAAAAAAAAAAACAAACAAGGGAACCAGCAGTTAGCGTAATGGCTATGTCGCTGGACTCCCACGGAGTCAACCGCAGTTCGCGTCCCGGACCCGGTGGCTTACAACTCACGCCGGGCGCGTGTGCGTGCGTGCCCAAGATCCCGAGAGGAGAATGGAGGAGAAGGGATTGCGGCATGACCATCCCCCCTGGGGGGTGATTTCTCGCTTTCTGTCTCTGTAGTGAGCGCACACACCCTATAGCAAAAACCTCTCTCAAAAAACAAACAAACAAAAAGCTATTAAGTTTGAAAAAAAATGTGACATTTGTGAGACGATGGGCCTCTAAGGAGTGGGCCACAAAGTGGATGCAATTGTGATATTGGTGACCCTTCCGCTCACAGAGCAGCACTTGACAATGTATTCACATTTCGGACCTACGCCAAGACAGGCACGCATCAGTGTCCTCACCTCACAGATACAGAGGCTCCGACCCTGTGGTATTTCACTCGGCCTCCCCCAGGTGCCAGTACGTTCCAGGCTGTGTGTCAGGAGGACAGGAAGGCAGGAGGCGCTGCACTGTCTCAAGGATGATACAATCGAATCGCGTTGTGACAATATTCTACCCAGAAATACCTTCCCCTGTCCTAGGACAAGAAGCCTCAAGAGTGATAACTCTAGGAGGTACAAACCAAAAATGCTCACTAAAAAGTCTTCCCACTTAACCATTAGAACATTTTTCTTTTCTTTTTCTTTTTTAAATTATTTAATTTATTTATTATTATTCTTCAACTTGACCAAAGAGAGAGAAAGAGAGACAGAGAGAGAGAGAGAGAGTGAGAAGGCAAGCCGCCAGGTCCAGGACTTGAACCACAGTCGGCCATGTGGGAGTCCAGCATCTTAATCACCACACCACCTGCTGGCCCAAAATTATTTTTAAAAAAAGAATTATTTATTTTATTCATTCACTCATTTTAATTTGACCAGAGGGAGACACGGGGTGGGGGGAGGGGAGGAGTATAAAAGCAAGCCACCAGGTGGTCTGGGACTTGAACCGTGATTGGCCACGTGGGAGTGTCCAGTGCCTTAACCACCACACTACCTGCTGGTCCCCCATGAGAAATTTTCAAAGTGGGGAAATTTGTAGGGAAGCAACTGAGAAGATGAGGACCTGAGACTGCACATCACGTCTCTAGGGCTCTGCAGAATATAACCTGGTGCTTTGCTTTCCTTGTGAAAATTTTTAAATTTATTGTCATTATTATTTTATTTTTTTGAAGCTGACTATAGAGAGAGAAAGAAAATGAGAAAGCAAGCCAGGTCCGGGACTCAAGCCGTGGTCAGCCACGTGGGAGTCCAGTGCTTTAACCACCACGCCACCTGCCAGCCCTAACCTGAAGCTTTGTGAGAAGCAGCCCGGTGTGGAATGTACAACTGTGAACTGAGTGAAGTAGGTCAGAGTCAACTACGCGAGGTCAGCACCACACCCTACCTATGTATGGAACAAGGAGGAAAAAGAATGGAGGCTGAGCACACTGCTTCCGACTCATGGACACGACCCCTTCAAGTACTTAGTTTCCAAACCAGCGGAGCTGAGTCCTACTTGCAGCCATCGCTGTAGGCCCCGGGCTCCAGTTTCACTGGAACGTAGGGATGCGCTGTCTCAGCGCTGTGGGCGACGGGCACACTGGCCTGGCTGGAACTCCATTTCAGTCCTGTTCCGAGGTGAGAGGCTCGGCTCATCATGGCAGCCACACTGGCGTCAGGACACAGAATCGTACTCAACCTCTTTCGAGTGCTTTCTTCCTGGAGCCTCAAATAGGAAGTACTTGCTCCCCAGATTTCTTGGGCCTCTGGTCAGTTCTATTTCTTTTATTTTTTATTTATTTTTTTAAGTAAAAAAAAAAAAGTTTATTAATTTATTTCTTCCATGAGAGAGAGGCACCTTTTCTTTAGGTTTTTGCTACAGGGCATGTGTGCCGGCAGTAGTTGGCTCTAATCCTCTTCACATCCCTCCCAAAAAAAAGGCCTGTGGGGGAGAAATGTCTAGCCCTCCTTCTCAATTCCCTTTTGTACAAAAAAGGCTGGGCTGCGCTTAGAGAACTCAGAGAGCAATGACCTTCCACTTTACCTAAGGGTACAGTGAAGTGCATGTAGTCAGCCAAGAGAAGTGACCACCCACGGGCCAGACCCACAGGGCTATCCAAACCACTTGGGAAGTCCCTCTGATGGGCTCACCAGGGCTGGGAGGCCAGGGAGGGCCAACGGCAGCAGCCTCGCTACCTTCCTGCAGAGCGTCCCTGAAAATGAAATGCTCCTCCAGGTTAGACAGGCACCGACCTGAGGATGAACATTCACACTGACTGGCAAATCCTGCCTTAAGGCACAGATTTATTGAAAAACTACATGCATATTAAGACATCTTTATATACATTTCCCCATTATAAGATTACAAATATACAAACATGAGTTCTGTCAGTCATCCTGACTAAGAACATACCAGAACACCTGCACCCTAATTTCATCAGTTAAGCTCTCCGTCTCCCAATAAAGTCTGGCACAATTGTACCCAACTTCCCAGTGGAGCGCGACCAAGGCATTTACACGGAATGTTTTTCCAAAGCGGCACCGAAGCTCAGTTCAGAGAAGAAAAATCTGTCTAAAATTCTGAGAGCTTGGCTGTGGTTCAGGGAAAATGGGGAGCGATGGCCATTCTCAGTATTTTACAAAACTCCATGGCAGTCTTTTCTCAAAATCAGTAAAGAAATACTAAAATGTCCTCCAACTGGTCAAGTCGATGTACACAACCCAGGAGAACACAATAAATAATGCTTGTATTTCTTCCTGTCAGGTTGAGAAGGAGGTCCTGGAGCGACATTTTTCATGTTAAGAATTCAGTCCAGGAAGTCTCTCGGCGCCACAGACAACTAGATGTGAACAGACACTGGTGTAACCTTTATCTCATCCCCATACTCCAGAAAAGTAGGTCGAGGTCCTTCTGACTTGGGCACCAGGTAAAGTCCTTATGATCAAGATGGCAGAGGCTGGGGCCAGCAGGTGGCGTGCTGGCTGGAGTGCTGGACTCCCACATGGCCGACCGTGGTTTGAGTCCCGGGTTTGGTGGCTTGCTTTCTCACTTCCTCTCTCTTTTTCTCTGTCTCTTTCTAGTGAGCACACGTGCCCTGTAGCAAATTAAAAAATAATGATAATCAATAAAATTAGATGAATAATTCTTTAAAAAATAAAAAGGATGGCGAAGGTTAACTGAGAAGGAACAGACAGAAGGCCAGGACTGACAGAACAGGCGTCTCGTGGTTCCTGGGTCCTCTGTCTAGAAACGCTTTCACTGGGTCCTGGTCACCAGGGACAGAGCTTACACATGCGAGGGAGCCATCTGGGTACTGGCTGTCACCGCTTCCCGTAATTTTCTGTAACACCACACCTCTTTCCTCCACCTCCAATCTTCCCTACCACAAAAAGGAAGCTGTTAGGATAAAATGTCAAGTGTTTAGTGGAGGAAGTAAGGCTTCTCGTAAGTGTTCTGTAAACACTGCAGAATTCAGACGCGGCTGACCGGGAGCTAATACCAAGAAGGAGAGGCCCAGAGCCCGGCCACAGAACTCGACCCCGTCCGCTGTCCTCAGGCAGATCGTGGGGAAGGAGGGTCAGCGGTGTGAGCTCCAGCTCAGGCACCGCTCAGCAGTCTCAGCGCAGTCTGCACCTGCGGGCGTTAGCGCTCCAAGTAGCTGAAGATGCTTCGCCTCGATCCTGAAGTGCTGTCATCTGTTTTGAGGTGTTTGGGCGAAGGAGATGTCATTAAAGATGGAGCCTTTCTCTTCACCTAGATACCAGACAGGGAGTCAATGGCAGTTCTCATACATGCACTTGCTTTCATTATGCTTTTAATCAGTTCACAGACAAATCATGGATAAACAGAAAAAAAGAAATACAAACTTTCTAGGTGAGTTTAAAAGCTGGTGATGGGGCCAGCCGATGGCATGGTGGTAAAGACAGCTAGATCCCACACCGCAAACTGTAGTTTCAGTCCCAGACCAGGCAGCTTGAAATGCACGCTGGGTGTGTGTACATGTATGCCCAAAATTCCGAGGAGAATAGAAGGGATTGCAACATGGCCGTCCTCCCTGGAGGGGAGGGGTGCTTTATCACTTCCCTTCTCTTTCTTTGTTTCTCTCTGGTGCGTACATGCACCCTACAGTAAACTAAAAAGGAAAAAGCTGATTATAGCCCAGCTATTGTGGCAGGTAAGGCCACATGCGAGGCCCAGGTTCAGGGCCGGTCCAACCTAAACAGGCGAACACAGTGGCACACGCCTCTCTGGTCCTAGCTAACGTGGTGGTTGGAAGGAGAATCACGACTTCGTACGATCAGGTGCAAATACTTCCTTTTCTTACTCCCTGCCACTCTATTACTTAAAAAAAAAAAAAAAAAAAAAAAAATAAAGCTGATTATCTACAAGGGTAGCAATTCCCTTGTATTTTATTGGGGAATGTAGGATTTCAACAGGCAACATAAGCTGTTACAGCAAAAAAATTTTTTAATTGCCAGAGAGCACGTGCATTTACCAGAGAGAAAGCACACCCCCCACACCCCCGGAGTATAGTTCCGCCACAATCCCCTCTCCTCCAGTTCTCCATCCCACCAGGATTTTGGACACGTACCTGGCGTGTTTCTGAAGCCACTGGAGTGAGTATCTGCACTGTAATTGATCATGTGGGATCCATTTTCGCGTGCACAGTGCTTAACCACTGTTGCTATGGGGCTAACCTGAATTTTTGGTTTTTAATTAAAATAAATAAATTCTGGCATGGGGAGTCACCATATCAGTTCTCAAATTTCCTACCCGAGGTTTAGAAGATTCCTTTGTCGCCTCCGCCTTGACAGGAGAGAGTGTATGAAAGATGAAGTTCCTTGAATTTCGGGGCGCACTGGGGTTGAGGTCAGAGAGCGCAGCCAGTTTCTGAAGCACGGCTTTGGGCTGGCTCAGCAGTGAGCCTGTCTTCACCTGAGAAAGGAAAAGGCAGCTGGTCCCAAATCCCACGTACCAAGGGAAGAGTAAAAAGCCAGTCCTTCCCTGCCTCCCCAGGTACGAAGGGGACATAGTTCCATCCTACATAAATAGAAAATAGCAGTCTTTTCTGACATCTGCTTCCAGCTCCTGCAGCCACCCCCTCCCCTAACGACAAGGACTATTCCCCAGGCTTACCCTGGGCCTTTATAACCTGCAGACTGCTACGTCAGGCTAACAAGGTCCCCAACCAACCTGGTGAGCACTTCCTGGTCTGAGGGCTTCGAAAGGATTGCTGAGTACAGACTTTGATTCCTCCGCAACCACAGGGTGATTGGCTGGAAAGAAAAGACAGAGAGGTTTCTTCTGGGAAAGCTGGCTAGAGTTTAAATCTAAACAAGCTAAGCCCTGTAGCGAAACCAAGAAGCTAAAGCCACAGAAATTATAGTTTGATAATGGTAACAGAAAATACGGTAAGGGGCTCCAAGAAGACAGACTACTAAGCTGAATTTAACCAATTAATCATTGTCAGTGATAATTTAAAACACAAAAACAAACAATGGGGCAGTTAAGTGTGTGGAGTAGCATTCTAAGAGTTTCATTTCTGAAGTTAAACATATCTGGGTTTGGGCCAGCAGGTGGTGTGGTGGTTAAAGGCACTGGATTCCCATATGGCAGATGGCAGTTCAAGCCCTGGACTCAGCGGCTGGAAAGCCACGACACATAATCAATAAACAAATAAATAAATGTTAGAAAAAATAAATTAAAAAAAAAAAGAATCTGGGTCCTACCCAGCTCTAATACTTAGCTATATAATCCTGGTCAACTAAACAGAGAAGCCAGAACTCACTACTCTGAGCTTTGAAACTTCAGTCAAAACCAGCCACATATATGCACAAGAACGACCTCTTCTGACCTAAGACCAGAAGTACCCCGCCTCTCCCCACCTCTCGGGGCCTCTTTAGGGCAGCATTGGACACAAGCTCATGACTAAGCTGCCCAGCCCCTGAGGGCAGAGTCACCTCTGAGGCCCCAGCACTACCAACTCAGGGCGAGACGCTGAGGAGAGACAAGAGCTTACCACCATTCTTCTGCAGTGCTCTGGCTGTGACTCTCTTGGCGAGCATCATGAACTGACTGTCTTCCCCTATTTCTTCTTCTTCAGCTATAATTTTCCCCTGCTGTGCCTGAAAATAAAAGCATACATTAACAGAAAAGTCTACATCTTCCTGAATTAGCATAGCCTGGGCTATAAAACTAGCTATCTGGGGTATCATTCGTTTTCCCTTGTAACTTTTGCTGCTTTAGACAACAAGAAAAAAAACGAAAGACAAAACAAAATTTTGGACAAATAAACATGAAGAGACTGCCCTCTTAATCTTCTCAAAGAATAAAAGGAAACTAAAGGGTTAAAAGAGACAGCAATATGTTGCCAGGATTCCAAACCACCACGACAAGCTAAGTGACTGGCTCCTCGTCCCGACAGACGAGTCAGAACGGGGGATCGTGCAGGCTCGCTACCTGGTCCTGAAGCCACTGCTCTCGCTCAATCCGCTCCTTCCTCCACCTGGCTTCCGTTTCGTCGAGCTGCTCTTCCACCTGGTCGTCATCAGATTCTCTGTGGAACAGGTCCATCTGGGAAGCATCATCTGAAGCAAGAGTCAAGGCAATCAGCGTCCAGCAGTCCCACAGAAAAGGGTGCTTGGACGGACACCAAAATAAACCTGGGCCAGCTGGTGGCACGGTGGTTAAGGCAGCTGGATCCCACCCCACCGCTGACTGTGCTGTTCAAGTCCCAAACATGGCAGCTTAAACAACATGCTGGGTGCTTATGTGTGTATGCCCCACATCCCAAAAGGTGGGAGAAATGGAGAAGGGACTGTACTATGACCATCTTCCACGGGGAGTGTGGTGGGGCAGGGTGCTGCTTTCTCTTTCTCTCCAGTGAACACATGAACCCTTTGGCAAATTAAAAAATAAATAAATCCGTATTATTTACTATATAATGACATAAAGTTCTCCCATCCACTAACAGAACGATGGTCTCAGTCAGGTCCTCCACACAGCCTGCTAACAGTTTGGTCCCCATTGCTGTCTTCAGCTGGACAGATGTGTACATTGTAAGTTTGCTTTTCAGGGCAACACACCAGATACCTATGTTTTTCCACCGGAATCTCCTTGTTCGCCCAGGACCATCGCTGTGCAGATCCCCGTCAGCGAGGTACCGCTCCTGGTACAAACGCAGCTGTCGCTTATCGTCATCCAGCACGGCTTTCCTGCAACGGGAGGAAGGAGGTGCTCAAAACCAGGACCGTTCCGCGGGGTACAGAGCCTGCCCGAAGACGCACCCTTACTCAGGAGGGCTCGCCGGGATACTGACATGTGTATTTTCTTGACTTGACTCTGCAGCTCCTCATCGGAAGGAAGGACTTCGTCAATCACATCCTCTTCGTACTCATCGATCTCTTCCCCATCATACTCGTCTTCACTTCCCACATCACTTCCTGACACCTCTGCTTCGTCCTCTAGGTATTTCTTCAATCTCCTGGAAAGCAGTTTTAAAGATAAGAAAGTGTAACGATGAATACACACGCGACGTATGGAAGCAAATGAGGAAAGTCACCTGTAATAACAACAATATGCTTAGGTTTGTTGATGTATTTTGGCAATATTTAAAAGTAACACTTTGGGGCTGGATGGCTGTGCCACGGGAAAACATGACGCTCTGAAAGGCTGACCCACATAGTGAGGTTCCAGGCTCGCATCCAGAGGCCTCCCTGACAACGCTGAGCACATGTGTGCCCATGAGCCGGGGCTGGCTGGAACTGGACGGGGACTGTAGCATCAAGACCCTATTAGAAGTGCTGTCTCTGTCTCTCATTCATGGAAAAAAATACGACTTTCAAAAAACTGTTTTCTTTCTTTTTAATTATCACAGGTTAAATATGGCAAGTGGCTGGGAGCAGAAAGAGAGGCGCATCCTCCAATGGGGCACAGCTGCCTAAAGTCCCTTCTCTGTTTCTCCATCCTGGGGAGATTTTGGGCACACACATATACATGCCAACGAGTGTATTTTTCAAGCCACTGGGGCCAGGATTTGAACTGTGTGGTTGCCATGTGGGATCTGGGTCTCTCTGTTTTCTTTTTCTTGGAGAGTTTTTTGCTATAGGGCGCGTGCGCTCGCCAGAAAGATAGAGAGAGACACAGAGACAGAAAGTGAGAAATCACCCCGCAGGGGGGAGGGCCACGCCACAATCACTTCTCCTTCATTCTCCTCTTGGGCTCTTGGGCACGCACGCACACGTGCCCAGTGTGAGTTTAAGCCACCAGTGGCTTAAACCGTGGTCAACCACATGGGAGTCCAGTGACATAGCCATTATACCAACTGCTGATCCTTTTTTTTTTTAATAGAGATTTTTGCTATAGAGTGCGTGTGCTCACCGGAGAGACAGAGAGAAACTGAGAGACAGAAAGCGAGAGGTCACTCCCCAGGATGAATAGCCACACAGCAATCCCTTCTTCCTCCATTCTCCTCTCAGGATTTTGGGCACACATGCACACATGCCAGGCCTGAGTTCTAAGTCACCAGGTCCAGGACTCAATCTGCGGTCAACTATATGGGAGTCCGGCGATGTAACCATTACACCAACTGCTGGTCCCAAGGGATCTGGGTCTCTTAACCACTAGGCTACAGGGCCAGCCCTAGAAAAAGGTTTTAAGTAATACATACATACATATATATATATATATATTTTTTTTTTCAGAGTCTTTTTTGCTATTGGGTGTGTGTGCTCACCAGAAAGACAGAGAGACAGAGAGATAGAAAGCAAGAAATCACCCCCCAGGGGGGATGGCCACACCGCAATCCCTTTTCCTCCATTCTCCTCTCAGGATCTTGGGCACGCACGCACATGCACCCAGCGTGAGTTTAAGCCACTGGGTCCAGGACTCGAACTGCAGTCGGCTACATGGGAGTTCAGCGACATAACAATTATGCTAACTGCTGGGCCCAATACATACATTTCTAAAGAATTATTTATTTATTTGTTATTATTGTTATTTTTCATTTGACCAGAGAGAGAAAGGAAAAGTGAAAAAGCAAGCCACCAGGCCCCAGACTCGAACTGTGGGAGTCCAGTGTCTCAACCACCACCTGCAAGTCCCTTAAATAATATTTTATAAGACTTAAAAAAGTTAATTGCTCAGGGGACCAGCAGTTAGTGTAATGGCTATGTTGCTGGACTCCCATGTAGTCAACCATGGTTCAAGTCCCAGACCCGGTGACTTAAACTCACGCCAGGCACGTGTGCGTGCGTGCCCAAGATCCCAAGAGGAGGATGGAGGAGAAGGGATTGCAACTTGGCCATCCCCCCCGGAGGGTGATTTCTTCCTTTCTGTCTCTCTGTCTTTCTGGTGAACTCATGCGCCCTATAACAAAAAACTCTAGGAAAAAAAAAAAAAAAGAAAAAGAAAAAGAGAAGTTCATCACTCAGGCCAGCCCGTGTCCTGGGGGTGGTGAGGGCAGCTGGATCCCACATAGCCAACTATTTGTTCAAGTCCCAGACCCCACCAGCTTGGAAAACATGCCAGGTATGTGTATGTGTGCGCACGTGCACATGCACGCACACCCGAAGTCCTGAAAAGAGGAAGTGATGAAGAAATTGGGGCATGACCATGCCCCACTTGGGGGTGCTTCTGGTTTCCTTTGTCTTTTTCTGGCAAGTGTATGCGACCACTGGCAAAATAGTAATAATAAAAATAAATAAGGTCTGTTGATTTATGGGCCAGCAAATGGCATACTGGTTACATCCCTGGACTCCCACATGGCTGACCATGGTTTGAGTCCCAGACCTGGTGGCTTGAGGCTCACGCGGGGCATGTGTGTGTGCATCTTCAAGATCCTGAGAAGAGAACAAAGGAGAAGGGACTGTGGCGTGGCCATCTCCCCTAGGGAGGTGATTACTCATTTTCCCTCTCACTGTCTCTCTCTCTCAGGCAAGTGCATGCGCCATAAGGCAAAAACCTCTGGGGGAAAAAAATGAAAGCTGTTGATTTAAAAAAAGTTATCCCATGGGGCCAGCAGGCAGTGTGGTGGATAAGAGTGCTGGATTCCCACATGGCCGACCATGGTTCAAGTCCCGGACCTGGTGGCTTGTTTTCTCGTTTTCCCTTGCTCTCTCTCGCTCTCTGGTGGTCAAAACAAACAAACAAGCAAAAAAACTGACAATAACAAATGAAATTAAATAAATAAATAATTCTTTAAAAAAAAAAAAGTTATCCCTCAGTCCATACTATGTGCCAATAACTGCTTGACAGTCATTATCAAATTATCTTAGGAGTGGGTACCACTATTCCCTTCATCCTACAGTTCAGGCTCAGAGAAAGTAAATAATTTATCCAAGGTCCTACAGCAAAATCCTCTCAAGAAAAAAAAAATTTATCCAAGGTCACACAGTTAAGAGGTACCAGAGCCTAAATTCAATCTAGGTTGGGTGACTCTAAAGCTTTAAAACTTTTAATCTCCTCTATATATTTGGAATACTTCCTCAAAAGTTACAACTATTTTATTTTGCATTTAAGCACCTCAGCTTTAGGAGACAAAAGATTGAAACAAAGTAGACTGGGATTTCATAGCCCACCAGATCTTTTTTATTTTTTTCTTTTGAGAGGTTTTCGCTATAGGGTGTGTGCGCTTGCCAGACAGACAGAGAGAGACATAGAGACAGAAAGCGAGAAATCACCCCCGAGGGGGGATGGTTACGCTGCAATCCCTTCTCCTCCATTCTCCTCTCGGGATCTTGGGCACGCACACACACGCGCCCGGCGTGAGTTTTAAGCCACCGGGTCCGGGACGCGAACCGCGGTTGACTCCGTGGGAGTCCAGCGACATAGCCATTACGCTAATTGCTGGTTCCTCCTTTTTTTTTCTTTTTTGGAGAGGTTTTTGCTATAGGGTGCATGCACTCGCCAGAAAGACAGAGAGACAGAAAGCGAGAAATCACTCCCCAGGGGGGATGGCCATGCTGCAATCCCTTCTCCTCCATTCTCCTCTCGGGATCTTGGGCATGCATGCACACGCGCCTGGCGTGAGTTTAAGCCACCGGGTCTGGGCCTCGAACCACGGTCGACTACGTGGGAGTCCAGTGACATAGCCATTACGCTAACTGCTGGTCCCTAGCCCACCAGATCTTGATCCCTACGAGTGTCACGGCTGGGGCTCAGAGCTCCTGGTAATTAAAATTATTACTAGTTACTTTTCCTGACTTGGGCTCCCCTTTAGAACAAGTTTTCTGCCACTTGGGGTTTAAAGTTCTGTTATCTATGGTCACAAGAGGTAGAAGTCTGGTAGTCTGCGGGAACCAGCAGTTAGTGTAATGGCTATGTCGCTGGACTCCCACGTAGTCGACCGCGGTTCACGTCCCGGACCTGGAGCTTAAAACTCACGCCGGGCGTGTGTGCGTGCGTGCCCAAGATCCCGAGAGGAGAATGGAGGAGAAGGGATTGCGGCGTGACCATCCCCTCTGGGGGGTGATTTCTTGCTTTCTGTCTCTCTGTCTCTCTCTGTCTGTCTGGCGAGCACACACGCCCTATAGCGAAAACCTCTCAAAGAAAAAAAAAAAAAGTCTGGTAGTTTGCTGAAGGCTGATTTTTATCAAAAACTTACATTGTGCTTTTCCAAAGCTGAATTCCTCTAAATCCTAGGGTTCCTGGGAAATTCCATCAGGCTACTAGTCACTAAGTTTCCCAATCTTCCCACCCACACTCTTTGAATGGTCCATTCTTTATAAGACTTCATTCGAATGAAGAGCTCTGTAGTTAAATAAGGCTGAAGAACCACTGCCTTGCAAAAAAAAAAAAAAAAAAAAAAAAAAAAGACAAAAAAAATCTATGAATGACCTGAAGCTGTATGAGACAGTTAATATGACAGGTGACAGATGAGAACCCAAAATGGATCTTAACAGAAGGGGATGATGGCCTAAAAGTAGTGACATAAATCTAATAGGAATCAATATGATAGCCTATATGTGAATTCTAAAGGTCAGGCACATACTTAGGTACTATTAAATATCTATCAGAATTATCTTTATGAAACTTTAACATCATAGAAAAATGCTTATGAATATGCTAAGCAGGAAAAATAAGATGCAAAATTAAATACAACAAATCTCTACAAATCTCAACTATATGAAAGTATACATATAAAGAAGATTAAGAGGGGGGCCAGCCCTGTAGTACATCAGTTAAGCCCTATGCATACGGATCTGAGTCCTACACCAGTAACCAGTTAGAATCCTCATACCAGGAGATACAAAAACACACCAGGCACATGTCCATGCATGCCCCAAATCCTGACAGGATGAAGAATTGGAGAAAAAAGGATTGCGCATGCCCACACTAAATTGAAGGGTTCTCTCCCCACCACCAGTCTGGCAAGTGCAGACAGTATCTGGCAATTAAAAATTGGAAAAACTAAGGGGCCAGAGGGAGGTGTGGTGGTTAAGGCACTGGACTCCCCACATGATCAGCTGTGGTTTGAGTCACAGACCCGGGCGGCTTGAAAAATCACTGGGCCCATGTGAGTGTGTGCCCCAAATCCAGAGAGGAAAAAGGAGAAGGGATTGCGAGTAGCCATTGTTCCAGGGGGGTGACTTCTCACTTTTCCTCTCTCTGTCTCTCTCTGGTGAGCTCATGTGTCTTACAGCAAAAACCTTTAAGAAAAAAAAAAAAAAAAAAAAAAAAAAAAGGATTAAAAGGAGATAACCACAGTCAACACTTTCACATATACTCTGGATGGTGGACATAAACATTTATTTTCATTTTTCTGTATTCTCTTATTTCTAAAATTTTACTTATTTTCTTTATTCATAATAGAGCACGTGTGCATGCATGTATGTGCCAGCGTGTTTTAGTCTGACTAGGCTAGGGACTCAGACCATGGTCACCATGTGGGCCCAGCCTCTCTTAGACAGTCCGTTACTACAGCATCAGAGTTGGCCCAGTTCTTCTCTTTTTAAAATTTTCTAGAGGGTGGGACCAGCAGTTGGCATAATGGCTATGTCGTTGGACTCCCATGTAGTCGACCATGGTTCGAGTCCCGGACCCAGTGGCTTAAACTCACGCCAGGCACGTGTGCGTGCATGCCCAAGATCCCGAGAGGAGAATGGAGAAGGGATTGTGGCGTGGCCATCCCCTCTAGGGGCTGATTTCTCACTTTCTGTCTCTCTGTCTGTCTCTGTCTTTCTGGCGAGCACACGTGCCCAATAAGGAAAAAAACCTCTCCCCCCAAAAAAAAATTTTCTAGAGGGTGTATGTACTCACTAGAGATAGGGAGAGAGGGAAAGTGAGAAATGCCCCCCACTCCAGGGGACAGTCATGCTACAATCCCTTTTCCATTTCTCTTTTCAATATTTTAAGGCAAGCACATGTGTCCAGCATATGTTTCAAGCCAGCAGTCTGGACTGGAACAGCACAGTCGGCCATGTGGGATCCAGCTACCTCAACCACCATGGTACCCTTTGGCCCAGCCCTATATTCTTTTAAATATTCTCAAATAAATGTGTTACTTTTATCATCAGAACAACAAAACATTGAAAAGATAAAGAGACTGGAAGCAGTGTCACTAGAAATGTCACTGGTTGTGGAAGGAATTAGAGATGTTTAATAAAGAAATCATGTAAAGAAGATATGACCTTCTTTGAATAGTCAATAGACTTCATATGGAAAGATTTTAATCTGTGTTAACCATGAAAAGCAGAAAAAGAACCAGTAAAGTTATACAAAAAGGCGGCAAGTTACAAGTCAACTGTTAGAGGAACTTTCTAGCAGTTGAAGTAACAGACAGCAGAACACCTACATTTGCCTTTTCAACTTCTCAGAGTGCTTCAGGAGTTCTTCTTCGTCATCGTCTTCATGGTCTCCTGGCCCCAGAGCTTCACTGCTAGAGTCACTGCATTCATCCTGCAAAATCACAGGGAACACTAAAGTTAAGCATGACAAAATGTGTCCTTTAAAACAGGGCTTACAAACTTTCGTCCACCAAACACCTCATTCCAGGGTATTGCTTCTGACCAGGTGCAAGCTTAGAATTCTCAAGAAATCAGACAAGAAACTCCCCCAGGGCCCGCGCTGCTGGAGCGTGTGACTGCTTTGCTCCCTACACACCCACCTCATCACTGTTAAACTCATTATCATTTGGGACAAGCCGGAAGTCTCCAAATTCCTCCTCTTCCTCACCTTCTTCTTCCCTAAAATGTGAATCAACAAATCAACAAACCAGTTGTTGACAGCAAACTACAAGCAGCTAAAAATTTCATCAGCACCAATAATCTCTTCAAGAAACAGGAGCCAAGATTATCTTGCCTTTTATTAAAAAAGTTTTTGCCATAGGGTGCCAGTGTTCCCCCAGAGAATGAGAGAGGGAGAGACAGACAGACAGACAGTGAGCAATCACTCCCTAGGGCTGATGGTCATGCTGCAATCCCCTCTCCTCCATTCTCCGGAGACTCTAGGTATGCACAAACACATGCACGGTATAATTCTCAAGCTGCCAGGTCCAGGACTCAAACTGCAGCTGGCTATGTGGAAGTCCAGCACCTTAACCACTATGCCACCTGCTGGCCCCTAAAAAGTATTATTTATTATTTTTTTTAAAGAGAGATTTTTGCTATAAGGTACATGCACTTGCCAGAGAGAGAGAGAGAGAGAGAGAGAGAGAGAGAGAGAGAGACAGAAAGCGAGAAATCACCACCCCTCCCGCCCCCCAGGGCGGATGGCCATGCTACAATCCCTTCTCCTCCATTCTCCTCTTGGGATTTTGGGCATACATGCACATGTGCCTGGCGTGAGTTTGGAGCTGCCAGGTCTGGGACTCAAACCATAGTTCGCCATGTGAGAGTCCAGCGACATAACCATTATGCCATTTACTGGTCCTAAAAGTATTATTTTTAATTGACACATAATTGTATGTATTTATCTTGCCCCCCCCTTTTTTTTTTAAAAAAAAAGAGATTTTTGTTATAGAACATGTGTGCTTGCTGGAGAGATAGAGACAAGGAGACAGAAAGCAAGAAATCACTCTCCAGGAGAAATGGCCCTGCTGCAATCTCTTCTCCTTCATTCTTCTCTCAGGATTTTGGGCATGCACATGCACGTCCCCAGCATGAGTTTTAAGCTGCTGAGTATGGGACTCAAACTGCAGTCAACTATGTGGGAGTCCAGCGAAGGAACCATTGTGCCATCTGCTGGTTCCTTTATTTTGCCTTTTTTAAAAAACTTTTAAACAGTGGTAAAATATACTTAACATAAAATTTACCATCTTTTTTTTGTGTGTGTGTGTGAGAGGTTTTTGTTATAGGGCGCATGCACTTGCCAGACAGAGAGAGAGAGAGAGAGAGAGACAGAGACAGAAAGCGAGAAATCACCCCCCAGGGGGGATGGTCATGCCACAATCCCTTCTCCTCCATTCTCCTCTTGAGATCTTGGGCACGCACGCACACGCGCCCAGCATGAGTTTTAAGCCACCAGGTCCAGGATGTGAACCGTGGTCGACTACATGTGAGTCCAGTGACATAGCCATTACACTAACTGCTGGTCCCCATCTTTTTTTTTTTTTTTAATTTACCATCTCAAACCAAGATTTCTTTCTTTCTTTCTTTTTTTTTTTTTTTTTTTTGCCATAGGGTGCATGCGCTTGCTAAAGAGAGACACAGAGACAGAAAGTGAGAAATCCCCTCACAGTGAGGATGGCTGGCCATGCCACAGTCCTGCTGGAGGGTGCTCTCTCTCCCTGGAGAGTGCACATACCCTCTGGCCTCCTCACCAAAGCCAGGCCTTTCCAAATCCTCACCAATCTCTGAGACTCACCTGTCTGTTGGGAAAGAGCCTGAGCACAGAGCTAGTGCTTCTTCCATCGGGTCACCCATGCTGTTCTCCTTCTCCTGCTTCAGCTCTGATGCAGCCAGAGTGGAGGCAACTGTATGACAATAAGGAAAAATTTGTCATCAAGGATGACAGCGTTATCCTCTTTTCCCAGCCATCTAAAGACATGCCAGCTCAATACAGTTCTAAGGTAAGCTTGCCAAAAAGAGCTCACCAACTACTCATTCAACAAATCCTTGTTTAGTGCCTAGTGTGTGCCAAGCACCAGATACGGGAGTGAACCAAGCTCCCAGCTCTCGTAGGGCTTACATTGGAGTGTAGAGCTTACCTCCAAATGGGTGCATTTACCCCAAGTGGGGGCTGTGAGGGGGGCAGGGAGATGGAGACACAGGTGGAAAATTAACATTTATATAAAATTTACTGCCACCAGACACTGCTCTAAACTTTGTGCATCGATTAACCTTGTCTATCATATGCCAAAGCCAAGCAGTCTGAGGCAGACAAACACACCACCCTACGCAAGTAAGCACTCTAAGTGTCAGGGAGCTAAGCAATGAATTCAACTTCTACGAGATTCCATTACCGCCCTGTGCTCTGTGAACTCTTTTCCTGAGAGTAAGGGTTCCGTCAAGAACAAGGACATCCGATACTTGGCTGCAGGGAGCCTGCGGCTCTCTGGTGGATACTTACCCTGAGAAGTGAACTTTCCTGAACAAAGATTCAGAAGTTCCTCCATGTTCTCTTTCTTGTCGCTCTTCCTGGGTAGACATTTTTCGGCCTGAGATGTAAAATTTCCAGAACACAAATCCAACAGCTCATCCATGTTGGCATCCATGGCATTCTCGTCCATACTGGCCAATGGCAACCGAGGCTTCAAAGCCTGGTACTGATTCCTGTGGTTTCTCACATTTAAGAACCTACGAGCACAACAGATAGTGTAAGGACTTCTCCAGAGAAGCAGCAAAGTAGTGGGTGAAAAGCTCCAAATTCATTTCCAACACCGAAGTGCAAAGCTGAATCCCAAATCAGAAAACAAGATTCAAACTTTAGCTCCACACTGATCTAAAGAAGGAAAGGGAAGTTCTGTGAAAGAATAAAATGCTTTCCAAAAAGAGTGTGAAAGAGAATTTTTGGCTTCCGATGATGTTAGAGTAAGGCTTGATGATATTATCTATAATGTGCCAATGAACTCTCAATCTTACCCCCAAATTGTAACAGTAGTGTAAACAGATACAGGGCAGTTTGATGCCCTGACGACACAAGATCCATGCATTTCAAATAAGACAGAAATAAAAAGATCAAAATGTCAAAAGCCACTTCTGTTTTACTTTCTGCAGAGACTTTGTTCAAACTTGTAGAATATAATACTAATGGTCTACATACCTTCTCTTTCTCAGTGAGAAAGCACAGATGGAGTGACAGAAGCTCATTTTATTTTTAAACAAAATTAAGCAGTACCCAACACCATTCCCACCCACAGAAACACAAAACTACCTACCCATCTGCATCCAACAGTTGGCTTTGAGTGTCATCTTCTAAACAGAACTGGAAGTCTCCTGCTCCTAGGAAAAGTGTCTTAGGCTCTGGGGAGGCGTTATACAGATCCTGGGAATCCTCTATGGGAAGTGAAGGCTCAGACAGTTTCCCTGAACTCTGGCACCAAAACATAAACAAACAATAACAGAACGTTTTACAAATGTCATTCACTGTCATGACAACAACAGAAGTTGCTATTTGCAACCCGAAATCTACTCTCAGGCAATTGCAATCCAGGACAAAGCATAGCCAAGAGAGGCATGAAGAAAACACCCCTAAGAAAGCAAGAACACTTAGCTTGTCGTTAATACACAAAGGCAGAAGATTTTCTAAACTGAATACACATAAGCTCAGTACCGATGCGGTGGGAGTTGGTTGGCTGGGACACGCTTTATTTAGCAGTGTGGGAAGGAAAGGGAGGAGGAGATTAGAAAACTATTACCACCTTACCTTAGAAGTTGAGCTGACCAAGCTGGCTCGAAATAGCCCAGGAGAAGGAGATCTGAATCCCCCCGCTGTAGGGAACAAACTGGTCCCGCGGCCTGTTTGTCTGTTGCAAGGCTGATAGGACGGAATGGTGGAGCCAATCAGCTCAAAGCTGCTGTTATGGCTGTTCTCCTTCGTTAGCAATGAACATGAATCATCTTCATCTAAAGAAAGAGAAAAACCTTTTAAGGGCATGATTATGGAAATAAGGTGGATTTGTTTAGGAAAGAGCTGAGGATGAAAGTGTCAAATAAGATTCACAGGCAAACTCTTCAAAGTTATATGTTCCAAAACATTAGGTTCAAGGTAGATTACAGTACCAAGTCAGCATTATATTAAGTTGTCGGCAAAGTCATGACACAGTTTAGCACAGAAAAATATAGAAAAGTACGCCATGACTTTTCCAACAACCCAATACGATCAGGGTTTATTTCTCTCCGTGAAGTGACACCCGGAAGTTCTCTTCTTTCTCTCATCCTGACTAATGTCTATAATTACTCTCTTCATTAGCCAACCAATTATCCATCTTATTCATCTTTGATCTCCATAAAGAAACATTTTAAGGCTCACTCAATCAACACATGATCACGAAAACTTTCTATATTCCAATGGCCCATCATAAGGAAACTGCATGTAAGTTTTCCAAAAATGGACCAAAAATGTTTTAATTCATAAACCTTTTTTTTCATTACCACTTGTGATTGGAAAAATTACCAGATCCAAAAAAAAGAAATGTATGAAATTAGAGTCCGTAAGTGTCAAAGCTGAGGGATACAGAACAGTCAAGTTTGCCATATAGTCACTACTTACCCGGTTTGTTAGGCTGTCTGTCTGCATTCTCATCTGCTTCTGATTTTTCTTCAGTAGGAAAGTAACTACAAAAGAAGGAGGTAGTTTGTTTATCTGTTCCTACTTCTTACCAGAAAAGCAAGTCCCAGGAAACGTTACATTTCCTTAGAGAATTACTCACTCCATCTTAGAAGAGCTGTCCTTAAATAGAAGCAAGGTAGAATCTGATGAGAGAGTTTTGGGAACAGAAAGAAGGCCAACCGCCTTGCCAGTTTCACTACCGCCATCATTATTTTCTTTATCCATTTCTTTCTCATCTTTGGTTTCTGTTTCTTCACTACTAAGAAGGAATTCTGCAGTCTTCACCACCACGCCACCCAAAAATGAAATAATACAAGTCAAGAAACTTGAAAGCAAACATACCCTTAGTATGAACTCTGGCTACTCAGTTACGGGTCACATCTTTTTTTAATTATTTAATTTAACTTAATCACTCATTTATTTTAATCTGACCAGACACACACACACACACACACACACACACACACACACAGAGAGAGAGAGAGAGAGAGAGAGAGAGAGAAAGTAAGCCACCAGGTTCGGGACTCGAACCATGGACAAACACGCGGGAGTGTCCAGCACCTTAACCACCACACCAGTTGTTGGTCCCCACAGATCACATCTTATATCTGAAAAGGTAAACCTGAAGGAAGCATAGTCTCAATATAGCTCTCCCTGACATTTCCAGAGCTCATACTCATTTCGTTTTACCATGACCCTCCCCGAATTGCTGTAAGATCATAAAGGAAAACTGGATCGCCATTTTATGGAGGCAATAAGTGGTCAAATGATTAGTCAAAATCGCAGGACGACTGCTGGCCTCGAACCACCAACAAACTGATACGCTGCCCAGCTCAGCCGCTGCTTTCTTTTTCCTGGAACCAGTTAAACATTAACCAACTCTTTTAGGGGACCCCAGCATATAAATAAATAAGAAAGCTTTTAATACCTAACAATCAAATTATTACCTGTCTTCCCTAGGCAGAAAACAATACTATGGAAAAGGGTAAGCAGCTCTTCTACAGATAACCTCAACAAATTAATGAAATCAATTCTGGAAGGCCTCTACCTGCCTGAGAATTCATTCCAGACCTCAAGGAGGCCAAGGTAAGATTACTTTTTAATCTGAATAGAGGAACCTAAATAAACAACAAAGATAAAAGTCACTATTAAGACAAAGCCCTTTTAGGGACCAGCAGGTGACATGGTGGTTAAGGTGCTAGATACTCCCACATGGCCAACCACAGTTCGAATCCTGGACTTGGTGGCTTGCTTTCTAGTTTTCCCCCTCTCTCTGTGTGTGTCTCTCTGGTCAAATTAAAATAAATTAATGAATAAATAAAGTTAAATAATTACATTTTTTTAACAAAGCCCTTTTCAATGAGCATTATATTAAAACACATAAACTAACCAACAGAAGCCAAGGCCATAGTAGGTGTCCACGGTGCTGAAAGAACCGAACGCACTAAGAGTTGGGCACGTATGAGGCAGCTATCATCACCCACATCCCTAATGCCTCTTATACAATTGATCACTTATACTCTTATTCGAGTCTGACTTTCTCTATGATAACAAGTTACATAACTGCCAGAAACCTCTTGGTTGCCGCCTTCTTCCTCCTCTTCTTTCTCCTCGTCTTCCTCTGGTCCTTCCTCTTCTTCTTCTTTCTCTACCCCCTCTTCTCCATCCTCCTCGGACTCATCTGTCATTTCCTCCTCCTCCTCTTCCTCAAACCCATCTTCATTATCTAATTTAAACAATGCTTGGCGTTTTTGGCGCTCCTCAAGCCTGCGGAGTTTCATTGCCTCTTGCAGTTTAGCTTTTAGCACCTGGAGTTTTTCACCTGAACAGAAATATGTGGAAATGGTTTAGACCAACAACCAATAATGTGCATTTTAGGCAATACTGTGTGTTCTAGTCACATCCCAAAAGAAAAATCAGAGACAAGAGTAGATTTTATTATTTTAACACAGGCGAATTATGAATTAAACTGTAAAAGAGAACTTCTACCCCCTGGGATATTATTACTCAGGGATTAAAAATAATTGTTTAAAAAGGAAAAAAAACTGTGGGGTGAGGTAGGACTTCAAAAGTCTGGCTCAGGCTCAGCTGTGGTGGCACATGTGGTCGGGCACTGCCATGTGATACTAGAGCTACACGGGAGGCCTGGGGCCAGATCTCAGATGCCTTGAACACACTGAGCCGGCCCATGCCTGGCTGTGACCCTGGCTGGCAGGGAGGCTGAGTGGAGGGTCATGGTGTGGAGAGATCCTATGAAGGGTAGCACTCTGTCTCTCAACAAATAAATAAATAAACATAAAATTGGCTCATCTGTCATGAAAAAAACATTGATTATTGTGCCTATTAAAAAGAGAGGGGCAGGGACCAGCAGGTAGCGTGGTGGTTAAAGCGCTGGACACTCCCACATGGCTGACCACTGTTCAAGTCCTGGACCTGGTGGCTTCCTAACTCACTTTCTCTCTCTCTGGTCAAATTAAAATAAATGAATAAATAATTAAAATGAAAATGAAAAAAAAAATAAAAAAAAAGAGAAGGGCTGGCAGGTGGCATGGTAGTTAAGGCACTGGACTCCCACATGGCTGACTATGGTTCCAGCTCTAGACCTGGTAGCTTGCTTTCTCACTTTCCACCTCTCTCTCTCTAGTCAAATTAAATAATAATAATAATAATAATAATAAATAAAATAAAATAATTCTTTTTTTTTTTGGAGCGGTTCTTGCTATAGGGCGTGTGCGCTTGCCAGACAGACAGAGAGAGACAGAGAGATAGAAAGCGAGAAATCACCCCCCAGGGGGGATGGCCAGGCCGCAATCCCTTCTCCTTCATTCTCCTCTCGGGATCTTGGGCATGCCCGCACAAGCGCCCGGCATGAGTTTTAAGCCACTGGGGTCTGGGACACAAACCGCGGTCGACTACATGGGAGTCCAGCGACATAGCCATTATGCTAATTGCTGGTCCCTAAATAAAATAATTCTTGAATAAAAAGGAGAGAGAAACAACTAAAGAGCACAATAGGCAAAAGATATAAACTGGTAAAACATTTTTTGGTTTGTTTTTTAAAGAATTATTTAAACTTTACTTATTATTATTTTCCAATTTGACCAGAGAGAGACAGAGAGAGAGAGAGAGAGAAAGTGAGAAAAGAAGCCACCAGGTCAAGACTTGAACTATGGTTGGCCATGTGGGATCCAGTGCCTTTAACCACCAAGTCACCTGCCAGCTCCAGAACATATATTGTTAATAAGCAAATTAAAAATAATGCTTGGGGGCTGGCAGGTGGCGTGGTGGTTAAGGCATTGGACTTCCACAAGCCCAACTACAGTTCGAGCCCCGGACCTGGTGGCTTGCTTTCTCACTTTCCCTTTCCCTCTTTCTCTGGTCAAATTTAAAAATAACAACTACAATAAATAAAATTAAATAAATAAAATAATTTTTAAAAATTATTTTATTTATTTATTTTTAATCTGACCAGAGAAGGACAGAGTAAGAGAGAGAGAGAAGGCAAGCTGCCAGGTTCAAGACTCGAACTGCAGCCGCCATGTGGGAGTCTGGTGCCCTCAACCACCACTCCACTTGCCAATCCCAATAAATAAATAATTCTTAAAAAAAAAAAAAAAAACATGAAAGTATTGCTTAACCTCACTTCTAAATAGATACAAATCAAAAACAAAATGATTTTTGGCATTATTCCTTTGGCAAAAAATAGAGAGTTTGATAGTATCCATTATTATTATTATTTTTTTAAATTATTTTATTTAACTTTATTATTTATTCATTTGTTTATTTAAATTTGACTAGGGAGGGACAGAGTGAGAGAGAGAGAGAAAGAGAAAGTGAGAAAGCAAGCCGCCAGGTCCAGGACTCGAACCATGGTCGGCCATGTGGGAATCCAGCACCTTTAACCACCATGCCACCTGCTGGCCCCAATATCCATTATTAATAAAAGAAAGCAAACTCTTATATGCTGTGATTCAGAGTATAAACTGCTACAACCACTCTTAAAGACAACTAGATGATATATATAAAAATTCGGAGATGGAAAAAAAGATATATCAAAATTTGACTCCATAATTCTACTGTTAAAATTTTTTTTTTCTGGGACCAGCAGTTAGCTAATGGCTATGTTGCTGAACTCCCACGTAGTTGACCACGGTTCGCATCCCGGACCTGGTGGCTTAAACTCACGCCGGGCGCATGTGCGTGCATGCCCAAGATCCCGAGAGGAGAATGGAGGAGAAGGGATTACGGAGTGGCCATTCCCCCTAGAGGGTGATTTCTCACTTTCTATCTCTCTGTCTCTCTGTGTCTGTCTGGCGAGCACACGCACCCCATAGCAAAAACCTCTCCAAAAAAAAGAGAAAAGAAAAAAAAAAGAAAAAAAAGAAAAATTTTTTTTCTTTAGAGAGATTTTTGGTTATAGAGCGCGTGCGCTCACTGGAGAGACAGAAAGGGAGAAATCATCCCCCAGGGAATATGGTCACACTGTAACCTCTTCTCCATTTTCCTCTCGAGATTTTGGGCACACACTCATGCACACATGCCCAGTGTGAGCGTTAAGCCGCCAGGTCCAGGACTTGACCCACGGTTGATTATGTGAGAGTCCATTACACCATCTCCTGGTCCCACTACTGCTAAGGAATTTCGTATCCCTATATACCAATATATATCTGGTATAGGATTCAATATTACATGCAATAACCAAAAGCTAGAATAAACAAGATGTCCTTTGATAGGAATATGGTTGAACAAATCATAATGTATTCATTTACTGGACTATTACGCAGCCATTGTTTAAAAAGTCTCTAAACGGTAGGTAAGGTGGCTGGATTCCACATGGTCAACTGCTCAGTTCAAGCCCTAGTCCCAGAGGCTTGGAAAATACACCAGGCACATGTGCATGCATGCCCCAAATTCCAAGAGAATGGAGGAAAAGCGATTGTGGCATGGCTATGCCCTCTGGAGTTGATTTCTCACTTCTCCTCTCTCTTTGTCTCTCTCACATACTCTCTAGCAAACTTTAAAAAATTAAAAAAGAAAAACTTGTGAAAGGCCTTAAATGCAATATACTACATATCTAGGTTTTGCAGTTAGGTGATCTGGATTAAGCTGCTGGATTTACTAGCGAGGCAAACTTGAGCTAGTAGCTTAAGTGCTCTGCACCTCCATTTCGTTGTATATAAAAGAAGAATACAAATGTTATTTATCTCATGGGGTTGTGAGGGTTAAATGAGATAAAGTGTGTAAAGAGATAAAACACCTAGAGTAGTGCCTGGAAGAACCAAGTTCACCGTGACGCAGACACACAAAATAGTGCATGCAGAAAAATTCTCCTAGAAGGACAAACAAGAAATTGATACATTACCTTTGGGATGACTAATTTTTCATTTTATACATATTTTTAGTGTTTTAATTTTTTTTTAAGAGAGAGATTTTTGCATCAGGGCACATGCACTTGTTGGAGAGACGGAGAGAGAGAGAAAGCGAAAATTCATCCCCCAAGAGGGATGGTCATGCCACGATCCTTTCTCTTTTATTCTCATCTTGGGATTTGGGGCACACATGCACACGCAGCCAGTGTAAGTTTCAAGCTTCCAAGTCCAGGAGTTGAACTCCAGTCGTCTATGTGAGAGTCCAAAGATGTAACCAATACACCATCTTTTGGTCCTGTGCTTTAAAATTTTTTTCTGCATGACATATTACTTGTATTTTCAAGGTAGAGATGAGAACAACAAACCTGTCCTTAACATATTATTAAAAAGGTAGATTATGGGACCAGCAGATGGCATAATGGTCACATTGCTGGACTCCTACACAGTCGACCATAATTTGAGTCCTAGACTCGGCAGCTTAAAACTCACGCCAGGCATGTGTGTGTGGCCAAAATTCCAAGAGAAGGGACTGCAGCGTGACCATCTCCCCTGGGGGTTGATATCTCGCTTTCGCTCTTTGTCTCTCTGGTGAGCACATGTGTCCTATAGCAAAAATCTCTCTCAATAAATAAATAGATAAAAAGGTAGATCACAAAGCAGAATGTATGGTATGACTGCATTATTGGTCAAAAAATATGCATATATACGTGTAAAGAGAGTTAAATAAAGATACACAACAGACGAGTTACACAACTGTAACTGGTAAAGGACTACATGTTTTGCTCATCCTACTATAGTAGCCTCCCTCGTGGGTCAGATTTTACATTCCAGGATTTCAGTAACCCACACTCAATCACGATCTGAAATAGGTGAGTGCAGCATAAGATACACTGTACTATACAGCAGAGACGGTTGGCGTAACTTTTATTAGGCTATGTCGCTATCATTGTTCTATTTTACTACAGGTATCTCTAACTATACCTAAGCTATACATTTTATCACAGACATATGCACAGGAAGAAACAACATATACAGGGTTCAATTCTAGCCATGGTTTCAGGCACTCTCTGGGATCTTGGAATGTATCTCCTGTGGATAATAAGGGTAGACCATTGTATTTTCTATAATAAATATTATTTTTTATAACAAGACAAATGGGGGCTGGCAGATGGCAAAGTGGTTAAGGGTACTAGACTCCCATGTGGTAGACTGTGGTTCAAGTCCCAGACCTGGAGGCTTGCTTTCACTTTCCCTCTCTTTCTCACTCTGTCCCTCTGGTCAAATTAAAAACCACTAACTAACTAACTAAATAAGTAAGTAAGTTAAATAATTTAAAAAATAATAATAATAAGACAAATGCTATTTTAACAAAAAAAAGCCAGGCCAGCAAGCAACATGGAGGTTAAGGTGACGATCCCACATGGCCAGCTGCACAATTTGAGTTTTGGATCCAAAGGCTTGAAAAACCCACTGGACGCATGTGCATGCGTACCTGGAATCCCAAGAAGAGAATGGAAGAGAAGGGACTGTAGCGTGGCCATCTTTACCAGGGAGTGATTTCTTACTTTCCCCCCTCTCTCTAGAGAGCACATGCACCCTATAGCAAACTGGAAAATAAAAAAAAGCCATTTTCGGGAACCAGCAGTTAGCATAATGACTATGTTGCTGGGGGTCCCACGTGGTCGACCACGGTTCGCGTCCCAGACCCGGTGGCTTAAAACTCACGCCGGGCACGTGTGCGCCCAGGATCCCGAGAGGAGAATGGAGGAGAAGGGATCGTGGCATGACCATCCTCCCCGGGAGGTGATTTCTTGCTTTCTGTCTCTATGTCTCTCTCTGTCTGTCTGGCGAGTGCACGCGCCCTATGGTGAAAACCTCTCCAAAAAAAAAAAAAAAAGCCATCTTCTGGGACCAGCAGTTAGCGTAATGGCTATGTTACGGAACTCCCATGTAGTCGACCACAGTTCGAGTCCTGGATCTAGTGGCTTAAACTCCACGCCAGGCACATGTGCGTGTGTGTCCAGGATCCTGAGAGGAGAATGGAGCAGAAGGGATTGTGGCGTGGCCATCCCCCTGGGGGGTGATTTCTCGCTTTCTGTCTCTCTCTGTCTTTCTGGGTAGTGCACGCGCCCTATAGCAAAAACCTCTCCAAAAAAAGAAAAAAAAAAGCCATCTTTGCCATTCTACACCTCTAGATGTACTACATGTGAATCATGCCAATCTTTGGCCGTCCAATTTCCAAAGTCGCCAAGGAAAAAGATCCCACAGTTTTTCACTGCAGAGTTTTCCAAAAGCTATAAAGCCCTGCCAGGATAGCATAAACAAAACCCTCCTGCTGACAAATACCTGGCTTTGTGTGGCTTGCTCCCTCCAGGTTCTCCGCTGCCAAAGTGACAGATACCACGTCTGCCTTCAGCTCTTCCTTTCCATCAGTGCCGGTGTCTTTCACTATGACGTTCACATTCAGCTTCTGACCAGCCCTGGGCTTGGCTGCTGGGTTAGCGTGCTTCCAGAAACGCTGCTTCAGGGCTTCCAGTTCTAAACCCAAACAACAGCCGGTCTGTCAGTTTGCCAAGTTCACGGTCTGTGAAGATTCCAGTTATGGGGGTGGCAGGTGGTGTGGTGGTTAAGGGCGCTGGACTCCCACATGGCTGACTGTGGTTCAAGTCCTGGACCTGGTGGCTTGCTTTCTCACTTTCTTTCTCTCTCACTGTCCCTCTCTGGTCAAATTTAAATAAATTAAAAGATAGACAGATAAATATGTGTGTGTGTGTGTGTGTGTGTGTGTATACACATATATAAATAAAATAATTCTTTAGAAAGAAAGGATTCCAGTTACGAATTACAAGCCAAGGGAAAAAAAGCACACAAAGAAAAATCCCTTTACTATTAACACCTGCATCAAATTCATACGCCTTAACCCAAACTAATGGACTGCTGCAACTCTTCTTCCTTGATCTTTTTCTTTTTTTGGAGAGGTTTTTTTTTTTTTTTTTTTTTTTTTTTTTTTTTTTTTTGCTATAGGGCACGTGCGCTCGCCAGACAGAGAGAGAGAAAGCGAGAAATCACCCCCCAGGGGGGATGGCCACGCTACAATCCCTTCTCCTCCATTCTCCTCTTGGGATCTTGGGCACGCACGCACACGTGCCCGGCGTGAGTTTTAAGCCACCGGGTCCCTGACGCGAACCGTGGTCGACTACGTGGGAGTCCAGCGACATAGGCATTACACCAACTGCTGGTCCCCTTCCTTGATCTTTTAAAATCAGACTTTTTTTTTTTTTTTGAGAGGTTTTTGCTATAGGGCATGTGCTTACCAGAAAGACAGAGAGAGACAGAGAGACAGAAACGAGAAATCACCCCTCAGGAGAGATGGCCACACTGCAATCCCTTCTCCTCCATTCTCCTCTCGGGATCTTGGGCACATATGCACACACGCCCAGCGTGAGTTTAAGCCACCAGGTCTGGGACTTGAACCACGGTCGACTACATGGGAGTCCAGCGACATAGCCATTAAACCAATGGCTGGTCCCCAGAATCAGAATTTTTAAGATAGAAATTTAAAACTGAAGTTTCTAAATACGTGCATTTCTTTAAAAAATGCATTAAACCAGTAAAAAAAAAAAAAAAAAAGAAAGAAAGAAACCATAATTCTTGACTCTGCAAGGGCTTAATTTTTCACAGGCTTCGGTCTTTTTAAAAAACTTCCTATTTTAAACATTTCACTATTGGCAATCTTACTAAATATGGGTAAGGCCAATTAAAAAGAAAAAGAGAATGACAATCCAGTCAGTGACGGAACTGAGTGACAAGACTGGAAAAAGTTTTTTGATGAAACTGTTATATAATACAATTGGTATAATCAAAAAGGAAATTCTACTTACAGGTAGCTTCTATACCACACACCATCTTCTATACAAATGGAGAATTATACATATTGGCAACAGTAAGTTCAGGGGTCCAAAGCAACAGAGTGTTCCCCTTCCTCCGCTCCACAATAGCGTAGATGCCCCTCTATCTCCTCCATCCAGCTGCTACCTGGAACCATCCTCTGCCCACTCTGCTTAACACTTCATACTACAGTGGAGCCTGTTGTGCAGGAGCTGGCAGTTAGAAAGCAGGAAAGAGAAAGCTCCTAGGCCAGCCAGTGGCCTGGTCGTTAAGATGGCTAGACCCCCCCATGGCCCACTGTGCCAGGTAAGTGTGCATGTGTGCCCAAAATCCCGAGGAGACTGGAAGAGAAGGGACTGTGGCGTGGCCACACCCTGCAGTGCTTTCTCTCTCTCTGGTGAGTGCACACACCTTACAGCAAATTAAAACACAGAAAAAGAGAAAAGTTCTTTTAGGGTTGAAGGACAATGCGCATTTTCACAAAGGCTTCTCCTCTTCTATGACAAAATCTCTAAGTTACACCAAGTTTGATTAATTTTCTAAAGTGTGGTCAAATCATGCTTTAATAATTTTGTGATTATTAGCATCTAGATGTGTTTTTTCCTTTCTTAAAGGATACTAGCAGAAAAGGGGAAAAAAGAGAAGAAAATAATTTTATACTGAGCCTTTAATATTAGCAGCCAAAACGCAGTCCAAAAGTTGGCATGTTTACATGACAATCAATGCACTGGTTCAGTTTTGGAAGCAACAGGTGGTGCCCGTGAAAAGGAAACAGAAACAGGCAGGTCATGACTGGCACCAATAGCATTTGAAAAAGCATTGAGTAGGAAGATTACCTGGGACCTAAATAAAGGGGCAAGCAGTGCGTTCACTCATGTATAACTGGAGAAAGCTAGGATCCTCAAAGGTCTCCATTCCCCAACCCGCTGGAGCACCCACTTTCTTGGCTCTCTGTTAATTACTCAGCCATCGTGCGCCTCATCCTAAAACCTTCATTCAAGCTCCTCTCCCTCCACCAGTCTTTTAGCACCTCTCATCTCCCTTCTAAGTGACAAGTGTCTGACTCTGCTTAAGTCTCTAGCAATAGCTTGGATCTAGAAACTGGTCTCATTCCCACTGCTCTTAGTCCAGAAGTAGAGGAAATAGAGGCAGGGAATTTTCCCCCCAGCTATTGCAAAGAACAGGAGTGATATATGCTGACATCACAGTTTAAATCTACATGCATTTTTCTCATGGAAATCTTATTCTATATGGGGTAAAGAAACAAATGTAGGGCCTGCCGACGGTGTAGTGGTTACGTTGCTGGACTTCCATTTGGCCAACCGGGTTCGAGTCCCAGACCTGGTGGCTTGAAAATCACACAGTTCATGTGTGTGCGTTCTCAAGATCCCAGGAGAATGGAAGAGAAGGGACTGCTGCGTGGCCATCCTTCCTGGGGAGTGATTTCTCACTTTCCGTCTTGGTCTCTGTCTCTCTGGTGAGCACACATGTCCTTTAGCAAAAAAACTTCAAAAAAAGAGAAAAAGTAACAGATGTTTCCATTGCTTTTAGTTTTCTTTTTCTTTTTAATTTGCCAGAGGTATGTGTGTGCTGGTCAGAGACAGAGAGAGGGAAGGGAAAAAGTACTCCCCTGGTGACATGGTCATACCAGTCTCTCCCTCCACTTCTCCACCCTATTGGGATTTTGGGAATGCGTGCATGTACGTCTGGCGTGTTTCTCAAGTCGCCAGGTCTGGGGCTCACACTGCATCACCAGCCCTGTGGGATCTAGCTCCTTTAACCACTGGCCTATGAGCCAGCACTTTCTTTGCTTTTACTCTTAATTCCTTCCAATGCATCCATAGCAGCCACCAGTTTGAACTTCCTGAAACGAATATACAACGGTGTCGTCTTCCTTGCCCAGAACCTTTCAGCAGTCCTCTACGAACAAAAGGCTGATGTCACATCCAAGCTCCTAGCATGGCCTAAAAGCCCTACATGATATGGGCTCTGGTCAACAATCCCCTTGCAGTTTTCACTTCAGCTAGCTGGAACATGCCATGCTTAACTGTCTCTGTGTCTTTTATGGTTCTGTCCTCTCCACCCAAAAAGCCTTCCCTCACTCCTCTACTTTGGCATCTCCTACTTGGCTTTCTGGTCTCAGCTCCTTTCAAAAATCTCCTTTACTCTCGAGTCCAAGTAAGATACCCTTCTTGTAGGCTGAAATGAACCACCCACTAGTGCCTACCTCGGCCACAGCACATACATTCCGTGCAGTCTGTCTGCCTATCACTCCAACACTAATTTCCTTGCAAGCTGGGACTTTGTCTTATATATTTAGCACCCAGCAAAATGCTAAATAAAACTTTATTGCATGAATGAATCAATGTTGATCCCAACTTCATGTATATCATGGAATAGGGGCTGTCTGGAAACCCAATTTTCATGTCAATTATTTCTTTTTTTTTTTTTTTTTGGGAGGGAGAGAGGTTTTTGCTATAGGGCACATGCCCTCGCCAGAAAGAGACAGAGAGACAGAAAGCGAGAAATCACCCCCTAGGGGGAATGGCCATGCCACAATCCCTTCTCCTCCATTCTCCTCTCAGGATCTTGGGCATGCACGCACACACACCTGGCGTGAGTTTAAGCCGTCGAGTATGGGATTCGAACCGTGGTTAATTACATGGAAGTCCAGCAACATAACCATTATGCCATCTGCTGGTCCCTGATGTCAATTATTTCTAAAGAAAAACATGTTTTAGGTTAAAAATAAGTGCCTACCATGTGCCAGACACTATGCTAGGTCAAATTACCAAACTTTTCTGAGCCTCAGCCACTTCATTTTGTAAAACATTGGGTCATTGGAAAAGCTATGACACATTTTTGCATAGAAAAATCCGTCATTGGGACTAGCAGATGGTGTAATGTTAACATCTCTGGAATCCCACTTGACCGTGGTTCAAGTCCCAGACCCAGTGGCTTAACACTCATGCTGGGTGCATGGGCATGCATGCCCAAAATCCCAGGAGGAGAATGGAGTAGTAACTGCAGGATGGCCTTCCCCCCGGGGGGATGATTTCTCCCTTTTTGTCTCTCTGTGTCTATTTGGCGATTTTTACATGCACCCTATAGCAAAAAATCTCTAAGAGAAAAATCTGTTATGACTTTCCCAATAGCCTATTAACTAGTGTTATGAGAATTAAGAAAGATAACTAATGACTAAAATGCCAACATTTAATATACCAAGTACTCAAAAAACATCTTTTCTTTTTTCACTTGAAGACTGTTCAGATAACTTCTAGTCCCATATACCAGAACTTAGCAGTATCTCATATGGTAGGTACTCAAAAATGTTTCCTCTCAACCTCTCAGTCTGGGACTGTCTAGACGATTTCTAGTCCAAGACGAGGAAACCTCCCCACGACACTCTGCACACCAGCTCATTCTCACGCTTCTTGCTAATAGAGCTAAGATAGTTCTACTAGGTCATTCTAAACCCCTCCTCCCCCGTCCTCCCAATGAGCACCACCGGGAGCTTTGTCTCTTCCAGGGATGTTGTCTTCATCTCCACAAAGTCCATCCAGTCAGTCAACAAAGACTCACTGAGTTGTTTTTGTTTTTATTTTAAATTTGCTAGAGGGGGCATGCACTCCTCAGAAAGAGAGAAAGTGAGAAAGCACCCCCACGTGGCATGTTCATGCCACAATACCTTTTCCTCCACTTTCTTTCTATTATTTTGGGCATGCACACATATGCATCAGGTGTGTTTTTCAAGCCACCATGCAGTCGGCCATGTGGGATCCAGCCGCCTTAACCACCACACCACCAGCTAACCTGAGCATATTTTAATCACAAGCTACAGCAACTGACAATGCACCAGCCAACAATAATAAGCTACTAAATAAAAGACAGTCTTGCTGTAAACAACTTCACTTAGAAGCAGCAACCTGGCTACTCTGTAGCAAAATGGTAATGCTCTGCTCAAGAGAAGCAGAAGGAAGCAGCTCCCACAGTGACTGGACTCTGCAGGGTGACTGTGGCCAAATTCCCAGCCCAGTCAGCTTGAAAAACACGCTGGGCAAAGGCACCAAGTACCTAAACTTCTATAGGCCAGAGGACTGGAGGAGGCGGATTATGGTGTAATAGGAGCTTGTGGAATGTACTCAGGTCTCTGTCTCTCAGATGCATGTGCACATGCTCTATCATGAATAAACAGAAAAAAACAGCACAACCACTATTTGGGTGCTTTATGCTATCCATATTTAAAATCCCAGTGGTGGGACCAGCAGTTAGCGTAATGGCTATGTCGCTGGACTCCCATGTAGTCGACCGCGGTTCGCATCCCGGACCCGGTGGCTTAAACTCACGCCAGGCACGTGTGCGTGCGTGCCCAAGATCCAGAGAGACAATGGAGGAGAGGGATTGCGGCATGGCCATCCCCCCAGGGGGTGATTTCTCGCTTTCTATCTCTCTGTCTCTCTCTGTCTGGCGAGCGCACGCGCCCTATAGCAAAAACCTCTAAGAAAATAAATAAATAAATAAATAAATAAATAAAATCCCAGTGGTGCTACAGAGTCTAATTTGTTAACCACCATATCATACTGCCTCAACACAGAAGGAGCACCCAACCTAGCAAAGAGTCAGGGCATTTACTCAACATGCTAGTAGTACTTTCAGAGTTGAAGGATCATTCTTCCATTCAATAAACAGAAATGCCTACAATGTGTTGTTCACTGAGGGCTAGAGCAGGGAACAAGACAAGAGATTCCTACTCAGAGTGTGAAGGGAAGGCAGCGAACAAGTGATTCCATCCATCTACCCTTCAAGCCCTTCTTTAATCACTCAGGGGCAGTGAATCCCAGGGCGCTTTATTCTAAATGTTTCTTTTAGAAAAGAAGTTTCCCCTTTTCCTCATTTTAACTTTCCCCAGTTATCAATGACCCGTGTTCAGTGTGGAACGTCACTGCTTTCTCCCATTTGCATACTTACTACCTTCTCCACTAGAGTGTAAGCATCTTAGCTGTAGAATAAATGTCAGACTGATCTCGGTATGCCCTACAGCACCCTGCAGAGCAGACACCGTCATATTTGTTGAGTGAGTGAAAAAAGAGAAATTCAGTTTTGCAGACAATTCAAGTGAATCGAAATGTTTTCTTTTGCTGGGAAAATTGAATGATGTTTTTATGAACATCTTAATAAAGATTTGACACGGAATCACAGGAAAACTCAGAATTTCAGGGTGGAAAGGCAGAAATAAACTCCTTAGTACCATAACACAACAGCAATGTGCCCCTTTTGTATATGAACTATCAACAGGCTTCCCTTTTAAACAAGGTTTAAATCATTCTGGAGCCCTGCCAGCTTTATCGACATGGGACTCTGCCCGTGTCTGGTACCTCCGTAAAATAAGGTCCTGTGGGCTTACTGGTTTCTCTTCGGTTCCCTGTTGTCCTCACTGGCAAATAAGCAAAAGCTGCCAGGATAAATCACTCCAGGGGGCTCCCCACAATTTAAAGGGTTACCTTTGTTGGTTTCAGGTTCTTCAAGTATCACAAAGGAATCTTCGTCGGCACCCAGCCGGGGTTTAACAGAAACGTCTATTCCCAGCTGCTTAAGTCTGTCCAGGGTGAACCTCCTCGCTTTTCCTGCGGGCACAGCTGCTGGCTCCGTCTGCTGCCTGGGCTCTTCCACTTCGGCAACTATCTCTTCTGTTTTTTTCAGGCCTTCTTCTCTCTCCGGAGCATGAGGTTCAGATGCCACAAGCCCTCCAGCCTGAGAGTCCTCACTGTCCTTGTTCCTTAGGAAGGTGAATTCCTGTTGGGACACTGAGCTGTCCTCAGGTGAAAGTCTAGCATCGCTCTGCTTCTGTTCCTCCTGAACTTCTAGCACTTCACTTCCTACCAAATCCTTATTGCAAGACTCATCTAATCCAGTAACGGTCATGGGTTCCGTGGAAACCACAGGGACTGCGTTAATTTCCACGTGACGTTCTGTGCCTATGGTCTGCTCAGAACCTTTATTATGGTGGTCACTATTCGTTTCAGTCGCATTTGCAGTGTCTCTTGCTTTGTAATGGCTTGACTGATACTTGGATGACCTAGGAAATGGAAAGGAGCTGGAGTTGAAAAACATTCTCATCTCTTAGCACATAACAAAACACTTAAGTTCGTTTTAAGGGACTAAGGAATCTGAACTCTTTAACCAGATGTTTGCTACAAAATCAAACGTTCACAAAAATTATAATCACAAGAAAAGAGGGTTCTTACTTCAGCAGTGACATGGCATTTCCCTGGCAAGCGGGCCGGGGTTTACGTTTGAAGAAATCATGAATGGTTTTATTCTCAGGCATATGATATGGAAGATTAAGTGCAGACTCTACAAAATGGAACAAAACAAGCAAATACATGTAGTGCATGTTCTGTAACGTCCCTTCATATTCAGTACCCAGACAGTATAACCAAACCTGATGCCAGAAAGAGAAAACAATCCCGCCCTTGTTAAAGTAAAGAGCTAGGTTATAATGCAACAGAATCTCTGAAGACCAGCAGCTTTTAGATCTAGTTGTGAAATCAATGAGACTCGGGAAACTTTTTTTTTTTTTTTTTTTTTTTTTTTTGCCATAGGGTGTGTGTGCTCACCAGAGAGAGGGAAAATGAGAAATCATCCTCCAGGGGATGACCACACCTCAATCTCTTCTCTTCCAGGCTCCTCTTGGGATTTGGGATGTGTGCACACACATGCCCATATGATTTTCAAGCCACTGGGTCTGAGACTTGAACCATGGCTGAAATCTAGCATCTTAACCACCAGGCCATGGCTGGCCCCAAGTTTTTTAGAAATACAAATCAGAGCCAGCCTGTAGCCTCGTGGTTAAGGTGGCTGGATTTCGCATGGTCACCAGCATGGTTCAAGTCCCAGACTTGGCAGCTTGAAAAACACTCTGAGTGCAGGAAGAAATGGAGAAGAAATTGTGGCATGACCATGCCCCATGAACGGTGCTTTCTCACTTCCCTCTCTCACCTTCTCTTACTCCAGCACGTGCACATGCCCTCTGTCAAATTAAAAATAAAGAAAAGAGCTCTTCTTGTAGGTGGCCTGAGGTGATTTTTGAAAATGGCTTGCTATTCACTTGACTCAGAGAACCCCACAAAGTTATGCAAATCAAGAGGTTCAAATCTCTGTTTTCACTTTAAGAACACCCATAGGAGGCCAGCAGGTGGTGTGGTGCTTAAAGCGCTGGACATATCCATATGGCTGACCATGGTTTGAGTTCTGGACCTGGTGGCTTGCTTTCTCACTTTCCCCCTCTCTCGCTCTGCGTCTCTATCTGGTCAAATTCAAATAAATGAATGAATAAATAAATAATTATTTTTTTTCCTTCTTTTTCTTGGAGAGGTTTTTGCTATAGGGTACGTGCGCTCGCCAGGAAGAGAGAGACAGAGAGACAGAAAGCGAAAAATCAACCCCCAGGAGGGATGGCCATGCTGCAATCCCTTCTCCTCCATTCTCCTCTCGGGATCTTGGGCACGCACACACATGTGCCTGTGCGTGAGTGTAAGCCACTGGTTCTGGGACTCAAACCGCGGTTGACTACATAGGAATCCAGAGACATAGCCATCATGCCAACTGCTGGTCCCAATAATTCTTAAAAAAAAAAAAATACCCATGAAACCACCCAAGCCATTAAGGATATGCATATCCAAAAAGCCAAGTATCTGAAAGATGTCACTTGGTAGATGTGCCCAAACCAAACAGTGGGTGATCCAAAGAGTGCTGAATATTTGCTGCACGCCTTTAAAAATAGATAGTAAAGCTGAACTTAAGAACTTAAGGTTTACACGTAGATTCTCTGGTCACTGAGTATGTTCAGGTGAACAAGGCATCCTAGACGTGCCGTCATACTCAGAGAGCTCGTGTCGATTAAACCACACGTGAGCTCCCCGTCACATCGAGACAATCCTATGAAAAGGAGCAAATTGTTCCTAAACCAGAAGAAGAGGCTGCACAGAAGAAAAAGATATCCCAGAAGAAACTGAAGAAACAAAAACTTATGGCATGGGAATATATTCAGCATAAAATAAATTAGATAGAAGTCAAAAGAACAGAAAAAAAAAGAGAGAGAGAAATACAGATTCTTGAATCCATTTCAAACTTACAGAATCAGAATCTATTTGGGACTAACATTTTATATATGTATAAACCTTTCAAAGGGATCTTGATGCAATCAGTTCATAAAAAATCATTAGAAAACTTCTTCCTCAAATCTACTATAATTCTGGAAATTTTCTGCTTATACTCATGTTCCAAGGGTTTTAGAACAATGGTCATTCTCCAAGATCAATTCTAAACTTGGTATTTTAATCTGAATTCACATCAGGACTGCTTAAATTAAAAAAAAAAAAATCCAACTTCAGTTTACAAATAAATATTGTGATTTGCCTCAAAGTTTTCAGTACTGATTTCAATCACCTCGAACAAGGCGCTGAGTTTCACTGTGTAGTTTTTTCAGTGCTTCCTTACTTAATTTGGCTGCCTTTCTTTCCTGAAAGAAAACAAAAAGTGAGACATTAATGGCATTATCTAGAAAGATAGTGAATAGTAAGCGCTAATAAACTCCATACAAAATAAACTCAAAGGGCTCATTTATTTGCAAGTCTCAGAGAATTAATTAAATCCAATCATATTTGTATTCCTATTATGTACGAAGTAATATGTTGGTTATCTGGGAAATATGGTAGACAAGATAAAATATTTATCCCTGAGAAACCTACAGTCTCCTGTGGAAAGAGATCAATGTGACTACCGTAAAGGGTTCCACCTCACCTTCCTCATGATGCCGTTTGATAACTCACTCTCTTCTTCAAATGAACAAACTCTGCTCTCCAAAGATGGTTCCTTTATCTAAAAAAGATTGTAAGTTGATTATTAGGAAATAAGTAAACTCTAGAGAGACGATACTTTTTACTGAAAAATATTTTTATACTCCAACATTCTTTATGTTACATTAATAATAAATCAGTAGGGGTCAGCAGGTGGCATGGTGGTTGAGGCACTAGACTCCCACATGGCCAAAGCAGTTTGAGTCCTGGTCCTGACACTACTACTCAATAGGCTGAGGCTGACTTGGGAAATCTAGATTTGATTCTCGGTCGTCCTCAAAAGCCAAATGTGGTGGCATTTGTCAATAGTCCCAGTTATTCAGAGGCTGAGGCAGGATGATTACAAAATAGCAAGAGATTGCTTTAAAAATAAAAAAAAAAAAAAAGAGGGCTCACAGGTGGCACAGTGGTTGAGGTGCTAGACTCCCACATGGCCAACTGCTGTCTGAGTTCCAGACTTGATGGCTTTCTTTCTTCTATCATCTCTGTTTCTCTCTGGTCAAATAAAAAATAATAATAAATATGTAATTATAAAAAAAAATTATTTAAAAAATTAATAAAAGAGGAGCTGGACCAGCAGATGGCATAATGGTTACTTAACTAGACTCCCAAGTAGTCAACTGCAATTCCTGACCCAGTGACTTAAAAAAAACTCACGCTGGGTGTGTGTGCATGAATGCCCATAATCCCGAGAGTGGAAAAGGGATTGTGGTGTGGCCATCCTACCTGGGGGGTGATTTCTCACTGTCTCTCTGTCTCTATCGAGCAACTCCTGTGCCCTACAGCAAAAATCTCTCTTCAAAAAAAAAAAAAAAAGAGGGGCCAGCAGGTGGCATAGTGGTTAAGGCACTCGACTCCCACATAGCCAACCACAGTTCAAGTCCTGGACCTGGCAGCTTGCTTTCTCACTTGCTCTCTCTCTCTCACTCTATCCCTCTCTGGTCAAAATAAAATAAATAAATAAACAAACAAACTTAAAATTAAAAAAAAAAAAAAAAAAAAAAACCACACGTATTGGGTGGGGGCCAGGAAGTGGCATGAGAGTTGAGGTGTTGGACTCCCACATAGCAGACCACAATTCAAATCCCAGACCTGGTGGCTTGAGGATCACGCTGGGCACCTGTACCTGCATGCCCAAGATTCCAGGAGAATGGAGAAGAAGACTGTGGCATGACAGTCTCTCTCTCTTTCTCTCCAGTGAGCACATGTATGCTATGGAAAAGACCTATAAACAAAAATAAAAACATGTCAGGTATGTGTGTGTGCAAGCCCAAAGTCCCAAGAGGAGAATAGAGGAACTGGAGGAGCACGGACTGCAGTGTGGCCATCTGCCCCGCGGGTGATTTTTTTTTTTTTTTGGAGAGGTTTTTGCTATAAGGCGTGTGTGCTCGCCAGAAAGACAGAGAGAGACAGAAAGCAAAAAATCACCCCTCAGGGGGGATGGCCATGCCACAACCCCTTCTCCTCCATTGTTCTCTTGGGATCTTAGGTACACATGTACACGCACCTGGCGTGAGTTTAAGCCACTGGGTCTGGGATTCGAACCGCAGTCGACTCCATGGGAGTCCAGCAACATAGCCATTATGCCGACTGCTGGTCGCCCCGGGGGTGATTTTTTACCCTTCTCACTTTCCTCTCTTTATCTCTCTCTGATGAATGTACATACCCCCTAAAAAATGAAAACAACAGAGCAGAGGACTGGAAAATTTTCATCTCTGTCTCATTATTTAAAGGCTTCTTACTATAACATAAAACACTTTACTTTTTCTTTTCAACATTCCTAAAGGGGCGATAACAAAGTACTAGTTTCCAAACAAGTTAGCACATCTACCACTTGTGCTGCAAGTTCCCAAATTAACTCATGAAAACTTAAATCAACTGACACATGTTTTCTTCAGTTAAAAAAAAATTAAGATTGCAACAGTAATCAAAAGACAAAGCAATGGTTAGAAGCAGTTCACTGGCTCTTACTACAACCATGTTTTACTTGCCTTGTGCTTTTTTACTTTGTTTTTTACAGCTGCCCTTATTGATTCTAGTGATTCTTCATCTTCCAATGGAGAGTTATTTTCTTCCTCCAATCCAGTTTCAAAAAGGTCTTTATCCATAAGAAGACAGCCACTGTCATTAAATGGCTGTTCCACATCATCCTCCTAGATGACATATTAAGAAAAGGCATAATCAGATCATTTAAAAACACAATATTGGGACCAGCAGATGGCAAAACGGTTATGTTGCTGGACACCCACAGAGTTGACCTCAGATCAAGTCCCAGACCTGGCGGCTTAAACCTGATGCCAAGTGCATGTGCATGCATGCCCAAAATCCCAAGAGGAGAATGGAGAAGGGATTGCGGCGTGACCACCCTCCCTGGGGGGGTGATTTCTCGCTTTCTGTCTCTCTCTGACTCTCAGGCAAGTATATGTACCCTATAGCAAAAATCTCTCATTAAATAAATAATAAAAATAAAAACAATATTTCACAACTTCTTACAACTTGGACCAGGCCAGAAAGAGCCCATGTTACATTAACCAAGTATTCTAAATCATTCTCACTAGTTCCTACTCCAGTTATCCTTCAAAGCCCAAACTGTGATTTTATGCAACTATCAAAATTAACTTAGTAAACAGTAAATATTTCCTTTGAAAAGTCAGCTGAATACTTAAACTAATTTATGAAACCTGAGGGTGGAGCCAGTGGTGCAGGTAGCAGTGAGCTGCTCTGCAGTGCTGGAATCCACATGGTCAGTAGCAAGTTTGGATCCCCCATTGGCCTGACATGCCAGAAGAGCTCACACCCAATATCCTGACTAGCTGGAGCGCGAGGAATCCCCGTTGACGAGATCCTACTGTGAGTGCCTGTTTCTCTCTTCCTGGCATACATGCACACTCTTTCCCTCTCTATCTCGTGAAAAAAAAAAAAAAAAAAAAAAAAAAAAATAGAAACTTAAAAAGAAAGGAGAAACCCACTTCAGGATGGTTATTCTAGTTAGCAAACAAGACTTATGACTGATAGATACATTTAAAAATACTTGGGACCAGGGCCAGCATGTGACATGGTGGTTAAGGGCGCTGGACTCCCACATGGCCTAACATGGTTTGAATCCTGGACCTGGAGGCTTGCTTTCTTACTTGCTCTCTCTCTCTCTCTCTCTCTCTCTCTCTCTCTCTCACTCTGTCCCTCCTTGGTGAAATTAAAATAAATAAAATTAAATAAAATAATTAAAAAAAAAAATCCTTGGGACCAGCAATTAGCATAATGGCTATGTCGCTGAACTCCCATGTAGCGGACCACAGTTCAAGTCCTGGACCTGGTGGTTTAAACTCACGCCGGTGCATGTGCGTGCGTGCCCAGGATCCCGAGAGGAGAATGGAGGGGAAGGGATTGCGGCATGGCCATCCCCTCTGGGGGGTGATTTCTCGCTTTCTGTCTCTCTGTCTCTCTCTCTGTCTTTCTGGCAAACGCACGCGACCTCTAGCAAAAACCTCTCAAAAAAAAACCTCCTTTCAAAGTTAGTTGTCATCAGATCAGAAGCAGCAAAGAATTACTCCATGTGCTCACAAGAAAAAAATCAGAAACCCATTTATTTGGAAGCCTCCTCTGCCTACCCAAAATGGAGAAGACCAGTAAGTTTTAAATCCCACAAACTACTCATTTTAGTGTAAACAGTCCATTCAAAACTATCTTCTGAATGCAGAAACACTGCCAAGACCTAAAAGCAACTTTTTCTAAAGTTTTAATTAACCTGAGAAATGGCAAATTGTGCTTTAAACCGTACCTTATTTTTTGTTTCCTTCTTTTTTAACCGCCTAATTTTTTCCATCTTTCTCTCTTCTTTTTCAAGTCTTCTCTTTGATTTTACTTTTGCTTTTCCTCCAGTTCCTTCTTTATCAAGTGCATGTTTTTGGGGAGTCTTTCTGCCAGTGGAAAAGTCCACAGAATCTCCAGATTGCAGAGTCAGCTCCAAGCAAGGTGTCACCTGGATTTCAAGGTTTTTCTCATACAAAGACTTCTCCACGTCACTTTCATCACTGTCTGCCAGAGTTTTGTAAATCCTGTTGATTTTTCCATTTTTGCCAGCATATAAGTTTTCTTTATTCTCCTCCTCAGCGCTGTCATAGGTAGTTTTCTCTGGAGGGCCATTCGTGGCCTCTGTTTCAGAATCACTGTCTTGTAGTGCCTTCCAGCTTCTCAGTTTCTTACTCACGAATATCTCTTCATCTGAATCTGGGGGAAACACTATTTTCTTTCACAGGTATACAGTCATTTGGCTTTCTACCTAGTCCTACAACTCCTCAAAAATACACATATTCAATTATACAAGTCACATATCACCTCATGAAATTATGTAACTAACATTAAGAATTGATTGTAGCAAAGCAAATCTAAAAATACATTTTGAAAAACATTTTCCCTGAAAATTTTTCTGTTACTGAGAAGTGTAATTTTATGTATTTATACTGTGTAAAGTTGTTCTAGCCCTTCTGGCAGGTGTTAAAAATCCTTTTATTATAGGATGAATGCATTTAACAAGGCAATATGGTAGCTATTATACATTTTATACTTCCAATAAGAGATAAAAGGGTTATTTTCCAAAAACGTACAAGCATTGTTATTTTGCTTTATAATAAAACAAGCAGTAAGGGTAATAATTTAGTTAACTTAGTTCAGTCCACTTAAAACCCCAACTTCCACATTCTATTCTACAAATAAAAGTACTGAATGTTACAAACCTCTTTCACTCAAGGACCCAGTGGTTTCACAGCTGCCCTGTCCACTGTCTGAAGGACTATCTGCTTCTTCCTGTGAAGTAAGCTTTGGATCATTGATTTCTAGGTGAACCTAGAAAATAACAGCATATGTTACATTAACCAGCAAGTGACAGAAAGCTCTAAGTACATAACAATACACAAATCTCCACGAGACCATTGCAGAAAAATAAGTGTAAGACTAATATGATGATTCAATGAAGAGATGACATTTAGAACTGCTGGGCAAAAAATTAAAATTCACAACTCTGAAGGTAATTAAATGAAGAGAAGCAAACATTTATTATGCCTTTTCTGTGTGAACTATTCCTCCAGTATATGCAATGATTGATGAGGGGAGGTTTCTCTTTAGAGAAATATCCTAGTTAATCAATGAAGAAATTATAGAACTAAACTCTCACAATTTTAGCAACCTACAAATAAATAACAGATCCAGGCAATGATCATTAATGGTTGCTAACATTACTAAAAGAGAAACAACTAAATATTATGTGTGATCTAATACATAAACCCACCCCTATAAAGCACTATTACCAGCACAATGAAATTTGAATCTGATCAAGGCTCTAGATCTAAATACCCATTTAAGGAAATAGAGGGGAAAGTGGAACATGTTAAATAACACTAAGAGATGTAATCTAGGTATAGAAAACTATAAAACAAACTAGGTGGTTTCTTTAACAATAATATACAAGGAAAACAGAGAGGCAGGGGATCCTATAAATTAAAGAGAGTTAATATACGAGATACATAAATAAACACACATATATACATGTACACGAACAAGTGCAATATGGAAGTCTTGGATCTTGATTCAAATAAAAATTGAAATATCTATAAAGCAAAGAAATCTGAACACAGACTTGATATTTTTTAGGTGTGGCAGTGGTATTGTGGTTATCCTTTTTTTGAAAATCCTGTTTTTTAGAAATGTAAACAAAATATGTGTGGGACCAGCAGGTGGCATGGCAGTTGGAGCACTGGACTCCCACATGGCCCACCGTGGTTCAAGAGTCGGACCTGGAGGCTTGCTGTCTCACTTTCGTTCTCTCTCTCTCTCTCATCAAATTTAATAATAATAATAAAGAAATTAAATAAAATAAATAATTATTGTTTAAAAAAAGGTATGTAAACAAAATATGAATGAAATGCCTGGTATTTTCTCTCAAATAATGCAGTGAGGGGGAAAGTGGGTGAGGATATAACTGAAACAAGATCGGCCATGATTTGCTAACAGAGTGAGGGGGTGGGTTCCTTATACTCGTCTTTCTACACCTGTATAGGTTTGAAAGTCTCTAAATAAAACGTTTTACAAGGTCACAAGTGAAAACCTAAGGAGAGTGTTAAGTGACTGGATCCTTTAATGGCCGAGAAGACCCTAGATGCCAGGTCTACCTTCTTGATGAATCAACTTACTAAAAAGGAAAGAAATATTAACAGTTGTGATTTAACAAGGCACAAGGCCTCACCCTAGTGGGTCCCAAAAACAGTATTCATTATCACAGTGATCTGAATGCTTGGTGCAATGATTAAGATAATAATCAACATTAACATGTACTCAGGAATCACTGAGGTTTACCAGGTACGTGCTGACGATCTTCCCAACAATCCAAAGCAATAGGAATACTAGCTGTCTGCGGTGTGGAAACAGATTAGATACCCACACTGCTCAGTTCTTCCGATGCTCCTTAATCACGATCCTATTCTAGGCAATGTGCAGCAGCACCCGCAAGGTGAAGGTAAGGCCAGGAACGGGGTGCAGATCAGAAGGTCTCAAAAAATCCAGTAACCAAGGTAAATAATATCTAATGCGATAATCTTGTTAACGAACCGAGGGGGCAAACTACGGTTCTCACTGGATCACTACTGAGGGTTTTTCTTGGCTTTCCCTTAAATGCTGCTCCCAAGAGGTAAGCGTCTCATCCCAGCCTCGACCTCAGAAGAGAACCCGGGTCTGGAAACGTGTTTTCTATGCCCAATTTTACCAGTTAGCAGCCAGCCACAGCCAGGGAGCCCCCTCGGAAACTGCGGGGGACCAGCTCGAGGGCCCGGAAGGCCCTCCCGGGCGCAGGTTCGAGGTCCCCGCCCCGAGCGCTCCGCGGGGCCCCGCCCGGCTCCGGTCCGAGGGGCGCTGCCGGGGAGGAGCTCCGCGGAGGGGAGCGCGCCAACCGGGAAGGCGGGACGCGACGGGGTGCGGAGGCGCCGGGCGGCACCCGGCCACTGGACCAAGCGCGGGAAGCTGGCGGCGGGACCCGGTGCCCGGGAGGGAGCCGGCCCCGGCCCAGTAGCTAGGCCGACGGTGCCAGCGCTCAGCACGCCGGGAGCCGTAGTCCCCGCAGCCCGGCCCGCCCAGCCCACCCTCGGCCCCCGCCGTCGCAGCCCGGGTGGGAGGCACAGGCATCCACTCACCTCAGGACCCTCTTCGCCTGCCATGATTCCGGCCTTCCGGGCGCTCGGCGTGGACGAAGCAGGCCCTGACGCCCTCGGCCTGGACGCGGCGGCTCCCGCCTTTGCCGCCCCGCACCTCAGTTCGAGCTTTCGCGCCCAGCCGGAGCGGCGGCCCCACCCTCAGCGGTACGCACCAATCCGTAGGAGGCGTTCCAGGCGGGGCCCCGCCCCTTCCGGCCCACCAATCACAAAGCTCTCCTGGCCAGCTCCGCCGGCTGGATTGGCGGGCTGCTCAGCTCCCACCTGCTGAGCGGGGGAGGTGGAGGGTGCGGTGGCGGAAGAGCTGTCAGGTTTGCTGGTCTTGAGGGAAGGTCCCCCGCGACTGGTGGTCTTTGACCTTTGACCATTGCCGTGGTTCCACGACTCACCTCAGACACAAATCGAAGAGTGAGTCTTTCCGGAGGGAAGTGAGCTAGCAGGACGTCCTGGGTACTGGGGGGCGTCTGGTACCCGCATCCTTTCACACGGACCCCACAGAGGCCACCAACTCCGTCTTGAAGCAGCTAGCGCCTGTCCTCTTCCTGTACGGGACAGTCACCGTCCAACCTCACAGAGGCTGCTCAGAGGCCAAGAATGCCCACGGGTAATCTTGTCATTTTACTTCGGGCTTCATTGGAGGATGCAAAAGACCCCCATCTCCCTCCCTCCTGGGGGACTTTCTACCTGTTGGCAGGGCTGGAGTTAGATTCATCCTAGACCGTCGTTATCCCAGTTTTGCTGCCGCGCTGGTTATCTCTTTCTGCCCCTCCAGGTCTGTTCTGTCCTTTCTTTGCCGCCTTGGCGTCTCCACTTACTGAGCTCCCTTCCCGCTGGCCCTGCCTAGTGGGCCACCGTTGGTGCCTTACAGAGTTACTGTAAGGGCGGGCTCCGAGGGCGCCTGGAGAGACCTGCCTGGGATTTACCACCGCACTCCCGCCCCGCAGCTATGTCCACGGGGAGGGCGACCAGCTCAGCCTAGTGGGCCCAGGACTTTCCTGATTTTAGCCTTGAGAGTCCCCTATCTTAGAGCCAGCAGGTGGCATGGTAGGGCGCTGCACTGACAAATGGCCGATTACGGTTCAAGTCCTGGACCTGAACTTTCCACTTCCTCTCCTCTCTCTCTCTGGTCAAATTGAAAATTAAATTAAATTAAATAATTCCGTTGGGAAAAAAAAAGTCCCATATCTCAGAAACCTCTTCAATTATGGACATACCAGAATGGTTGATAACCCTATCCACCCACCTCCTCTTATTTCTAGCGGGGTTCAAATGGCAGCTCCCTTTCACCCTCATTGTTTCATCTCCTTAACACCACTCGGTCCACTTCTGCCCCCACCACCAAGATCCAATAGCCCACCTTCTCTTTTGAAGTCTCAGCTATCCATCTTTTCACCTACTTTACTATTAATGTCTCGTGTGTGTGTGTGTGTGTGTGTGTGTGTGTGTGTTTAATTGCCAGAGGGCACCTGCATTCACCCAAGCGAGACAGAAAGGGGGAAAGCGCCTCCTAATGGGACGTGATGACCCCACAACCCCTTGTCCTCCATTTCTCCAGCCTATCGGGATTTGGGGCACTTACGCACACGTACCCAGTGTGTTTTTCAAGTCAACGGGGCCAGGACTTGAACCACATAGTTGGCTATGTGAGATTCAGCTTCTTTAATCATCAGGTCACAGGGCGGGCCCTACTATTAATTTCTACATCGACAGTTCCCAAATTTACACCGTTAGCCCCGTCCCCTCATATTTGGAGGGCTAACACTTATTGGGGCTTGCTCTGTGACAGAAATAGTTGAAAAAGAATTTTGTAAGTTTTTTTTTTTGTTTTTTGTTTTTTTTTTTAAGAGAGGTTTTTGCTATAGGGCACATGCACTCACCAGAAAGACAGAGAGAGAGACAGAACGTGAGAAATCACCCCCCCAGGGGAGATGGCCACGCCCCAATCCCTTCTCCTCCATTTTCCTCTCGGGATCTAGGGCACACATACACACACACTCCCGGTGTGAGTTTAAGCCACCGGGTCTGGGCCTCGAACCACAGTCAGCTACATGGGAGTCCAGCAACATTACGCTAACTGCTGGTTCCTATATGCATTATCTTATTTATCTTTGGAGTTCTTATCCTTTGGAAAGACATTGCCTAAGCACCCTCTTCATTCTCCCTCCCTCCCCAGAAGTTACTTCTGCCTGATGTTTTATTTATTTATTTGTCCCTAACCTAACCCTAACCCGAAACTCCTGCCTGAAATTTTATTTATTATCTATTTGTCTGTTGTATCTCCAAGAAGACAGGCTCTTCATTTTCTTTGCCACTCACTATATCCTTACAACCCTGAGCGTGAGTCAGAGTGATCTAAAAGGATGATGAAAACACAGACTACTGGACCCCAGTCCAGAGCGTCTGGTTCAGTGTGTCTAAAGTGGGACACAAGAATGTGTATTCCTGCCAAATTCCTAGGTGGTATTTTTGCACTGCTGATCTGAAAACCATTCTTTGAGAACCAAGGGCTTAGATACTCCTGGCTCCTGGTAGAGAAATCAGTAGGTATTTATTGAAGTAATTAATTCATTCACTTGACAACTACATTATTCTTCTTGAACTCCCTCAGAAAATGAATAAATTAAAAAGTGTCCCTGACATTAATATTTCAGATCTGTTTGGAGAGCACCTCTTTATTTACAAGAGAAGCTAAGAGAAACAGCTCCAGTTTGGAAAATGCGTGGACAGGGGTGAGCTAGAAAAGGGAAACTTTTCATCCTTTTTTTTTTTTTAATTGAAGCAAAAGATACACAAAATTTACCATCTTAAACATTTTTTTCTCATTTGATAATGGCTCTTTTTGGGAGGGGTTAGGATTTTGCCATAGGGCATGTATGCTTGCCAGAGAGAGACAGAGATACAGAGAGGAAAAGTGAGAAATCACCCCGGGGCATGGCTGTGCTGCAATCCCTTCTCTTCCATTCTCCTCCCAGAATTTTGGGCACACACACACACACACACACACACACGTACCCAGTGTGATTTTTCAAGCCACCAGATTCAGGATTCGAATCGACCTGTGGGAGTTCAGCACCTTAACCGCCACACCACCTGCTGTCCCCTATCTTAAACATTTCTAAGTGTCCAGATCAGTGGTGTGAAGTACATTCACGTTGTCATACAGCCTCCAGAGCGCTTTCATCTTGCAAATCTGAAACTCTATGCCCTTAACAAATCCTCATTTCTCCCATCCCCAGGAAACCATTTATATTCTTTATTTTTTTTAAGAATTATTTTATTTGAGGACCAGAAGATAGTGTAATGGCTATGTCACAGGACTCCCATGTGGTCAACAGCAGTTCGAGTCCCGGACCCAGTGGCTTAAACTCACGCTGGGCGTGTGTGCGTGTGTGCCCAAGATCCCAAGAGGAGAATTGAGGAGAAGGGATTGCAGCGTGGCCATCCCCCCTGAGGGGTGATTTCTCACTTTCTGTCTCTCTGTCTCTCTCTTTCTGGCGAGTACACACACCCTATAGCAAAAACCTGCCCCCCGCAAAAGAATTATTTAATTTAATTTATTTATTTACTTTTTAAAATTTGACCAGAGAGGAACAGAGCGAGACAGCGAGAGCAAGTGAGAAAGTAAGCCACCAGGTCCAGGACTCGAACTGTAGTCAGCCATGTCATATTCCAGTGCCCCTAAACCACCATGGTACCTGCCGGCCCCAGGAAACTCTTTATATTCAATACATTGATGTGCACTAGTCTGAAATGAGTCTGTATTTAGAACTAGCAATCTCAGTTATTTTCAGTTTTGATGAATGGCTCCATGATCCATCACTCACCAACCCAGAAACCTGTCCCTTGTCCCTTAAGTGCAGTCACCTGACAAGCTGTGTCTGTGAAGTAGATGGATAGCAGGAACGCAAACATCTGGAGAGTTCACTTGACAGGGATGAGCCTGAAGCTGTCCCACAGATGGCTTTGTGCGATGAGGTAAGTCATTCCGCTTTTCAGAGCCTTGTTTTCCTTATTTGGAACTAGCAAACATCAGATCAGATTATTATTCCCAAATGGATTAAATCGGCAGAGCACCTGGAAATGTGGAATGCCGTAAGGAATATTTTGAGTACTGATGATCTTAATCTAGTCATATAAATTAGGATTAGTGGGATCATCCTCTCACACATGAATCAACATTACAAAGCGATTCTGGGCCTGGCTGGTGGCACAGTGGTTGGCATGGCTAGACCCCACATGGCTGACTGTGGTTCCAGTCCCAGACCCAAGAGGTTGAGCAACACACTGGGCACGTGTGTGTGTGTACCCCAAATCCTGAGAGAACTGGGGAGAAGGGATTGTGGTGTGGCCGTCCCCTGCCCCCCAGAGATTTCTCTCTCTTTCTCTCTGTCTCTGTCTCTCTTTCTCTCTCCAGTGAGTGTATGTGTCTATAGCAAACAAACAAACAAAAAAGCAATTCTGAGGCATTAGATGTTTGTGAAAAACTGAGCCATGGAATCTAACAGTGCTCAGCCCATTCCAAACTTTCATTTATTTTGTTTGCAGACAAACAAAAGTAGATTCCAAAGCTAAAAAAGTTTGGAAGGAGATAATTGACAAATTGTGTCTTCCATTTCTTTTTTTGCAAAATGAGATAGACTTCATGTTAGGTTTTTAGTATCACTCACTGTTCCTTTGAAGAAATTTTTGTCCTGAGCCTGTAAATCTTCATCCCTAAAGAGGCACTGCCACCATGTGGCAGGTCCTGGTAGTGTCAGTCCACCTGTTGCTGATTGCCACTCTTCCTAAAGCTCTTTTGGAGAAATGTGTTGGAGATCATTTTCAGACTTTTCAAAGACTTGTTTAAACTTCCCCTTGAAGGAGTGAAATGGTCACATCTCCCAGCGTATGACTTCAAAGACGATTCCTACAGTTGCGAAGCAGGAATTGCAGTGTGACCACACCCCAGCAGGGGGTGCTCACTTCCTCTCCCTCTTTGTCTCTGGGCAAGCGCACATGTCCTCAGGCAAACTGAAAAACTAAACTAAACTACTATGGTCTCCAATCAAAAACAGGGACCAGCAGGTGGTGTAATGGTTATGTTGCTGGACTCCCACGTAGCTGACCATGGTTCAAGTCCCGGACCCAGTGGTTTAACACTCATACTGGGCACATATGTGTGCATGCCTGAAATCCCAAGAGGAGTATTGGAGGAGAAGAGATTGCTGTGTGGCCATTTCCCCCGGTGGGTGTGTGTGTGTGTGATTTCTTGCTTTCTGTCTCTCTGTCTCTTCAGCAAGTGCTCACATCCTATAGCAAAAATCTCTCTAAAAAATGAAAAGAAGAAAAAAAAATATCAGGAACTTTTCCAAAAACAGAACATGCTCTACCAGCTATTCTGTGTGCAAAAGTTCTTTTACCACAACTTTGGATAACCCAAAATGCCTATATGGTACTTATCCAGCTCAGTCAACCTCAAATTAAACTTTTTTTTTTTTTTTTTAATTCTCTACAGGACATGTCCACTTGCTGGAGAGAGAGAGAGACAGGCAGACAGAGAGAGGGAGAAGGAAAATGAGAAAGCACCCTCCAGGGGTTAGGGCCACACTGCAGTCCCTTCTCCTTCATTCTCCTCTTCGAATTTTGGACACACATGTTCACATACCTGGTGTTGTTTTTTTTTTGTTTTTTGTTTTTTTTTTGAGAGGTTTTCGCTATAGGGCACGTGCGCTCGCCAGCCAGACAGAGACATAGAGACAGAAAGCGAGAAATCACCCCCCAGGGGGGATGGTCATGCCGCAATCCCTTCTCCTCCGTTCTCCTCTTGGGATCTTGGGCATGCACGCACACGCGCCCGGCGTGAGTTTTAAGCCACCGGGTCTGGGACGCGAACCGCGGTCGACTACGTGGGAGTCCAGTGACATAGCCATTACGCTAAGTGCTGGTTCCCCCTGGTGTGTTTTTCAAGCTGCCAGGTCTGGGACTTGAACCACTGAGTAGGCATGTGGGAATCCAGCTGTCTTAACCAGCATGCTGGTGGGCTGGCCCCAAGTTGACCACCTGTTTTTTAAATTATATATTTAATTTTGTTTATTCATTCATTTATTTTATTTTGATCAGAGAGAGAGAGAGGGAAAGCGAGAAAGCAAGCCACCAGGTCCGGGACTTGAACCATGGTTGGCTATGTGGGAGTTCAGCGCCCTTAACCACCACGCCACCTGCCAACCCCTTGGGCACCTATTTAAGTTTACGCTAACAGTTTTCTGGACTACAGGAAAGCAAACAAGCAGGTGCAGTATGAACGCTGTACACCCAGCCGTGGGTAGCTGTGCCTGAGGAGGCCTGGGGGAGACGACTCATGAACTGTGTTTCAAAGATGGACTGGGGTTGTTCAGGCTGGCCCGGGAGAAGGCATTCCAGGGATGTGTAGGAGCCTGCTGAAGCATGCCGCGTTTGGGGAGCTGAAAGTAGGTCAGGCCGGTGGGCGCAGGGGGTGTGGAGGGGCGGGGAGTGGCCAGAATGAAAGCTGGAAGTTAGACGGATACGAAGGCCTGGACTGTTGCACTAAGTTTAGTTTTCAGGCAGGACCAGCTGGGCAGTGGGGCACGGGGCGCGGGCCCGTTACAGAGGGTGGTGGGGTCAGACACATGCTTGAGAAAGATTGTCCCAGCAGCGAATGAAGGATGGATTGGAAGGGGATTAGCCCGGAGGCAGGAAGACCAGTTGTCTAAGTGGGAGATTATGAAAACTGAACTAGGTCAGTGCGAGAACAATGGAGCGGAGGGGATGAACTGGGGAAAAAAGGAAAAACTGACAGGGCTTTGATAACAAGAGGGGTGAGGGACATCTGGAGGGCCAGTGGAGTCCCTGTGACCCCAATGAGTGTCACACTTCTGGATTGACATGACAGAGGGTGCTGCCCTTCGCCAAAATTGAGAACACGTCCCGAGTGCCAAACACAGACTCAGCTTGGCATAACTTACTACGTAGAATAAGAAGTTTCCCTTCCTAGCTCACCCCGTCCACCTAGCGTCCAAACTGGACCTCTTCCTCTTAGCTCTTCAGGTGACTGAAGAGGTGCTCCCTGGGCCCAGCCCGCCTCTCCGTTCCGTGCTGGGTGCCCACACAGCACCCCGAACCCTAGCCCGGGACTTCTTGGAGTCCAGCCACATGTTTTCTCTTGAATTCCCCTTTCCTTTCTGGCTCCCTGCCCAGGGAAAATGTGTAAGACAAATCTCTTTGCCCTGCTGGATCGAATTTTTCTTAAAGAATTTTTGACTTATTATTTTTATTTTTAATTTGCTATAGTGCATGTGCACTCACCAGAGAGAGAGGGAAAGTGAGAAAGCAAGCCGCCAGGTCTGGGACTTGAACTGTAGCTCCTCATGTGGGACTCCAACACCTCAACCACCATGCCCCGCCACCTGCTGGCCCCTGGATTTAATTTGATTCTCAGGCTTTTTCCTTCAGTTTTTGTACAAACACCAAGTGTTGGGCCAGAGAGTGGCACGGCAGTAGTGGAATGCTCTGTGGGACTGGACCACATGGGAAGGTTGTGAGTTCGCATCCCAAGACCTCCCTGTGCACTCTGGGGACACACATGCCCATGCCAGTGGTCTGGGCTAGCTGAGGCTGAGGGTGAATAGCAGCACGGGCACCCCACTGAGGGTGACGGCCTGCCTCTCTCTCATGGAAGGAATGAATAAATAAACTAAACTGAGTGTCTTCACAGCGCTGCCCTCCCCTGAAGCCCTAAGAAACTTAAGGCTTGCTGCTGCAGGGAGTTTCTTTAGACCGCGGCTCCTCAACCCGGTCATTCGTACTTCAAGTGTATTTCGACCATGTCGGGGAGGATCAGTCCATGGACGTGAGTTTTGGGAAAAGAAATTCTACCCCAGAAGGACAAGGGGGCTCTGGTCCACTTGTGCTTTTAATTAAAGTTCAGCACCTGCAAGGCCAGCAGGTGGTGCGGACGTTAAGTCAGTGGATCCCTTGTGGCTGACTTCACAGTTCAAGTCCTGGACCTGGTGGCTTGGAAATCATACTGGGCACACGTATGTGCACGCCCCAAGTCCCGAGAGGAGAGTGGAGGAGAAGGGGTTGGGGTGCGACCATCCTCTCCGGGGGATGATCTCTCTGTCTCCACTGAGCGCACGTGCTTTATGGCAAAACTAAAAATAAAGTGTCCATCCCATGTTTATAGATGGCTAGTGCCTGACCCACGTCAGACACGTTGGGCAACACGATGGTACACAGGGGAGCAGGGAGCAGTCTCGCGGGAACGCGGGAACTGCAGTAGCTCCTGCAAGTACGACAGAATGTCGCTGGAGGGGGAGGAACACTTCCTCAGGCAGGAGGGCGTACAGGACAGACGCTTGTACCCACCGTGAGCCCGAAGGAAGGTTTCCGCGCTGGCTTTCCACCACAGGACCTATCGCGGTCGTCACAATGACCCAGACTCTGTTGCCATTTAGTGAGTGAAGTCAGTGTTGCTAAGTGTACTCCAGGAGAACGAGGTTTCTATGAGAAATATTGAAACAGGCAGAAAGGAACAAGAGGGGCCAGCAGGTGGCGTGGTGGTTTAGGTGCTGGATTCCCACACGGTCAACCGCAATTCTGGTCCCAGACCCGGAGATTTGAAAATCTTGCCAGGAGGGACCAGCAGTTAGTGTAATGGCTATGTCGCTGGACTTCCATGTAGTCGACCGCGGTTCACGTCCTGGACCCGGCGGCTTAAAACTCACACTGGAGTGTGTGCGTGCGTGCCCAAGATCCGGAGAGGAGAATGGAGGAGAAGGGACTGCGGCGTGACCATCCCCCCTGGGGGGTGATTTCTCGCTTTCTCTCTCTCTGTCTCTCTCTGGTTGGTTGGCGAAAACACGCGCCCTATAGCAAAAACCTCTCAAAAAAAAAAAAAAAAAAAGATATCAATGTTGTTGAGGGCCAGCCTACAGCATGGTGGTTAAGGTGTTTGGATCCACATGGTTAACTGTACATTCTGAGTCCCAAATCCAGCAGTTTGAGAAACACATTGGGCACATGTGTGTCTGTGCTCAAACTCCGAAAAGGAAGGAGAAATGGAGAAGGGATTGTGGTGTGACCATCCCCTGTGGGGGGTGCTTTCTCACTTTCTCTCTTTCTGCTTCTCTGTCTCTCTCTCTCTCACCAGCAAGCATGTGCACCCGGTAGCAAATTAAAAAAAAAAAAAATCATTGAATTAAATCTAACTCAATAACCATCTGCAGAGTGTCTCTGGAGCCTGCTTGTCTGCTAAAACGAGATATAGAGTAGGGCAAGTTACCCTTCTTTTAGGACAAAACAGCCACATAAATAAATAAATAGTAAAGCAGATTGTGGTGAGTGCTCCAGAAAATGGATCACAGAAGACCTCAAAAGTGAGGCACAAGAACTTCAGACTTGGGGCCAACCGGTGGTTAAGGCGCTGGACTCCCACATGGCTAACCGTGGTTCGAGTCCCAGACTTGGTGGCTTATTTTCTCTCTCTCTCTCTCTTCCCCCCCTCTAGTCAAATTAAAATAAATATATAAAGATAAATAAAGTAAATTTTAAAAGAAATAGCTTTAGATTTGATGTAATACAGTAATTTATTCACTCTGCAAACTTTCACTGAGTATTGTGGTAGATTGTTAGAATAATTTCAGCTGACCGTGTTCACTCCCTTTTTCAATATAATTCTGTTACACCTCCTACTTAATTCTTCCTCTCTCTCTCTCTCTCTCTCTCTCTCTCTCTCTCTCTTTTCTTTTTGAAAGATTTTTGCTACAGGGCACATGTACCACGGGAGAAACAGAAACAGACAGAAATCGAGAAATCACCCCCAGGAGGGATGGCCATGCCGCAATCCCTTCTTCAGTCTCTTTCCGGGATTTTGGACACGCATGCACTGGCACCCAGCGTGTCTCAAACCACTGGGTCTGGACCACATAGGAGTCCAGCGCCGTAACCACTACACCACCTCCTGCCCCATTCTTCATCTCTTCAATCTGAGCGGTACTTGTTACTTGGATTGATCAACAGAATGTAGTGAAAGTAACATTGTGCAGCTTCTGAAAGGAAGCCTTAAGAGATTTTGCAACTTTTATTTTCATCAACTTAGAATACTGCTTGTCACTTGTCACTATTTAACAAACCAAGTTAATCCCGAATGGAGACACCTGGCCAATAGCTCATTGCCCAACTTGACCATCTTCGACCACCCAGCCCCACTAATGAATGCAATATAATGATAATGAGTTAGCGTATGAGTGATTAAAGGCGAGACCAACTAAACCCAGCCAAATGAGAGAGTTGTGAGCCAATAAACGATTGTTGTTTTTTCCCCCCCTTTTTTTGGACAGGTGTTTTCTATATGGCACGTGTGCTCACCAGAAAGACAGAAAGACGGAGAGGTAGAAAGCAGGGGATGATCACGCCGTCATCTTTTCTCCTCCATCCTCCTCTCGGGATCCTGGGCAAGCACGCACACGTGCCCTGTGTGAGTTTAAGCCACTGGGTCTGGGACTCGAACTGCGGTCGACTCCAGCATGGAGCTGGCTCCATTAGCTTACACTGAAGTACCCCCAATGGCTCCAGAGTGGTTAGTGTCTGAGAAATTCCAAGCCAGTTACCATAAGAACCTCAGCTATTGGGCTGGCAGGCCGTGTGGCGGTTAAGGTGGATTAAGGTGCTTGACTCCCACAGGGTCGGCTGAGGTTCGAGTCCCAGACCTGGTGGCTTGCTTTCTCACTTTCCCTCTCTCTGTCTTTCTCTGGTCAAATTAAAATAATAATAACAATAAATAAAATAAACAATTATTAAAAAAGAACCTATTTTTTACCTCCAAATGACATTAGAAGGCTGTTAAATGTGAGTAATGTTAGATGTGGTTTTCAGGCTTGAATGAGTGGTGCTGAGATACGTGATTTCGCTAGAAGTGTAGTATTATGCAGACACCTCCACCCTTTCAAAACCAAAACACAGGAATGAGGTCTCAGCAACTAGATTGTCCAGAGTGGCAATCTGGACTACTGCTGCGGAGGGCCTGTCCTCTGAGTCTGACCAGGTGGCTGGATGACTCCTGTGCTGGAAGAGCGCCTTCTCTAAGGTAACCTTCACTCCAGGCGCTTGACCAAGTGCACGGAAAGCCCAAAGCCTGGAATTTCACAGGCTCACAGGCTGTGTGACCGCTTTTGCCTGCTCCTTAACCAACACAGGCTTTGGTCTGAGACCTGCTTTCCTTGCAACACACCACTTGGTAGTGAGTTTGGGGGAGAAGCTTGCAGCCCTCACTGCTGGAGGCTCCTGATATCTGCCCTCCGCCCTGCAAAATGAAGAAGAAAACAATAATAATATGGGTCCCATTATATATTTTTTAAAGAATTATTTCATTTAACTTTATTTATTCAAATTTGACCAGAGCAGGATAGAGAGAGAGAGAAAGAGAGAGAGAGAGAGAGAGAGAGAGAGAGAGAGAGAGAAAGTGAGAAAGCAAGCTGCCAGGTCCAGGATTCAAACCATGGTAGCCCAGGTGGGAGTCCAGCACCTTACCCACCACATCACCTGGGGGCCTCATATCTTTTAAAAATTTTAAAACATTTACCAGAGGGTGTATGCGCTCACAGGAGAGAGACAGAGGACAGAAGGGGGGGGGGGTGAGAAATCACTCCCCCATGCTATACATATGCATGTTCTTTCTTTTCCTCTTTCTTTCTAGATCTTTTTTTTTTCTTTTTTTGAAGAGGTTTTTGCTATAGGGCGCGTGCGCTTGCCAGCCAGACAGAGAGAGACAGAGAGATAGAAAGCGAGAAATCACCCCCCAGGGAGGATGGCCACGCCGCAATCCCTTCTCCTCCATTCTCCTCCTGGGATCTTGGGCACGCACGCACACGCGCCCGGCGTGAGTTTAAGCCACCGGGTCCGGGACTCGAACCGCGGTTGACTACGTGGGAGTCCAGCGACATAGCCATTACGCTAACTGCTGGTCCCTCTAGATCATTTTTGAAAAGGTCTTTTACGTTTATCCAGCCAGGTACCATTTCTGGTGCTCTTCATTTTTTCCCTGCAGATCTGGACTTGTATCTGGTATCCTTTCCCAGAAGTTTCTAGGACGTCTTTTAGCATTTCTTGTAATGCAGGTTTGCATGAAATGGATTTCCTCTGCCTTTGCCTACCTGCAAATGTTTTGTTTTTGTCTTCATTTTTGAAGGATATTTTTGGTTCTTTTCTTCTCGCATTCTGATCTCCATTTCTGAGAAGTTGTCCATCCTTCATATCATGCTGTCCTGCATGTAATAAGTCTAGTTTCTCCAGCTACTTTTTAAATGTTATTTTTATCTTTGGTTTTCAGTAGTTTGACTATGCCGTGTCTAGAGGTAGTTTTATACGTGTTTATCTTGCTGAGAGTTTGCTAAGCTTCTTGGATCTGTATGCTCCGTCTTTCATCTATTTTAGAAAAATCTCAGCCATTATCTCTTTAAATACCTCATTTGTGATTTTTCTCTCCTCTTTCCATCTGGGACTCCAATTAACATGGAGTTAGAACATTTGATATTGTCTCAGCTCTTGGGCGTGTTTCCGTACTGTCGCTCTGTTTTTCTCTTTGTGTCCCAGCTTGGGTGACTTACGCTGACCTGTCCCCGGGTGCGTTACTCCTCCCCTCTGCTCGGCCCAGCCTGCTGGACAGCCCATGGAGGACACCGCGCGTTCCTCAGACCTTATTCTTCATTTCTTGCACTTCCGTTTGGTTCTTTGTCGTAAGTTCCACTTCTCTGCTGAAATCCCCCATCTGTTCGTGCATTTTATCCACCTTTTCCACTAGAACCTTTCCATATTTATTACAGCTATTTTAAATGCCTTGTCTGATCATTTAAAACTGAGCTGTCACTTCATCTGCTTCTGGAACTATTTTCTCTCACAACCACTGGTCTTTATTTATTTATTTTTGGTTCTCTGTGTGTGTCGGTATTTTCTGTAATATGTCAGACACTTTGTGTAAAACAAAGCAGTGGTAGAAAACAACCGAGGGCAAAGGGAGGCCTCCTTTCTGTCAGCTCCCTCCCGCGGGGGAACCGGCCAGCGTGCCCTTGGGCTGAGCTGCGTCTCTGCTTCGTTGCAGCTTTAGTTAGATTCAGCTCACCTGTGGCTTCAAGTGCTTTGGGAGAGAATCAGGACTTTCCCATCTGCATGGTTTGGAATACATACCAGCAATGTTCTAATAAATTCCGTTTGTTTTAAAATGATTTGCCAGGGGCCATTAGGTGGCGTGGTGGTTAGGCCACTGGACTCCCATATGACCAACCACAGTTCATGTCCTGGACCTGATGACTTGCTTTCTCCATTTCCCTCTCTCTCTGGTCAAATTAAATAACAATAATAATAATAATACATTAAATTAAATTAATAATTCTTTAAAAAACGGAATAAAATAAAATTATTTTCTGGTCCAACTGGTGGCATGGTAGTTCAGGCAGTTAGATATCACAGGACTTACTAAAAGCTTTGGGTCCCAGACCCAGGGGCTTGAAAAACACATCAGGTGTGTGTGTGTACATGCCCCAAATCCTGAGTGAAGACTGCAGAAGAAGGAATTTTGGCATGGCCATTCCCCCCAGGGAGTGATTTCTCATATTCCCTCTCTCTGTCTCTTTCTGTCTCTCTCCAGCAAGCACACATGCGCTATGGCAAAAAAAAAAAAAAAAAAAAAAAAAAACCAATTATAAGAGGGGCCAGCAGGTGGTATGCTGGTTAAGGGCGCTGGACTCCCTCATGGCTGACTGCAGTTCGAGTCCTGGACCTGGCAGCTTGCTTTCTCACTTTCCCTCTCTCTCTTGTTCACTCTGTCCCTCTCTGGTCAAATTAAAAGAAAGGAAGGAAGGAAGGATTAAAAAAACCTTTAAATTTATTTCATGAAAGGACAGAGACAGAGAGAGAAAGGAGAAAGACAGGGGTGGGGGCTGTTGCAATCCCCCCCCAGCCTCAGTCAGCCTGGATTACAGGAACACTCCTGCCCAGAAAACTAGTGAGGTCTCCAGATAAGCCCAAGCCTTCCTGGTTTTGTAGTCTTGTCAACCACTGCGTAACTACGAGCAGAGTCTGGCCTGGCTGTGCCGCCACCCAGTCCCAGAAATCTCTTTTCCTCTTTTTCAAAATTTGCCATGGGGCACATGCACTCACCAGGGAGAGTGGGGATGGGTGGGTCAGAATGCACCCCCGGGGGGGGGGGGCACACTGCAGTCCTTCTCCATTCTCCCCTGGGGACTTGGGGCATGCACGTGCACAGGCCTGGTGCACGTTCCCGTCTCTGGGTCCAGGGCTTGAACTGCACAGTGGGCTGTGTGTGGTCCAGCTGCTTCACAGCCTCACTGGCGGCCCCAGAAAGCTCTTTGCTGCGTTACAGCTCAGCTGCCACGTTTGGGGACCATCTGAGATTTGCCCCTGGTTTTCTGTGCCTGGTATCTGCCTTCAGGCTGCTGTCCTGCCTCCAGCTTCTGCACGGTGGCTGTCTAGTTTTGGTTAAGGCCGCAGTGCCCCAGCTCAAAAACTGTTTTAGACGCATCCAGAAATAGCTTAAGATGAGACTCTTTCCTTTGTATCCCAAATAAGAGGAAAAAAAAAAAAGAATTAAATCTCACTATGGCCCCACAAACTCTGCCCATGGGAAAATAATGAAAATGATCGGAATAACCCTTCTACCTGTGTCAGCGCCCCAGACCCAGCGTTGAAGTACTCAAGAGTCCGCCGTGGGCGATAGTCACCCGCCTCGACGCCGCGACACTTACCCCAACCGGCTGTAGTCACCAGCCCTGTTACTCACCCCAATCAACTGTAGTCATCCACTCTGTCACTCACTCAACCACAGAACAGTCCTGGGGCCTAGGACTATTCATACGGTTGAAAACCTCCACTTTTAAACAGGTGGCTGAGATTGGTGAGAGTACCATTAAGATATGGCCTAAAAGTTAACTACAGGAAATGGCTGTAGAGAATAGCCTTTTACAGACCGCCAGCAGATGGCGCTGAGGTTAAGGCACGGAAGCCCACGTGGCCTACTGTGTGGTTTGCGCCCCAGACCTAGCAGCTTGAAGGATACACAGGAGGCCCTGTGAGGTCCCGCTGCCTTAACCACGCGTGTGTGTGCCCGAAATCCAAGAGAAGAGTAGAAGAGAAGGGCCTGTGGCTTGGTCATCCCCTCTGAGAGGTGCAGTCTCACTCCCCTCCCCCACGCTCACCTTGTTCTCTCCTGCGAGTGCGTGCACCCTAAAGCAAAAATTAATACAACAATTAAAATTAAAATAAAGGTATGTAAGCCTTTTTATTGGGGCTGGCAGGTGCTGTGGGGGTTGAGGTGCTGGGCTCTCACGGGGCCCACCACAGTTTGTATCCTGGACCTAGTGTCTTGCTTTCTAACTTTCCCTTTCTCTCTCTCTGTGTCTCTTCCTGGTCAAATTAGAAACAGAAATAATAATAGATAATATTAAATAAATAATTCTTTTTTTTTCATTTATTTATTTTTACATTTTTCCATAAACATTTGCTTTACATAGCAAAAAATTTTAGCTCATACTCCATAAATGGAGTAATTCTTGACAGTTTACAAACTTTCAAAATACTGAATTTTACAGATAATGTTCAAAATATGTCTTATAATTTTGCATAATTTTATAACTCTATAACAACAGAAGCAGTATTTTAAAAAATTTTTAAAAAGTCTTTTATTGGTTTCAGAGACTTGGTATCCTAAAATTTTCATCTGATGAATTAAAAGAAACAAAACAGATCTTAGCCCTCAGAAGGCAGGATCAGCGCTGGCCCCTTAGGGCCGTGGTTCATCACTGTGTGGAAGGGGCTGGATCCCGCGCAGCCAACCACAGTTGAACCCTGGCCCCAGTTCTTGAAAAACAGGCCGGCACAGGTGCACGCGTGCCCAGGGTCACAATGGGAAGGACGAGTGGCGGGAAGGGGATGGCGGCGTGACCAGTCCCCACTGGGGGCCACGCCCCCTCTGGCATTGAGGGAGAAAGAGGGCAGCCGGGGACCCAGCAGTCCCCTTCACCCGAGCCCTGTCTTCAGGTCGTCTGCGCTTTGGTCCTTCCCTCAGCAGCCCACGAGCAACGGCAGCGTACCGACCTCTCGGTGCTGCCGGAGATGACTCAGTGAGTTATTGCTTATTATGAGAGTTAATATTAAGTCACAATAGTACTTGGTTGTAAAAAGCATTGCAAAATGTGTTCAATTTTTATTCGCACCACCTTGGCAGATTCAGAAACACCAGGATGTGTGGACAATCGTACATGAAAATGTGTGGCCTGGATCACCCTCACCCCCCCTCACACATGCTCTCGACCCCAAGTCTCCAGATACTTCCCCCACATACGTGGAAGATGTCTTGGAGTCAAGTGGGAGTAGGGATCGCTCTCCCTCTTTCCCTTTCTTTTTGCCTCTCTCGTTCTCAGAAGTAATAAAATAAAAAAAGAAAGAAAGAATAGGAAAAGGAACTTGTCTGTAACATGGAGATTTCTTTTCCTAGCACCGTCGTATGTGCATCCCTGTGCGAAGATCTCGTGACACACCGGTCTCGGCGACAGGGACGCGTTAGCCTTAGCTGGCTCCTGGGGAAGTAGGAGATGCGTCCGTGGCCAGGGATGAAAGGTGGATGGATAGGCCAGGCAAAAGTATTCCTGGCCTTTTAGTCTCTGGGAAAAGGAAAACAAGGAATATTCTGGGACTCCAGCGACACCAAGAACTCCAGGCAATATCACGTCCACGTGGAAAAATTGGCATCTCTCCTGAAATTCTGGTCCCAGACCCTGGAACATTCTACACTTTCGATGTTTGTTAAGGAGGTTTGAACACATATGTTCGTCTCTTTCCTGGCGCCCCACAAAAAGGAGAGCAAATGAAGAGGGAAAAAAAAGACAGAATAAACCCACAAGGATAAAGAGAGTGGGAGAGGAGAGATGGGAGATGAGAAGACGGAAGCTACGTGGGAAAATGAGCAGTGCTGAGCGAGCTGCGTCCCCGTCTGCAGAGCCGTGCTGAGGAGCGAGTCACTTCCTGCCACAGAACTGCAGCTCAGCTCAAGTCCCCGTGCACCAGGAAGCCGGGAGGAAAGGTCCAGGGAGACAAAGGGCTGCAGGCGAGTCTCCACCAGGCTCAGCTGGCTTCCGGCCCTCTCCACAGCCTGGCCCCTGGTGGGCGACGGCTCTGTCCTGCCAGGAAGAACCAGAGAGGTGCCTTCGAGAAAAAGGAGAGTCGCTGGAAGCCTCTGTACTGGCCGATGCGGCCACAGCCCTCTCTGCCCACTCCCACCCTAGCCCTGCTGGTGGCTGGACTGTCTCCTCCCTAGGGGTGAAAATGGGGGATTCTCTGGAGAAACTGAACGGCCCCAGAGAAAATGACCTCAAACCTTCTATTGGAAAAGCCACCAAGTGTCAGACTCCATCAATGGCTACAAAAGTCAGACCGACCTGGCTGCTCGATGTCCATGGACAAACGGTCGTCAGTCACAGGGAAGGCTCTCCAAGAGGAAGGCAGGAGGACAGACAGGACGTGCAAGGACGGGGGCGCGGCCTCTGCTGGTGGGCTTTCCTATGCCCTTCTTCCTCAAGGTTTTCCCTGGCTTTCCTCGTTCCCTGGACCTTTGAGCGGTACAGCCCAGGGCCCATTCGAGGGCCCCTCTCCTCTCTGCATGTCCTCTTTTCGTGAGCTGGTCTGGCCCGGGGCTGTAAAATGACCGACGTGCTATCAAATCCCAGTGTGTATATATGTGTGTGCACACATATGTGTTTTTAGTTTTGCTATAGGACGCGTGTACTCGCCAGAGGGAGGGGACAGAAGAGGGAGAGAAAGTGAGAAATCAGCCTCCAAGGGGAGATGGCCAGGCCACAGTCCCTTCTCCTCCGTTTTCCTCTCGGAGAAAATCACACCTGCACCTGAGTGATTTTCAAGTTGCCAAGTCCGGGACTTGAACTGTGAAATTGGCCATGTGGGATCCAGCCACCCTAACCTCCATGCCACCTGCTACATGCCACCCCGTGTGGATTTTCAGACCAATCTCTCTCCCAATCTCTCTCAGGCCTACTTGGCCTTTCCACAGTGACCAAGCCGGCACCTCAAAACAAACACGTTCAAAACTTACTGCTGGGGCCGCCAGTGTTGTGGTTTGAGTTCTGGACTCTGCGACTTGAAAAGTACAAGGGCAAGCATGTGCGTGCGTGCCCAAAATCCCGAGGAAAAAGGGAGTAGAAGGGGTTGTGAGGCCGCCCGCCCTGGAGGGTGACTGCTTGCTTTCTCTCTCTCTGTCTCTCTCCAGCAAGTGCACAGACCCTAAAGCAAAGTTTTAAAAAATATTCTACCAATCTTCCCCAAATCTGTACCTGCCAAAGTCTTCCTCATCTTAATAAATGTCGACTTCATTATATTACAAATAATACATATTAATAAATATCTTTACAGGTGTTCAAGCAGACATTTGAGTTTCCTTCAAAGCAAACCATGACTGAAACACAGCAGGCACGTGCATGTGCGTGCCCAAGGTCCCGAGAAGAGGATGTAGGAGCAGGGACTGTGGCATGGCTGTCCTCCCTGGGGGGTAAGTTTTTGCTTTCTGCCTCTCTGTCTCTCTGTCTTTCCAGCAAGCACACGTACCCTAGAGCAAAAATCTCAAAAAAAATTTTTTTAATGTATCTATTTCTGGGGCCAGCAGATGGTGTGGTGGGCTCTCACATGGCCAATCACGGTTTGATTCTTGGACCCGGCGCCTTGAAAATCATGCGAGTGTGTGTGCGTGTGTACCCAAAATCCCAGGAGGAGAATGGAGAAGAGCTTGTGGCATGGCCATCCCCCCCCGCCAGGGGGTGATTTCTCACTTTCCCTCTCTCTGTCTCTGTCTCCCTCTAGTAAGCACACCTGCCCTGTGGCTAAAGACCTAGAAAAAATTACATATCTATTTTTTCCATGAGAGAGAGACAGAGAAAGAGAGAGAGACAGGCAGTCCAACAGGGTGCTCGCCACGGTCCGCTCCAGCCTCGGCCAGCCTGGACTGTGGGCACGGGCGCTTGTTTGCCCTGGTGTGCTCAGCACGGTCCTGCGCTGCGGGGCTCCCACGTGGGGCCAGGTGTTTCCACTGCACCCGCGCCTGCTGCAGCCCCTCGCAGGAGCTGCTGGAATGATAAGTGGGGCAAAAGGCAGACAGGCAGTGGGTGTTATTAAGCCAGTGACCACCGATTGCCTGGTGCTTACTCCTGCTGAGAAACCGTGCAAAACACGGGCCTCAGAACTACCCCACCTGAGGAAGAAGGAGGCTGGGCGTTTATCCACCGGCTCCTGAGAATCCCGGGGTGAGAGCTTCCCGGGGTGAGAGCTTCCCCTCGGCAGGTTAGTGTCGCAGCACTTCCCGTCTAAGGTAGCACCCCGAGGGTGGCTTTCTTTCGCATTCTGGTTATGGCCTCAGACACAGAAATGCAGATACCAGGGGCACTGACGCCTCTGAAATGGTCCTCAATGCTTTTCTCTTTTTCTTCCTTTCTATCCATCTATTCCTTCCTTCCTTCCTTCCTTCCTTCCTTCCTTCCTCTCTCTCTCTCTCTCTCTTTCTCTTTCTTTCTTCCTTTTTCTTTCTTTCTTTCTTTCTTTCTTTCTTTCTTTCTTTCTTTCTTTCTTTCTTTCTTTCTTTCTTTCTTTCTCTCTCTCTCTCTCTCTCTCTCTCTCTCTCTCTCTCCCTTCCTTCCTTCCTTCCTTCCTTCCTTTCTTTTTTTTCTTTCTTTTTGCCAGAAGGCAGGTGTGCATGTGTACCCAAAATCCCGAGAGGAGAATGGAGGAGAAGGGATTGTAGCGGGGCCATCCCCCGTGGGGGGGGTGGGGTGATTTCTCACTTCCTGTCTCTCTGTCTCTGTTTCTCCAATGAGTGCATGCACTCTATAGCAAAAATCTCTCTCTAAAAAAAGAAAGAAATGGAGGAGAGGGTTGTGGTGTGGTCGTGCTCGCCCGAGCAAGGTGGGGGCGGTGCCTTCCCCCCCTTTCTCTCTCTGTCCTGCTCTGGCGAACACACGCGCACTCCGGTAATCAGGACAGAGGAAAAAAGGAAGGAAAGAGGTCGGTCTATGGCGTGCGAGTAAGGCAAGTGGATCCCACATGGGTGAGGGTGGTTTGAGTCCTGGACTCGGCGACTTGAAAAATATCCTGGCATGTATACCCAAAATCCCAAAAGAAGGGAGAAATGGAGAAGGGATTGCGATGTGACCATCTCTCACGTAAAGCGCTTTCTCCCTCTCTCTCTCCCCATCTTTCTCCAGCTAGTGTACGTGCCCTCTGGCAAAATAAATAAAAAAAGAAAGAAAGAAAAAGAGAAGACTCTGAAATCAAGGTGTCAGCAGTGCCAAGCTCCCTCTGACATCTGTAAGGATATCCTTCCTGTTCCAGCAGCTTCCTGGGGTTTGCTGCAGTCCCTGGCATTCCTTGGCAATCACTGTCTTTCACAGAATCCGCCCCGTCTCTGCAGAGTATTCCCTGCATGTGCGTTTATATCTTGGTCCAACTGTCCTCTTTTTCTTTTTGAGAGGTTTTCGCTAGAGGGCGCTTGGGCTCGCCAGACAGACAGAGAGAGACAGAGAGACAGAAAGCAAGAAATCACCCCCCAGGGGGGATGGTCACGCCGCAATCCCTTCTCCTCCATTCTCCTCTCGGGATCTTGGGCACACACGCACACGCGCCTGGCGTGAGTTTTAAGCCACCGGGTCCGGGACGCGAACCACGGTCGACTACGTGGGAGTCCAGCGACATAGCCATTATGCTAACTGCTTGTTCCCTACTTTCCTCTTTTTATGAAGACATCAGTCATGTTAGAATAAGAACCACCCTAATGACCTCATTTTTAAAAAGAATTAATTTAGTTGTATTTATTATGTATATATGTGTGTGTGTGTGTGTGTGTGTGTGTGTGTGTGTATATATATATATATATATATATATATATATATATATATATATATAATTGTTTTGTTTTGTTTGACTGGAGAGAGAGAAAAAATAAGAAAGCAAACCGCCAGATCCGGGACTTGAACTGCAATCAGCCGTGTAGGAGTCCAGCACCCCAACCACCACACCACTTGCTGGCCCCTTCCTAATCATAACTTAACCACATCTGTAGAAACTCTGTTTTCAAATAAGATCACAATCCGAGGTACTGGGGCTAAGGCTTCAACATAGCTTTCTAGGGACATGACACTTTTACCTGCCCCATCATTTATTGTGGATTTTTTTTTTTAAACTTCACCGTCTGTAGTGTTCCTTTTAATCCTGTGGTGGACAATGGTCAAACAGAAGTGGAAATCTGTATACGAGGCCAGCATGTGGCCTGGTGGTTAAGTTACTGAATCCTGCATGGCCAAATGCGGTTCGAGTCCTGGACCTGGTAGCTTGAGAAACACACCAGGTGCATAGGCACATATGCCCAGAATCCTGAGAGGAGACTGGAGGAGAAGGGATTGCAGCATGGCTATCTCCTCCCCAGGGGGGGATTTCTCACTTTCCCTGTCTCTGTCTCTTTCTGTCTCTCTCCAGTGAGCACATGAGCCCTATGGCAAAAATCTTTAAAAAGGGGGAAAAGTCTGTATATCAATGTTGATACCCTCAGGCTCTGAGAATATCAGCAGGCAGGGCTAGATGGCTACACAGTGGCTGCACACGACAGTCTGCAAGGCAGTCCCACGTGGGAAGGTTCCCGGCTCGAGTCCAGAGACCTCCCTTGGTACACTGGGCACGTACTTTCCTGTGATTTGGGCTCGCTGAGGGCTGGGGGTGGCTTGAGGTGTCTCTCTTAGCTCATGGAGGAGATAAATAAACTTAAAAAAATATTAACGAACAGGTTTATATCTCCCAGTTTGGAAATTGGACAATCTTCCCTGTGGAAACTGATTAAGCCAAGAAAAAGCCTATGCACTGATATGAGGTCCTTCAGTGAATCACCTGAACAGGTCAGCTGTGAGTGAAGCCCACCGGAAATAACCCAGGCCTATAAATACAGACGTTCCAGTCACTTTTTTAATATCTCACTCTAAAATTGGAATGGATAATCAAAGATCAGCAGACGTTTAAGGAGAGCATCCATGAAAAATAGAGATCAAACCATACAAGGAAATCAGAGAGGAAGAATCAGTAAAACAAGAGGAAAAAACTTCCAAAACTGCAGTTGAGGGGCTGGCAGATGGTGTGGTGGTTAAGGGTGCTGGACTCCCATATGACTGGCTACCCCAGTTCGAGTCCCAGACCTGACAGCTTGCTTTCTCATTTTTCCTCAATTAAAATAAATAAAGTTAAATAAGGTATTTTTTTTTAAAAAACCTACACTTGAAATCTTCATAAAGCAAAGAATGTATTATATTCAGAAAGTAAGTTCATGAAACTCTAAAAGAGTGGTTGGAAGGTAAAGAACATAATAGCTGACATTTTAAAACTAGAATAAAAGTGTCAAAAGATACACTTGAAGACATTTCCTAGAGAGTAGGAAAAGAGATACAGAAAAGATAAGAAAATGAAGAATACCCATCAAGCAAGTTTAGTAACCAATTTATGGGAAATCCAGAAAGGGGAAAAAGAGAAAACAAAAGAAATTATTGAAGAAATAGTACCGGCTAGACTTCAGAACTTAAGAATTTTTAGGGAACTAACAGCGTAATGGCTATGTCGCTGGACTCCCACAAAGTCGACCGCGGTTCGCGTCCTGGACCTGGTGGCTTAAAACTCACACCAGGTGCGTGTGCGTGTGTGCCCAAGATCCTGAGAGGATAATGCAGGAGAAGGGATTGCGGCGTGGCCATCCCCCCTGGGGGGTGATTTCTTGCTTTCTGTCTCTATGTCTCTCTCTGTCTGTCCGGCGAGCGCACGCGCCCTATAGCAAAAACCTCTCAAAAATAAAAAGAATTTTTAGAATAAAAGGGTTTACTTAGTGAATGATGATTTTTTTAAAAACTCCACAGTCATGTATATTATTTTGGAATTTCAGAACACCAGGCATGAAGAGATGATTCTATTAAAAGTTCCAGAGAGGGAAAACAGGTCACAGAGAAAGGGCCGTGACTCGGAATGGCTTCAGCGCTCTTAGCAGCAGTCCTGGGACACGATGGAGAAGGCCTTCAATGTTCTGAAGGAAAACAATGTCTAACCCACAGTTCTGTCTCCACCAACAATCAGTCAAGAGCAAGAATATAATAAAGACATTTCTAAAATGAAAAGCATCAAAAAATAGATGACTGTCCTCGTACCCTTTTCCAGTAACTCCTGAGTGTGTGTTCCACAGAAATAAGGCAAGAGGAAGAGGGAATGTGGGATTTCATAAACACAGGTCCAACAGGGAGGTTAAGGAGGTTCCAGGGTGACCACGTGGGGCAGGCCAAGGCAGCTAGTCCAGATCGAAGATAGAGACCCAGAGAAGGTGCGTCCTCGAAAAAAATTGAATCTCTCATCCGTATGGTGTGGCTGGCCAAGGGGAAATAGTATGAAAAGGTTCGTTAATTTTATGGCATGTGAATTTCAACTCAATAAATTAATAATTTAAAAAGTATATCTTTTTTTATAAAATGTTTGCCAGAGGACACATGCGCTCACCAGAGAGTCAGAAAGAGAGGTGGACCAGCAGTTGGCATAATGGCTATGTCGCTGGACTCCCATGTAGTCGACTGCGGTTCACATCCTGGACCCGGTGGCTTAAAACTCACGCTGGGTGTGTGTGCGTGCGTGCCCAAGATCCCGAGAGGAGAATGGAGGAGAAGGGATTGTGGTGTGGGCATCCCCCCGGGAGGTGATTTCTCGCTTTCTGTCTCTCTGTCTCTCTGACTGTCTGGAGAGCACACACGCCCTATAGCAAAAAAAAAACTTTCAAAAAAAAAAAAAAAAGAGAGAGAGAGACAGGGCTGGCAGGTGGCAGTGTGGTGGTTAAAGACGCTGGGTTCCCCCATGGCCAACGGTGGTTTAAGTCCTGGACCTGGTGGCTTTCTTTCTCACTTTCCCTTTCTTTCTCTCTCTCTCTCTGGTCAAATTAAAAAATAATTATGATAAATAGAATTAAATAGATGAATAATAATTTTTTAAAAAGAGAGGGTAAGTAAGAAAGCACTGCCCATGGAGGATGGTCACATCTCAATCCCTTCTCCATTTCTTCCTCCTTTCAGGATTCTGGGCACACACACACACACACGTGTCCTGCATGTTTTTCAAGCTACTGGATCCAGGACTCAAACCACACAGTCAGCCACGTGGAATCTAGTTGCTTCAACCACCCTGCCACTGGCTGGCCCAAAAAGACATACTTTGTAAATGATGACACTGAACTATGCAAATGAAAATAAAGGAAATTATTAGCCAAAAAGTTAAACAAGAAAAGAAATATAATTAAAATAGGTAGGAAATTAGACCAATGTGTTAAAAAATAAGGTAAAAAATTTAAAAAGGTGATATAACTGAAATGGGAGAATAGAAAGAGAACAGAGTTAAATTCACATTCTTCTACAGTGACCATTACATAATCTTAGTGATTAATCAAATGGTAGTATAAACACATTTCTTCAAAATGTGGCAGTAAATTCCCCATAAAACATTAAAAATGATCAAAAACAGTTGCCTTTGGGGAGCAAGATGCTCAGATGAAGAAGTATGGGTCATTTATTTATTTATTTATTTTTAAATAATTATTTTTTATTTAATTTTATTTATTCATTCATTTATTTTAATTTGACCAGAGACAGAGAAAGAGAGAGAAAGAAAGTGAGAAAGCAAGTTGCCAGGTTCGGGACTCAAACCGTGGTCAGCCATGTGGGAGTGTCCAGCGCCTTAGCCACCATGCCACTTGCTGGTCCCAGTATGGATCATTTAAACGAGCGCGTACTACTTTGAGAAAAAAGGCTGTTCTAATTTCATTTATTTATTTATTTAAATAATTATTTTATTGAACTTTATTTATTTATTTACTTATTTTTTAATTTGACCAGAGAGGGACAGAGAGAAAGTGAGAAAATAAGTCATCAGGTTCGGGACTCGAGCTGTGGTCGACCATGTGGGAGTCCAGTGCCCCAACCACCATGCCACCTGCTGGCCCCATACTTATTTATTTTTGTTAGGGAGAGGTTTTTTTTGTTTTGTTTTGTTTTTGCTATAGGGTCCACGCACTTGCCAGAGAGAGAAAGAGATAGAGAGACAGAAAGTGAGAAGTCACTCCCCAGGGGGGTGACCATACTACAATACCTGCTCCTCCATTCTCCTCTTCAGATCTTGGGCACACACGCACACATGCCTGGTATGAGTTTTAAGCCACAAGGTCTGGAACTCGAACTATGGTCCACTATGTGGGAGTACAATGACATAACCATTATGCCATTCTCTGATCCCAGCTGTTCTGATCTTAAATAAGAAATTATGTGGAGGGGGACCAGCAGATGGTCTAATGGTTATGTTGCTGGACTTCCACGTAGTCAGTCGTGGCTACCCCAAGATCCTGAGAGGAGAATGGAGAAGGGATTGCGGTGTGGCCACCCCCCTGGGGAGTGATTCCACACTTTCTGTCTCTTTGTCTCCCTCTGTCTTTCTGGCAAGCACAGGTGCCCTACAACAAAAATCTCTGAAAAAAAAAAAAAAGAAATTATGTGGGATGTCTCTATTTTCCCATCTTTCTATAATTAATTACCTTAATTCTTACTTATTTCAGCTTCATTCAAATACTATATGAATGCAATACTATTAAACATTCCATGAAAACAAGAATATATACAAGAAAATGTCTGCAGATGCTCCTCAATTGATGGAAGGGTTATGTCCCAATAAACCCATCATAAATTGGAAGTATCATAATTCAAAAATGCATTTAATACACCTAACTACTGAACATCACAGCTTGGCCTAGCCTACCTTAAACATGCTCAGAACGTGTACATTAACCTACAGATCATCCAACACAAAGCATATTTTATGATTTAAGTGTTGAATACCTCATGTGATTTACTGAACTGTACAAAAAGTGAAAAACAAAATGGTTGTATGAATACTAGTAGGACAGTTCTTGCTGAATCCACAGCTTTCACACCATCACTGAGTCGAAAAATGCTAATTGCAACCATCAGGAGTCCAGACCATCTGTAGTCTCCCTCAGTCGCCTCCCAGTTTTCTCATCACAGGATCTTGGGGTAGCCACGGTTGACTGCATAGAAGTCCAGCAACATAACCATTAGACGATCTGCTGCCTCCCCCCACTATTAATGTGTACAGTCTGTGCCCTTTTTATATATGTTTATACTTGTGCATATATAAGTATATGCCAAATTCATACTAATAATAACATATTATACATTTTTTTGTATTTCTTTATTTTTGGCTATAAGGCAAGTGCGTTCACTGGAGAGACATAGAGACAGAGAGAGACAGAGAGAGGGAAAGTGAGAAATCACCTCCCGTGGGGATGATCACACTGCAACCCCTCTCCTTTCTTCTCCTCTCGGTATTTTGGGCATGCACGCATATGTGCCCTGTATGATTTTCAAGACACCAGCGTCTTAACTGCCATGCCACCTGCTGGCCCCTAAACTTAATATTCTACAACTGCACCCAGCCATGGTCGCACAGTGGGAGTGCAATGATCTGACATGCTGGAAGCATTCTGAGCCCTTTTTAAAGTGCTAAGCACTGTTAAAATGTTTCTCACTCATTACTTTCTTTAATCTTCTCATAACCCTCATATCTATTTTACAGCTGAGAAAGCTAAGATTCAGAAAGTTGTGATTACTATTCAAAGTCACATGGCTTATTAGAGAATTAAAATACAGAATTAAAATCTGAGGGCCCGCTGACGGTGTGGTGGTTAAGGTGGCTGGATCCCACATGACCACATGGCTTACACTGGGGATATGTATATGCATGCTGAGAGGAGAATGGAGGAGAAGTGATTTCAGCATTCATCCCCCTGGGGAATGTCTATCATTCTCTCACATGTGTGAGTGTCTGCACAAGTGCACACACCCTGTAGCAAATGTTTTTTTAAAAAGAAAGAAATAGAATTTGAATCCAAGTTTATTGCACTCTCTAACTAATTCCATTTATCTTGAGGAATAAAGATAAAAATCAATTGCCCTAGTTAAAAACTGTAGTAAAAATTGTCCCGACCCGGGGGGATAGTCGAACAGGTTTCCTGAGGGAAGGAGTGAGAGCTGGGACAAGCGGCGCAGTGTTACAACACGGAGACGACACAGTGTCTTCAGGGTCGTCCGTTTATTGTGGGCAGCATGGTACAGCACGGAGACGACGCAGTGTTACAACTCTTCAGGGTCGTGTTGTCTATTGTGAGCAGCACGTAGACGACATGATGTCACAGCTCTTTAGGGTCGTCCGGAGACGATGCAGTGTTACAACTCTTCAGGGTCTTCCAGATCGTTTGTAGACTATGCAGTGTCAGTTCTTCAGGGTCGTCTGTCGATTGTGGGCCAGGCATCATGGTTATATACATGCTGGTGGGCTGTGATTGGTTGTAAAAGGTGGGTTATGATTGGTTGTAAAAGGTGGGTTATGATTGGTTGCTTTTGGACCAATCATGAGGTGCCGGATATGCAAATCTGAGGGATTCTAGTGGCCAATCAGAGCAAGGTTTCAAAGGTCAGGTTTTTTGAAGGGAACCAATTGTGGCCTTTGGCATTGTGTAATTGTTTGCTTTCTGAGAAACCAGCAATATTCGCTGGTGCGCAGCCTCCCACAGAAATAAAGACTGAATGTAAAAGAAACATATTCATCACTTTTTTTGTCAACTGATGCATTGTCCTTGCCAGCTATGCCATTTCATTAATAGAGATGGTAAGATCAAATACAGCTGACAGCCTATTCTTTGTCCCTAGGCCATGAATATGTACAAAGTAGCCCACAAAAATACAAAAGAGGGCCACTTCTATTCAATGTTGTGCTTGAGATTCTAGCCAGAATAATAAGCAAGAAAACAAAAGAAAAAAGTCCATATTAAAAAGGAAGAAATGAAACTATCTCTGTTTGCAGATGACATAATTTTAAATATAGAAAATGCTAAAGAATCCACATGTACACATACAAAACTGTTAGGAGGTAATAAGTCAGTTTAGTTAGTTGCAGATATGACTTTAATACAAAAATCAGTGGTATACATTAATAATGAACAATCTGAAAATGAAATTAAGAATATAACTCCATTTACAATAGCATAAAAAATACTAAAATGCTTCAAAGTAAATTTAACCAAAATAGTGGCTGCTTTTTATGTATTGGAAATTATGAAACATTGTTGAAAAAAAAACCAGTTAAATAAATAGAAAGATATCCCATGTTCATGGATTGGAATATTTAATATTAAATATTAAGATGGAGGGGCCAGCAGGTGGCATGGTGGTTAAGGGTGCTGGACTCTCACATGGCCAAGCGCAGTTCAAGTCCCAGAACTGGTGGCTTGCTTTCTCACTTTTCCTCTCTCTTTCTCTCACTCTGTCCCTCTCTAGTCAAATTAAAATAAATAAATAAATAAATAAAGTTTAAAAAAATTTTGAATATATTATTAAGATGGCAATACTTCCCAAATTGATCTACAGATCCAATGCATCCCCTATCAGAATTCTGCCTTTTTTACAGAAATGAACAAGCTGATCTTAAAATGATAATAAGGGGCCAGCAGGTTAGGTAGTGGTTAAGGTGCTAGACTCCCACATGGTCGACCACAGTTCGAGACCCAGACCCGGCAGCTTGAAACTCCTACCAGGCGCATTTGTGTGTGTGCTCAAAATCCTGCAAGAAGGGATTGTGGCATGACAATCCCTCTCTGGGGGTTATTTCTCACTGTCTGTCTCTCTCTCTGTCTCTCCATGAGCGCATGTGCTCTGTAGGCAAAAATCTCTCAAAAAACAAAACAAAAGAAAATCATACAGAAATGCCAGACACCCAGAATAGCCAAAACCACTTTGAAGAATAAAGGCTTACACTTTCTGTTTTCAAAATTTACCACAAAGTCAGCCAGCAGGGCCTGGTGATTAAGGTGCTAGATCCTACATGGACCCTGCAGCTTGAAAAACACACCAGGAACACGTGTGCATATGTGTCCAAAATCCCAAGAGGAGAATGGAGGAGAAGGGACTGTGGCATGGCCATCCCTCCTTGGGAGTGATTTCCTCAGTTTCCTCTCTCTGTCCCTTTCCAGTGAGTGTGCATGCCCCATAGCACAGAAAAAGAAAAAAGAAAGAAAAATTATCACAAAGTTATAATAATCAAGACAGTGTAATACTGGCATATGGACAAAAACAGGATTGAGGGACCAGCAGATGGTGTAATGGTTACATTGCTGGACTCCCACATAGCTAACCATGGTTTGAGTCCCAGACCTAAGGGTTTGAAACTTGCCCAAAATCCCAAGAGGATAGTGGAGGAGAAAGCATTGTGGTGTGTCCTTCTTCCCTGGGAGGTAATTTCTCACTTTCTGTCTCTCTGGCAAGTGCACATGCCCTAATAGCAAAAATCTCTAAAAAAAAAAAAAAAAAAAAAAGAAAGAAAGAAAGAAACAAAGTAGGATTGATAGAATTATGAGACCAGAAATAAACCCTTACATGTATATTCAACTGATTTTTTACAAGGATGCTAGATCATATGTAACGGATCAATTTCAACAAATGCTGCTTGGACAACTGGGTATTCTGATGCAAAAAGAAAAAGAATTTGAACCTCTACCTTATGCCATATACAAAAATTACCTTGAAATGGATCAAAGACCTAAAGGCAAGAACTAAAACTATAAAAATCTTAGACGACAACATAGGAATAGATAATCATGACTTTGGATTAGGTTTCTTAGTTATGATAACAAAAAAGGCACAAGTGAGGCCAGCCTGTGGCATGGTGGTTAAGGAGGCTGGATCCCACATGACCAACTGCATGGTTTGGGTCCTGGACCTGACAACTGGAGAAACATGCCAGGACCATGTGCAAGTGATCCCAAAATCCCAACAGGAAAGTGGAGAAGGGATTGCAGTGTGGCCATCTCCCCTGGGGTGGAGAGGCGCTTTCTCTCTCTCTCTCTCTCTCTCTCTGGCAGTTAAAAAAATTAAACACACACAAAGAAAGACAAGCATCCAAAGACAAAAATAGATAAATTGGACTTGATCTAAATGAGAAACTTTGGTGCTTCAAAAGACACCATAAAGAAGGTGAAATACCTTATAAAGTGGAAAAATGTTTTACAAATCGTATATCTGATAAGGGACTTGAACATAAGATGTATAAAGGACATCTATAATTCAATACTAAAAGAAGAGAAATAGGGGCCAGCAGGTGGCATGGTGTTAAAGGCACTGGACTCCCACATGGCCAACCATGGTTCAAGTCCTGGACCTGGCAGGTTGCTTTCTCACTTTCCCTCTCTGTCTCTCTCTGCTCGAACTGGAAAACAATAAAGTTAAATAAAATAATTTTTTTTTAAAAGGAAGATCCAGTTTTTTGGTGTGTGTATGTGGTATTTAAATAGAATCTTGCCATCTTGTCATCCTCCTGCCTCAGCCTCCTGAGTAGCCGGGACTACAGGCATGCCATCACCATGCCTAGACTTTTAGGCTGGGCCAGGAATAGGATCCAGACCTCCCATGTGGCCTCAACCCACCAAACAGCAGCAGCTGGCCATGGCAGCTTGCTGTGTGAAACCCAGCTTCTAAGAGGACAGGTGATTGGAACAGACACTTTTCCCAAGAAAATACACAGACATAAGCACATAAATAGATACTCAGCATCATTAGTCCTTGAAGAAATGCAAACCAAAACCGAAATGAGATACTACTCACAAAGATGTCTATAACTTCTTTAAAAGATCTTAAAAAATAGGGCCAGTCTGTGGTGTGGTTAAAGCGGCCGACAGCACAGTCTGAGTCTCAGACCTGGCGGCATGAAAGGCATGCTGGACACACGTGCATGTGTGCCCAGAATCCCGAGAGGAAAGTGGAGAAGGGGTCACAGCATGCCGTTCCCTTCAAGGAAGCGATTCCTCACTTTCTCTCTTTCTGCCTCTCTTTGATGAGCCTGCATGCCATATAGAAAACAAACTTTTTTTTTTAAAGAACTCATTCATTTATTTTAATTTGACCAGAGAGAGAGAGAGAGAGAGAGAGAGAGAGAGAGAGAGAGAAAGTGAGAAAGCAAGTCACCAGGTCCGGGACTCGGACAGTGGTTGGCCATGTGGGAGTGTCCAGCACCTCAACCACCATGCCACCTGCTGGTCCCCCAATTTTTTAACTTAATGTAATTTAATTTTTTTACACTTAAAGTATACATTTATTTTTGTACAAAAACTTTTTTTGAAATTCATACATAGTTTTCCCATTACACATATTTCTATGAGTTTTCTTTCTGAAACTTTTTAAAATTAATTAATTTACATTCATTCCCTGAGCATCGTCATAGCATACAAAATGTGATTTCCCATCCAGAATATACTGCATCGTGGCTTAATCATTCATGTTATTGTCAATAATTTTCCATTTCTAGTTTTATATGTATGTGTATATATACATATACATACATATATATATATATATATATATTTTTTTTTTTTGGAGAGGTTTTTCGCTATAGGGCGCTTGCGCTCGCCAGACAGACAGAGAGAGACATAGAGACAGAAAGCGAGAAATCACCCCCCAGGGGGGATGGTCACGCCGCAATCCCTTCTCCTCCATTCTCCTCTCGGGATCTTGGGCACGCACGCACACGCGCCCGGCGTGAGTTGTAAGCCACCGGGTCCGAGACGCGAACCGCGGTCGACTACGTGGGAGTCCAGCGACATAGCCATTACGCTAACTGCTGGTTCCCCATATATTTTTTTAATTATTTTTTTACCCCTATTTCTGACCCTCTGCCATTTCCCACCCTCCTCCTACACTATCTCTGGTGTTCACAGTTGTTTTCCATTCCTTTCCCCCCACATTTTATTGATCACAAAATTTCTTAAATAAGTGTATGCATGCCCAAAATCCCAACAGGATGGAGAAATGGAGAAGACAGGATTGCAGCATGACCACACCCCACTGAGGGATGCTTTCTTTCCCTCTTCCTCTCTTTCTTTCTCATTCTGGTGAGTGCATGCACCCTCTGACAATGAAAAAAGAAAATCAAGGGACCAGCAGTTAGTGTAATGGCTATGTTGCTGGACTCCCACGTAGTCGACCGCGGTTCGCGTCCACGACCCAGTGGCTTAAACTCACGCCAGGCGCGTGTGCGTGCGTGCCCAAGATCCCGAGAGGAGAACGGAGGAGAAGGGATTGCGGCATGGTCATCCCCCCTGGGGGGGTGATTTCTCGCTGTCTCTCTGTCTCTCTCTGTCTGTCTGGCGAGCGCACGTGCCCTATAGCAAAAACCTCTCCAAAAAGAAAAAAGAGGCTGCCAATGGAGTAGGGGCAGGTGGGCAGAAATTTCATTTAGATGCCAGGAAGTGGCCCTTGGCAAGATGGGCTCAACACGCATCCCAGTTCCCCTTAGCCAGAGTGGCTTCACTTCAGCTTTTGCTGATGATTTTTGTCTGGGGTTTACCAGCCAAAAATAAAGTGAAAGTCCCTGGCCCAACTGGTCAACCACAAAGACGCTCCTCCTGAACTGAGCTCCGGGCTTTGAGGGAGGCTGCTATGAGGAGAAGCTGGGGAGGCAGAGCACCACGGAGACCAGGAGCCCAGACAAGGGCGGGAGGGCCACAGCGGCACTGATGGCTGGGGCCCTGCCTTTTGGCACAGTGTCTGGTAGTGAGGCTCCCCCGGCACAGCCTGGCCTCAGGGGAGTACTGACACATTCAAGAGGTTCTGTCTCCTTCGTGAGCCTTGACCTAGCATGTTTTCTGTGCCTGCTGCCACTCCCAGGTGGATGAGCCAGGTCCAGGCCTCGGGTGGCTCAGGCACAAACAGGACGTAAATGTGCTCATTCCCAAGGGCTCTGATCTCCTCTCCGAGCTCAGTGAGCTCTTGAGCTCACTGTCGTCCAAGGGATAGCAAGACCGCAGTGGGAAGCAGAGACATTGCAGTACGGCTTCCAGCTGGGGGATCAGTGGGAAGAAAGGAGAACTAGTAGTTATCGGGCATTTACTTACTCAGTGCCAGACACACAGGAGCCCGCACACACACGACTTAGCTTCCTCCTGGAGACATCTTTGAGCAGTAGGCAAAGGTACTTAGAGCTAGTGCTGGGAATCAGGATTTGAACCCAAGACCTTCTGATTCAAAAACCTATGCTCTCTAGAGCTGGCACTTCCCTCAGAGGTTCTCAGCTAGCATCCTCCAATGAGCCATTTCTAGTTCACTGTTTACACATTTGCCTGCTTTTTTTTTTTGGAGAGGTTTTTGCTATAGGGCGCATGCGCTCACCAGACAGACACAGAGAGACAGAAAGTGAGAAATCACCCCCCGGGGGGATGGCCACGCGGCAATCCCTTCTCCTCCATTCTCCTCTCGGGAATTTGGGCACGCACGCACACGCGCCCAGCGTGCGTTTAAGTCACCGGGTCCAGGACACGAACCGCGGTCGACTACATGGGAGTCCAGCAACATAGCCATTACGCTAACTGCTGGTCCCTGCATTTGCCTGCTTATTCATTCATTCCATAAAATTTCTCAAAATAGACATGTGGGGCTTGGTAGGTTGTTACACAACAGAAACACACACCTGAATACCTGAGTAGGGCATGAGGCCTGCCCTCTAGGAGTTACAACACAGGGACCAGCAGTTAGTGTAATGGCTATGTCGCTGGACTCCCACGTAGTCGACCGTGGTACAAGTCCTGGACCCAGCAGCTTAAACTCATACCAGGCACGTGTGCGTGCGTGCCCAGGATTCTGAGAGGAGAATGGAGGAGAAGGGATTGTGGAGTGGTCATCCCCCCTGGGGGGGGGGGATGATTTCTCACTTTCTGTCTTTCTGTCTCGCTCTCTCTGTCTTTCTGGCAAACGCATGTACCCTATAGCAAAAACCTCTTCAAAAAGAGAGGGGAAAAAAAAAAAAGGAGTTACAGTACAGTGGGAGCCGGGCCTGCACTGAGACACAGGACCAGGAGCTGAGTTATACCGCCAAGGGGCTCCTTGGTGGTTTGGCGAGATGGCAAGTGGTTTTAGAATGTACGTAAGAATTCAGGGTTTGGTGCAATGAAGCAAATGCATTGCCGGTTCTCTGCTCCTCCCTGTCTTCGTCTGGAGACGGGAGGCGTATAGAAGAGTGAGCGAATGAGTAGCCGCTTCAGAGAGAACTGAAGGGGAAGTGCTATTCTGGGCCATGACTCTTAGCCACAGCAGGAAGTGGAGGGAGGGCTTGCCAAACAGGCTGGAGGTGGGGGAGTTTACTGGGGACAGAACCTTGGTTGGGAGAGCTCTGGGGAAGGGGGCGGTGGGTGCCTGAGTGGGAGTGGGGTTTCGGAATGAGGATGACAATGAACAGAGTGGTCGAGAACAATGGGGCCGAGAGACACGAGTGAGCCCCTGGGGTCCCGACTGCAAATGTGGGTAACTATTAATATGCTCACACTCGGGGTTCTCAGGCGAGTGGTAGCATTAGTTACAGTCCAGGGACCAAGCTGTGGTCTCTACTCATGATACCAAATAGAAGACAGAGAAAAGGAGTTAGGAAGTGGGTTACCAGGCTATTTGAGCCAGCAGCGGTGCTTAAACTGTGGGAGGAACTCGGTCTGGGGTGGGGGAAAAGGGAGGCGGCTGACTAGGTTCAACTCGAAAGCTGACCTCGTGGGTTTCCTTCTGCTCTTGGCTGTACACCATGGCGCATCTATGCCGCGCTCTCCCCTCTGAACTGCCCGGCCGGTTACTGTTGCCGGCTAGCACCCAGTGAGAGAGTGGTGTGGATTAGTGTGATATGGTATCAGTACAGCAGGATCTCCTCACGAGGTTCAAAGTGCCAGGGCCACAGCCGGCCAAGGACGAATCAGCCAGTCTTGCGTGCAAGATTTTGAACTCCAATTTTTCTGTGCTCCTCTGTGGCGGCATCTAACGCAGGGCCTGACAGCTTCCTGGCACTTCTGTTTCCGCATCTGCACAAATGTCTTCTAGTGAAGATAAATGACGGTGTGACAGCCAGAATACAGCCCCTGGCCACAGTGTGACTCCAGCGCAAAATCACGGCTCTCTGACTGCACAGGGCAGGTACTGGGGTGAGCATCTTACCGCACATGCTACTGTGAAGTCTCCCTCAGTTCCCGCCGGATTCCTGCCCCCCTGTTCCCTGTAGAGTGTGACTGTGCTTACAGACAGGGTCTTTGAAGACGCAGTTAAGGCAAAATGAAGTCATTAGGGTCGACCCTAACTCACTACGACCGCCCTTGCAAAATGTGGACACGGGCAGGTGCAGAGGGAAGACCACGTGAAGACACCACCGTGTAGAACTGATGGCGAGGACTCAGAAGAAACTAACCGGGCCGACACCTTCGTCTGGGACCCGCAGCCTCCAGTTCTGGGCAGGGACACCTCTCTGCCGTGGGAGCGACCCAGTGCGTGTCCGCCGTCAGGAGGGCCCTCGCTAAGTACGACACAGCCGTGCCTTTTAACCGGTGGACGGCGGGCTGTCTGGTTCTCGGGCTGTTGCCCCATTTCCAACTCCAAGCCCGAACTGCAAACCCTGTGAGCCTGCCCCGCGCCTTGGGGGCGTTGCTCGCGGCTCCGGGCTGCCAGAGCGAGGGCACCCACTGAAGCACGCCCTTCTCACACTCCGGGGAGTGCTGCGCGGAGGGCACGCCCGAGGGGCTGCAGGGAGGGGAGGGCAGGGCGTGCGGGTCGGCGGCAGGCGTGGCGGGGTGAGCCTGGAGCTCCTGGGCCCGGGAGAGACGGAGGAGGCCCGCGAGCGGGGAGGGAGGCCGGCCGAGCCCCGGGACACCGTCCACGCCGAAGTGGGGAACGGCGCCTGCAGCTCCGCCGCGCCCGGACCAGACCCCGGGCGGGTCACCGCGCATCCGGACGCCCCGGGGCTGCACTCACCCCCAGAGCGGCGGGCCCGGGGCGGCCCCTCGGACAGCCAGGGTACAACTGGCCGGCGGGCGCGTGCCCGCCACGTCCTCCGGGCACTGCCCCCTCCAGGCGCGCGCCCGTCCCCCCGCCCCCGCCCGCGCCCCGCCGGGCTCCCAGGACCCCCGCGCCCGGGGCCGCGCACGCCCCCCCGCCCGCCGGGACCCCGAGCCGCGCGCGCCCGCGCCCCCTCCCCGCCCGGCGGGCGCGCGCTGCTCCCGCTCCCGCTCCCGCTCCCGCTCCCGCTGGCAGCGGCGGCGGCGGGGATTGTTTTTGTTGTCGCTGAGGCCGGAAGAGCCGCGGGAACCGGGTCCCTGCTCCCGGGCCGGCCCCGCCGCCGCCCCCTGCCCAGCGCCCGCGTCTCCGCGGCGCCCCCCCAGCGCCAATATTCCGGAGATCCAGCGTTACGCGGCGGCGGCGGGGCCCGGAGCGGGAGGCGCCGGGGACCGGGGCGAGGCGGCCCCCGCCGCCACCATGGAGGCGCTGGGACCCGGTGAGGAGCGCGCCGGAGCCGGGGCGGGACCCGGGGCGCGGGGCGGGTGGGACCGTCGCTGCCCGGGGCGGCCGGGCCTCGGGGGAGGGGACCCGCTGCACGGCGGACCGAGCTGACCCGGGCCTCGGGGGCGGGGACCGCGCCCCAGCCTGGAGTCCTGGGCAGGAGCTGAATCTCTGAGGGAGGAAGGCCCAGGAAGGGTAGGGGAGACCTGACTCCCCTCGGGAGGTGAGCTGTGCGCCCGGGTCCTGGCCAGGCTAGTTTGGGCCTCGGGAAGGACGATCAGCGCCCGGTGCGCGGAGGCCTGGCCAGACCAGAAAGCTGCCACCTACGACCTGGGTATTCCTGCTCTAGGGCAGCAGCCCTGTTTTTCTTTGCACTGGCAGGAGGTCCAGAGCCCTTCAATGAAGGAGAACTTCCCCAAACACCTCTCAAGATCTCTGAGGGCCAAGGGGCAAAACGCCCACCGTTTCTTCCCGGCTCCCGAAGTCTCGTAGAACACGGGCTGGTGCCGCTCTCTGTCAGTCTGCGTGTCAGCCCGAGTGGCCTGGGCTAGCCCTCGAGTGACAGGGGAGTTCTCAGCCGGTCCTCTCCTGCACAGGCTTCCATGTCCCGAGCTCTCTTCTAATTGGGTTATGAGTGGTTAAGGACCCAATGAAGGAGTGTGTTTGGGAAGCTGTAATTAGCTGTGGATAGGAATGGCCTCTGGTTATCTTCCTCCCTCTGCCCAAACCACAGGAACCATTCCACGCTGGCCCAGAGGCCCTGCAGATGGGAGCCTGGGGCTCTCACCTCCATCCCCGACTCTCCCTTTCTTAGCCAAGACATCAGACACCTGGTGCCACCAGGCCATGGCTGGGACCCAGTGAGGAGGACCCTCAGTCAGTCGGGGCCTGGATGAGACCCGGCGCCTGGCAGGGGAGACTGTTCCTAGTGTCTTGGCTAAGAAAAGCAGAGTTTAGGGACTGCAAGAACTAACTTTACTACTCAGACCTTTTCTACAGAGTGGACTTAGTTTAGACTATTTCCTTTTTTTTTTTTTTTAAGTGCATGGAAAATTCAGTTTACCATTTGAGTTTGGAAGCGTTGTAGGTTTGTTTACTTAGACTGGAACGTATTTGCGGGGTCAGCAGGTGGAGTGATGATTGGGGTGCTGGACCCTCACCTGACCGACTGTGGTTGAATTCTGGACCTGGCGGCTTGCTTTCTCTCTCTCTCTCTCTCTCTCTCTCTGGTAAGCATGCGAGCCCTATAGCAAGTTAAAAATAATAATAAACGAAATTAAATAATTCTTTTTTTAAAAAAAGAACTTGCTTGCATACTTGAGTGATTAAACTCCAGTGAATTTGCTGCTTAAAGTATTTTTTAAAAGCCTTCATAGCCAAGTTTCATATGCCTTTAAAAAACAAATTGGTTTGTCATATTAAGACTGTTTGATAAACCTCCATGTCTTATGCCAGGTTGTTTCAGTGATATCTCCCAGCGAAAGACACAATCAGGACTTTAGGAATGTCACAGACTTCTGTTCCAATCCAGTCTAGTAATTTAATAATTGTATGACCCTGGGCAAACTATTTAATTCCTTTGAACTTTCATTTCCTCATCTTAAAATGAGGATAATAATAATTAGGTGCTGCAAGATTGTTGTGAGAATGAAGTGAGATAATGTATGTGACAGGTCTTGTTAGAGACACTCAACAAATGTTTCTTCCCTCTCAAGAGTAACTAGTCATTGAAGCAACTGTTGCGTTTATGAGCTGATATGGAAAGAGACTGTGCACAAGGTGAATTTCATGGAAGGGTGAGCCTGGTAGTGTTAGCAACTGCCCAAAGACGTTTTTGCTTTAATTTTAGCTATTGTAGGTCTGAGGACTTATCATTGATCACCTAAGATTGTTCAGCTTGTGGAAAATGAATTCTCAGTAACCACATTTATAAGTTATTTCTATTGAGAGGAGTATTTTTCCATCTGCTATCTAATAAACTCCTTTTTTGGTATTGCAGTACCTTGGAAACCCAATTAATAAGAAGCTGCTGGCTGAGTCTTGAATCAGAACAATGGGAATTGATGGTCTTGGGGGACATTTCATCCGGGCTGTTTTGGAACAGAAACATCCGTGCTTCTCTGTTGGCGCACATCTAAACCTAATGCTCTCTGCCCTTCTCAGCTGAACAGTCACTGAATCATCTTAGTTTTTGCCCTGCCCCACTCTCCCCTGCTCCAACACTGGGATTCAGTTTCTGATGGTAACTTAGAATGAACTAGATTTCCATTTCTTTTGATAATATTGTTATCACCTGCCTTTGCAGTGCTTTATCATTTGGAAAGTGCTTTCATATCTATTAGCTCATGGGATCCCCTGGGAGGGGTAGTCAAGGTAGTGTTTATTCCCATTTTTATATACGAGGAAGGTGAGGTTCAGGAAGCATGAATGACTTCCTTGAGTTCTCAAGGCTAAGTGGCGAGTTGAGAACCAGAGTCTAGATCATCTGACTCCTAATTTAATGCCTTTTACTTAAGGTTGTCCTCCTTATGCTCATCAAGTCAGAGTTGGTTCCTTTTCAGAGAGTGGAACTTTTTGATGTATTCCTAAATCTTGGGATGGCCCCCGAGCCAGGACCTTTGGGACCATGAGCACTAACTATACCATCTATGCAAGTGCAGTCATAGCAGCTCACACTTGCAAGTCCTTCCGCACACACCATTTTATGGACTCCTCACACTGTCCTTATGAGACAGGTGCTGTGTTATCACACACATCCCTGTTTTGTAGATGAGGAAAGTGAGGCCTAGCGAGGCCAAGAAACTGGCCCAAAGCCGTACAGCTGGGGGTGGTGAAGGGAGGACTGGAAGCCGGGTAGTCGGATTCAGAGACTCAGCCACTGTGTTTCACCGCTTCATTACGGAGGCTGTGTGCGAAATTCAAAGAAACCAGCGTTTGAAATGGGAACTTTTAGAATATGGCTTCTAAAGAAATGTTTTAAACTTATTTAAATAAATGATCACTGGGCCAGCAGGTGGTGTGGTGGTTGAAGCGCTGGACTCCCACCTGGTGATCATGGTTTGAGTCCTGGACTTGGCAGCATAAAAATCACACTGGCGTGTGTGTGTGTGTGTGTGTGTGTGTGTCTGTGTCCAAAATCCCAGGAGGAAAAAGGAAGAGAAGGGAATGCAGTGCACCCATCCCTCCTGGAGTGATTTCTCACGGCCTCTCTTGGCAAGAGCATGAGCCCTGTGGCAAAAACCTTAAAAAAGAGAAAGAAAAGCAATGATGACTCACCTTCAAACTTTTCTCTTTTGACAAGGAAAAGAGACACATATGATATTTACTTTTCTCCGTTTCTTAATCCCTTTTCTTTCTATCCCTCTGCCTCTGCCCCTTTGACATCAAGTACTTCAGAGATACCATAGGACCGTGGAATGCCCTGAGGAAGAAAAGGCAGTAGACTAGGAGTCAGGAGATCTGTACTCCAGGCACTGTTTAAAAATCCAAGCTGGGACCAGCAGTTAGCGTAATGGCTACGTCGCTGGACTCCCACGTAGTTGACCGTGGTTCCAGTACTGGGCCCAGTGGCTTCAGGATCATGCCAGGTGCGTGTGCCCATGTGCCCAAAATCCCAGGAGGAGAATGGAGAAGTGATCACAACATGGCCACATCCCCGGGGGGTGACTTCTCACTGTCTGTCTCTCTATCTTTCTCTGTCTCTCCAGCAAACACACATGCCCTATAGCAGAAATCTCTCTAAAAAATTTAATAATGCTAAATAAATAAAAATCCAAACTGTGAGTCCTTAGGTAAGTCATTTGATCCAAATTTTTGTTTCCAAATTATGATTATAAAGCTGAATTTCTTCCAGGTTTTGATATTTCTGTTACTTACATGTATCTTGAAATACACAGGGCTCACTTACCTATATGGTTTACCTGGGTTAATTCAGTCCACCTATCACCTCTGCTGTTATTTATGATTTATTTCTTACCTTGTTCATGTTACCACACTCAGAGTAGACTCCCTGTACCTCTGAAGCGGAACTCAGCTCCATGCAATCATACTATTTTTAGTGTAAGTTACGTGCTTTTGCTCAATTCTTGTATAGTAGGGACAACTAGGTTTCTGTTTAATTTGTATCTGAGATCATTAGTACTATTCAGTTCAGCATTTATTTTTATTTTTATTTTTTAGAGGTTTTTGCTACAGGGCATGTGCACTCACCAGACAGACAGAGACAGAGAGATAGAAAGCGAGAAATTACCCCCCAGAGGGGGTGGCCACGCCGCAATCCCTTCTCCTCCATTCTCCTCTTGGGATCTTGGGCACACACGCACACGCGCCCGGCGTGAGTTTTAAGCCACCAGGTCTGAGACTCAAACCGCGGTCGACTACGTGGGAGTCCAGCGACATAGCCATTACGCTAACTGCTGGTCCCTAGTTCAGCATTGATTGAATTCTTTCTTTTTAAGGAATGATTTATTTAATTCCATTTGTTGCTGTTATTGTTATTCTTATTGTTGTTGTTATTATTTTAATTTGACCAGAGGGAGAAAGGGAAAATGAGAAAGCAGGCCATCAGGTCCAGGACCCACATCGTGGTTGGCCGTTTGGGAGTCCAACACCTCACCTGCCATGCCACCGGCTGGCCCCTTTATTGAATTTTTACAACATACTCTCTGTTGAATTAGGTGTTGAATTATGCACTGAGGGTCTGTTTCTTCTGAGAGTTTACAGTCTAGTGGAGGAGACAGAGTAATTTAATAAATAGTTTCTCATCCCAGTGCTAAGTGCTCCCCTACATAGAGAGAGAGTCTTGGGAACACAGAAGATGGATCCTCCAGTTGGAAGAATCAAGAAAAGCTTCCCCAAGAGGTCGCACACACCTGAACTGAGATTTGAGGGATAAGTAAAAGTTAGGGGAAGAATGGGCGATGAATTTAATGTGTAAAAAGATTTTCAACACAGGGCCAGCTGTGGCATGGTGGTTAAGCCATGGATCTTCCATGGCCCATTGCACAGTTCAAATCCCAGACCCAGTGGCTGAAAAACATGCCAGATGCTTGTCTGTGTCAAAAAAATCCCAAGAAGAGGATGGAGGAGAAGAGATTGCAGTGTGGCCACCCCCCGTGGCTTTCTGAGTGCATGTGCCCTATGGCAAAAAATAGAAAATAAAGATTTTCAGTACTTTGAACTATTAGTGGATGATGACCTGTCAACGTAAATGTCATGCAGACTGTCTCTGGTTTTCCTAAGTGAGGCTAGACAGCTTTTTCCTTCAAAGTTTTCTCTCCTTCAGCAACTGTCTTTGTTGCCAGTGAAATGCCGTGGAAGTCAGAGAACTTGTCGTTTCCACTGTGACAGCAGTCTACTTTGCTCAACACCTCTTCATAGAAAAGATGTTTGTTCTGTAGGCCAGTGGCCACTAGTTAAGTTTTTTCTAGCCAAGTATCTCCTAAAACTGTGTGCCACAAAATCCTTTCTTGGTGATTATTAATACATGTTAGTTTTTGTTTGTTTGTTTTTGTTTGTTTGTTTGTTTTTTAGAGTGAGATGTTTGCTACAGGGCACATGTGCTCACTGGAAAGACACAGAGAGACAGAGACAGAAAGTGAGAAATCACTCCCTGAAGGGGAAGGCCATGTTCTAATCCCTTCTTCATTCTCCTCTCAGGCTTTTGGGTGCGCACGCACACACACCTGGCGTGAGTTTCAAGCCTCAGCTCCAGGATTAGAACTGCAGTTCAGCCACGTGGAAGTCTAGTGATGTAACCATTACACCATCTGCTGGTCCCTCAATGTTAGATTTAAAAAAAAAAAAAAAGAAAGAAATTTTTATTTTATTTTATTTATCATTATTATTATTTAAATTTTGTTATAGGACATGTGTGCTCACCAGAGAGAGAGAGAGAGAGTGGAAAAGCAAGCTGCCTGGTCCGGGACTTGAACCATGATTAGCCATGTGGGAGTCCAGCCTTAACCGCCACATCATCTGTTGGCCCAATAGATGTTAGATTTTTAAAAAGAGAATTTTGTAGAAAAGTAGGTTGGGTAAATAATGGTTTATTTCTTACACGGTATTTTAGAGATTCTGGTATGATCATACACATTGGAATTTTAAGAAAGGAGAGAGTATGTGCGGGTTCTTTTTTCTTTTTAAGAGGGATTTTTTTGCTGTAGCGCATGTGAGCTCGATGGAGAGACAGAGAGACAGAAAATGAGCAATCACCCCACAGAGGGGATGACCACGCTGCAATTCCCTTCTCCATTCTCCTCTGGGAATTCGAGCGCACGCACACACACACACACACACACACACACACACACACCCTGCATGAGTTTCAAGCCACCTGGTCCAGGACTCAAGCCACAGTTGGCCATGTGGGAGTCCAGCAGTGTAACCATTATGCCATCTGCTGGTCCCTATGCAAAGGTTCTAAAGGGTTCTTTAACTTATGGAATCTTTTATTTCTGTGGACTGGCTTGTGAACCATCAATGAAATAATCTGGAAACACTTAGACCAGGGTTTCTGAACCTCAGCACTACTGATATTTTGGATGGGATGATTTTTCTTTTTTTCAGTTTTAGTTTAGTTTAGTTTAGTTTAGTTTAGTTTAGTTTTGTTTTTAAACAGGTCACATGCACCCTCCAGGGAGAGAGAGAGAGAAAGTGGAAAAGCACCCCCAGCAAGGGCCACCCTAGAATCCCTTCTCTTCTCCTCTCGAGACTTTGAGCATGCATGCACACATGCCTGGTGTGTTTGTCTTTATCTCTCTCTCTCTCTCTCTCTTTCTTTCTTTCTTTCAAAGAATTTTCTTATTTAATTTTATTTATTTATTTTAACTTGACCAGAAAGGGACAGAGAGAGAGAGAGAGGGAAAGTGAGAAAGCAACCTGCCAGGTCTGGGCCTCGAACCACGGTCGGCCATATGGGAGTACAGTGTCCCTAACTGCCGTACCATCTGCCAGCCCCGCCTGCTGTGTTTTTCAAGCAGCCTGGTCTAGGACTCAAAGCACACAGTCGGCCACGTGGGATCCAGCGCCTTACCCACCATTGCCATTGGTCAGCCCTGAACTGGAAACTGCCGTGACGGGCTGTACTGTTTATTGGAGAATGCTTAGCAGTATCCTTCACCCCTACCCACTGTATCCTGGTGTAGTTATGAAAAACAATAGGGACAAGCAGTTAGCATAATGGCTATGTCGCTGGACTCCCATGTAGTCAACCGTGGTTCGAGTCCTGGACCTGGTGGCTTAAACTCACGCCGGGAGCCTGTGTGTGCGTGCCCAAGATCCTGAGAGGAGAATGGAGGAAAAGGGATTGTGGCGTGGCCATTCCCCCTGGGGGGTGATTTCTCGCTTTCTGTCTCTCTCTGTCTTTCTGGCAAGTGCACGCCCTATAGCAAAAAAATTCTCAAAAAAAAAAAAAAAAAGGAAAAGAAAAATGATAATGTTGCCAAATGTTTCCTGGTAGATAAACTCTCCCCCAGGTCAAGAACCACTGGTCTAGACTGCATTCCTTCAAGGGAGAGTCTCTGCCTTCTTCCTGAATCCATAATATAGATTATACACACAATAAATGAATAAATGGTTGTTGAGTAGAAAAACTAGATCTTATGACCAGGAAATCTCAGATTTTCCAAATTCTAAAAATACTAGATTATAGATTAAAAAAAAAAAGGTCTTGCAATTTTGATATTGTTTCACTGTCAAAATTTAGCATATCGGACTGGCAAGTGGCATAGGGGTTAGGGGTGCTGGACTCCCACATGGCTGACCACAGTTCGAGTACCAGACCTGGTGACTTGCTTTCTCACTTCCATCTCTCTCACTCTGTCCCTCTCTGGTCAAATCAAGTAAGTAAGTCAATAAATAAATCCTAAATAAAATACTTTTAAAAATTAAGCGTATGAATTGCTCAGTATAGCTGCTACCTAATCTGTCTGTATAATTAATGTAGGCTCATTTACGGGGGTTCATGGATCATCTTCAACTGGGGTAATAGTCCCCAGAGTTTAGAGCTAGTTTTATTTATTTATTTTTAAAGAATTATTTTATCTAACTTTATTTATTTATTTATTTATTTATTTATTTATTTTAATTCAACCAGACAGGGACAGAGTGAGAGAGAGAGAGAAAGTGAGAAAGCAAGCCTCCAGGTCTGGGACTCGAACTGCAGTCAGCCATGTGGGAGTGCAGCACCTCCAACCACCTTGCCACCTGCCAGCCCCAATTTATTATTATTTTAAAATTTGCTTCAGGGCACATACCCTCACCAGAAAGAGAGACAGAGACAGGGCAAGTAGAAAGCAAGCTGCCAGATCTGGGACTCGAACCACAGTTGACATGTGGGAGTCTAGCACCTTAACCACCATGCCACCTGCTATTATTGTCAGTCTCATTTTGATGTTTCCTTATTCAAAAAGATAGCAACATGGCAAATGATCAATATTTAGAAATCTTGAGAATCTTAAGTTAAAAGACACCCAAGGGGACAGCATGTGGCACGGAGATTAAGATGCTGAATCCAGAACCAGCAGGTGGCATGAGGGCTAAGGCGCTGGACACACCCATGTGGCTGACCACAGTTCAAGTCCTGGTCCTGGAGGCTTGTTTTGTCACTTTCCTCTTTCTCTCTCTCTCTGTGTTTTTTCTCTGGTCGAATTAAAAACTAAATGAATGAACAAATAAAATAAAATAAATATATATTTATAAAAGATACTGGACACTACATTGCCAGCTGTACAGTTCAAGTCCTGGACCTGACAGCTTGAAAATCACTCTGAGAGTGTGTGTGTGTGTGTGTGTGTGTGTGTGGCGCGCACCCAAAATCCTGAAGGAGACTGGTGGAAAAGGGATTGTGGTGTGACCATTCCCCCAGGAGATGCCTTCTCACTTTCCTTTTGTGTTTCTTTGCTTCTCTCTGGCAAGTGCACAGGCCCTAGAGCAAAAAACTAAAAAAACAAAACAAAAACAAAACCCCTGAAACTCCATATACCAGCACACATTAAGTGACTAGTAAGATCTTTAGGCCAGCCTGATGGACTAGTAGCTCCGGAGACCCGATCCCACGTGGCCAGCCATGGTTGGAGTCTCAACCCCAGGGACGTAAAAAGCACACTGGACATCTGTGTGTGTGTCCCCTAAATCCCAACAGGGTGGACAAAAAGAGGAGGGACTACGGTGTAACCATGCCGCATGGGGTGCTTTCTTCTTTTCCCTTCTTTCTCTCTTTTGGGCTCTGGCGAGCACACATGCCCTCTGGCAGTGAAAAAAGAAAAACAAGGGACCAGCAGTTAGCGTAATGGCTATGTCGCTGGACTCCCACGTAGTCGACCGCAGTTCAAGTCCCGGACCCGGTGGCTTAAACTCACGCCGGGTGCGTGTGCGTGCGTGCCCAAGATCCCGAGAGGAGAATGGAGGAGAAGGGATTGCGGCGTGGCCATCCCCCCTGGGGGGTGATTTCCTGCTTTCTATCTCTCTGTCTCTCTCTGTCTGTCTGGCGAGCGCACGCGCCCTATAGCAAAAACCTCTCCAAAAAAAAAGAAAAAAAAAAAAAAAGAAAAAAAAAACAAAGAAGGATCTCAATCATTGTAGTTAATCATCAGGCCAATCGGTGGTGTGGAATTTAAGGCACTGGAGCCCACGTGGTTGGCCTCACTGTTCAAATCCTGGACCTGTGGCTTGAGAATGACACCAAGCATGTATGCATGCATGTCCAAAGTTCCGAGAAGAGACTGGAGGAGGATGAATTGCTGCGTGACCACCCCCCGGGGGGGTGATTTCTCACTTTCCCTCCTTCACTTTCTCTGGGGGATGCACGCATCCTATAGCAAAGAGAATAACAACAAAAAAGTCATTACCCTGCAAGTGAAACGAACCCTTTATGGCCGAATAGCACAGCAAATGTTTTTGTCATCTCTTTAGGACCTCCAGCCAACCTGTTTCAACCGCCTCGTCGTCCTGGCCTTGGCACTGTTGGGAAACCAATTCGACTTTTAGCCAATCATTTTCAGATTCAGATTCCTAAAATAGATGTGTATCACTATGATGTGGATATCAAACCAGAAAAACGACCTCGTAGAGTCAACAGGTAAGGATTAAAACAAGTAGAAGTCTGTATATTCAAATGCATAAAATGTATTTACTACATATCATGTTCTCTAAATTCTTTCATATGTACACTTAAAAAAAAAAAAAAAAACCTGGTGGCCGGCTGGTGGCTGATTGTTAGAGTCGCTGGACTCACACATGGTCGACTGCGGTTCAAGTCCTAAACCTGGCAGCTTGTTTTCTCACTTTCTCTCTCTCTCTCACTCACTCTGTTCCTCTCTGGCCAAATTAAAATAAATAAATAAAGTTAAATAAAATAATTATTTTAAAATAAATAAATAAATAAATAAATAAATAAATAACTGATAGTGGGTCAGCAGGTGACTAGGTGGTTAAGGTGCTGGATCCCACATGGCTGACTCTATGGCTTGAGTTCCAGACCTAGCAGCTTAGGGAACATGCTAGGCACATGTGTGTGCATGCCCAGAGTCCCCAGAGGAGAACAGAGGAGAGGTGATTGCAGTATGACCGTCTCTAGGGGGGCGATTTCACAATTTCTCCTTCTCTCTGTCTCTCTATAGCGAGCACATTCATCTTATAGCAGGAATCTAAGAGAAAAAACAACAAAAAAAGAGGATAGTACTTTCCTTAAGAATAAGTTCGCTGTCTCACACTTGTCCTTCACAGACTCTAGCAGAGTGCTGTATATATTGTTGGTCAATTAGCACATGTAAAAGAAAGGTCACTCTTCCATTGACTAAAAGTAGGAGAAATTTATAAAAATAGAAGACCTTAGTGACTGAGAAACAGTTACTGAAAATTCAAGTTTAATTATTAAATGTTGGCATTCGGAGAAATGTATAAATCTATAGATGTATAAAGACCGAAGATTCCTCCTGCAGTGTTAAAAAATGGGAGCTCGGGAGACCAGCAGTTAGTGTAATGGGTATGTCGCTGGACTCCCACATAGTCAACCGTGGTTCCAGTCCCGGACCCGGTGGCTTAAACTCACGCAGGGCGCGTGTGCGTGCGTGCCCAGGATACCGAGAGGAGAATGGAGGAGAAGGGATTGCGGCGTGGCCATCCCCTCTGGGGGGTGATTTCTCGCTTTCTATCTCTCTGTCTCTGTCTGTTTGGCAAGCACACGTGCCCTATAGTGAAAACCTCTCCAAAAAAAAAAGGGAGCTCAGGGGCTGGCAGGTGGTGCGGTGGTCAAGAGTGCTAGATTCCCACATGGCTGACTATGGTTCGAGTCCCGGACTTGGCAGCTTGCTTTTTCTCTCTCTCTCTCGTTCTGTCCCTCTCTGGTCAAATTAAAATAAATAAATTAATTAAATAAAATATAAAATAATTATTTAAAAACTTTTTTAAAAAAATAAAAACTGGGAGCTCAGAGGTTGGATGGTGGTTCAGTGGTAAAACACTGTGAGCTTGGCCCGCATGCGAGGGTTCCAGGTCCACGTCAGAGACCTCCCTGCATTCTCTGGCCATGTGCGTGCCCATGACCCAGGCTGGCCTAAGGCTGGAGGTGAGTGGGAACATTAGGACCCTGGTGGGGTAAAATCTCGCTGTCTTTTTTTCTTTCTTTTTTTTTTTTTTGAGAGGTTTTTGCTATAGGGCGTGTGCGCCTGCCAAAAAGACAGAGAGAAACAGAGAGACAGAAAGCGAGAAATCACCCCTCGGGGGAATGGCCATGCCACAATCCTTTCTCCTCCATTCTCCTCTCGGGATCTTGGGCACGCATGTGCGCCTGGCATGAGTTTAAGCTACCGGGTCCAGGACTCAAACTGTGGTCGACTACATGGGAGTCCAGCAATGCAGCCATTACACTATCTGCTGGTCCCTCTCACTGTTTTTTTTTTTTTTTATCTTTCTCACTCATGAAACCCACATGACCAACTGTGCAGTTCTAGTCCTGGACCCAGTGACTTGAAAATCACTCCAGGTGCATGTAGGTACATGCCCACAATCCCAGGAGGAGAATGGAGAAGAAGGGATTGCAGCCTGGCTAGCCGCTAGGAGTGATTTTTCACTTTCTTTCTCCCTCTTCCTCCCTTCCTCAGTCTCTCCCCACCCCCTGGCAACCACATGCACCCTATAGCAAAACCTTAAAAAGAGAAAGTTCCTGTCCTTGAGAAGGTCACCTTCCAATAGAGAAGCCGGAAAATAGATGAGTGAGCAGACAAAGCTATTATTGGTTAGTGACAAATCTGCAATGAAAACATTAAGCAGGCCTAGAAGACAGGAATGGGAATGGAGGTGAGCCACTGCGGGGCCAGGAGAGTATACATACAGGTATAATTTCCGGTTCTCCCCACACAGCTGCACACGTGTGATAGGCGGTGAGGGAGGAGAAACCGCAGAATGCCCCACCAAGCAGGCTTATGGGCAGTCAGACACATCTGCATTTATTCTGGCTTTTAGTAGACACAGCTAGGACCAAGTTAGTTTTTTGTTTGTTGTTGTTTGTAATTTGCCAGAGGGTACCTGTGCTTGCCAGAGAAAGAGAAAGTGAGAAAGCAACCCCCATGCGGGGTGGTCATGCCACGATCCTGTCTCCTCCTCCGCTCTCCCTTCGGGATTTGGGGCACATATACACACATACCTGGGGTATTTTTCAAGACACTGGTCCTTGGGACCAGCAGTTAGCGTAATGGCTATGTCGCTGGACTCCCATGTAGTCAACTGCGGTTCATGTCCCGGACCCGGTGGCTTAAAATTCACGCCGGGCGCGTGTGCGTGTGTGCCTAAGATCCTGAGAGGAGAATGGAAGAGAAGGGATTGTGGCGTGGCCATCCCCCCTGGGGGGTGATTTCTCGCTTTCTGTTTCTCTGTCTCTTTGTCTGTCTGGCGAGCGCACGCACCCTATGGCAAAAACCTCTCCAAAAAAAAAAAAAGAAAAAAGAAAAAGACACTGGTCCTGAACACAGACTGTGCAGTTGGCCATGTGGGACCCACCTCAACTACCACGTCACTAGCTGGCTCCTAAGTTAGAGTTTTAATGGATCGCTCTGGCTGCAGTTGCTGAAAATGGACCTTAGTGGTTAAGAGTGAAAAGCAGCGAAATCAGTTAGGAGACGCTTGTAATGATTCAGGTGAGAAATGATGGCGGCTTAGACATGGATAAGGGTTGGTGGTAAGTGGTCAGACTCTACAAATATTTTGAAAATAGTGTCGGTAAGATCTGCTGGCAGTTTGGACATGGAACGTGACAGGAAGGATAGAGGCGTGGTTAATTGCAAGGTTTTTGTCCTGAGCAAGTGGAAAAAGGAGTTGCAGTTTGTTCGATGAAGAAAACTATGAGGGAAGCCAACAGGAATGGCACAGTAGGACAGCTGCATGTTGAGGGTGTTAAGGCTGGGATGTCGGTTAGACATCCTTGTAGAGATTTGAGCAGGAAGTTGAACGTACGAGGTTGGATTAGGGGGCAGGTCCAGGCCGAAGACAAACGTCTGCCAGTGCTGAGCATGTTGGTGAGGAAGCCATGCAGCTAGATAAGGTCCCTGTAGGGGACAGCGTGGCTAGAGAGAGTAAGAACCTACGACTGAGCCCTAGGCACTCGGTACTCAACGACAAGTACCCACAGGGAGACTCCGTGGAGAGACCTCCTGGACAGGAGGAACCGGAGAGCGGGGCCCTGGAGGCAGGAAGACTGCATCTTCTACTCTGCGAGGAGCTTTGGATTTGGCATTGTGGTGCCCACTGGGGCACCTCGGGGACTAGTTTTGGTGGAGGAAGATGTCTTACTAGAGAAGCTTTAAGAGAGAAAGCAGAGCTAGCCTGCGGCTTGGTGGTTAAAGTAGCTGGATCGAACCCCAGATCCAGCAGCATGAAAAATACACCAGGGAGTGGGGTCCTGGCAGGTGGCGTGGTGCTTAAGGCACTGGACTCCCACATGGCCGACTGTGCAGTTTGAATCCGGATACAGTGGCTTGGAAACCACACCAGGCGTGTGTGTGTGTGCCCGAAGTCCTGACAGGAGAGTAGAGGAAAAGGGACGGCGGTGTGACCGTCCCCCCTGGGGAGTGATTTCTCACTTTCCCCCACTCTCTGTCTCTGTCTGGCAAGTGTACACACCTTATAGCAAAAAAGACTGATTTTTTTTTTGAGAGTTTTTTTTTTTTTTTCTTTTTGCTATAGGGCGCGTGCACTCGCCAGACAGACAGAGACAGAGAGACAGAAAGTGAGAAATCACCCCCGGAGGGATGGCCACGCCACAATCCGTTCTCCTCCGTTCTTCTCTCAGGATCTTGGGCATGCACGCACACGCGCCCGGCGTGAGTTTTAAGCCACCGGGTCCGGGACGTGAACCACGGTCGACTACGTGGGAGTCCAGCGACATAGCCATTAGGCTAACTGCTGGTCCCGAGACTGATTTTTTTTTTAATGCTAGAGGGTATGTGAGCTTACCAGAGAGAGAGGAAAATCCTCACAGCGTGGCCCCGCCACAATCCCTTCTTTTCCATTTCTCCATCCTGTCGATGTTTTGGACTTGCAAGCACATGTGCCCAGCAGGTTTTTCAAGCCACCAGGGCTGGGATTTGAACTACAGTTGGCCACATGGGCTCTGGCTTCCTTAACGACTAGGCTATGGGCCTGCCTTAAGTTAGAATTTTAAAGTGGGTAACCTGTGGTACCATATTCCCCACTGGACTTTCCCAGGCCCATGGTTTGGCTTATCCATGTGACTGTCGCATCACTCAGGTGTGGGGTGGTGCTCCAGCCAGTGGTGGGGTACCCCGGCTGTCAGGGCAGAGCTGTCACATTGCTCAGGTGTGGGGCGACGCTCTAGCCAGTGGTGGGGTATCCCAGGTCAGGGCAGAACTGTCACAACGCTCAGGTGTGGGGCGATGCTCTAGCCAGTGGTGGGGTATCCCAGATCAGGGCAGAGCTGTCGCATTGCTCAGGTGTGGGGCGACGCTCTAGCCAGTGGTGGGGTATCTCAGGTCAGGGCAGAGCTGTCACATCGCTAAGGTGTGGGGCGACGCTCTAGCCAGTGGTGGGGTATCCCAGATCAGGGCAGAGCTGTCACATCGCTCAGGTGTGGGGCGATGCTCTAGCCAGTGGTGGGGTATCTCAGGTCAGGGCAGAGCTGTCACATTGCTCAGGTGTGGGGCGACGCTCCAGCCAGTGGTGGGGTACCCCGGCTGTCAGGGCAGAGCTGTCTCACATGGAGCTCACTGAGCTTGGTCAGGCAAAGAACCTAACTCTTCACTGACTTGAGAATTCAAAAAGTTCACAGACCCAGAACTGTCCACTCCGTCAACTCTGTTCCGCAATTCCGTTCCCACTGCATTTGAGAACCGGCATTTCTCACCCAGCGGGATCCGACGCACAGGTCACAACACGCCGGGGAAGCTTTGCATGCTTGGTCGCGACTTTTCTTCTATTTTTTAGTGTGTTTTGTTTTGCTGTAAGGCACGCACTCACTGGAGAGGGACAGAAAGAGGGAAAGTGAGAAATCATCCCCACGGGGATGGCCACGCTGCAGTCTCTCCTCCCCTCTCCTCTCCTCTCCTCTCCTCTCCTCTCCTCTCCTCTCCTCTCCTCTCCTCTCCTCTCCTCTCAGGGTTGTGGGCACGTATGCACACCTGCCTGGCATGATTTTCAAGCTGCCGGATTTGGGACTCAAATTGCATGGTTAGCCATGTGGGATCCAGCTGCCTTAACCACATGTCACGGACTAGCCTGGGTTCTTTTTCTAAGACGATGTTTATCAGAGGACTTTGGGAAGAAGACTTGGAGAGGATGCTGTGAATGTTACACTGTCTTTCCTCTCAGTCTCTCTTCTCATCTCCTTGTTGCTACCTTTCGTTGACTATTTATTGTAGAGTTATTTATTATTTTATTCATTTATCATTAGTATTATTATTTTAAATTTTGCTATAGGGCACATGTTCTCACCAGAGAGAGAGAGAGAGAGAGAGAGAGAGAGAGAAAGCAAGCTGCCAGGACCGAGACTCAAACCACGGTTGGCCTTATGGGAGTCCAGCGCCTTCGTCACCACGCCACCTGCTGGCCCCAGTTAACTATTTTTTTAATTACTTGACTCAACTGTAACTTTAGCTCTTACTCTCCCCTAATAATACTGAACCGAGTTTAGACTATCTAGGTGTGGGGACCCTCTCCCTGCTGTTCCCCGTTTCGTAAAGCTAAGTGTCACTGTCTCCATTACTGTTAAGGGAGGTGGTAGACACCATGGTGCGGCACTTCAAGATGCAGATATTTGGTGACCGGCAGCCTGGCTATGATGGTAAAAGAAACATGTACACAGCGCACCCACTGCCAATCGGACGGGACAGGGTAAGTGCTCACAGCAAGGAACTCCCAGGTCATTGTGTAGTAGTTACGTGTGAGGAAAACGTTCCCTTTTCCAGTGACACCGTCATTCTTAGAGTTGTTTTTCATAATGATGGCCAATTTGATTTTCTGTCCATCGCCTCTTGTCTCTTAGTGAATGACAACTGAAGATGAAATGAGCATTAGAATTTAGGTCGCTGGTGTCGTTTTTACACATATTCCAAACTTCCCACGTTGACGATGTGCTTTAACAAAGTACTACCTGGGTCTAAACGGTGGGTTCTTATAAATGATAGAAAGCTATATCTGACCCACTTATAGAAATAGATTCGTAATTCCACAATGCGTTAATACTTTTTTTTAGAAAGAGAAAAGTGATAAGTAAGTCTATGCTCATTATAAAGTTCCTCGGCAATTTAGAAGCACTGTGGTGTCTTGCTCCCCCCACCGGTCTGCACCCCTCAATCCCATTTTCCTTTTCAGAGGAAACTGCTGTAATAGTTTGGTATGTATCTCTTTAGAGATTTCATGTGTATTAGCTATTTATGCATGTGTTCATTGTGTGTGTGTGTGTGTGTATGTATATATTTTTTTCATATTGTTCTATGGTTTGATTTTTCATTTAACAATATGTTTGGGAGATATTCCTGTTTTTTTTTTTTTTTTTGTTGTTGTTGTTGTTCTTTTTAATTTGCCAGAGGGAGCATGTGCTCTCCAGACAGAGAAAGCATCTCCCTTGGAGCATGGTCACACTGCAGTCCCTTCTCCTCTGTTCTCCTTTTGGGATTTTGGGCGTGCATGCACACGCACCCGGTGTGTTTTTTACGCCATTCGGTCTGGGACTTGAAACACACAGTCAGCCACATGGGCCCCAGCTGCCTTAACCATCAGGCCATGGGCCTGCCCCTAGCTTTCCATTTCTGTATTTAAATCTACCTTATTATTTTTCTACATTAACTTTTTTTTTTCCCGGAGGGTGTGCATGTTCGCTAGAGAGAGATGAGAGAGGGAAAGGGAAATCGCTCCCCTGCCCGGAGGATGGCCACATCAAAATTTCTTCTTGGGACCAGCAGTTAGCGTAATGGCTATGTCGCTGGACTCCCACGTAGTCGACCGCGATTCGAGTCCCGGACCCGGCGGCTTAAACTCACGCCGGGCGCGTGTGTGTGCGTGCCCAAGATCCCGAGAGGAGAATGGAGGAGAAGGGATTGCGGCGTGGCCATCCCCCCTGTGGGGTGATTTCCTGCTTTCTATCTCTCTGTCTCTCTCTGTCTGTCTGGCGAGCGCACGCGCCCTATAGCAAAAACCTCTCCAAAAAAAGAAAAAAAAAAAATTTCTTCTTTATTCTCCTGTGGGGATTTTGGGCATGCATGCACACAAACATGCCCTGCATATTTTTCTTTCTTTCTTTCTTTCTTTTCTTTCAGAGAAATATTTGCTATAGGGTACGTGCACTCACAAGAGAAACAGAAAGTGCAAAATCACCCCCCCGGGGGGATGGCCATGCTTCAGTCCCTTCTCCTTCATTCTCTTCTCGGGATTTTGGGCACGCATGCACACGAGCCTGGCGTGAGTTTTAAGCCACCAGGTCTAGGACTCAAACTGCAGTCAATTACATGAGAGTCCAATGACGTAACCATTTGTTGCCCCGCCCTGCATGTGTTTCAAGCTGCCTGGTCTAGGACTCAAACCACAGAGTTCACCATGTGGGATTCACGGCCTTAACTGCCATGCCACCTGCTGGCCCCAAATTCAGATTTTTTTACTGTGGTAAAATACACGTAACATAAAGTTTCCCATCTTTACCACTGGTAAGTGTACAGTGGCGTTGTGTGTCTGCATCACCATTTTCCACCTCCAGAAGTTTGTCATCTTCCCACAGAAACTCTGTCCTCTAACAGTAAGTCCCATGCGCTTTCCCACATACCTGGGAAGCACTTTCTCTAAGAATCTGACTATTCTAGATACTGCACGGAAGTAGAACCAGACAGTCCACTTCGCATGTTCTCAAGGGTCATCCCCGTGGTAGCATCATCTCTATTTTCAAGTTGTTGTGTAACATTCCATATTTAATTACTCCTCTCTTGATTAAGTTGTTCCATTGTCCCCGATGTTCTGCGATTACAGAAGATGTTGGAATAAATACCCTTATGCACATGCCGTATTGAAGGCTCTCGGGCTCGTTCCCAGTCTGCAAACGTGTCTGTGTATGTTCTCCTCAGGTTGATATGGAGGTGACCCTTCCAGGGGAGGGGAAAGACCAGACCTTTAAAGTGTCCGTTCAGTGGGTGTCCGTTGTGAGCCTTCGGCTGCTGCTAGAGGCGTTGGCCGGGCACTTGAATGAGGTCCCAGATGACTCCGTACAAGCACTGGATGTCATCACAAGACACCTTCCCTCCATGAGGTTAGTACCTCGGTCTGGATTCTTTCCCACAATGGCAGGCTCTTTCGGTGGAGTGCAGTGGAGCCACGGAAAGGTGTCCGTGTAAGTCATGGTTCTAACTTGATTTTGGCTTAAACAGTTGCAAGTGAAATCCAAACCTTTTCAAGTTTTTGGGTTGGCAGGTGGTCTGGTGATTGGGGCACTGGACTCCCACATAGTTGACCATGGTTCAAGTCCTGGGCCTGCAGCTTGCTTTCTCACTTTTCTTCTCTGGCTCTCTCTAGTCAAAATTTTAAAAATAATAATAATAATAAATAAGATTAAATAAATAATCTTTTTTTTAATGTACAATAGGCGTTTTATTTTTTCCCAGAGGGCAGACAGCTCTTCAGTCCTTAAAGACTCGGCTCCTTGCATGGGCTTTGGTGGAGGGCGAGGGGCAGCACCCGCAGGTCTAAATTGGGGTGGAGGTGTCCGGTCCTTGCGAGCTTCCCAAGATGGGTTCCTGACTCCCTTGCTATGAATGGCACAACTCACACAGTGATGTCGCTCCCATACAGCCTGGGGAGCACAGAGGCATCGAGGACACTTGCTTCGGAGACGTCCCTGACGGCTGCGGCCTCTACTATGTTTCGGATGACGAACTTCTTAATATCCTTGTCCTTGGGCACGCATCGGGTGCAGTTCATGCAGCGAATAGGCTGCACATGGCCACGGCCCTTTTGGCACGGCTGTTGTTCCTTCTTTTCTTCGTCATCTGGGAAGCAAGGCCGTGAGAGAGGGAATAAATAATCTTAAAAAAAAAGCTTTTAGGGGCTGGCAGGCAGCATGGTGGTTAAGGGTGCTGGACTCCCACATGGCTGACCGCAGTTCAATCCTAGACCTGGCGGCTTGCTTTCTCGCTTTCCCTCTCTCTCTCTCACTCTGTCCCTCTCTGGTCAAATTAAAATAAATAAAGTTAAATATTTATTTATTTATTTATTTATTTATTTTAAGAAGCTTTTCGAGACCAGCAGTTGGCGTGATGGCTGTCGCTGGACTCCCATGTAGTTGAACACAGTACGAGTCCCAGACCCAGTGGCTTAAACTCATGCCGGGCGCGTGTGCATGCGTGCCCAAGATCCCGAGAGGAGAATGGAGGAGAAGGGATTACGGCGTGGCCATCCCCCCTGGGGGGTGATTTCTCGCTTTCTGTCTCTCTGTCTCTCTCTGTTTTTCTGGCGAGTGCATGCACCTTATAGCAAAAACCTCTCCAAAAAACTTTTCAAGTTTTTATTGTAAAACATGCAAACTCTGCTTTCTTCAGGTACACCCCAGTGGGCCGCTCCTTTTTCTCACCTCCTGAAGGCTACTACCACCCTCTGGGAGGAGGCAGAGAGGTCTGGTTTGGCTTTCATCAGTCCGTGAGACCTGCCATGTGGAATATGATGCTCAATATCGATGGTAGGAGGGAACCGTCTTTATCTGTTCACTGTCTCGGCTGTTTGGGTTTTCTGTCTGTTTGTTCACTTGTTTTGAGGGAGATACTGTCAAAACTTAAATAACGGAGAGAGATTCTCTAGAGATAATGCATTTAATGGGGAGTAGGAGTTGCAATGTGGAATATGCATGCTGTAGTAAACTGCAGGAAATTCAGGAGGTGGGGGCACAGCGTCTTTAACGGGAAAATGGGGAGAGATATACGAGTTATTCTGGAACGATTACCCTTGACTACAAGGTCAATGGCAAGAGTGACATCAGCCTAAGGCAGGGCAGGCTGGGAAGATGTCCTTACAGCACTGTTTTTTTGTGCAAGGTTGCGATGCCCTTTGTGCATGGCTGTGCTTTCTGCAGTCTTCAGTGATAGTTCTTGTTATCAGGTGCAGGTGCATGCGGCCCCGCCCTCGTGGCCCGTCCCAGCTCCATTTGGTCAGAGCTGAACTTTGACAACCTGCCCGGGTCCTGCCCTCTCCCCGAAGCTAAGCGCCCTTCCTCTCTTTTGTTAGTATCTGCGACTGCTTTCTACCGGGCTCAGCCTATCATTGAGTTCATGTGTGAGGTTTTAGACATTCAGAACATCAACGAGCAGACCAAACCTCTGACCGACTCGCAGCGCGTCAAGTTTACCAAAGAAATCAGAGGTAGGTATGCACATCGATGTGTCTCAGAGAGGCAGTGCGGCATGGTGCAAGAAGTCTGGGCTCTGGAGTCGGACGGACCTGGGCTTTCATCCCAGCCCTGCCCATTCTACAGTGAGGCCTTTGGCCAGTTCTTTTTTATTTTTTTATTTTTTTGCTATAGGGTGCGTGCGCTTGCCAGACAGACAGAGAGAGACATAGAGACAGAAAGCGAGAAATCACCCCCCAGGGGGGATGGCCACGCCGCAATCCCTTCTCCTCCGTTCTCCTCTCAGGATCTTGGGCGCACGCACATGTGCCCGTTGGCCAGTTCTTAACCACTGTGAGCCTTAGTTTACTCATCCCTGAGGCAAAGATCTTAATATAATATGATATACATAGACTTTGTAGAATTGCTCTGAAAACTAAACGCAGTCAGGTTTGTTAAGACTTTCGAGTGCAGAACCTGTCAGGCCCTCAGTAAATGGTACCCTTTCCCACTGAGGAACTTCCATCCTAATAAAATAATATAGGTGCATTTATTATCCTCTCAGAATGTTTTTTTCTTTCTCATTTGTTATTAGCTGTCTTCTCCTACTAGAACATCAACTTCATGAGGGCTGTCCCCAGTCCCAAGCATAACATCAGGACGCAGCTGATGCTTAAAAAATATTTACTGAATGGGGACCAGCAGATGGCATAATGGTTACATCGCTGGACTCCCACGTAGTCGACCACAATTGGAGTCCTGGACCTGGTAGCTTGAAACTCACGCTGGACCCGTGTGCGTGTGTGCCCAAGATCCCGAGAAGAGAATGGAGGAGAAGGGATTGCGGTGTGGCCATCCACCCGGGGGTGGGGTGGGGGGGTGGGTGGGTGGTTGATTTCTTGCTTTCTGTCTCTCTGTCCCTCTGGCTAACGCATGAGCCCTATAGCAAAATATCTCTCAAAAAATGTATTTACTGAATGAATTAAATTAGGTTAAGCATCTTAGGTCATCTGGATTCTAATTTATTCTACTTAGCTGAAATTTTTTTACTCATACATAATGAACTATTCCCATATTCTTCCAATTTTTATTCTATACAATGTCATGCTGTTTGTGTATTTATTTGCTTAATTTTAAAAGACGAGGTCTCAGACCAGCAGGTGGTGTGGAGGTTAAAGCACTGGATCCCACAAGGTCGGCTGCGTGGTTTGAGTCTTGGACCTGGTGCCTTGAAAATCATGCTGGCCGTGTGTGCCCAAAACCCCAAGAGGAGATTAGGGTAGAAGGGACTGTGGCTTGGCCACGCCCCCGGGGATGACTTCTTACTTTCCCTCCCACTCTTTCTCTGGTAAGCGCATGTGTTGTATAGCAAAAACTTAAAAAGAAAAAAAAAAGGACAGACAGGTCTTACTATGTCATTGTCCCCTGCTTCAGCCTTCTGAGTAGCTGGGGCCAAACGCACCATCACAGCCAGTTCTTTCAGACAGGCTCTCGCTCTGTCGCCCAGCCAGGCAGGGATTCTGGTGCCTGTCAGCACTCCTGGCTGCTGGGTCAAACCAGGAATTGAACTTGGGCCCCCCACGTGGCCCTAGCCTCTAAGACACAGCATCTTAGCGGCATGTGCCCCTGTGGCTGGGCTTAGCCATGCTTTTCCGGAAACAGCATTTGAATCGATTTTGGTCCCTCAGACTTTAATACTGTTGTTTTGACTTTTTATATATTTTTTTGTTTTTAACGTCAGGTCTCAAAGTTGAGGTGACGCACTGTGGACAGATGAAACGGAAATACCGAGTTTGTAATGTGACTAGACGGCCAGCCAGTCACCAAACGTAAGTTAGACACATCTCAAATAAGATGACTACATTTTGGTAAGAGGAGAAGCTGCTATGACCATTTGAAAAACTGGTGTCCTGTGCTGTGATTTGCAAGATCACCAGTCTTCACTTTTGACACCATGGTTTTAAAGTGTTTTAAAGACTTTGGGGCTAACAAGTAGCCTAGTGGTTAAGGCGCTGGACTCCCACATGGCTGACCATGGTTCAAGTCCTGCATGCGGTGGCTTGAAAATCATGCTGGGTACATGTGCACATATGCCCAAAATCCCAAGAGGAGCGGAGAATAGAGGGATTGCAGCATGGCCATTCCCCCCTCACTGTCTCTCTCTCTAGTGACCATATGTACCCCATGGCAAAACATTAAAAAAAAAAAATCTTAAAAAAAAAAGGTACTTTGGGACCGGCAGTTAGCGTAATGGCTATATCGCTGAACTCCCATGTAGTTGGCTGCGGTTTGAGTCCCAGACCCAGTGGCTTGAATTCACACCGGGCACGTGTGTGTGTGCCCAAGATCCCAAGAGGAGAATGGAGGAGAAGGGATTGTGGTATGGCCATCCCCCCCCCCCCCCAGGGGGTGATTTCTCGCTTTCTATCTCTCTGTCTTTTTCTTTCTGGTGAGCGCATGCACCCTATAGCAAAAACCTCTCCACACACACACACACAAAAGGTACTTTTGGGGCCAACAGGTGGTGTGGTGGTTAAGGCGGCTGGACTCCTTCATGGCTGACCGTGGTTCAAGTCCCAGACCTACCAGCTTATTTTCTCACTTTCCTTCTCTCTCTGTCTCTCTGGTCAACTTCTAAATAAATAAATAAATAAATAAATAAATAAAATAATGACAATGAATAACATAAAATAGAAAAGAGTTACTTATTGTTAAAAATGAAAAAAATTTAAAAAGGTGCTTTAAAGATTTTGATAGAGAGACTTTTATGGGACCAGCAAATGGCATAGCAGTTATGTCACTGGACTCCCACTTGGTCAACCACGATTTGAGTCCCAGACCCAGTGACTTAAAAAATCACACCAGGCATGTGTGGGTGCATGCCTAAGATCCCAGGAGGAGAGTGGAGGAGAAGAGATTACAGCATGTCCATAACCCTAGGGGCTGATTTCTCACTTTCCCTCTCACTGTCTCTTTCTCTCTCTCTCCTGCAAGCACACATGCCTAAGGCAAAAAACTTCTTTTAAAAAATTAACTTAATGGGACCAGCAGTTAGCGTAATGGCTATGTCGTTGGACTCCCATGTAGTCGAGCGCTGTTCGTGTCCCGGACCCGGTGGCTTAAAACTCATGCCGGGCGTGTGTGCATGCGTGCCCTGGATCCTGAGAGGAGAATGGAGGAGAAAGGATTGCGGTGCGGCCATCCCCCCGGGGGGTGATTTCTCACTTTCTGTCTCTCTGTCTCTCTCTGTCTGGCGAGCGCACGTGCCCTATAGCAAAAAAAAAAAAAAAAAAAAAAAAAAAAAGAATTTACTTAATTTGGGGCCAGCAAGTGATATGGTGGTTAAGGTGTTGGAATTCCCACATGGCTGACCATAGTTTGAGTCCTGGACATGGCGGCTTGCTTTCTCTCTCTCTCTCTCTCTCTCTCTCTCTCTCTCTCGGTCTTTCTCTGGCAAAACTCATGTGAAAATAATAATAATAAATAAAGTTAAATAAAATAATTTTCAAAAAAATTAACTTAATTGGTCTTTTAAATGAAGTATGCTAAATATAGATCGACTTTAATGATGCAGTCATCATTGCAAGCATCATTAATGTGCTTTGGTAATCTTCAAAACATGGCCCAAAGGGTCTGTCAAGGTCATGAAGTTGATAAGGCTGTCATGGGAAGACATATTGCTTTGGGGTTTTTGTTCTTTCTTTAACTTTTTTTTTTTTTTAGGTTTTTAGCACATGTGCTTGCTGGAAAGAGACAGAGAGGGAAAGTGAGAAATCACCCCGCAGTGGGGATGACCACATCGCAATCCCTTCTCCACTCTCCCTTCGGGATTTTGAGCATGCACACACGTACCTGGCATGATTTCCAAGCAGTGTCTTAACCATCACGCCACTGGGGTTCTTTTTGTGGGTTTCCCTTCCTCCCTTTGTTGCTAGCTGTCACTCCCAGCTGTTAGTGTCTGTGGTATCCGCCCAAAAGGACATGTCTCTCCACTTTCCCAACCTCATTTTCCTTCCTTTGCCTTTTTGAAAGTGTATTTTCTATGGAGTGTATGTTCTTACTGGAGACAGAGAACAAGAGAGAAAGAGAGAGAGAAATCACCTCCCGGGAGAATGGCCATGCTGCAATCCCTTCTCCTCCATACTCCTCTCAGGATTTGGGGCTCACATGCACATGCACCCAGTGTGTTTTCCAAGCTGCCATGTCTGGGACTTGAACCATGCCGTGGGCCATGTGAGATCCAGCTGCTTTAACCACCATCCCACCAACTGGCCTGACTGTTTCATTTGTTTGATCACCCAATTTTTAACTCGCTGAGAACTATGACTAAGTGAGACAGTAGTAATACATGAAGATGCTTTAAAACAAACAAACAAAATTATTTTATTTAACTTTATTTATTTATTTATTTTAATTTGGAGGTCTGGGACTTGAACTGCAGTTGGCCATGTGGGAGTCTAGCACCTTTCACCACTACGCCACCTGCCAACCCCTATATGAAGATGCTTTTGAGATTATCATATATGGGGGGGGTCCCAGGGGGAAAATATATGGGTGGTGACGGGAAAAAAAATGACCATATTTGTAACTTTTAGTCTTGTGATCAATTAATCATTATCATTAAACTCAAGTCTGATATGAACTTAAATGTTCTCTCTTCTTTTTCTTCTTTTTTAAAATCTTTTTTTTTTCTTTCAGGTTTTTGCCATAGTGTTCATGCAATTGTCAGAGAGAGACAGTGAGAGGGAAGTGAAAAATCACCACTCTCTGGGGATAGCCACACCACAATTCCTTCTCCTCTATTCGCCTCCAGGGGCTTTGGGCACGCATGTACACGTGCTTGGTGTGATTTTCAAGCTGCCAGGTCCACGACTCAAATCATGATCGGCCACGTGGGAAGCCAACACCGTAACCACCACTCCACCAAAAAATTGGAGCCAGCAGGTGATGTGGTGGTTAAAGCATTGGACTCCTACACAGTCGACTGTGGTTTGAACCCTGGACCTGGTGGCTTGCTTTCTCACGTTCTCTTTCTCTCTCTGTCTCTATTTGGAGAGTACAAGTACCCTGTAGCAAATTTAAAAATAAGTGATAAATAAAATTAAATAAATAATTCTTTGAAAAATAGGAAATCAATGGGACCAGCAGATGGTGTAATGGCTACATTGCTAGACTCCCACATAGTTGACCACGGTTCGAGTCCCGTACCCAGGAGCTTAAAACTCATGCCAGCATGTGTGTGTGTGTGTGTGTGTGTGTGTGTGTGTCCAAAATCCCAAAAGGAAAATGGAGGAGAAGGGATTGTGATGTGAGCATTCCCTGGGGGGTGGTGGTGGTGTGATATCTCACTTTCTGTCTCGCTATCTCTCTCTGTCTCTCCAGCGAGCACATGCGCCCTATCGCAAAAAAGTCTCTAAAAAAAAAAAAAATCAACAAAAAATTATATTGTGAAGCCAGCAGGTGGAGTGGAGTTTAAGGTAGCTGAATTCCACGAAGACGACTCCACGGTTCCAGTCCCAGACCTGGGGACTTAAAAAACACACTGAGTGCGTGTACACATGTGCCCACAATCCTGAGAAATGAGTGAAGGAAAAGGGATTGCAGTGTGGCCATCCCCCGGGGAGTGACTTCTCACTTTCCCTCCTTCTCTGACTTTGTCTCTCTCCAGTAAGCATAAGCGCCTTATAGTGAAAACTTAACATAAAAAATTGACCTTTGTTTATTGACTGATTAAGGTAGAAAATGTGAGTAAGGAAAAAAAAGTAATAAGGAAAAAGAAAATGTTCATAGTCTTTGCTTGTTTACTTGTTTAGAAGAAGAACTGGAAGAAATTTCTAAAAAGCAAATTCTCTCCTCTAGTTTTCCTTTACAGCTAGAAAATGGCCAAGCTATGGAATGTACAGTGGCTCAATATTTTAAGCAAAAATATAGTCTGCAGCTGAAATACCCCCACCTCCCCTGTCTCCAAGTGGGGCAAGAACAGAAGCATACGTACTTGCCACTTGAGGTAAGCTGCACTTCGTGTTCTCGTGCCAGTCTGCCAGCCTTTTGCATGAGCTTTAAAAATAAATACATCAAATAAAAGCAGGATTCTAAACTGGAGTTTACTGTTAATTTCTAAAATATTCGGGGCATATAACTGCTGCGTAACAGACTTTTTTTTAATTTGTCTGGAAATGGAAGCTGTGTGATGCGGTTTGGCAAAGGCTCAAGGTATAGAAGCCCTTTATGTAATCTAACCTGTCTTTGCCTCTTGGCAGGTGTGTAACATCGTGGCAGGCCAGCGATGTATCAAGAAGCTCACAGACAATCAGACTTCCACGATGATCAAAGCCACAGCACGCTCAGCTCCTGACAGGCAGGAAGAAATCAGCAGGCTGGTCAGTAAGGCCTGGGCTTCAGTGTTAGCTAGCTTTAAGATGCAGAAAAAGGGGCCACTAAGTGGCGTGGTGGTTAAGGCACTGGGCTCCTACATGGCCGAATGTAGTTCAAGTCCTGGACCTGGCAGTTTAAAAATCATGCCAGGCACCTGTGGGTGTGTACCAGCCCAAAATTCCAAGAGAACAGAGGAAAAGGGACTGCAGAGTGACCATCCCCCGGGGTGGTTTCTCACTTTTCCTCTCTCTGGCAAGTGCACATGCCCCAAGGCAAAAAAAAAAAAGACATAGAAAACTGATGGGACACAGCTTCTCTGTTTTTGGGGGGTTTTGTTTGTTTGTTTGTTTTACGCAGGTTTTCCTGTTCTCTAGGTGAAGAGCAACAGCATGGTGGGGGGACCTGATCCGTACCTCAAGGAATTTGGTATTGTCGTCCACAACGAGATGACAGAGCTCACAGGCAGGGTGCTCCCAGCCCCGATGCTGCAGTACGGAGGCCGGGTAAGCGTCCCGTTTTGGTCAGCAAGCTGCTCCGACCACAGTCAGAGGGAACGACGCAGGGGTCTTCCGCCGTAGCACGCTGAATTTACCCATCGCTTGGCTCATGTGTTTTTTATGTTTTCTGGCTCATACTAAGTAGAATTTTGTTTATTCCCTCATTAACATTAAAATGGCCTTAGATTGTAATGTCTTTTTCTCTTTTCTTTTGTTTCTTTTCTTTTTTTTTTTTTTTAAAGAATAAAACAGTAGCCACACCCAACCAGGGTGTCTGGGACATGCGAGGAAAGCAGTTTTATGCTGGCATTGAAATTAAAGTTTGGGCAGTGGCTTGTTTTGCGCCTCAGAAACAATGTAGGGAAGATTTACTAAAGTGAGTATCTTCGTGTTTTCAGCTCAGTAATACCCCTTCCAGACACGGACATTCCGTCTTTATGTGAATGTGCTCTGTACACTCGCCCCGAACGCCTGACCCCCATGGTGGGGCCACCGGGGTGTGTGAAATAGACCTTTATTACAGAAAGTTGTAAACGTGGGACTGGGTGAAGAATCTGACTCAGCTTCCTTACATCTAAACAGAAATGTGTGACTAACAAGGTAGAAACCATGCTGGTTGGTGAATCCTTGAGTTCTCAGTGATGCTTCCTTTGGTATTAATTGTATCTTTCAGCTAAGATAAAAACTAGTTTATTTTTAATCATTGTAATTTCCAAGGGAGCTTGTTTTACCGCAAGGTCACTGACTAAAAGTATTGGTTCTCATCCTCCAAATGCAGACATCCATGTAAAGAAAGTTAGGAGGGTGAAAAAATAAGGAAAAGGATTCCTACGGAATACTGGCAAATGCACAAAAAGAAGTTATTCTCAGAGCTTACTACATAGATTGAAGTAACTCCTTAAATCCGAAATGTAAAACTTCAAATGAATTTTGCTTGTTTTTAAGTGGTGATTTCTTTTGACACTGTGTGGAACCCAATCTGTTACAGTTGGTTATAGTAAATACCCTAATTTTGTGACAGCGTGTGTTTATGTTCTTGGTTAAACACAGATTTGCTCTGCTATTCCCATACTGAGTTTATCAAAATGAATATTGCCTGAAATTTTCAACTTACTTTTCTTCCATCCAGTATTACCGATTTGAATATTTAAAAAAAAAATCTTTGAACAGAAATGCTATTTTGGTCCCTGGGGTCCAACCGAGCCATAATTATTTTAAAAATCAAGGTGATAGTCTGGTAATTTAACAATATGGGTTCTGGTCCACCAGGTGGTATGGTAGTTAAAGCACTGGATTTACACATGGCTGACCATGGTGTGAGTCCCAGATCTGGTGGCTTAAAAGTCACACCAGCCACATGTGCATGCGTGCCCAAAATCCCAAGAGGAGAACGGAGGAGAAGGGACTGTGGCATGGCCATCCCTCATGGGGGATGATTTCTCACTTTCCTTCTCTCTTTCTCTTCCTCTCTCTCTTTGTCTCTCTCTGGTGAGCACACATGCCCTATGGCAAAAAACTAAAAAAATAAAATAAAACAATAATAATACAGGCTCTTTCTGTTGTAATTGTAGTGCTATAACTGCCGGTCTATTTTCGGCAACCAGTTAAAGTTTTGTTTTGTTTGTTTTTAATTTTGGCTAAATGTGTGCAGACTGAAAGAAGTTTGAAAGAGAATGACTGCTAGGAGTATAAGTGGACATAAAAGCACTCGCCACCTGTTCTCTTTTAACAGGAGTTTCACTGACCAGCTGCGTAAAATCTCTAAGGACGCAGGAATGCCCATCCAGGGCCAGCCCTGTTTCTGCAAGTACGCACAAGGGGCCGACAGTGTGGAGCCCATGTTTAAACATCTGAAAATGACATACGTGGGCCTGCAGCTAATTGTGGTGATCTTGCCCGGAAAGACGCCGGTGTATGGTATGGACTCTTCTAAAGCTGAGTGAGGGATGATGGCAAGCAGCAGGTGGGACAGGATACACTGGGCGCTGCTGCAGTCACAACCCCAAACTCTCAGTGGTTCAGAGCAACCAAGATTCAGTCCTGGCTCCTCTGCGTGTCCACGGAGGGTAGACTGAGGGCTTTGCTCTGTGTCATCATGTCGCTTGCCCTGTGAGACCCAGCCTGGCAGAACAGCCACCCTTTGGAGTGTTGCTGGCCCCACGCCCTCCTCTCTGCGGCTCTTTGGCCGCAGTGCACCTTGCTGTCTGGGGTGGTGGTGGTGCCTTGGGGCAGACATACATTACAGGCCTACCGTAATCCCGGAAGCTGGGAGGACTGGAACGTTTGGTGAAAAATTCTCAGGAATATCAGAGCAGGGGAGCCAGCCACTTCCAAAGAAGTGCTTAGTTTGTACCACTGGTAAGAAGAATGATCCAAAGTCATTTTGGCTCTCATCTAAGTGAAGTCCTAGGACCAGGGACCAGCTGTTTAAACTTGATAAAATGTCTTCAACCCACTCTCTATTTGCTTCTTTTGTTACCTTCTGTGGATCTGTGTTTAGAGAGGGAAAAAAAAGGGAAAAAAAATTTTAAATTCAAAGGGCCAGTGTGTGTACTGAGAGGGAGGAGCTGCGGGATTGATTCCTTTGCCAGACTGGTTCTGTGGGGAAAGGAACCTCCGGGACGGGAGTGGCGGCAGGAGCACGGAGGAGCAGAGGACCAGGCTGGCATCGAGGCCTGCAGGACTGGAGGGGAGGAGGGGAAGGCCGTCCAAACAGGCTAGAAAGACTGCCCTGGAGGTGAGCAGGTGCAAGACCCCACACTGAGAAGCATCTAACGTGATGCTTGGTCCATCCTAGGTACTCTGCGAATGGTAATGTGTGGGTGTTTCCCCCTTTCTCTAAACATTCTTAACTTGTTTTTGTAGCGGAGGTGAAACGTGTTGGAGATACCCTGCTAGGTATGGCCACACAATGTGTCCAGGTAAAAAACGTAGTGAAGACCTCACCCCAAACCCTCTCCAACCTCTGTCTGAAGATAAATGCAAAGCTCGGGGGGATTAATAACGTGCTTGTACCTCATCAAAGGTAAGATCCTGAGCTCTGTTTTCCCACCTTTTAAATTTTTTTGTTTATAGGATGCATATGCTTGCTGAGAGAGAAAGAGAGGGAGAGGGAGAGAAAGTGAGACAGCACCCCCCCCCCCCCCCCATGGAGGATGGCCATGCTGAAATCTCTTCTCCACTCTCCTCTTGGGATTCTGGGGACAATGCATGTCCATTCGTGCACTCGCACATGCACACGCATCCGGGTTGTTTTCAAACCACGCAGGATCGAGCCGCCTTCACCACCACACCACCAAGCTGGCCTCTGTTTTCCACTTTCATTTCAGATCTAACTTACATGTGTGTACACAAATGTACCTGCCACCCAGGTAAAGATACGGAACATTCCAGCACCCCATCAGGTTTCCCTGTGGTCCTTACAAATAGATAGCCACTGTTCTGACCTCTATTCACGTAGACTGGTCTCGCCTGTTTTTGAACTTCTCGGTGGAATCGTAGTCAGTTCTGTCTTGTGTCTTTCTTCTTTTGCTCAACATTTTGTCTGTGAGATTCATTTATGTTGCCGCACTTAGCAGTAGTTTGTTATTTTTGCCATTGTGTATGAGTAAGCCACATGCTTTTAATCTAGTCTTCCATCGATGAATGTTCTCATGCATTCATTACACTTCTGTGTTTTTGGTGGCCGTAAGTACTTTGTCTTGTGTGGAATTCCAGGAGTAGAACCATTGAAAGACTAGAGTTACAGAAAACACATAAATTGGGGGCCGGCTGGTGGTGTGGTGGTTGGGGCGCTGGACTCCCACGTGGCCGACTGTGGCTCGAGTCTCGGACCTCGCGACTTGCTTTCTCATTTTCTCTCTCTCTCTCTCTCACTTCTCTGGTCAAGTTAAAATAAATAAGTAAATGAATAAAGTTAAATAAAATAATTCTTAAAAAATGAAAACACGTAAATTTAACATTGATAAAAAACAGTCATTTCTACCTCTCAGAGTGTTCTTTCACGTCTATTTAATAACCTACATTTTTGGGGCCAGCAGATGGTGTAATGGTTTCAGTGCTGGACTCCCACATAATTGACTGCAGTTCAAGTCCTGAACCTGGCAGTTTAAACTCATGCTGGGCACGTGTGTATATGTGCCCAAGAACCCGAGAAGAGACTGGAGGAGAAGGGATCGCAGCCTGGCCATCCCCCCAGGGGGTGATTTCACAGTTGCTGTCTCTCTGTCTCTCTCTTTCTGGTGAGCTCACATGCCCTATAGCAAAAACCGCTCTTCAAAAATAAATATAACTACCTTTTCCTTAAAAAAAAAAAAAAAGTTTCCAAAGTGGTTGTACCAATGTACATTTCTGAGAGTTCTAGTTGCCCTACATCCTTGACAACATTTGACAGTATCAATCCTTTTCATTTTAGCCATTTTGCTTGGGGGTGATAGAGTCTTATTGCAGTTTTAACTTGCACCCCCAGTGACTACAGATATTAAGCACATTTTCATGTTTACTGGCCATTTGTACATCCTTTTTTGTTTTTTTCTTTCTTTTTTTTTTTTTTTTGGAGAGGTTTCTGCTATAGGGTGCGTGCGCTCGCCAGACAGAGAGACAGAGAGACAGAAAACGAGAAATCACCCCCCAGGGGGGATGGCCACACCGCAATCCCTTCTCCTCCATTCTCCTCTCGGGATCTTGGGCACGCACGCACACGCGCCCGGCCTGAGTTTAAACCACTGGGTCCGGGATGCGAATCACAGTCAACTACGTGGGAGTCCAGTGACATAGCCATTACACTAACTGTTGGTCCCTGATGGGCCTGTTCAGCTCTTTGCTCATTTTTTATATTAGGCTGTGAGTCTTTGTCATTAATTTGTAGTAGTTTTTTAAGTGTCTGTATGTAAGTCCTTGATGGGATGTAGGTATTGCAAATATCTTCTTCTACTCTGCGCTTTGTCTTTTAACGAAAGTTCTTTTTTTTTTTAAACAAAAGTTCTTAATGCTAATGGGATTAGGTTTAATCTATCTTTTAAAATTTTTATTTATTAATTATTATTATTATTATTATATATATTTTTTTGCCATAGGGTGGTGTACTTGCCAGAGAAAGACAGAGAGAGAGGGAAAGTGAGAAATCACCCCCAAGAGGGATGTCTCTTCCCCTCCACTCTCCTGTCTGGATTTTGGGCATGCATACACATGCACCTGGCATGATTTTCAAGCCTCTCCCTGTTAAGGACTTGAACCACAGCCAGCCATGTGGGAGTTCAGCGCCTTAACTACCACACCGTCTACTAGCCCCTTATCAATCTTTTTATGTGCTGTTAAGAAACCTCACCCCCCCCCCCCCACCAGCAGTTGGCGCAATGGCTATGTTGCTGGACTCCCACATAGTCAGTCGCGGTTTGAGTTCCGGACCCGGCGGCTTAAACTCACGCCGGGTGCGTGTGCGTGCGTGCCCAAGATCCCAAGAGGAGAATGGAGGAGAAGGGATTGCAGCATGGCCATCCCCCTGGGGGGTGATTTCTCACTTTCTGTCTCTCTCTCTCTCTGTCTGTCTGGCAAGAACATGCGCCCTATAGGAAAAACCTCTCAAAAAAAAAAAAAAAAAAAGATGTAAAAAAAAGAAACCTCACCCCTTCCCATTATTTTTGTTTGTTTGTTTAAATTTGAAGTTGTCAGATTGACTCCAGGGTAACCAAACACCACAGCAAGACAGTGATATATTATAGGTCAAGGGCGGGCTGCAAGTTGGGAGATTTGAGAATTGCTACTCTTCTGGATTTTTTTTTAGTTTATTCATTCATTTCTTCCATGAGAGAGAGAGGAAGAACCTCCCTCTTCTGAGACTGCGATGCACTCCCAGCACCAGCCAGCCCTGCATCACAGTCATACAGCAAGTGGCATGGTGGTTAAGGCACTGGGCTCCCACATGGCCAACTGTGGTTCGAATCTCAGACCTGGTGGCTTGCTTTCTCACTTTCTTTCTCTGTCTCTCTGCTGAGCATGTGTGCCCTGTAGCAGTTTTTAAAGTAATAGCCTGTATTATTTTAAAAATAATAATAATAATAATGAAAAATAAAACAAATAAATCCTTAAAAAAAGAATTAATTCTCACAGTCCCAAATACTGCCTTTAAGATTTTAAAGAATTTTATATCATATTGTACATCATTTCTTTTCTTCTCTTTCTATTTTTCCCCCTAGCTTTTACCAGAGACGCATGTATGATATTTTTCTCCTTGACTTCTTTGGCAGAAAAAATAGTGCAAATTAAATGAATTCTTTCAGTGAAGAAAATGTTTAATTCACTTACCCACTTCTTTTATGTGTGTGTGAGAGCGAGACAGTGGCCTGGCAAGATCTCACCGTGCCACGATCCCCCGCTCCCAGCTCTCCAGCCAGAAGGACTGTGCACTTAGGGCGGCTGAGATGTGAGGGAGGGGCCGTCCAGGTCCACATGGCCGCAGCCGCTCAGCTGTGCCTCTGCAGCCGGCCTTGGCAGCGTTTACCAGGCGCACTGTGGCTCGGGTGTCCTCAGCACTCAGGCTAGATCACTGACCGAGACCAGATGAGATGGGGTTCCTGCTGGTGTGGAGGCACTTGTTCCCATGCCCATACGTGGCGAATGAGCGGTGTGTGGTGTAAGTGCTGAGTGTTCTGGAGGAATACAGAGTAGGGAAGGAGACGGGCTTGATCTTGTTCCCTAAGTCTCACGTCTCGAGAACTGGAATTTGAGTCACCATTCCATATACTTTCTACTCTCCTGTATCCCTTGTAGATACAGGATCCCGAGGCTGGCAGGTGGCGTGGTGGTTAAAGGCCTGGACCCCCACACGGCCAGCCACAGTTCCTGTCCTGGACCGGGTGGCTTGCTTTCTCACTTTCTCTCTCTCTCTCTCACTCTTTACCTCTCTGGTCAAAATTAAAATAAATAAGTAAATAAAGTTAAATAAAATAATTCTTTAAAAAAAATAGTTAAAAAAAAGAAAAGAAATATCAGGAACCCAAGAGCCTGTTCTGAGAAATAGACTTTATATAGAGAGATTTTGTTAAATCTGGGTTAGGTTCTCTTCTTTTTAGGTTTATTTCTTTCGCGAGAGAGTGGGTAGAGACACAGGCCCGTTCAGCAGGTCTCACTTACTGCAGTCCCCTGCCGCCAGCCCTCCAGCCCTCCGGCCAGATCTTGGGCATATGCTCAGCTGCTTCCAGGTCGGCGTGGCCTTGTGGCTTCCAGTACTGTGGATCAGTACGCTACCACCTGTGTCAGAAGTCTGGGCCTGCATTTTTTTTTATTTAGTTGGTTATTTTTATTTAAAATTCGCTCGAACGCACGTGTGCTTGCTGGGGGGCGGGTGAGAAAGCACTCCTCATGGGGCATGGCCACCACAATCCCTTCTCCATTCTCTTTTTGGGATTGTAGCCACAAAGACACATGTGTCCCGTGTATTTTCAACCCACTGGACCTGGGACTCGAACTGCACTGTGGGCTACTTGGGATCCAGCCACCTCAACCACCATGCCACCAGCTGGCCAGGTCTTTTTTAAAAGAAATCCTTCCTCTCTATTAGAGAACAGCCATGTTCACCCCTTCAGTTGGTTCAGACTCAGCACTGGGTGGCCTAGATACTCAGTAGACCTTAGTGCTCCTTTCCCTAGGGCAAAGGTTTTTGTTCTCTCTTTTAAGATTATATCTGTGTGGGGCTGGCAGGTGGTATGGTGATTAAGGTGCTGGACTCCCATGTGGCTAAGCGCGGTTCAAGTCTTGGACCTGGCAGTTTGCTCTCTCACTTTCTCTCTCTCTCCCTCCCTTCTCTCATCAAATTAAAAAATAATTATGACAAATTAAATAAACAAATACATATTTAAAATATCTGTGATTATATGTGGTGATGTTATCTTGCTAAATCCAGACGTTTTCACCCTGTGTCTGAGTGGCACCATCTCCTTAAATCTGAGCAGGCCCTCCGTGTTCCAGCAGCCTGTTATTTTCCTGGGTGCCGACGTCACACACCCCCCGGCCGGGGATGGGAAGAAGCCTTCCATCGCCGCCGTGGTCGGCAGTATGGACGGCCACCCCAGCCGGTACTGCGCCACCGTGCGGGTGCAGACTTCCCGGCAGGAGGTCTCCCAGGAGCTCCTGTACAGCCAGGAGGTCATCCAGGACCTGACGAACATGGTCCGAGAGCTGCTGATCCAGTTCTACAAGTCCACCCGCTTCAAGCCCACTCGGATCATCTATTACCGCGGAGGGGTGTCCGAGGGGCAGATGAAACAGGTCCGCGCGTTGGTGTTACTGTTGTTACCTTTCGGGCTTATGGGCATCTGACGGGGCTTCCTCCCGTGGCCGCTCTGGGTAAATCGGATTTGGAAGATGCAGGGCGAGGTCTCCATTGAACATGGTTCTGTTTCTGTCTCCTAGGTAGCTTGGCCAGAACTAATAGCCATTCGCAAGGCATGCATCAGCTTGGAGGAAGATTACCGGCCAGGAATAACATACATTGTGGTGCAAAAGAGACATCACACACGACTCTTCTGTGCAGATAAGACAGAAAGGGTAAGAAGACGTAGTGTGAGCTTTGTTATCCGAGGCTGTGACGTGTGACTCTGTGTGTGCATGTGTGTGTTTTATGCCAGTGGGCACGTGGCATGCACAGCAGAGACGGAGCGAAGGCACCCCCCAGTAGGGCCTGGTCACACCACTATCTTTTTTCCTCTAATTTTCCATCCAGTCAACATCCCGGGCCATCAGGCACCCAGTGTGTTCAAGCCGTTGGGCTGGGGCTCACACCCAGCTTCTCTCTGTGCTGTGTTTAACCACCAGGCTTAAACCACTGGGCCAGCTCTGTATGCGTTCTTCAGTGGGCATAGATAATTTTTTTCTCCTAAAAACAGAAGTGCCAGGTGGTTGAGGTGCCGGATCCCACAGAGCTGACTCCATGGCTCAAGTTTCATACCCAGTGGCCTGAAAACACATCGGGGGTGTGTGTGTATGCCCCAGATCCACAGATGAGAATGAAAAAGGGATTATAGTGTGGCCATTACTGTGGGGGGTGGTTTTTTTTTTTAAAAAATTCTTGAATTTTAATTATTATTACTAATTTCTTTTTTTAAAAAAGAGATTTTTGCTATAGAGTGCATGCACTCACTGGAGTGACAGAGAGATAGAAAGGGAGAAATCACCGTCCGGGGGGATGGTCATGCCACAGTCCCTTCTCCATTCTCCTTTCAGGAGCTTGGGCATACACACACATGCGCCTGGTGTGTTTTAAATCAGAACTCAAACTGTGGTCAACTGCTTGGGAGTCCAGTGACGGAACCATTATGCCACCTGCTGGTCTCTTATTTATTATTATTATTTTTAAAAATTCGCTGTAGGGCACACGTGCTGATGAGAGAAAGAAAGTAAGAAAGCAAACCGCCAGGTCGGGACTTGAGCCACAGTCTGCCATGTGGGAGTCCGGCGCCTTAACTACCATGCACCTGCTGGCCCCTGGGGGGCTGATTTCTTACTTTCTGTGTTTCTTTCTGGCAAATGCACGTACTCTATGGCCAAAGACAAATAACAACAACAAAGCAGAAGTACCGTATTATAACTTAATACATATACCAACTGTAGCTGAGCTCAGCTGAGCAATTCTGAATGACACAAGTTTCAAGACTTTCATGTGACAGAAATGCTGGTCTCTAGAGTTACTTGTTTTGAGGGGAGGTGTGGGGGTGGAGGCCCAAAACATGCCAGGTACATTGTGGAGATACAGGCACCCTTCAGCAGGAAGATTTATCTTCTGGGCTTTTTAGCTGTTTGCTACTTTTTGCTACTTGTACTTAAGCTGCAGTGCTAAAGTATGAAGACTTTCTTTACTGCATGATTTTATGTCAGTGCGAGGGGATTCTTCAGGTACAAACTCTGTTAACCATGTCACACTTATTAGCCATGAACAAATTATTTAATTTCTGTAAGCTATAATATTCTCATCTGTAAAGTGTGATTAAGAACGGACCAGCCAGGGACCAGCAGTTAGCGTAATGGCTATGTCGCTGGACTCCCACGGAGTCGACCGTGGTTCGCGTCCTGGACCCAGTGGCTTAAAACTCACGCCAGGCACGTGTGCATGTGTGCCCAAGATCCCAAGAGGAGAATGGAGGAGAAGGGATTGTGGCATGGCCATCCCCCCCCCGGGGGGGGTGATTTCTCACTTTCTGTCTCTCTGTCTCTCTCTGTCTTTCTGGTGAACGCATGCGGCCTATAGCAAAAACCTCTCCAAAAATAAAGAAAGAAATAAAAGAACATACTAGTCAGTGACATGGCAGTTAAGGTAGCTGGATCCCACATGGCTGATTGCACAGTTCAAGTCTTAGACCCAGCAGTTTGAAAAATACACCAGGTGTGTGTACGTGCCCAAAATCCTAAGAGGAGGATGGAGAAGAAGGGAAGGGATTGTGCCGTGGTTATTCCCCCAGAGGGTGCTTTCTCTCTTTCTGTCTGTCTGTCTATCTGTATCTCTCTCTCTCTTTTTTTTGTTGTTTGTTTGTTTGTTTGTTTGTTTTTAGAACATCTTAAAATTTTCATCCTTTCTTTACAGGTTACCTAGACCTCTTTCGATTAAGAAAACTGTAGAAAGTTAGTAATTGCCAGAAGTGAATGCCAGGTGGTGGCACATGTCAGTTTTTCAGAGTCCTGCTTTGCGGGGTGTCTGAACGCACTGCTCGGGGTCTCTGCTCACACGTGCTGGAATCAATCGTGGCAGAGTTTAGTCCACGGGTCGCTTTTCCCCATATTTTTTGAAAACTCTTCAGCGTTCTTACAGAATTGTTTACGGTCCTTAGAGTCATCGGTCTTGAGCTAGGTCAGCCCGAAGGGGGTGCTCAGGCTGGGGCTCGTTCACCAGTGCTAGGAGGGACTGGATTACTGGGTCGGTTTTGGTAGCTGGCTTCCGGTTTTCAGCACTCACTACTGGAGACAGACCTGCCCCTCTTCATCGATGTTCGAATGGTAGCTCTTTGTTTTAGATGTGCTCTCCGGTGGTTTGAATGGATACTCTGCTGGAAAGCTGATTTCGATTCTGAAAGCCCCCTTGTCATATGGAGGGTTGTCAGGAACAATAAGCCCTTGCCAACAAATTAGCTTCATCAACCTGGATGTTCCAGAAGTTTTTCACTCCACATTGTGGATTTCTTCAAGCTCCATCAGCCTCCTGCTGGCCGCCATCTTGGATCTGGTGCTGCTCTGCTGTGTCTCTCTTGAGCAAACACAGCTGCCCTACAGAAACTTTAAACAAAACAAAATGGAACAAAAACCTACTTCATGGACTGTTGTAAAGATTAAAGTTTAAAATGGCTATTAATTTTGGATACAATTCCAAGCACTTGATAAAAGGCATTATGTTATCTATTTATAATCTAATATTTATGTGTAAACTAGGTAAGTTATAGGTACAGAATGTTAGATAACTTTGCTTCTTTGATATTATTTCTATGATTTCATCTTGTCCAGGCCCTCCCTGATCTTTCTGTTGAGAGAGACCAGCTCTGTGAGTGAAACCCGATCTTTCTGTTGCCTTATCGTGGAATCTTTTTGGCCACTCCGATTATTTTCTAGTTCACCCTTCGCGTTTTGTCTTTAATCTAAGATGAACTGTGCCTTTTCATTTCCTGGATCATTCAAAAACTCAGATTCTTTTCTTAAGCCCCAGGTCCCCCAGTCAATTTAGTGCTGTTTTCTGGGCCAGTAGGTGACGTGGTGGTTGAGGATCCCACATGGCCACTGTGCAGTTCCAGTCCACCTTGCAGCTGGAGAGGCACACGGGACGCATTTGTGTGTGCCCAAAATCTCAGGAGGAGAAGGGATTGTGGTGTGACTGTCCCCCCCAGAGGAGGTGCTTTCTCGCTTTCCCATTTTCTGTGCCTCTCTCTGATGAACGCACACACCCTATAGCAAGTTAGTAAAAAAGAAAAAAGTGCCATTTTCTAAATTACCCAAGCCCTGACTCAACAGTGCTCTTTAGACCTTGGAAATATAAATTCTTTGAATGCTTGCCTGAACCCTGAGCATCAGACATCCTGACACTCCCTCCTTAGCTCTTGTCACCTCCGTGCCCTGGTGTCAGTTTGCTCCTGGGCAGCTTTTTTTTTTTGTTTTTTTTGGAAGTTTTTGTCTTAGGGCGTGTACACTCGCCAGAGAGAGTCAAAGATTGTGAGAGGGAAAGTGAGAAAAATTTTAAAAAGAGTTATTTATTTAATTCATTCATTTGTTTGCTGTAGGGCACATGCACTCACCAGGGAGAGCGAGGGAAGGTGGAAGGTCAAGCTGCCAGGTCCAGGACTCGAACTGCGGTCAGCCGTGTTGGAGTTCAGAGCCACCTGCTGGCCCTTATTATCACTTTTTTTTTTACATTTTTATTTATTCATTTATTTATTTTAATTTGACCAAGGAGAGACACACAGGATTGGGGAGTGAGAAAGCAAGCCACCAGGTCCTAGACTCAAACCGTGGTCAGCCATGTGGGAGTGTCCAGCGCCTCAACCACCACGCCAGCTGCTGGCCCCCTTATTATTAAAGGTTTATTCGGTTGTTTCTTCTATGAGGGAGAGAGAGAGAAAGAGGCGAGTACCCTCCAGAGGTCTTGAGACTACAGTGCACCCCAGCTTCCACCTGCTCAGGTCACAGGCGCACACGCACACACCCCAGAAGCACAGAGAGACTTCAGACGTGAAGCTGGGATCTTCCCCGGTGGGTTCAGCATCACAGAACTGTGCAGTGCTTCTGTGCCCCGTCTGGCCCTCACCTGCTTTTCTGGGCTCCCGGGCTTGTAGATTCCTAACGCCGGGCCAGGGGTAATGCGCTGCGAACAGAGCCCCGACTCCTGTTTCAGTCCCCAACCTGATGGCCCTGAAACAGCGGCATGTCCAGGAGTGCCCAAGACCCAAAAGGCTGGAAGTCTGGAGGGTGGATCATGGCACGCCTGGACCCTGGGGGTCCTCATCCCTCCGCCCTCTCTTATTCTCATGTGCGCACGCTCTAACACGAACAGAGAAAAACTTTGATAAGGATGCCCACATCTAGTGCCTAGCCCCAAACCACTCTCGTCTGTCCTGCTCTGTACTTCAGTTGTTTCCCGGGCATGTCTCCCTAGATGCTCTGTAGACATTGTCTTGGTCAGGACAGGCTGGGCTATGCCGTGGTTAGAAAAACCCTCCGTGGCTTACAAAGATGTGTTTCTTATCCCATTACACACTCGCTGTGTCTCTGCTGCAGCTGTGGCCCTCCTGTCCTCCCTTTGGAGCTCGGGCCGGCAGAGGCATCTGTCTGGATCGTGGCCAGTCATTGTGGCAGAGGGGAGAGAAGATACACGACAGGCCACGTGCTGGCTCTTAGGGCTTCTGCCCAGACCTGATGCATTTCAGGTCGCATTTTAGCCGTCAAAGCGAGTCACGTGGCCACTCCGGAGATAATTGGGGGGATGTCTAATCCTCCCTCTGGGAGGGGCAGGGGAGACACAGGCTCCTACTGAAAGTTCTAGCCAAACACGTCTATACCTCTACTTACTGTTTTAACCCCATCCAAAACCTGTTTCTCGCCCATTTTTAAAAATTCTGTTTCTTAGCATTGCTGTGTATTAAGCCAGCCAGCGCAGAAGCTTCAGAGTTGTTTCAGTTCTCCTTCCTTGTTGTGCTTCCATATCCAGTCGATCCAACCATCTTAGTTTCCTGCTCTAAAATCTCTCTCCTCTCCGCTGTCCCTCTCCTGTGTCCCTGTTGTCTGAGGCGGAATCCCAGCTCTGTGGGAGACTCCTGGCAGTCTCCCGGGCCCCGTCCCTCCTTCACAAGGGTGCCTCCGCCCTGCTGTCAGGGCTGGCTTTTTAAAACACAGGGCTTATTGTGCTGCTCCACTGCCCCAAATATCTAAGTAGTTCCTGTTGCTCGCCGAATGCTTTTCTGTGGCGGTCAGTATTTTCCGAGGTTTCCTCTTTCATCATGACCTCATACAGCGTCCATTTCCCATACCCCATATCCACTGTGCATTCTTTTTCTTTTTTTTTTTTTTCCTTTTCTTTCTTTTTAAATTTGCCAGCCAGCATGTGTGCACTCCAGGGAGAAAGTGAGAGAGAAACTGAGAAAGCACCCGATCCCCCAGTGGAGAACGGTCACCCTGCAATGCCTTCTCCATCTTTTCTCTCCTTTCGGGAGTTTGGGCATGCACACACACATGCCCAGCATGTGTTTCAAGCCCCAGATCCAGGACTTGAACCTTACAGTAAGCCATGTGGGATCCAGCCACCTTAACCACCACAGCCTGGCTAACCCACTGTGCGTGCTTACTCCTAGACTGTTCGCACCAACGCTTAACAGAAGTAAGGGGGGACGCAGGGTTATTTATGTGACTGAATAAAGGCTCCGAGGAGTCACACAGTGAAAGGGCCTTTTTTTTTTTTTTTTTTTTTTTTTTTTTAACTTGCCCGAGGTGCATGTGCTTGTCAGAGAGAGACAGAGGGAGAGAGCACCTCCCATATGGCACAGTCTTGCCCCAATCCCTTCTTTATCCCTCCATCCTGTTGGGATTTGTGGCACGCACACGCAAAGACCCAGCATATTTCTCAAGCTCCAGGTCCTAGACACAAACCACACAGTTGGCCGCATGTGATCTGCCTGCTGGAGCCACTAGGCCATTGGACGGCACGACAGCCTCTGTAACGTTGGTCTAACCTAGTGTTTCTTGAATTTATTGGAACATAAAATACGTGAACGGATCTTGCAAAACGAATATTCTTTTTTTAAAAAAATAGATTTCTCCCTCTCTGTTTCTCTCTGGTGAGCACATGTACCCTCTGGCAAATTGAAAAAAAAAAAAAAAAAGGTTTTTTTGCTATATGCTTCTCAGAGCCTTTAGTCATGTATAGTTTTGGGGTTTTGTTGTTTTTTTGGTTTTTTTTTAGGTTTTTGCCCCAGGGCACGTGCATTCCATTGGAGAGAGCATGCACTCACTGAGACAGAGGGAAAGTACTTCCATCCCCTCTCCTCCGTTCCCCTCTTGGGATTTTGGGGACACACACAAACACACACACACGCGCCTGATGTGTTTCAAGCCACCAGGTCCAGGACTCAAAACCATGGTCGGCCATGTGAAAATCCAGTACCTTAACCACCACACCATCTGCTGGCCCCAGCACTAATGTTCTTAAAGAACACACTTTGTGAGGAAAAATACTACAACCCTTATAACTCAATTACTTTTCCTCTTGTCCAGCTAGGGATCCAAGTTTATGTATGAATTTAAAAGAAGGAGAATTTCTCTACTCAAAGAGTTATACATGCATTGTTATATAATCTTCAGCTCAAGTTACCAATAATTAGATTGGGACCAAAATAAACTGTCATCAAATTTGTGCTTATGGCGGCCAGCAGATGGTGTGGTGGTTAAGGTGTTGGATTCTCACGTTGCAGATGGTGTAATGGTTACGTCACTGGATTCCCATGTAGTCAACTGTGGTTTGAGTCCCGGACCCAGCGGCTTAAAACTCATACCGAGCACGTGTGTATGCGTGCCCAAGATCCAGAGAGGAGAATGAAAGGAGGAGGGATTGCGATATGGCCATTCCCCTGGGGGGATGACTTCTTGCTCTCTCTCTGTCTCTGTCTGGCAAGCACATGTGCCCTAGAGCAAAACTCTCTCTAAAAAAAAAATTAAAAAAGAGAAAATCACTATGAATAAATAGACACATACATTTTTTTTTTTTTTTTGAGAGGCTTTTGCTGTAGGGTGCGTGCACTCGCCAGAAAAACAGAAACAGAGACAGAATGTGAGAAATCACCCCTCAGGGGGGATGGCCACGCCACAATCCCTTCCCCTCCATTCTCCTCTTGGGATCTTGGGCATGCATGCACACATGCCCAGCGTGAGTTTAAGCCACTGGGGCCAGGACTTGACCCACCGTTGAATACACTGGTGTCCAGCAACATAGCCATTATGCCAACTGCTGGTCCGTACATACATATTTTTGAAAATGTGTTTATATCTAAATAAATTTCTTCATTTTAAACCCTTTACGTACAGCAGATGAGTATGACCAATTTGTAAGATTTAGTTCCTTTCCTTGTAAATACATTTCTGAACTTCCCTCTCTGCTTTCCAGTAAGTTTGATTTTAGAGTTTTGGCTATAGAAGACCATTAGAATTTGTGGTATGTGTGTGCCAGAAGAGGTACACTCACCAGGGAGAAAGGAGACACCCCGCAATGGAGCAGGGTCATGCCTCAATTCTTTTCCTCCATTTCTCCATCTCATCAGGATTTTTGGCACCCAGGCACATATACTCACCATGTTTTCGAGCCACCAGGCTGAGATTTGAACCAGTCAACCATGAGGGATCTGGCTCCCTATGCACCGTGCTTAATCATTTATTTTGAAATATTTTATTTAATTGTATTTATTATTATGTTTAACTTTGTTATAGAGTACATGCACCTACCAGAGAGAGACAGAGAAAGAGATGGAGCAGGAAAGTAAGAACACAAGCCACCAGGTCTGGGACTCAAACTGCAGTCAGCCATGTGGTAGTCCAGAGCCTTAACCACCATGCTGCCCACTGGCCCAGTGATGTCTTTTATTAATCCCATAAAGTATTAGTTTCACTGAACTTGGCAAACCAGTTCAAAGATTCCTTCAGCTTAACTTTTACTGAAAGTTGTGGGGATTTTCTTTTACTCCAATTAAGGAATAAAACAGATTTTTTTTCCTCAGGAAGCTTATCCACATTAGCTGTTCATTTTTTTCCTCTCTGCGAACATACCAACGTGTCAAGTGTAAATAGGTGACAATATGCGGTCTGAAGCAGTGAAATCATTCTTTCTGTGCATTTTTCTTTAGAGGCCTTGGAATATATTTGTTTGAGAAAATACTTTAGGATGATGTGGTTGGTACAAGAGAAAGCCATGGAGAATTCAACATCTTGAATTAAAGTGGTTTTCAAAACTTGACTGAAGAGCAGTTTACGGGTCGGCCCGTGGTGTGGTGGTTAAGGTGGCTGGATCCCTTGGGGCCAGCAGGTGGCATGGTGGTTGAGGACGCTGGACTCTCACATGGCTGACCACGGTCCAAGTCCTGGACCTGGCGGCTTGCTTTCTCACTTTCTCCTCTCTCTCTCCCTCTCTCTCTCTCTCTCTCTCTCTCTCTCACTTTGTCCTGCTATGATCAAATTAAAATAAGTAGATAAATAAGTAAAGTGGAATAATTCTTTTTAAAAATGATGGTTGTGACCATTTATCCAGCAATTCAGATTAGTTAAAAAAAAAAAAAAAAAAAAAAGGCAGCTGGATCCCACATGGCCAGCTGCATGGTTGAGTCCAGCCCTGACGGCTTGAGAAACAAGCCCGTGTGTGCCCAAAATCCCCAAAGGAGGGAGAGATGGAGAAGGGACTGTGGCATGCCCACCCCTCCCGGGCGTGCTTTCTCACTCTCTCTCAGTGTGTGGTGAGCACATGGGCCCTCTGGCAACATTTTTCAAAAAGGGGATGGAGGGGCAGTTTACCAAGGTGTTACCAACTAAAATTCAGAAGGAAAAAATGGCCTGAACACAGTGTGGTATTTTGATAACTAACTCCATTTGTTTTGGCAGGTGGGGAAAAGTGGAAATGTCCCAGCAGGCACTACGGTGGACAGCACCATCACGCATCCCTCTGAGTTCGACTTTTACCTCTGTAGTCACGCAGGAATTCAGGTAATTTGGAAGCTAGTCCAGATCTTTGACTCGATAGGGAAACATTTGCAAATTCAGCAACTAGCTTGAAGAGACTTGTGATTCAACACCAGGCTTCACTTCGTGAATGCTCGGGTCCTAGAACTGTTGTCTTTTTGCCTAGGTATCGACTGGCAGGTGTGCTAGGCAGAAATACTTTTGAGTTTAGGGAGGTTTCAATTCTCTCCTCTCAGATAGTCAGCCCTTTTCAGACATCCGTTAATGATAAAATTCTCTCTCCAGGGAACCAGCCGTCCTTCGCATTACCAGGTTTTATGGGACGACAACTGCTTCACCGCGGACGAGCTCCAGCTACTGACGTACCAGCTGTGCCACACCTATGTCAGGTGCACTCGCTCCGTCTCCATCCCAGCCCCTGCGTATTACGCCCGGCTGGTAGCCTTTAGGGCAAGGTATCATCTGGTGGATAAAGATCATGACAGGCAAGTTCCTTAGGCAGGATCAAGATCTATTTTAATGCATGTTTAAAAGATGAGCTACACAGAAAAATTTTTTTCAAAGAATTTGTATTAAACTTTATTCATTCATTCATTTATTTATACAGAGAGAGAGAGAGAGAAGGGAAGCAAGAAAGCAAGCCGCCAGGTCTGGTTCGTGAACTGCATTCGGCCATGTGGGAGTCTAGTGCCCTCCACCACCGCGCCATCTGCTATCCCCCTCAGGAAACTTTTTAAAAAAGGGACCCGCAGATGGCATAATGTTTTTTTGCCGAACTCCCACATGGCCGACAGCAGTTTGAGTCCCAGATCTGGTGGCTTGAAACACACCAGGCATGTGTATGTGCATGCCCAAAATTCCAAGAGGAGAATGGAGGAGAAGGGATGCTGTTGTGGCCATCACCGCACTCCCCCGCCGATGGGGGGCGATTTCTCACTTTCTCCGTTTCTGTCTCTCTGGCAAGCGTGCGCACCCTATGGCAAAAATATCTTTAAAAAAAGAAAGAGAAAACTTTACAAAAGATTTAAACTTCATGGGGCCGGCAAGTGGTGTGGTGGTTAAGGCGCTGAACTCTTACAGGGCCACCTGGGTTCAAGTCCCAGATGGAGCAGCTTGAAAATCATACTGGCGTGGGGACCAGCAGTTAGCGTAATGGCTATGTCGCTGGACTCCCACGTAGTCGACCGTGGTTCGAGTCCTGGACCCGGTGGCTTAAACTCACACCGGGCGCGTATGCGTGCGTGCCCAAGATCCCGAGAGGAGAATGGAGGAAAAGGGATTGCAGCGTGGCCATCCCCCCTGGGGGGTGATTTCTCACTTTCTGTCTCTCTGTCTCTCTCTGTCTGTCTGGCGAGTGCACACGCCCTATAGCAAAAACCTCTCCAAAAAAAAAAAAAGAAAAAAAAAAAAAAAAAAAAATACTGGCGTGTCTATGTATATGCCCAAAATCCAAGAGGAGAATGGAGGAGAAGGGATTGTGGCATGGCCATTCCCACAGGAGGTGATTTCTCAGTTTCTGTCTCTCTGTCTCTCTCCACTGAGTGCATCCACCCTATGGGGAAAAAAAAAAAAAGAATTAAACTCCTGTAAGGTTCTAAATTGCAAGGAGGAAATAACATCGCAGGTGCCTGTGGGAGTTTATAATGTGACTTTGGTCCACAATGCTCGGGTCTGTTTGCACACACGTCTCTAAAAGAGTCTAACTTCGACCTGCCACTTCCTGTGAGGAGAATTCCTGAACAGTTCAGTTTGCTTTCAGTACAATCTGGGAAAATGCATCAGAGTGAACCTGTGGTTTGTGTGTTGTGTATGTGTGCGAGAGTGTGAGTGGGCCAGACCATTCTCACCCCCAATAGGGATCTTAAGAGAATCAGACATTTCGACCTGTTACTCAGCTACTATTAAATAGCTAAACAAGTTCTCTGCGTCAATTTCCTTTTCCAAATGACCATCTGTGAAGTGTAGCAGTTTCTGGGCTCTTCCCCAAGTTTGAATTCAGCTGCTAAATAGTAGACATTCCGCTGCAGGTCGGTCTGTGAGGGCTGACGATGTGCAGTTCCAGAAGCTGCCAGCTGTGGCTGTCCACCTTGCTTTCTGGGTACACGTGCACCCATTCAGCACCTTTATTAGCCAGTGGCTGTGCGCCCAGTGCTGTGTTAGGGGCTGGAAAGACTCGGATCATTGAGACATGTGTCCTGCCCGTGGGGACTTCATGTTTTGGTGAGCGACAATACAGGCAAATAGAGAAGTGACAGCTAGCCCAAATCAGGGGAGAAAAAAGTGCCACGGGCCATCAGCAGGTGGGGTGTTACGGAGGCAGCTATAGTGGATGGATAGAATTTGACTTTGTAAAGAAGAGAAAAGAATTTTCCAGGCAGAGGGAACAATGGGCACAAAGGAGAGAGAGCAAGTGCCTTATTTGGGCGGCAGTTAGGTTTTCTTCACTCGAGCTCGTAAAGAGGACCAGCAGGCGGAAGACGAGAGCGTGTTAGAGCAACCTCGTCTTTATTACACGTAAACGGGGTTCCAGGGATAGAATAACGGACTCACAGTTAACTGGGTGTGAGCGGCAGAGGAGATGTGAAGTAAAACATGGCTGTGATGTTGAGTCTGGTTGACAAAGATAATCATGATCATTTAAAGAGAGAGGTCATGGGGGCCAGCAGGTGGCGTGGTTAGGGTGTTGGATTCCTACATGGCGGACCACGGTTTGAGTCCCAGACCCTATGGCTTAAAATCAAGCCAGCTGCGGGTGTGCCCAAAATCCCGAGAGAGACTGGAGAAGAAGGGATTGTGGAGCAGCCTTCTCCCCGGGAGATTACTCACAGTCCCTTTCACACATGCCCTAAGGCAAAAATCGGAAAGAAAAAGAAAAAAGAGAAGGCAGATGCAGGATAGTGAGTTACAGTTTGCCAAGTCCTTTATATCACATGGTGTCCTGTAGAAGTATGTTTAGGGGCCAGCGGATGGTGTGATGGTGAAGGCCTTGGACTCCCACATGGTCAACTGTGGTTCAAGTCCCAGACCTGGTGGCTTGCTTTCTCACCTTCCCTTTCTCTCTCCTTCTGTCTCTGTCTCGTCAAATTAAAATAATAATAATAAAATTAAATAATAATTACTTTTTAATAATTATTATTTAATTTTATTTATTCACTCATTCATTTTAATTTGACCAGAGAGAGACACAGAGGAGGAAAGAGAGAGAGGGAACGTGAGAAAGGAAGCCACCAGGTCCAGGACTCGAACCGTGGTCGGCCATGTGGGAGTGGCCAGCACCCCAACCACCACACCACCTGCTGGTCCCAATAATTTTTTTTTTAAATATCAAAAGAAGTATGTTTGAAAGTTGTGGTTGTTACTCCAAAAGACTAAAGTTTGAAGTACTTGTACCTGTTCGATTTATATAGCTAGTGAGGGAAAGCAAAAGAAATGGATGACGTGTTGACATTTGCTGAGTGTCTACCATGTTCCGGCACCGTGCTAGCCACACGGAGCTATTCATTCACAAATGGCTATTGAAGCTAGCATGCGTGCCAGGCACGAGGGTACAACGCTAAAGGAGATGGACAAAGTTGTTCCTTTCTTGGCCTTTATATTCCAGTAAAGCAGTCAATAATTACCCTACTAATAGCTTAATTCCGATTGTGTTTAGTAGCATGAAAGGAAAATACGGGATTCGGTGAGAGCATGTTCCAGGTGGCTCTGACCCGGACTTTGAGGTCACGGATTTCAATGGGGAAAATGGTATTTGTCCAAAGAACAAGCAGGAATGACTGGGAAGTGCAAGCCCTTCTGTAGGTAGTGTTGAAGATTTGGGTCATCGCAGACATTATTTTACTGAATTCTTTCTTTCTTTCTTTCTTTCTTTTTTTTTTTTTTTTTTGGAGACTTTTTGCTATAGGGCGCATGTGCTCGCCAGAAAGACAGAGAGAGACAGAGAGACAGAAAGCGAGAAATGATCCCCCAGGGAGAATGGCTATGCCACAATCCCTTCTCCTCTTGGGATCTTGGGCATGCACGCACATGCGCCCGGCGAGAGTTTAAGCCACGGAGTCCGGGACTACATGGGAGTCCAGCGACATAGCCATTATGCTAACTACTTGTCCCTTTACTGATTCCTTAGAACAGCCCATTAAGTAAGTAGGATTGCATCTTTCAGTTGAGTAAGCTGTTGTCAAAAGAGACATAACAAATTATTTAAGGAACCAAGATGCGATCTGAAGGTCTTCTTGACTCCTATGTTATTTGTGCTATTTGAAGCGTAAAGTTCGAAGTGGTCTTTTGTCACACCTGGTGTCTTCTCTGTTTTCTCTCCAGTGCCGAAGGCAGTCACGTGTCGGGACAGAGCAACGGCCGGGATCCTCAGGCCTTGGCTAAAGCCGTGCAGATCCACCATGATACCCAGCACACAATGTATTTTGCCTGAGAATCTCAGAGAAAGAACTCAACCAGTTTGGCATCCCACGCAGCCTCAAAATGTCCCCAATGCCTGCCACCTCTCGAGAGGGCCAAGTTGGCTTCAGGTGGTCTACCAGCAGCTCGGGATAGTTGCACTGATCTATATTTTGCAGCACTGTCTGATGCGTCAACAAAATTGAGCCATTTTTTTAAAGCAGTAGATACTCATAGATGACCTTTTCTGATGCACTGGACCGAATTTTTACCTCAATGTGCAAAGGCCGATCGGCCTGAACTTTCTAAAGGACTTTATGAGAAAGGTTTCTATGGAATATTTTGCTAGCTGTGGTGTTCACCGCATCCCTCTAGTCTTAGGAGAGAAGATTAGTCCTTTTTTTTCCACATCCATTGAGTGGGGTGTACGCATAGGTGGGAGAGAAAAACCAAACAATCTTCTTCAGTTCAGTGTAACTATTTGTGTGGGTTCATAGACTTTTTGATGGAGATGTCTGACTTTGCCACTGTAAATGCCTTTAACGAGCATTACTTTTTGAAAGTTTTACAGAGTTTTATTCGTTTTACTACTTTTTCTTATTGATCTCTGCAGACTCGCGCTGGTGCACGTGTAGACGGCTAGGCGATTGCACTAAATCTGGCTGCAGATTCCAATAGGCAGTTCTCTGATTTGGTTGACCTTTGTGAATGTGTCATGTCAACAGTTGCAATGCATGTCACAGTGACAGATAACACTGCCGTGGTACAAGTACTCATTTTCTCCCTATTTGAGAACAAAAAATTAGCTTTTAGTATTTTTCCAAGTTTTCAAAAGTGCCCATTTTATGCTGCTCTGTGGTTTGTTAGATCTAAATGATTTTTAAACTTTTCTCATAGAAAGTTAACTTTGGCAATAAACATTTTTTAAGGTCCTTCCTATTCCTTCCCCCGACAAGGTAGTTTTCTAGATGAGATTTCAGTATGATTTTATCAGCTATTTCTTATAGATCATAACTTGGCAATTTCTGAAACCAGGCAGAAAAGACATATATTTCCATGCCTTTTTAAAGAATTATTTTTACCTATTTTATAGTCACAGTTGTTGTCGTGTCACTTTGTTTTAAAATAAGCTAGAACCAGGATGCTTCCTTATTGGCTAGGCCTTGCCAGTCTGTAAGGTACATTGAGTGATGCTGCAACTTGCAAAAATGTACCAGCATTTAAAATATTTTCCCTGGGAATCAAGGTTACTCTCACAATTTCTTGCAGTGCAAATTTCTTGCTTAATCTTTCGACCTGAAATATACTTGGTGGGTTTTCCTTTTATTAAGCTAAAACTGTATAGAAGAAGTTCCTTTTTCTTCAGTAGTTTCTGGATTCCACTCCTAGGGAGACAGAATTCCTTATCCAAGTGAACGGAGTTGATCTAAAGCAAACATCAGATAAAGCGTAGCGGAAACTGTATTCTGTATTTAGTGTAGATAATACTTCGGGAGTGGACAGCAGTTACATGGAGTCTTGGTAGTTCCCAGTCAGTGTTTCCCAGACCACATTTTACTGACCTGCAGTTCTCTATCCTGGAGTGAGAGATGGAAAAGGGCATGAACAGCCAGAGCCATACTCCATATGGCTGAGGAAGGGACTTGGGGAAGAAGCAGACTCACCATTTTGGAATTTTCTTTTTTTTTTTTTCTTTTTTGCCTCCTCTGTCCAGAAACTGCTGGTGGGGGAAACATTGGATCTGGTGATAAAGGGTGTTTGCTTGAACTCGTTAGCTGGTCCAAATCTCTTAAGCTAGCCTTCTCAAAATCCCAGCAATATAAAGCACTGTTTTTCTCCAGTCATTTAAACAAGCTTGTACATACATTGAAGTTTACATTTCTGTGTGCTGTCGATCAGCGGCGCCACCAGTATTTGCTGAGACTGGTCTCCAAGAGCGTTGTATCGTATCTGTCGAGTCCCTCAGCTCACTGTGGTGGATGCAGACACCCTAATCTCTGCAGATCGTGAGGCGAGAGCAAGTTCTGTGACCGAAGCACAACGTAGGCAGGAGTGGCGAGATGGCAGATGTTCATTTCTTAAGACTTTCCTCTTTTGCAAATACCTCACGTGGATAATACAAATCAGGACATGTTGGTGAGGGCCTGGCTGCTGCTTTTATTCACACTTGTTCAGGGAGAGCACAGAAAAGACCCTTCAGCGTGGCCACTCCAGACCCAAGAGGAAGAAACATGGAAGCGTTTAGGAAGGACTCACTGAAGTCTAAGATGTGAAGAATCTTGGTGGCTGGCTGGCTGGCCAGCGGGCCCCACACCTGCACTTGAGTGCCTCGGGCTTCCTTGGTAATAATGCACAGAAGAGTGTCACATCTCACTTGCTCCTGGCGCGCACGGAGTGGAGAGCAAAGCTCAGTGCCCAGAAGCCCTGGCTCACCTGCCTGCAGTCGGGTTCTACGCTCGACCTGGAACTGTAGTTTGTAAGACCTCAGTCAGTCCCGGCACGCTGGGATGAATCAGTGTGGTGGTGGAGGAAAAGCCGGGAGGCCTATTTTTATAGGAAAACAGTGCCACTAAGGGTGCAATGCCGTCATTTGGGACGAAAAGAAAGCAACGTGGAAAAAACTAGGATTATTGGGAAGAACTTGCTGAGGGGTGAATCTTTAAGAGGTATTCACCGCGGAGTCAGAGTTGCAGCGATACTGCAGCACTGTTGCAAGCAAGTCTGATGCGTGGCTTTCATTTCAATTGGCTTGACAATTTGAACAGGTTACCCCTTCGGGACCGAGGGACCGACTGAATCGTTATGCATGTGTCAATCAATGGGAGGTGTGCATTCTCTAGAAGTAGTTTTGAGCTGTTTGGTTTTTTTAAAATGCAGCCTGTTTAGGCACTGTCACGTGGTGTGAAAGATTTAAATGTAGCAATGCTAAGGAGTAACAATTTGGGGATAAGGAATGGGGACATTAAGAAAGTGGTGAAGACCCAAATGTTGAACTAATTATGTTTCGTTGTTTTTCGCTGTTGAATCCTGAGCGGTTTATAAAGTGAACGAGCTGGCTCGATGCAGGCCGAACGTCTTCATTCTTACTGTAAATTCTACTTGCTGCTTCCAAAGGTGATGATTTACAAGCAGACATGTTGTATACGGTCTGTATTTTAGAATCTGGTGCCCAGCCTCTATCAGAGTGTACCTACCTGGCTCAGCTACCTACCCGTCCCATGGGAAAACAGAATCCGTTGTTTAACAAGGCTCACACTCTCCACCCTGCCCTCGTGACCTTTCGTGGACGTGCTGTAAGATTTTCGTGCTCAATAGCAAGGTGGTAGCTCCGCTTTCATTGTGAGGAAGTGGGGGCTGAGGGCGTTGGATCAATACTGCTTCAACACCAAGAATCTTTCCTTGGAAAATTCAAGGAAAGATCTTGTTAGCAATTGACCATTTTCTTATGCCCTGCTGTCGACATATTCATGCTTCCTCTGTCTAGTGGCTGAAAATGTTTGCATTTGTTCATTTGACTAATGGTGTGGGTTTTGTTTCTATCTTGTTAGACTTGTAATGTTTTCAAATGTATTTTATGAAATTTGGACTGGATGTATGTCTCTAGCAATACGAGGTACTTTCTAAACTACAAAGGGAGGGGGTTGTATTCCCATGTTGATATAAGATGTTGGTCATTTAAAATTTGCAATTTCTTTTTTTTTTTTTTGGCCTGCAGGGATATTTTGTGTTCATGTGTCCCCCCCCCAAAAAAAAAGAAAGGAAGAAAGGAAGAAAGAAAGAAATAAACTGGCATTCTTGTGCCAAAAGTTGTTTTTCTTGTCATTTGTCTAATAAAATGGAGTATGCTGTAAAGGCAACATGCAGGGACCAGCAGTTAGCGTAATGGCTATGTCATCGGACTCCCATATAGTTGACCGTGGTTCGAGTCCTGGACCCGGTGGCTTAAACTCACACCAGGCACATGTGTGTTCGTGCCCAAGATCCCGAGAGGAGAATGGAGGAGAAGAGATCGCGGTGTGGCCATCCCCCCTGGGAGGTGATTTCTCGCTTTCTGTCTCTCTGTCTCTCTCTGTCTTTCTGGCGAGCGCACACGCCATATAGCAAAAACCTCTCCAAAAAAAGAAAAGAAAAAAAAATAAAGGGCAACATGCATACTTGCTTTTTAAAAACAATTTTCTAGTGGCTGGCAGGTGGCTTGGTGGTTAAAGGTGCCAGACTCCCACACAGCCAACTGCGGTTCAAGTCCTGGACCTGGTGGCTTGCTTGCTCACTTTCTCTCTCTTTCTCTCTCTCTCACTCTGTCCCTCTCTGGTCAAATTGAAATACATAAATGAATGAATAAATAAAGTTAAATAAAATAATTTAAAAAAAACTAATTTCCTCAATTTGAGAAATTTTTATACAAGAACGGTGAAAATACTTTGTGTTTTTAACTCTCAGGTCTCCCTATTTTTAGCAATTGTTCTTTGTGAATTTAAGGAGAACTTCTAAGCAACATTTCCTAAATGACAACTTTAACAAGATTTATCATTGTTTTGAGTACAGCTTCTAATGAGAAGTTTGTGGGTTTTGTTTGTTTATTTAGATTTTCTATAGGTGCATATGCTGGAGGGGGGACTCCTCAACTCCTCCCCCCAAGGAGGTGGACAGCCATGCAGCAATCCTTTCTTCTCTATTATCCTCTTGGGATTTGGGGCACACGTATGCCTGGCATGTGTTTCAAGGCCCCAGGTTTGGTACTGGAACTGCAGTCAGTCATGTGAGATCCAGCCGCCGTAACCGCCACGTCACTTGCTAGTCTGAGATCTTTTTCCACGGTATCGTGAGAAAAGTCTGTAGTCTCTAGGGCGTGCTGTGTCTATAAACACGGTAAGATTGACTTCAGGGGAGAAGTTGCCCCGAGTCGCCCACACTGGAACTGTTCAGTGTTGCATCTTTTTAAAAATTCTCACCAGCAAAGTCATGGAAGGGCAGACATGAGCACAGTACGGCCTCTATCTTCAGAGGAGAAAGTCCTGTATACACTCCCTCTACTGAAGGTAATTTTTTTTAATTATTTATTTATTTAATTCCATTTATTATTATTATTATTGTTTTTATTTTAATTTGACCAGACCGAGACAGAGAGAGAGAGAGGGAAAGGGAGAAAGCAAGCCACCAGGTCCAGGATTTGAACTGCAGTCGGCCATGTGGGAATCCAGCACCCTAACCACCATGCCACCTGATGGGCCCAAGGTAATTGGTTTTCATCAATACAATATCTCATCTGTATTTCTGTTATCAAACATGAATCATGAACTGGGTCCATGCCAGGTTCTGCTTAGATGCTGGCAACGTGGGAGAGCAGAAACTCGGTTCCTCAGGGAGCTCAGTCTGCAATGACATGGGTGGAGAAGACGGTAAGATTAACACTGTCTGAGTGCCCGCCTATGCCTGCCACTTGTGGGAGCACTTGCAATCTTAGTCACAGCCCTTTGAGGTTAATAGTGGGATCCCCATTTTAGTTTTTATTTGTATTTTTTCTTCTTAATTTTACTTGTGTGTGTGTGTGTGAGGGGGCAAATCACCAGAAAGGAGAGAGAGAGACTCAGAGAGAGGGAAAGTGGGAATTTACCCCTGAGAGGGGATGGCCATACTGCAGTCCCTTCTCCTCTAATCTCCTCTTAGGTTTGAGCACTCATGCACGCACGCCTGGTGCGATTTTCAAGCTGCCAAGTCCAAGACTCAAACCGTGGTTAGCCAAGTGGGAATTCAGCACCTTAATCACTATGCCACCCACTGGCCCTTATTTTTATTTATTTTTATTTTTATTTTTTTCTTGGCAATAGGGCACATGTGCTTGCCTGATAGAGACAGAGAGACAGTGAGAAGGAAAGTGAGAAATACCCTGCAGGGGGATAGCCATACCACAATCCCTTCTCCTCCATTCTCCTCCTGGGATGTGGGACACACACACACACACACACACACACACACACAACATGATTTTCAAGCCACTGGGTCTAGGACTCAAACCGTAGTCAGCCATGTACTTCAACCGTCACACCACCTGCTACCCTCCCCCCACCACCACCACCATTTTACAGATGAGGAATCAGGTTCCAGGAGGCGACCTCTACGACACACAGTTACTGAGTGACAGAGCTAGAATGTAAATCCAGACCTGTCTTGGCATCATTGCACCTGCTCTGAACCGTAAACGGCAGAATGCTGTGAACACCGTAGAAGGGGAAACTACTTTTGCCGTGGAGTCAGAGAAGACTTCACCAGCTTGTTGGCCAATTTTGGATAGATCATGAAGCATGGGAGTTTGCCAGATGGAAAGGGATGGGTTCAAGGGGTTCTGGACATGTGCTCCCGTGTAGCAGTGCTATCGAAGTGCTTTCCCAACCCCCTTCTTTGGGAGATGGAACCTCTCTTTTCAATGGGAACCCCATATTTGTGTGACTCAGGTGAGTCCAAATGGCCTTACTGTGCTGTACTGTGCATAGGGACCAGTTCTCACATGCTGATCACAGTTCAAATCCCAGTATAGAGGCTTGAAAATACTCAGGGGCTGGGACCAGCAGTTGGTGTAATGGCTATGTCGCTGGACTCCCACGTAGTTGACCACGGTTCGAGTCCTGGACCCAGTGGCTTAAACTCACGCCAGGCGCGTGTACGTGCGTGCCCAAGATCCCGAAAGGAGAATGGAGGAGAAGGGATTGCGGCGTGGCCAACCCCCCTGGGGGGTGATTTCTCGCTTTCTGTCTCTCTATCTCGCTCTGTCTGTCTGGTGAGCGCATGCGCCCTATAGCAAAAACCTCTGAAAAAAAAAAAAAAAAAAAAAAAAGAAAAGAAAAAGAAAATACTCAGGGGCCAGCAGGTGGCATGGTGGTTAAGGCACTGGACTCCCACATGGCCAACTGTAGTTTAAGACCTGGACCCGGGAAAAAAAAAAAGACCTGGACCCGGCAGCTTAAAGTCATGCCAGGTGTGTGTGTGTGTGTGTGTGTGTGTGTGTTTGTGTGTGCCCAAAATCCTGAGAAGAAAATGGAGGAGAAGAAATTGTGCTGTGGCCATTCCTCCTGGGGTTGATTTCTTTTTTTTTTTTTGGAGAGGTTTTTGCTATAGGGTGCATGTGCTCACCAGAAAGACAGAGAAACAGAAAGTGAGAAATCACCCCCCAGGGGGGATGGCCACGCCGCAATCCCTTCTCCTCCATTCTCCTCTCGGGATCTTGGGCACGCACGCACACGCGCCCAGCGTGCATTTAAGTCACTGGGTCTAGGACTCGAACCAAGGTTGACTACACGGGAGTCCAGCAACATAGCCATTATGCTAACTGCTGGTCCCATGGGGGTTGATTTCTCACTTTTTCCCTTTTTCTCTCTCTGGTAAGTGCACTCATCTTATGGCAAAAAAGAAAAAAAAGAAAAAAAACACTGCAGGCACGTGTGCAAGTGTGCCCAGGATCCTTACAAGATGGCCAGCAGGTGGTGTAGTGGTTGAGGCATATGACCAATTGTGGTTCGAGTGCTGGCTTGAAACTCACACTCGTTGTGTGTGTACATGTGCCCAAAATTCCAAGAGTAGAATGGAAAAGAAGGGATTGCCTCATGGCCATGCCCCCTGGGGAGGTGATTTCTTGTTTTCGGTCTCTTTTTGTCTCTCTAGCGGGTATGCTCACCCTATAGCAAAAATCTTAAAAAAAAAAAAAATGGAGAAATAGGGAGAAAAATATTACAGTGTGACCATGCCCTATTGGGCGATGCTTTTTCTCTCTCTCCTTTTCTTTCGCAAGTTCATATGCCCTCTGGCAATTACAAAAAATTCTTTAAAAACACAGTAAGAGTTTTCTGAATGAACAAGGTAAAGGAAGGCATTCCAGGAATTCTGGTCATGGGCAAAGGCACAGAGGGAAAAAAGACCATGATTTTTGGGGAATGACTTGAAGTAGTTTATAAGGGGTGAAGGAAAAAGAGGTGATATAGTTAGACAAGGCATAGGATGGGCACCAGTTCCTGGCAGGATAGGACTTGGATGGCGTTCTAAGGAGTTTAGAATTTACTCCCTAGATACAAGGAAGTAGAGTCTGATTCAGGTTGGTTTTGCTCACAGGTGTATTGTGGGTAGGTTGAAGCAGAGGTTCTACCTAAAGGAAGTTCCAGTTTTATTGCAGTAGCCAAGAAAAGACAATGAGGCTCGAACTTGAGCAGTGATAGTGTAGTTAGAATGAAGGAATGAACACAAGGCAAAGTCAGAGTTAAAAAAGCAGAACTTGGTGGCAGAGTCAAATACAGAGAGAAAGGGGAAGGAGCAGACTCCGGAGGGCTCCTGTGTTTCCGGCTCGGTTAGCTGGGTCTTTGCAAAGATGTTTATTCAGGGTCTTTGCCCATTTTTGAATCAAACTCCATTTTCTTTCTCTTTTTAGTTTTCCAGAGGTCACATGCACTCACCAGAGGCAGAGGGAGAAAGAGAATGCATTCCCCAGCGGGGCGCAGTCTCTCTGCCATCCTTTCTCCTCCGCTTTGCCATCCCGATGGGATTTGCAGCATGCACTGACGTGTACCCAGTGTGTTTTTCAAGGACCGTGATTCAAACCGCATGGTCAGCCATGTGGGACCCATTTCTCTTAGCTAGCAGGCCACAGGGCTGGCCCCACTTAAGTTTGGAAAGACAATTTTAATAGGTAATATAGTGTGGTGATTTTTTTTCCCTTTCCACACTCGGAAGATATTCTGTTGTCTTTGGCTTTCATTATCATGTTGGGAATTTAACTATCAACTCTTTTTTTTTTTTTTTTTTTTCTTGGAGAGGTTTTTCGCTATAGGGCGCGTGCCCTCGCCAGACAGACAGAGAGAGACATAGAGACAGAAAGCGAGAAATCACCCCCCAGGGGGGATGGTCACGCCGCAATCCCTTCTCCTCCATTCTCCTCTGGGGATCTTGGGCACGCACGCACACGCACCCGGCGTGAGTTGTAAGCCACCGGGTCCGAGACGCGAACCGCGGTCGACTACGTGAGAGTCCAGCGACATAGCCATTACGCTAACTGCTGGTTCCCTACTATCAACTCTTTTGAAAGTAATTGTTCTTCTTTCTCTGGGTACTTTCAGTATCTTCTCCTTGTCTTTGATTTTTCAACACTTTGACCATAGTAAACCTAGATGTTTTTATATTTATCCCCCTGAGGATTTTGTCTTGTTCGTCTTTGTGAAATTCACACATGGTATGTGGCAAATGGTATGTTTTCTATCTCTTTTTCTTTCTTTTTTCTTTTTTTTTAGTTTATTTGGTTTTATTTTTCTATACAATGCATGTGCTTGCCGTAATGAGGTAGACAGAGAGAAAGTGAGAAATCACCCTCTAAGGGGGATGGCCACGCCAGTGTCTTCACCTCCATTTTCCTCTCAGAATTTTGGGCATACATACACACACTGGAGTGTGTGGTGTTTTTTTTTTTTAATAATTATTTCATTTAATTTTATTCATTATTAAAAAAATTGATCAGAGAGTGACAGAGAGAGAGAGAGAGGGAGAGAGACAGCAAGCCTCCATGTCCAGGACTTAACCTTGGTCACCTGTGTGGGGTCCAGCGCCTTAACTACCACACCACCTGCCGGCTGGCACTGAAGTGGTTTGGTATTTGTTTTTGTTTTCTTAAGAGTGAATTTTTGCCATAGGGTGTGTGCACTTGCTGGAGAGACAGAAACTGAGAAATCATTCCCCAGAGGGGATGGCCATGCTGCAATCCCTTCTCCTCCATTCTCTCTCGGGATCTTGGGCACGCACACACACATAACTGGAGTGAGTTTAAGCCACTGCCCGAGACTGGAATGATGCGGGAGTACAGCGAAGTAACCCTTACACTGCTGTCCCCACTGAAGTTATTTTTTTTTTTTTTTTTTTAAGAATGACTTTATTTAACTTTAATTAATTATTTTTAGTATACAGTGCATGCTTGCCGAAGAGAAAATCAACCCCCCACCCCCCCACCAGAGGATGGTCACACCATAATCCTGTCTCTTCCATTCTCCTCTCTGGATTTTGGGTACACACGCACACAGGTAGGCATGCTAGTCCCTATTTTACTTTATTTATTATTATTATTATTTAATTTGTTATAGGGCACGTGCAAGAGAGAGAGAAAGCAAACCACCAGGTCTAGGACTCTGGTTATCCATGTGGGAGTCCAGTGTCTTAACCACCATGCCACCCACTGGTCCCTGCACACTTGACATATGTATAATTAATAGAGGCTCCTGTATACTTGAACAGAATTTGTGAGGTTGGGAAGAAAAGCATCTTGTAGTTAGGGATGGAGGGAGGAGCCAGGGTGGCGCATGCTCAGTCCTTCCCATGCGCCAGCTACCTGGCGGCCGACAGGGCTGGGACCAGACACAGTGCTACTGGCTTGCTGCAGGCCCTCCTGGAACTCGTGGCCTCTTATCCTGAGAAACCAGGGCAGCGACTGAAGACTATTTAAGCAAGTAATTTGATCGTGTCTTTGCTTTGAAATATATCGGGTTTTGAAACTGTGGAAGAGGGTGCGGCACTGCCCATTCACGGGCTGTACAGACACCTGTGCATATGGACACGTGTATATACACGTGCATGTGTGTATTTTAATCTTCCCACTCAACCATGTACACTGGCGGGAAAGAACGGCTTCCGGATTATCACCAAAGCGTCCCTTCCCTGCATTTCCCCTCCACCCATAGCCGTGGGTCCAAACATTGTTGGAGTTCATGATCTGAGGTCCCACAGTTTGTAAGCTGTTCACATCTAGGTCAGTTGGATATCAAACTCCAAGGTCTTCCCTAAATAGCTTGATGAAAATCTAAAAAATATTTGGTATGGTTTTTTAGGATTCATCAGCCTCATTCATGCTGTGATGTTGCCACCCTAAAATGCCCTCCAGAAGTAATGGGGGGGTCAGAGGGTGCACAGAGAATTTGTGTGTTTACAAAAATTACACAAGAGGAGCTGGCAGGTGACGGTGGTTAAGGTGCTGGACTGCCACTGGCTTGCTGCAGGCCCTCCTGGAACTCAGGGGCCTCTTATCCTGAGGGACCAGGGCGGCCACTGAAGACTGTGTTCAGGCAAGTAATTTGATTGTGTCTTTGCTTTGAGATATATAGTGTTGTTTTTTTGGGTTTTTTTGAGAGTTTTTTGTTATAGGGAGCATGTGTTCCCCAGAAAGACAGAGAGACAAAAAGCAAGAAATCACCCCCTAGGGGGGATGACCACACCACAATCCCTTCTCCTCCATTCTCCTCTTGGGCTCTTGGGCACACATGCACAAGTGCCCGGTGTGAGTTTAAGCCACTGGGTCTGGAACTCTAACCACAGTCTCCTACATGGCAGTCCAGTGACATAACCATTACGCCAACTGCTGGTCCCGGCCTATATAGGTTTTTGAAACTGTGGAAGAGGGTGTAGCACTGCCATTAGAGCCCTGGATCTGGTGGCTTGCTTTCTCACTTTCCCTTTCTCTCTGTCCCTCTCCAGTTTAATAATAAATAAATAAATAAAATTAAACAAATAATTATTTTTTCTGATCTTTTAAAAATAATTTTATTTAACTTTGTTATTTATTTATTTTAATTTGACCAGAGAGGAACAGAGCAGAAAGAGAGAGGGAAATTGAGAAACCAAGCTTCCAGGTCTAGGACTCAAACTGCAGTCAGTCATGTGGGAGTCCAGCGCCCTTAACCACCAAGCCACATGCCAGCCTCAACAAATAATTTTTTAAATTATTTACTTATTTATCCACTTATTTATTTTTTAATTTGACCAGAGAGAGACACAGAGAGAGAGAGAGAGGGAAAGTGAGAAAGCAAGCCACCAAGGACCAGGACTCGAACCGTGGTCGGCCATGTGGGAGTGTCCAGCACCTTAACCACCACGCCACCTGCTGGCCCCCAAATAATTTTTTTGATCAGTTATTTAATTAGGTTCTCGGCAAAAAAAATTTAGAACACCAATTTGTGAGGATAAACTCCATTTGTAAGGGCAAACATGGCTATCACAGGTAGCCCTGGAGCTGAGGAACAGCTTTGATTTTTGGTAAAATTTGCGAGTCCACGGCTTTCTGGTCAACCTTACGCTGCTTTGAAATCTGGTATTTCTCCTTCTCTGTGTCGAAGATCTCACCTTCCTGGTGTCTGGGCTTCCGCAGTTTCTTTTTCTTGAAGTAAGCATCGGTAAGGTGCTTTGGGAATTTTACTTTGCTAATATCAATTTTTGTGGAGGTGGCAATGACAAGTTTCTGGAGTGTTCTACGCAGTGGAACTCGATTGATGACCAGCGCTCCAGTCACAAGTAGCAGGCCACTGCTCAGCTGCTTCAGGAAAACCACTCTCTTGCCTCTGTGGGTCCAGTGAGGATGGTCAGAATGGGTCCAGGAGTGACGCTGGCTCGCAGCTTTCTCACAGGCTGACTGAAGGGTTTTTTGCCGTGGCTCAACAGCTTTCGAGGCTCATCTTCATTAGGATAATACCTAGGCATTTTGCACAGTTTAACCACCCGGGTACCACCATTCTTGTCTCCACTACTGGTTTTGTGACAGTCGCAAGAACTTTCCTTTTTCTTTTCGATCCTGGATTTAGTGGCCGAGTATTTCCTCTTGTACCCGGCCTTCCTGGAATACATGGCAGACCGGGAGTATCTGCCCATGCCCCGACTAGGAGGGGGTTTCGGCTGCAGTGGGGCTTCCCCTTCTTGGGCTTTTGCGCCTTGGGGTCACCCTTTTTAACCTTGCCACTGACATCAGCCTTCTTGGCTTCAGATTTCTTCTCCTTAGTATCCTGCTTTGTAGCTATTTCACTTGCCATCTTGTATAGTGGGAAAGAGAACTACCCAACAAATAATTCTTTTAAAAAATTACACAAGATTGAGTCAGCAACTTTTTTTTTTTTAAGGTTTCTGTCATAGGGCACGTGCTTTAAACTCTCGTTTTTTTTTTGTTATAGGGCAAGTGTAGTTTGGAAGGGAGAGAGACAGAGAGAATGGGAAAGTAAGAAATCACCTCCCAGAAGGGATGGCAACATCGCAATACCCTCCTCTCCATCCTCCTCTCCGGATTTTGGGCACACATGCATACAATCCTGGTGTGGTTTTTTTTTTTTTTTTTTTTTTTTTGGAGAGGTTTTCGCTATAGGGCGCGTGTGCTCGCCAGACAGACAGAGAGAGACAGAGATATAGGAAGCAAGAAATCACCCCCCAGGGTGGATGGCCACACTGCAATCCCTTCTCCTCCATTCTCCTCTCGGGATCTTGGGCACGCACGCACACACGCCAGGCGTGAGTTTTAAGCCACTGGGTCCGGGACGCGAACCGCAGTCGACTACATGGGAGTCCAGCGATATAGCCATTACGCTAACTGCTGGTTCCCCAAACCTGGTGTGTTTTTGAGCCCCAGGTTCAGGACTCCAGCAGTGCAGTAGTCCATGTGGGATCCAGTGCCCTAACCTCCATGCCTCTGGCTGGCCCAAAACTCCATGTTTTCTGAAAGACCTGGAGAACATGTATTAGGGGCCTTTGTATTTGTCGTTTTGGCGAATTATTGGAAGATGGCGGTTCCGTCCAAAAGGTATTTTCCATCTTTTTGGATTCTACTTTCTGGGATAATTTCCTGAACTTTATCTTATCTAAGAATTTGAAGTGTTTGCTATTTTAATATTTTCCTTTAATTTAAATTGCGCCTGTTTTTATAGTAGCTTGTTCATTTTACTAATGCAGTTTCTTGTTTTATCTTTTTGAAAATATAAAATGCAATTTTAGGAGGACATTTTCTTGCTTTCTCTTTGGTTTCTGTTTCCTCTGATTTGTGTTTACTGTTTGTTTTGTTCTCTGATTTTCATATTAGAGACTTTCCTCAAATAGTAATAGCTAACATTTACTGAAGACTTCCAATGTTATGGGCTCAGTTCTAAGCTCTTTCAAATATTAACTTATTTAATCCTTACAATAATTTATGCAGTAGGTGGTAGTACCTCCAGTTTATAAAGTTTGCAGCAAAGGAAATGGGAGCTTGACTAATTTAACAAAGACCATATAGCTTGAAAGTGGTGGAGTTGGGACCTGCAGTTAGCGTAATGGCTATGTTGCTGAACTCCCATGTAGCGGACCGTGGTTCGAGTCCTGGAACCGGTGGCTTAAACTCATGCCGGGCGCATGTGTGTGCATGCCCAAGATCCCGAGAGGAGAATGGAGGAGAAGGGATTGTGGCATGGCCATCCTCCCTGGGGGGTGATTTCTCACTTTCTGTCTCTCTGTCTCTCTCTGTCTTTCTGGCCAGTGCACATGCTCTGTAGCAAAAAACTCTCAAAAAAAAAAAAAAGAAAAGAAAGTGGTGGAGTTGAGGGCTGGCAGGTGGCATGGTAACTAAGATGCTAGGCTCCTACATGGATGATTATGATTTGAGTCCGAGACCTGGTAGCTTGCTTTCTCATCTTCTCTTTCTCTCTCTCTGGTCAAAAAATAACCACAAATAAAATTAAATAAATAAATAGTTATCTTTTTATTTCCTTGTTTGAAGGTTTTCACCTTAGGACGCATGTGCTCGCTGGAGAGAGAAAGAGAAAGACAGTGAGAGGGAAAGTGAGAAATCACCGCCCCAGGGAATGGTCATGCAGCAATCCCTTCTCTTCCACTCTCCTCCTAGGATCTTGGACATGCACACATACGTGCCCAGTGTGTTTCAAGCTCCCGGGTCTGGGACTTGAACCATGGTCAGCCATGTGGGAGTCCAGTGACATAACTGCTGTGTCATCTGCTGGTCCCAAATAATTAGTTCTTTAAAAACAAAAAAGAAAGTAGTGGAGTCAAGATATCATGGGGCTGGCAGGTGGCATGACGGTTAAAGGTGCTGGATTCCCAATGGCCAACCACAGTTTGAGTCCCAGACCTGGTGGCTTGCTTTCTTGCTTTTCCTTTCTTTCTCTGGTCCAATTAAAAAATAATAACAACAAGTGAAATTAAATAAATTAATAATTTTTTAAAAAACATATGCAAATAGTCTTGGTACAGATTGTGTGTGTATATATACATATATACATATATTTGTTTTCTTGGGTTTTTTTGGAGAGGTTTTGCCATAGGGCGCGTGCTTGCCAGAAAGACAGAAGACAGAGAGACAGAGAGACAGAAATCATCTCCAAGGGGGGATGGCCACGCCACAATCCCTTCTCCTCTATTCTCCTCTCAGGATCTTGGGCATGCACGCACTTGTGCCCGGCCTGAGTTTAAGCCACCAGGTCCGCGACTCGAACCGCAGTCGACTACATGGGAGTCCAGCAGCATAGCCATTATGCTAACTGCTGGGCCCTGTTTGTTTTGTTTTGCTAGAGGGCACATGCATTCCCCAGAGAGAGAGAAGAGAAAACACCCCCCATGAGTCATAATCACACCGCAATTCTTTCTCCTCCATTTCTTTGTCCTCGTGGGATTTGGGGCATGCGCAGCTTTCTAACGGTAGGAAATGGAGAAGATGCTCCCACGTGGAGTGTGGCCGGGGCTCTCTCCCTCCCTTTCTCTCTGCCTCATTCTGGTACATGCACCTGACCTCTGGCAATTAAAAAAATAGAATAAAGTATGTATTTTGTTATTATTATACCCAGATGATGCACGTGTGGGAATTTGTTATGCCCGTCACTAGTTTTGTGTATGTTCAAACATTTTCACAATATAGTATCAATTTGAAAATTGTTTGTCCCAGGGTTTTAGTAGATACCTTTGAACAGAGTAAGAAATTCCTCCCCTTTTAAAAAATTTGCTGTAAGGCTTGTGTACTTGGTGGAGAGAGAGGGGTGTGGGGAGGAAGGGAAAAGCACCCCTCAGGGGAGGTGGCCACACCACAATTCCTTTCTCCTCTATTCTCCTTTTGGGATTTTGGACACGCTTGCATATGGCATGTTTTTCAAGCCACCAGGTCTGGGACTCAAACTGTGCAATTGGCCACGTGGTATCCAGCCGCCTTAATCACACCAATAGCTGGCCCAAGAAACTCCCTTTTTTCTAGTTTGCTAAGAGGTGATTTTTTTTCCCAAGTTTTGCTGCAGGGCATGTGCATTCGTGGAGACGAGGGAAAGCAAGAAAGCAGCCCCCTGGGGAGATGGCCATAGCGCAGTCCCTTCTCCTCCATTCTCTCATTGGGATTTTAGGCACACATGCACACACGCCCATGTGTTTCTCAAGCGGCCAGGTCTGGGATTTGAATTGCACAGCTGGCCATGTGAGGTTCAGCCACCTTACCTACCATACAACTGGCTGGCTCTGCTTAGATTTTTTTTTTTTTCATTTTAAATCATAAATAGATTTTGAATTTTATTATTTATTTTGCATAAATAAGATGGTCATTTAGTTTTTCTGCTTTAACTTGATATTTACAGGTTCCATATTTTTGGAGAAATCTAGTTTGGTCATTTTTTAAAAATAGGTATTCCATTTGGGGGCTGGCAGGTGGCATGGTGGCTGGGGCAGCTGAACTCCCACATGGCTGACTGCGGTTCGAGTCCTGGACTTGGCAGCTTGCTCTCTCATTTTCCTTCTTTCTGTGATCAACTTCAAAAAAATAAAATAATGACAATGAATAAGATTAAATAAAATAATTCTTTAAAAAAATAAGCATTCTGGGGCCAGCAGGTGGTGTGGTGGTTAAAGGTGCCGGGTTCTCACATGGCTGATCACGGTTCTAGCCCCAGACCTGGAGTCTTGCTTTCTCACTTTCCCTTTCTCTCTTTCTCTCTGTCCGGTCAAATTAAATAATAACAAATGGAATCAAATAAATAAATAATTTTAAAAATATGTTTCCATTTATATGAATAATTTTAAAAGACTAAAGGTAAGTCTGCTCATGGTGCAGTGGTAATGTGCTGTTTGAGAGAAGCTGTATCTCACGTGGCAACCGTGGTTTGCGTGTCCTGCCGGATCAGCCTGGAACATGCTGGGCATGTACACAAGTGCCGGGGATCTGACAGGCTGGAGGGAGGGGACATGTGACCAGGCCTCGTGGGTGGTGCTCATCTCTTCTCTCTTACTTTTACATATATATATATATATATATATATATATATATATATATATATCCACACTCTATCCTAAATAAAGATAAAGAATAAAAAATATTAAAGAAAAGTAAAGCCATAAGAATGGATGCGATGATGAAAAAGAAAGAAAAAGACCTGTCCCAGGAGCAGAGGGGAGGGCTGTGGGAATTTATGCACTCAGTATCTGCAAGTGCTAAGGTCTGTGCATGACCTTTGCCATTCATTAGTTAATCTTCCCACAATCCTACGAGATTTTGCAGATAAATGATAGTTTGTTGTAGGATTATGGCTTATTCAAGGTTGTATGTCTGCATTTGGCAGAGCTAAGATTTTACCCAGTTTGTCTGATTCCAAATGTTTCAGTATGTAGTTAAGTGGAATTCTAAGGAAAAGACCAGAAAAATGTTACTATTGATAGGTATTACCAAATTGCTTTCTAAAGGCTCATACTGGTATAAAATAACAGTATACCAGTTCCACCACCATATCTTGATGACATTGAGTATGTAGTAAGAAGTTTGTTAGAAAATAATTATTTTATTTAACTTTATTTATTATTATTATTATTGTTATTATTTTCCAGTTTTATCAGAGACAGAGAGAGAGAGAGAAAGTGAGAAAGCAATCACCAGGTCCAGGACTTGAACTGCAGTCAGCTATGTGGGAGTCCAGTGCCTTAACCACCATGCCACCTGCCAGCCCCTGTAGTAAAAAGTTTTAATCAGTGGATATGGAATTATTATTCTACAGTGATTTTGTTTTCTTTCTTTATTTTTTCAGGTTTTTGCCATAGGGTGTGTGCACTTGCTACAGACAGAGACAATGAAAAGGAAAGTGAGAAATCATCCCCTGGGGGAAGGACAATGCCGCTATCCCTTTTTCTACATTCACCTCTTGGGATTTTGGGCATACACACATGTGCCCAGTGCAATTTTCAAGCCACTGGGTCTGGGACTTGAACCATGGGTAGCCATGTGGGAGTCCAGCATCTTAACCACCATACCACCTAATGGCCTCTATATTGACTATCTTACGAGTGAATGATCATTACACATGATCAGTGCAGACTGTCCTTTACTTTAGTCCGTTGATATACCGAGGTCATATTCTTGTAAATACTTTCCCATTAGGCCCCCTCATGGATTAATGGAGGTGAAAGAAGGTAACAGTTAATTCTGCCCCTGTAATTCCCCCTAACCAGCAGCTTGGTAACATTCACCCAGATAGAGTCTGGGTTGAAAGTTGAGTAGTTGGGCTGGCCCTGTTGTGCAATGGTTAAGCATTATGCATTGGGAGCCAGGCCCCACATGACCAAATGTCATTCAGATCTCAGCCCCAGTGGCTTGAAAAACATATCAGGTGCGTGTGAGTGCGTTTCCCAAATCCTGACAAGATGGAGCATGGAGCGATGGAGGAAAGAGGATTGTAGTCATGAGGGGATGCTTTCTCTCTCTCTCTCTCTCTGACTCTCTCTTTGACAAGTATATATGTCCTCTAGCCAATAAAAAATAAATAAGAAAGGAAGGAGGGGTGGTGGTAGGTGGCATGGTGATTAAGGCGTTGGACTCCCACATGGTTGACCAGGGTTTGAGTCCTGGACCTGGAGGCTTGCTTTCCTACTTTTTCTTTCTCTCTGTGTGTATCTCTCTGTTCAAATTGAATAGATAATAATGATGACAATAAATAAAATAAAATAATTCTTTAAAAAAATAGGAAGGAGGAAAGAAAAAAAAAGTAAGCTGAGTTGTTACTTCATTTCTCTAAGGTATCGAAATAGGACACCCCAGATTGACTACTCTTTGGATGATCCATTTGAGATAATAGATCTAGACCTACCTCTGTTTTGGAGAAGGTGCCTTTCCTGATTTAACCTGGCCCTAAACTTTGATATCCTAGAGTTCCTTTTTTTTTTTTAAGAATTATTTTATTTATTATTTATTTGTTTTAATTGACTAGAGAGGGACAGAGTGAGAGAGTGAGAGGGAAAATGAGAAAGCAAGCCGCCAGGTCCAGGATTCAAACCGTGGCTGGCCATGTGAGAGTCCAGTGCTCAAACCACCATACCACCTCCTGGCACCAATATCCTAGAGTTTTAAGACTCGGACATTTCTGAAGTTTTCTATCCACTCTGGGAAGCCTGTCCAAAATTTCTAGGCTATCTGTTCTTGCAGGCAAAGTTTAAGACTTTGGGGGCTCCATTTGTGCTGCAGAATATGAAGGGAACTATGTTTGATCTGGGTCAGTGTAGAACCAGTCTGGCCATGGGGCCAGCGGGTGGCGTGGTGGTTAAGGCGCTGGACACTCCCACATGGCCGACCATGGTTCAAGTCCCGGACCTGGTGGCTTGCTTTCTCACTTTCTCTCTCTGTATCTCTCTGGTCAAATTAAAATAAATGAATGAATAAATAAAATTTAAAATATATATATATATATATATATAAAAAGAACCAGTCTGGCCAGAACAAAACTGTGAATTGGAATAGAACTGTACAGCGACTCTGCCTCGGGTGTCAGAACCTGGGACAGCTCCTCCTGCCTCTGTGGCCCTCTCCTGGCTTGGGTTATGGAGAGAATGGACAGGTTTGGTCATGGTGTGCTTCTCCAGCCTCTCTTCTCACTGCTTCTTGCTTCCAGCTTTATGCTAGCATGCCATGAGTGATGTTGCTGGCATCTGTGCCGCTGCTCACCCTTGTACCCTCTGCCCCTGCTGCGTAGGACGCCTTCCTCCAATCCTGCCTTTGCCTGGCTAATTCCTGCTGATCCTCCCAGGCCTGTTTAAGCAGGTGGCTCCTCTAGGAAACCTACCCTGATTACAAGATTACACACCTCCGTAGATCCCATGTCACTCGGGTGCCTCCGTCATGACGCTCAGAGCTGCACTGAAATGACCAGATGTGCTACCAGTGCAATCACTGCCGGCCACGTGGATAAACACTCACATGTGCCAGTTGGAATTTGCGTGTGATATAGTGTAAAGTACATACTGAATTTCAAAGATTTACATAAAAAGAATGTAAAATATGAATAATTTTTATTTATAACACGTTGATATAGTTAGGTGAAATAAAATATTCAAAAAATTAATTTCATTTTTAAAATAAATGACCACTGGTTTTTAAAAATATTTACTTATTTATTTCCAGTTGTTGTTGTTATTATTATTATTATTATTATTATTTAATTTGACCAGAGAGAGACACAGAGAGAAAGGGAAAGTGAGAAAGCAAGCCACCAGGTCTGGGACTCGAACCTCTGTAGCCCATATGGGATTCCAGCACTCCCAACCACCAGGCCAACTGCGGTCCCTCATCTGCTTTTATTTTTTAACTTTTTAATTGCTAGAGGGTACGTGTGCTCCCCAGAGACAGGTGGAGAGACAGAGATAAAGCGGGAGATAGAGAGGGAGAAAGCGCCCCTGAATATGGCAATCTATCTTCTTCCATTTCTTTGTCTTATTGAGATTTTGGGGCACGCATGCATGCACATGCACCCAGCATGTTTTTTTGGTTTAGTTTTTGGTTTTATTTATTTATTTTTTTTTTTTGAGAAGTTTTTGCTATAGGGCGTGTGCGCTTGCCAGAAAGACAGAGAGAGACAGAAAGTGAAAAATCACCCCCCAGGGGGGATGGCAACACCACAATCCCTTCTCCTCCATTCTCCTCTCAGGATTTTGGGCACGCACGCATACGCGTGAGTTTAAGCCATCGGGTCCGGGACTCAAACCACGGTTGACTACTTGGGAGTCCAGCGACATAGCCATTACGCTAACTGCTGGTCCCCACCCAGCACGTTTTTTCACGCTACTGGGGTTGGGACTCAAACCACGATAGCCTATGTGGGATCCAGCTCCCTTAACCACCCAGCCATGGGTGGCTGACTTTTTTACATTTTATAATGTTGCTAATAAAAATTCTACAGTACATAGGTAACTTGCATGTTACTTCTAATTTATGCATTTTTTCTTCTTAGGAGTAGGGACTAGCCCACATCTGTCCTTATATTTTTGCATTTCTGGAGCACAGCACATGGGGATGGGTGCGATACCTAATGCTCATTCTCAGAACTTGGGGCTAGAGTAGCAGAGTTCTAATAGATATTATTACATTATTTGTTTTTTCTTTTTTAAAAATTATTTATTTATTCATTCATTTATTTCTTAATTTGACCAGAGAGAGACAGAGGGTGAGAGTGAGAGAGAGAGGAAATGAGAAAGCAAGCCACCAGATTCAGGACTTGAACCCTGGTCAGCCATGTGGGAGTGTCCAGCACCTTAACCACCACGCCACCTGCTGGTCCCCACATTATTTGTTTTTTCTACACAGGAACTTGGCCCAGCTTGCTACTTAACTTAGGTTTTTTTTATGTATCTTCTTAATGGTTCTTGTAGATTTTCTCATGTAGATAATAAACACCTTGTGAAGTTTCTTTATTTTTTTAAAAGAATTATTTTATTTAACTATATTTATTTACTTATTTATTTGGTTTAGTTTGAACAGTGAGAGACAGAGTGACTGAGAGAGAGAAAGAGAGAGAGAAAGTGAGAAAGCAAGCCACCTGGTCCAGGACTCCAACTATGGTTGGCCATGTGGAAGTCCAGTGCCCTTAACCAGCAAGCCACCTGCTGGCCCTATGAAGTTTATTTCTAATGATCTTGAATTAGATATTTTATCATTATAATTATTTATTTATTTTTATTTATCATTATTATTTTTAGTTTGCTATAGGGCACATGTGCTCACCAGAGAGAGACAAAGAGAGAGAGGGAAAGTGATAAAGCCTCCAGATCTGGGACTCAAACCATGGTTGGCCATGTGGGAGTCCAATGCCTTAATCACTATGCCACCTGTTGGCCCCTCATTATAATTTTGAATTAGTTATTACTGGTACCAACAGTGAATGCTGTATATTTTTACATGTTTTCTTGAATCTACTTACTTATTCTCTTTTTAAAAAAAAATTATTTATTTATTCATTCATTTATTTTTTAATTTGACCAGAGAGAGATACAGAGAGAGAGAAAGAGGGAAAATGAGAAAGCAAGCCACCAGGTCTGGGACTCAAATCATGGTCAGCCATGTGGGAGTCCAGTGCCTTAAGCACCATACCACCTGCTGGCCCCTTTCACTCCCTTCTTATTCTTTTGGTTCCAGGAAATTCTGGGTGTAGAGAAGGCAGATAGACAGAGGGTTAGGCCCACTCAGCAGAGGCCTTGAGGTGTGAGTTAGCTCTACAAGAACTGAACTGGAAGCAGAGAGAACCAATACATTTCTGGGAACTTCCATCAAGAGTTACTGAAAGAGGAGGTTCTGTGAACGTAAAACAGCACAATGTTCACCTGGATTTCCCTTATACTCTATCATTTCGTCTCACCCAGAGTGAAATCCCTGACTAGGAGGACACTCTGCAGAGACCCTGAGAGGCCAGGGCCAGGCTTGTCTCCACTAGCGACTTCGGAGCTAGGTCAGAATAGGGACCAGCGCCTTTCCATAAGGTCCAAAGTGGAGTATGTAGAAAAGGGGATTCCAACTTCTCACGGGGTGCTGAGCTCGCAGCTGTTACACCAGAGAACAGGTTTTGCTATTTTTGAGTTTTTTGACATCATCTATTTGACTCAGGTAAACTCAAATTTACTATCATCCTAGGCACAGTTTTGCCAGGCACTAAAGTGATACAGACATGCATGTGGCATGTCCCTGTCCGTAAGGACCTGGGATACAGTGTGAGAAGCGTGTGAGTGTGATAGAACTAAGACTTTGCTGAATGCTTTTAGGCAGTGTTCTGTGTATCAACTCATTTACTCTTTTTTAAAATTATTTAATTTTATTCATTATTATTATTTGAATTTAATCAGAGAGACACAGAAAGAGAGAGGGAACATGAGAAAGCAAGCTGCTGGGCCCAGGACTCAAACCATAGTTGGCCATGTGGGAGTCAAGTGCCTGAACCACCAAACCACCTGCCAGCCCAACTGCCAGCTTCTCTTCACAGCAGCCCAGTGAGTGTACTGCTAGGTCCACCATTTCACAGGGGAGGAAATGAAAGCACAGGCAAGTGGAATAATTTGCCCAATATTACACGCCTCGTAAGGAACAGGACTGAAACTAGGAATGCTGGCTGTGGTGTCTTTGTTAACCAGCAGTCTCTACTATAGATCAAAGTTCTCAAAACATGGTGCTCAGATCAGCAGTCTCACCTCATCTGGAAAGTTAGAAGCACATTCTGGGGGCCAGCAGGTACCATGGTGGTTAAGGTACTGGACTCCCACAAAGGCAGTCATGGTTCAAGTCCTGGTGGCTTGCTTTCTCACTTTCCCTCTCTCTGGTGAGCACACATGTCCATGTGTCCTATAACAAATTAAAAAATAATAATAATAAATAAAATAATTCCTGTCTCTCTCTTGTTCTCCCTTTCTCTCATGAAAGAAAAAAATATTTGTATTTAAAAAATAAAATAGGAGGGCCGGCGGGTGGTGGCTAAGGGCGCTGGACTCCCACATGGATAATCATGGTTCGAGTCCTGGACCTGGTGGCTTGCTTTCTAAGTGTCTCTCTCTTGTCTTTCTCTGGTCAAATTGAAAAAATAATAACAATAAATAAATAAAATAAATAATTTAAAAAGTATTTAAATTGAAATAAATAAAAGTAAACAAAATAATTTAAAAAAATACAAAAAAGCCCAGCTGCAGTGGTACATGGTGCTAAGATGCTACAAGCTAGGACCAGGTCTAAGTCCTGGGTTTGATTCCTCTTCCAACCTAAAGGCTGGGGTGGTGTCATGTGCCATCCCACAGCTGTGGAGGCCAAGGCAGGAGGATTGTGACAGAGAGACCCTATCTTTTTTTTGCTATAGGGTTCATGTGCTCACTGTAGGTAGATAGTGTGGGAGGAAGAGTGAGAAAGAGCCCCCCAGGGATGGCCACCCAGAGTCCCTTCTCCCTCATTCTCTCCTCTGAATTTTTTGGCATGTGGGCCAGCAGGTGGCGTGGTGGTTAAGGGCGTTGGATTTCAGCATGGCCGACCACAGTTCGAGTCCTGGACCTGGTGGCTTGCTTCCTCAATTTCTCTCTCTCTCTCTCTCTCTCTGTCCCTCTCTGGTCAAATTAAAAATAAGTAAATAAATAAATAAAGTAAAAAACAAATCCTCACCAAAAAAAAGAAAAAAATAATTTTTGGCACGCACATACATGCACCCAGCGTGTTTTCTGAGTTACCAGGTCCAGGACGCCAACTGCACTGGTGACCTGTGGGATCTAGCCACTTTAAACACACTTCACCAGCTGGCCCAAATCCTTGTTTTAAAAAGGAAAAAATACATGTGAATAAATACATAAGAATGAATATAGGAACCAGCAGATGGTGTAATGGTTACCGTTGCTAGACTCCCATGTAGTTGACTATGGTTCGAGTCCCAGACCCAGTGGCTTAAAACTCATGCTGGGTGTGGGGCTGGCAGGTGGCGCGGGGCTGGCAGATGGCATGGTAGTTAAGGGCACTGGATTCCCACATGGCCAACCACAGTTCTATTCCCAGACCTGGCAGCTTGCTTTCTCACTCCTCCCCCCCTCGGTCAAAATAAAATAAAATAATAATAATAATAAATAAAAAGTTTTTTTTTTTAAAAAAGAAAGTTATCACTTCCAAAAAAAAGCTAGGGGGAAAAAAAAAAAAAAAACTCACGCGAGGTGCATGTGCCCAAAATCCTGAGAGGGGAACGGAGGAGAAGGGATTGCGGCATGGCCATCCCCCGTGGAGGGTGATTTCTCACTTTCTGTCTGTCTCTCTCTGTCTCTCTGGTGAATGCATATGCCCTACAGTAAAGAATCTCTCTCTTAAAAAGAGTATGTAGAAAAGTGATGTTTAAGCCAGGTCTCTCTCTCTCTTTTTTATTTATTTATTTTTTTGGAGAGGTTTTTGCTATAGGGCTTGTGCGCTCAGAAAGACAGAGAGGACAGAGAGAGAGAGAGACAGAAAGCGAGAAATCACCCCCTGGGGGGATGGCCATGCCGCAATCCCTTCTCCTCCAGTCTCCTCTGGGGATCTTGGGCACGCACGCACACACGCGCCCAGCATGTTTTAAGCCACTGGGTCCGGGACACAAACCGCAGTCGACTACATGGGAGTCCAGCGACACAGCCATTACGCTAACTGCTGGTCCCAAACCTGTTACTGCAACAGACCAAAGGGGCGGAATGTTTCCAGAAAACTGTGAGACTGGCAAAGAGGCTGCAATACTGTTGGCGAGACCGGAGGGTCTCCACTGGCGGTGGAGTGAGTGAGAACAGGTCCGGCCGTAACATGTCAAGAGAGGGTGAGCAGCTGAGTAGGGAAGAAGGGAGAGAGAGGACCTGCCGTTTCTGGCATTAAGGTACCATTCACTGAGACAGGGCAGCAGGACAAGTCTATGCGGGAGGAGAAGAGAAAGGCTTTGGTTTGGACTCCTTGAATTTCAAGTGTGGGAGGATGTCTGGGTGGAGCTGTCCAGCAGGCACTTGGAAATATGAGCCTAAGATGTGGCTGAAGGCGGAAATGTAAAAGTGCAGTGGGCCACAAAAGGGACAGACCTTCGAGAGCAGGAGCACGTGGAGTGGGGTGGGAAGAGGACTGGTTTCTGACCGCAGTGAATACTCAGTTAATGAGGCAAAAGCAAGAGCCAAGAGCCGGCTTCTTGCAGAAGGCTGGAAGGGACTTGGGCAATCATAGATTTCAGAAGATAATGAAGCCAAGAAGGCTCAGAAAGGAAGGATAGGCAGAGGGTCAGATGTTAAAGAAAAAGAATTGAAAATTATCCTTTGTGGACCAGCCAGTGTGTGGGGGTAAGCTAAGACAATTGGATCTCACATGGCTCATTGCAAGGTTCGAGTCCCGGAGCTGGGCCTTAAAAAACATGCCAGCATACTCAAAATTCTGTGAGAATGATGAAGAAAGGATTGTGGTGTTGTCACCCCCCTACAGGGGTCATTTTTCACTTTTCCTCTCTCTCTCTCTGTCTCTCTCTGGTGAGCACACATGCCCTGTAGCAAAATTAAAAAAAAAAAATCCTTTGCATTTGACAGAAAAATACGTTTACAGGATGTGCCACGGGCAAAAGCAGATTGGTAGAGTTGAGTCGTGAGCCACAGATGAGAGAGGAGGCAGGTACCTCCCAGGTCCTGCAGGTAGAGCTCTGCAGCCACATTTAAACTGAGACTGTGCCATCTTTCAGGGTCTCTAACCCATCTGTGGTCTCAGCGCCCAGCACACCGCCTGGAAGGGAGGGTGGCTGGCGTCAGTGAGATCAGTGACTAGGGACGGAGAAAGACTTCGCGGAGACAGTCCCTTTGCACCTAAGGCTTGAAGCATGAGGGTGATTGGGAGGAGAGGTGGGAGGCAGGGCCCCGGGACGATGGGGCGCTCGAGCTAGGGGTCTGGGAATGCGGCGGGGTTCCCGGAACGTGCGCACGGCTCGGTGCGCGGGGCTGGGGCGCTGTGCAGGTTCGCAGGGACCCGTGCCGGGAAGAGATCCGGCTCGAGGCTGCCGCGGGGGGTGTTGCTGCGCCCCGCTCCGCCCCACTTACGCCGCTGCGCGGTTCCGCGGCGCCTCCACCGGAGCCCTCCTGCCGTGCTGCATGGCGACGGCTGGCCGCCAGGGGCCGCTGCCTCGGGTCCCCGGTGCCCCCGCCCCTCTCCATTGGCCTTTGTTGCCGTCGGAGCGCCCCGCTTGACTCGTTCCCGTCCGCCCCCTGGGCCCGGCGGTCGCGCCTGCGCACTGGCAGCTGGCCGGGCGCTCGCAGGGGGAGCTGCTGCAGGCTCCGCGGCGGCGGCGGCAACGGAGGCTGCGGGGGCGGCGGCGCGAGCGGCCGGGCTTGGGGGGGGAGCCGAGCCCGGCCCGGGAGCCCGAGCAGCGAGAGTGCGGGGTACCTAGGCCTCTCACGCTGGACTCCACAGTCTCCGGGCCGCCTGACCTCCGCACGGGTATATGGGATGGAAGCGGGACCCTCGGGAGCAGGTAAGAGCCTCGGCGAGGGCGGACGGTGCGTTCTCCAAGGACCGGGGGGCTTCCGCGTGCAGAGCATGGCTTCCGAGTGAAGGAAGGGCTCCTCAGTAAAGAGAGGGGCTCTCCTGGGATGGGGGCCCAGTTTGAAGGGGGCTGTGTGCAGTTCCGGGGGAGAGCCCTGTGAGGAGAGCCCCGAGACGGGGGCTGTGTGCCCAGGGAGGCTGCGTGCAGCCCTGGGGGTGGGAAGTGACCTGGGAGAAGGCCCTGGACGCACGGGGAGACTCCCAGAGATCCGGGGAGGCCTACGGAGAGGCCCGGCAGGTGGCAGGGGGCGGGCTCCAGGTGTCCAGAGTGGGAGGGGGGCGACACAGATGGGCCTGGCGCTACCGCATGCCGGGGGCGGGGGCTCGGCCGCGCTGGGCCGGGCTAGGCTAATTCTCTAGGGAGAAGGCGCCGGAGCTGGGCTGTGAGCTCCACCCCAGCTCGGCCTGACGCGGGGGCGAGGGTCAGGGGGTGGTGGGTGGGGACCCAGCCCCGGGATTTCCCCCCTGAGTCTGGGGAGCCTGAGCGGAGGCGCCGGAGCATGCGCGGAGGTGGCAGCTGGAAGGGGCTGCCCGACGTGGTGGGGGCGTGGCTGCTCTAATACCCCCGCCCCTCCCCCGCCCTCTAGGCTTGGAGAAAGGAGCGGGCTGATGGGGTGCAATTCTCTCCAAGGTTTTGCCCTGCGAGTCCAAGCGGAAGTGGCCCTCTCCCTCAACCTAGGGGTTCTTACACTTGGCCCCAAAGCCCCTCAGTAACAATTTGCCAAGAATCGGTTGAGAGGAACTGCCAAAAATGCGTTTTTTCTGCCACATGGGGAAAGACTGGGACCCAAGCAGTGTTGTGGGGCAGATTCTCCCTGCAGATGGACTTTAGCAAAGGTGTGGGTTACCGCGGGGCTGAGGACAGGCCCACGTCTACCTGGAAGGAGGTGTCTGTATGGTTTGCAAGTTTCTGGTCCACTACTTTGAGAGAGGGGGCATTTTAATTCAAGGATAATGGCCTTTTCCCGTAAATTGTTTCTTAAGGTTACAGTCTAATCTTCTGGTTTCTAGACCTTAATATTTTTATGGCTCCAATTTCCCACGGGATAGCTTTCCTTTTTTCCTCTCTCCGTTTCCCAGTAAGTGTCAGGGCCATGTCATCAGAGCCCAGGTCTAATAGACTAGCCAGCTGAGCTGGTCGCCACTAGGCTGCTAGGCTGCTACAAATAAGCCGTCTGGGGGAGGGGCAACTGATAGCCTTCGCTCCGGGTCGTCCTAGGTGATAGCTCTACCCTCCTCTTACTAACTGGCAATCGGGAGAAAAGGAGCTAGGAACAGAAGAGAAACTGAGGCAGGCTGCCCCAAGAAGAATGCCCAGAATGGGCTGTGATGTTGGTACTTACGTCCTAAGTCTCCTTCCCTGTGAGGGGAGGACCAGTCCCGATCTGGAAATCCTTCAGGTATTCTCTCACCACCTCCTTCCATTTGGTCTAGGGACCAGAACAGGGTTTCTGTTAGGGACACGAGCTACATTGTCGATGCTTCCCTTGTGGAAGAACCTTCATCTCTGAGACCAGACCTAAAGCCCCCACCAACTCACTCAAGTCATGCATGCGGTCAGCGATCTGGACGAACTCGGCGATTACTCTTCCACCTGCAGCAGAAACAAATCTGTAGACGCTGTGTGTGTCCAAAGGTTGAGTGCAAGGGGCAGCTGACATCAGTGCAGACTGCTTCCTCCCTCCATCAGGGCCCTCCATCCCAGGAACTGTCCTGATTTTCTATTATTTACAGCACCCTGTGGACTGAGGGGGAGGAGGTCACTGAGGTCCAGATGGATTGCTGGGAGCTGGCACCCATTCCGGGCTGCTTACGATTTTATCATGCTGAATTTCCAGTGGGCTTTGGGATGATGAAAAAAGTTGACTTTGTTGCTTGTTAAAAGATATGCATTCCTAGGAAGGGGCTACAGCCTGCTGTCCGGAGCTAGCCAGGCAAAGCCTAGTGGGATAGCCTTTTTGTCTCATCAGAAGGTGTCATTGAAATTTGGTCTGGAAGCTGGAGTTGGAGGGACCCTGTAACTCGCCTTTCTGGACCCAGGCTGTTATTCTCGGAGGAGGCTGGAATGGTGTTCTGGGGTGGACGGAGAACACGGTGCACAAAGTGAAGGCCTCATCTGGCCCGGAGAGGCTCGGGCCGGCGTACTGAACTGGGAGCCCCCTGAGGGCAGAAGCAGTTCCTGACTGGTCTGTGAAAACAGGGAGTGCCTAGAATACGGGCCCTGCGACACACACGACACGTGCACCATGTTCAAGTGTGAACGTACGTGGTTAAGCATGTGCGGATGTTTAATAATTCGTGTATACTCGCGTTCTGGACAAATCCTTTATGGAGAGCGTGGCCTCCTAGTCTTTGCTTACCCACCAGCCACCATAGACTAGAGTCTGTCCAGTGAGTAGGCCCCTGGGAGGCTGTGGGCCTCAGAGGTGCTGGGAAGGGCTCCTCAGCCCTGGCTTTCAGCTCCTACTCTTCCTTCCCCGGGCTGGTTGGGATGGGGGAGGGGGAGTGTCCTTTTCAGGGCCCCTCCCTCCTTGCTTTTGTCTGCAGGGAAGAGCCCCGCCCCTTTCCCCCTAGGCCCAAGCTTTGTCCTCTGTGCTGGGGCCCTCATCTGCATCACAAAGTGGCCGTCTGTCCCTGTCTGGGTCTGAAGGGAAGTGTCTCCCTTTCTCAGACTAAAAGCTGGGGGCAGGGTGGGGTAAGGGGGGGGACTTTGTACAGCTGGGAGGCTTTGGGGATAGAGTGGAATGGGGGAGAGAGCCCCCCTTTCTCCCGCCTTCCCCAGTTTGGGATGAGGGCGGGGTGTGGGCACCCTGTTTTCCCAAAGCCTCTTGGAAAGAAGGGTGCTCTAAGGTGAAGTCTGCTTGTCCCGTTTCGAGGGGAGAGATGGTCTTGGGGCTGCAGTGTCCCATCCTCCATCAGTTCTACCCAGACCCCAGCCTAGGGGATGCTTCCGTCCCTAGGCCCAATTCTTCAGCCTGGGGAAGCAAGGAGGTGAATGGAATGTCAGAACCCGGGGAGGGGAAGGCTGTCTCTGACCAGTTACACCCACAGGCGTGCCCCGACCAGTGCAGGGTTTGTGTACTGGGCAGTTGCAGGTGTGTGTGTGCTGTGTGCACTTGCGTGTCTTTATGATGTGTCTGAGGGTATGTTCATTCATTCGTTTCCCATTTGTACTGAACACCCGTGTGTGCCAGGCACGGAAGACTCAGCAGTGACCTCGGCAGACATAGCCCCTGCCTGTGAAGAACTCAGTCGTGGGTGGCGGGTGGCGAGGGCTGCGGGTGTAAAGGAGAATTGTCAAGGTCTGGTGTGTGTGTGTGTGTGTGTGTCTGTGATTGTGTGCAGGGTCTGGTGTGTGTGTGTGTGTCTATGATTGTGTGCAGGGTCTGGTGTGTGTGTGTGTGTGTGTGTGTGTCTGTGATTGTGTGCAGGGTCTGGTGTGTGTCCGGGTGTGTGTGTGTGTCTATGATTGTGTGCAGGGTTTGGTGTGTGTCCAGGTGTGTGTGTGTGTGTGTCTGTGATTGTGTGCAGAGTCTGGTGTGTGTGTGTGTGTCTGTGATTGTGTGCAGGGTCTGCTGTGTGTGTGTGTCTGTGATTGTGTGCAGGGTCTGGTGTGTGTCCGTGTGTGTGTGTGTGTGTGTCTATGATTGTGTGCAGGGTCTGGTGTGTGTCCGGGTGTGTGTGTGTGTGTGTCTATGATTGTGTGCAGGGTCTGGTGTGTGTCCGGGTGTGTGTGTGTGTGTGTCTATGATTGTGTGCAGGGTCTGGTGTGTGTCCGGGTGTGTGTGTGTGTCTGTGATTGTGTGCAGGGTCTGGTGTGTGTGTGTGTGTGTGTGTGTGTCTGTGTGTCTGTGATTGTGTGCATGTGCACTTTCTGTCCCAGTGCCCTCTGGGTAGGCGGCCAGGGAGTCGTGAGGCGCTCACTTCCGCGTGTGACAGAGTTCTGAAAGCCTTTTCCCTCCAAGTGAGGCCTCCATTTCTCGGTCTGCGGAGTGGGCTGGGCTTGACAGGTGTTCACAGGGACACTGAGCAGCTTAGCTCTGGGAAGCGCACCCTCCCATCAATGGCTCTGACCTCTTCTTGACCCCCAGCTGAGCGTGCCCCCTCCCCGCAGCCAGCCCGTCTGACCGTGACAACCAGCCCTGGTGATGGGAGGTTCCCGCTGGTTTTTCCCTCTGCCGTCCCACCTGGGCTTGGTTCTCCACTGGCCGGGATCCGTAGTAGCTGAAGACAAAGGTTTCTCTAAGGCGGTTTCCCTTTTTTGTCTCTTTCCCCCATAAACTAGAAACCGACTAGGGCAGTAGTTGGCTGGCTGCAGGAGGGGAGAAAGCGGCTGAAGCCTGGCCTGCCCTGTCCCTTTCCCAAGGGCCCCCTCTGTCTTGAAATCGATCGCTCCTCTGCTGTCTAGACCTTCAGTGTGGGCCATGAGAGAATTTTGTGTTCCCCTTCCCTGAGCCAGTGTCTCTCCCTTCTCCAGCATTCTAACTGCTGCCTCTCCCGCCTCTCGCTCATTCAGGTTCTTTCTTCCTTGTCTCCTGACTGGCAGCCTCTCCTCCTGCCCTAGATCCCAGCTGTAATCTGTCTTGCCCCAGTCCCTCCTGTAGCCTTCCTCTCTGCCCCTGGCAGTTCAAGCTTTCTCTGCTGTGACCTCCAGTTCTGGCCTTTTCTCTAGGCCCCCTACCTCCGTGTCATGCTCGCTCCTTGACTCAGTACCCGGACTCTCCGTTTAGCCTTTTTCCCTCTTCAGCACTCCAGCCATTCAGTTGCCTTAGTTCCACCTGAAACACTGGCCCTCCCTTCCCTGACCCGGCCTCTGGGCCTTCTCCCGCCTGCACTGCAGAGGAACATCCAGACAGTGCCGTGTTGCATTCGAGATGCTGATGAGTGGCTGAGCATATGGCTGGGTCTGCTAGGTACCTCGTGGAGGCAGGCGTTTTAATCTAGTAGAAAGAAGAAGCAGTTTTGTTACTGGGAGCCATGTTTAGCCCCTCCACTTAGCATGTGATAAGAACCTACATATATTCAGTTAGTGAATTTAAGAGAGAGCAAGAGCAATTTTCTTAACTGGAGAGATTAAAAAAAAAATCCCAAAGCAAAAAATGAGTGAGTCTGGACTGCCTGAACCAGTGGAAGCCCTCAGCTGGCTGGGTAGCAGGAGAGAGGCTCCCGCCACACCTGCCTGTTCCTGTTCTGAGAGACCTTGTGCTGTCTCTGATCTCTGATAGCTGGGAGATTGCCAGGCTGTACCCTCATCAGCCTCTTTGTCTTGTAGCTGCGGGTGCCTACCTGCCCCCCCTGCAGCAGGTGTTCCAGGCACCTCGCCGGCCCGGCATTGGCACCGTGGGGAAACCAATCAAGCTCCTGGCTAATTACTTTGAGGTGGACATCCCTAAGATCGACGTCTACCACTACGAGGTGGACATCAAGCCCGATAAGTGTCCCCGTCGAGTCAACCGGTAAGTGATACACATCCAAGCCACCAAGTCCGGGAGTCTTTGCTTTCCTAGTCTCAGAACCTTGGAAGAGAGGCCAGAAGGTAAAAGGAAAACTGGTAGAGGATGGTATCACCAAATCCATGGGGGTTTTTGAGGAGGAGATGCCGGGTAAGGCAACTGCTGAAAAGTAGCGTTGGATCTGGCTCTCGGTTGTGTTGGTGGCTGTGCCACAGCGGTTTTCGCCGAGTGGTAGGGCTAGTTAACCTAACTGCAGGGACTTTGAGGAATAATGAGGGAGGCCGAGCAAGGAGAGCTGGCTTTTCCCAGACAGCTTAGAAATGAAGCGGGAAAGGAGAAATACGTTGTCTTAGAGAGGACTAGAGGAGCGAGTGCAGTGCCTGGCACACTTCGTATTTTTTAAGAACGAGCCATGGTATGTTTATACACTGAGAAGGAGCTAGTGGTGAAGAGGTTAAAGGTACAGGACAGAGAGGGGAGGATGCAAGCAGGACCTCCTTGCTGAGGTCGGAGGCTGTTGCTGGGCTCACAGCTGGAGGGGTTAGCCTTAGAAAAAGCAATATTTCTTTCTAAAGTCAAATTTTAAAGTACTACTTAAAACCTATGTACATGATATAAAAAATTCCAGTATCACTAAAAGGGTAGCAATGAAAAATGTCTCCTTATAGTCCCGGTCTCTGGTCCCCCATATCCTATCCCCAAAGGCATCAATGAATTACTACCATTCTTGAGTATGCTTCCAGATATGCATATACAAACATAAATGCATGTTATATATAACATTTTAAAAACCACACAAAGTGTTGGATTCTGTATACTTTGTTCTGTGTCTTGCATTTTTCCACTAAACAGTATCTTTGGAAAATGAGACATAACAGTGTGTATCTGCTTAATTCTTTTGCATAGTTCCATGGGCATTCTATTGAACGGCTGTATTGCCTTACTGAATAAGTCTATTGAGGAACATTTAAGTTAAGTCTAAACTTCTGCTACAAAAATGAAACTGTGTTGAGTGTTAGTATATATATATAGATACATTTTTGCACTGAAATGTGAGTGTATCTGTAGGATAAGTTCCTAGGAGTGGAATTGCTGATGCAATACATTTTAAAGTTTTGAGATTTTGCAAAATTTTTAAAACGTATGGTGTATTAATTTCTACTCCCATCAGCAAGGTATCAGAGTGTCTGTTCCCTGTATCTGTACCAGACCAGTATATCAGAGTGATTCTTCATATTTTTTTTAAACTTTGGCATTCTGATAAGTAGATAATTAGATCTTGGTCTAGTTTTAAATTGTATTTCTCTAATGAGTGAAGTCGAACATATTTTTATGTATTTATAAATAATCTAGTGGTTCAGGGAGCTGGGTCCTAGAGCCAGCGGTTGGCTTGGTGGTTAAGTCTCTGAGCTCCCACATGGCTGAATGTGGTTCCCAGACCTCCCTGCTTGAAAATTACACCAGAAGTGTGTATGTGTACCCCAAATCCCAGGAAGAGAATGGAAGGGAAGGAATTGTGGCATAGCCGTCCCCTCAATGGGATGATTTCTCACTTTCCCTCTCACTGTCTCTGTCTGTCTGTCTCTGGTGAGTGCACACACCCAATGGCAAAAAAAAAGGTGGGGGCAGAGAACTGGATCCCATGTGTCTGACTATGCGATTTGAGTCCCAGACCCAATAGTTTGAAAAACACATTGAGTGCGTGCGCATGTATGCCCTAAATTCTGACAGGATGGAGAAAGGGGATTGTGGTGTGACCGTGCCCCCGAGTCATGTTTTCTCCCTCTCCCTGCATGTCTCTGTGTGTCTCTCTCTGGCAAGTGCACATGCCTTCTAGTAAATGAAAAAAAAAAAAAAAAAAAAAACGAGTGGAGAGGTCAGATGGTTGGATGGCCTGGGATATTGAGGGGATGATGGACACTCTGGGGTCTAAGCCGGAGAGGACAGGAAGTGAAATGAAGGCCGGGGTAATGCAGGCAAAGCAGGGTGGTGGGGAGAAGCGAGGTTCATTCTGTGTCCAGTCTCAATCTCTTTCACTGCTGCCTTTATGGCTTGTTAGATCGGGGCTTGGGGATGGGGACAGCCCTCATTCTGTTCCTGGTTCGAGACGGGCTCTGTGATCACGCCTTCTCACAACCTCCCCCTCCTCCCAGAAGGCGCTCACGCCCACACCTGCAGGTCCCTTAGCGCCTCCTTGACTTGAGGACCAGCAGGATCATATGGGGGCGTGTTAGAAATGCTGAATTTCAGGCTTTACTCGAGACCGCTGAATCGAAAGCTGCATTTTCATGAAATCTCCAGGCTATACCTAGGGATGTTGAAGTTTGAGAAGTACCGTGGAGTGGGTGTTAGGAGTGAGAATAGTGGACGTTGCGTGGACTTTGAGCTACTCCCAAAGCTTGCAGTGGTGACGTCCCAGCTTCCATCGAACACTCCTGTCCTCCACAGGGAAGTGGTGGAATACATGGTCCAGCATTTCAAGCCTCAGATCTTTGGCGATCGCAAGCCCGTGTATGACGGAAAGAAGAACATTTACACTGTCACGGCGCTGCCCATTGGCAACGAACGGGTAAGGCCGGCAGTCGGGCTGGCAATGTGTCAGGGCTGGGGTGGACAAACCTCACCTAAGCCTGTTTGGAGTCCGGTGGTCTGGAGAACCTTTTGGTCTTTTGTGCTGGGAAAGTGTGTTGTAGGACAAGGAGTGGGTGGGTGCTGATGTTTATTTAGCCTGTTACTGTCTGTCCCTGTTCTGAACAGACTGAGATTAGCCTTAAAATAGACCTAAAGGACGTTCTGCTAGGTTGAGAGGTGTTTGCCAGACACAGAGTCCCTGAGCCAAGGTGACTAGAAACTCAGGAACTGGATTCACTCTCGGGTCTTCATGGTGAGCCCCTGGCAACTCAAGGAGCAGAGTCTAGGCACACCCAGGGGGTGCGGATGGGGAGGGAGGGGCAGAACACCGATCTGTGGGAAAACAATGGCCATCTTTAACCCTTTTCTCTCACCTTTGTAAAGGTCGACTTTGAGGTGACAATTCCTGGGGAAGGGAAAGATCGAATCTTCAAGGTCTCCATCAAGTGGTTAGCTATCGTGAGCTGGCGCATGCTACATGAGGCCCTGGTCAGCGGCCAGATCCCCGTTCCCCTGGAATCTGTGCAAGCCCTGGACGTGGCCATGCGGCACCTGGCATCCATGAGGTACCGGGTGTAGTTAATGTCTGGGTTACTAGTGTTGACAGAACTTCGTGGGGGGGTAGGAGAGATGAGCATGTATTAAGGTCCCACAGTGTGTCATTCAATAAAAAAGAAAGAAAGAAAGATCTGAAGCCCTACCATGCGCCAGGCAAGTATGCATATACATTCAGGTGGTTAAAGCCCTGCCCTGCCCTCCATAGGTATCTTTGGGCCTCACCCCATCTGTCCCTGCAGGGCAGAGAAAAGGGAGAGATTTGCACAAGGTCAGTCGTACAGGCAGTGAAGGACCAGAGCTGGCATTAAAGCCCTGGTGTCCTGCCTTCCAGGCCAGGGCTCCTCCGTGCCCAGGATCTCACAGGGTGGGGGCCTGTGCCCGAGGGACCAGTTCTCTGCCTGTCCCTGCCAGGTACACCCCTGTGGGCCGCTCCTTCTTCTCACCGCCTGAGGGCTACTACCACCCGCTGGGGGGTGGGCGCGAGGTCTGGTTCGGCTTTCACCAGTCTGTGCGCCCGGCCATGTGGAAGATGATGCTCAACATTGATGGTGAGTGGGGAGAGCTATGGAGCCAGGGGCACCCCAAGTCCAGTGACCACACTCCCGGCCTTATCCTTCCCAGCTCTGCAACCACACTCCTAGTCTAATTCCTACAGCCCTGGCACCCCTTGCCCCATCCCGATACCCTGTAAGGAAGAGGGTGTACATTGCAGCGCCTCCACTTATCCTGGGGTGCAAAACCTGAGCCGAGCTGTCCCCACCTGTCCCCACAGTCTCAGCCACCGCTTTCTACAAGGCGCAGCCCGTGATTGAGTTCATGTGTGAGGTGCTGGACATCAGGAACATAGATGAGCAGCCCAAGCCCCTCACGGACTCTCAGCGTGTTCGCTTCACCAAGGAGATCAAGGGTGAGGACCGGAGCAGGCCCACGGGGCAGTACTTTGTCGTTAGCCCTGAGAGAAATCCCCTCGGCACACGATCCGGGGATGCGGTCCTGGGAGACCCCTCTTTGACCCTGACAGTGTGTTTATCCCAGGCCTCAAGGTGGAAGTGACCCACTGTGGACAGATGAAGAGGAAATACCGTGTGTGTAATGTCACCCGCCGCCCTGCCAGCCACCAGACGTAAGTCGGCAGGGCTGCCGAGCCGTGCCCTGTGGGTGGAAGAGGCCTGAGGTTTGTTACCCTCCCCTCCTCCCCCCGGCCCTGAGACAGCCTTGGACTGGCTCTGTCCTGAAGATAAGCTGAGGGATGTGGCACCCCTCCTCCAGCCTCGAGCCCGCCCCAGTCCCTGCCACTCTTACCTTGGCGATCCTCTCCTTTTCTCCTTAGGCCTTTACTGTGGAGCAGGCACGTTCCTCTGGTTCCTGTTACAGTTTTGTAAATGTTAGGTTCTCTCTGTTTATTCTACTTTCTAAAAAAAGAAAGCCAGGCTCCTGGGTTCCACCTTGGGGAAGCTGTCACTGATTCCATTCCCTTTCTGGACTTCAGGCTACCCTGGTCTAGAAGTGCCTACTCTGTGGCAGGCTTTATGCTCAACCTTAGAAATACGAACAAGCGGCCAGTAGATGGCACAGTGGTTACGTCGCTGGACTCCCACGGGGTCAACCGCTATCGAGTCCCGGACTCAGCAGCTTGAAACTCACACTGGGTGCATGTGCATGTGTGCCTCAGATCCCGAGAGGAGAATGGAGGAGAAGGGATTGTGGTGTGGCCTTCCCGCCGGAGGGTGATTTCTCATTTTCTCTCTGGCAAGTGCATGCACCCTATGGCAAAAAAATCTCTTAAAAAAAAAAAATACACACACACACACGAATGAATCAGATACCATCATGGACGTTGTGGAACTTGCCTGTCAAATCTTTAGCATCTTGGTGCTGGCAGTTGGCACGGTGGATGGGGCACTGGACTCCCACATGGCTGACCATGGTTCAAGTCCTGGACCTGGTGGCTTGCTTTCTCACTTTCCCTCTCTCTCTCTGTCCTTCTCTGATCAAATTAAAATAAATAAATAAAATAAAGTTAAATAAAATAATTCTTTAAGAAATAAAAATCTTTGGCATCTGGCCTGGAGCCTCACACTACCATGAGTGCCAGTGCTCGAGGAGGATGGGCGGGAGGAAGCTGAGTCTGGGCCCATCATGGTTGTGGGCTGAAAAAGTGTGAGAGAATACTGGGTTATAACACCTTTCCTTCCTCCACACAGGTTTCCCTTGCAGTTGGAGAGTGGACAGACTGTTGAGTGCACAGTGGCACAGTATTTCAAGCAGAAATACAACCTTCAGCTCAAGTATCCCCACCTGCCCTGCCTGCAAGTTGGCCAGGAACAAAAGCATACCTACCTGCCCCTCGAGGTGAGGCTACCAAGTAACTGCAGGGCTGGGAACAGGCACTGCGCTGGCACACTGGTCGTAGAGGTCCGTTTTTCCATTCCTAAGTTCTCGTGCTCATACTGGACATTCTGAGAACAGGTGACGTAGCTCTCCAGGTGGCCCCATTTGTACTTGTGAGGTTTCTTTTCCTATCCCATTCTACCTCGTGTTCCTTCAGGGCAGCCAGCAGAGGCACAAGCTGTATTTACTATTTCTGAAGTAGTCAATTAGTTCAAGACAGAGATTTCAGATACCCACACTTCTGTTCTCTCTCTCTTTTTTTTTTTTTTAGAGAGATTTTTGCTGTAGGGCATGTGTACTCAGTGGAGAGACCAGAGAGAGACAGAGAGACAGAAAGCAAGAAATCACCCCCCGGGGGGGATGGCCACATACAGTTCCTTCTCCTCCATTCTCCTCTTGGGATTTTGGGCACACATGCATATGCACTCAGTGTGAGTTTTAAGCTGCCAGGTCCAGGGCTTGAACCACAGTCACCTACGTGTGAGTCCAGCGACTTAACCGTCATGCCATCTGCTGGTCCCACACTCATGTTCTCTAATTTCCCTTTCCCTGCCGTCTGGAGCTTAGGATCCTAAGTGATTGGGAGACACAAGAGTATCTGTTTATTCTATAGAAAGTGGAGCCAATGTTATCTGTAGTGTAGCTCTCTGTTTCCTTGATAATTAAGATGGTACTTTGAAAATTTTTTTAGTTCTAGGATTTGTCATAGTGTTATATTTCAGTAGACCTTTCCTGTCCACAGTCAAAGAACAGCAGAGCTGTGTAAGTCATAGTCTACAAATAGGCTGTTACTCGGGCCTTTGTCATGAACTAGCTGAACTGTCGTCTGCACACTGATCAGATAGGCATCACCTGGGGGCCTGTTTCATATGCAGGATGTCTCCCATTTTTTAGATTTTTGCCATAGAGAGAGAGAGAGAGAGAGGGAAAGTGAGAATTAACCCGCTAGGGGGAATGGCCATGCTGTAGTTCCTTGTCCTCCATTCTCCTCTTGGGACTTTGGGTATGCAAGCACACCTTTTGTGTTTTTCAGGGAGTCTAGGATCTTAACCACCGTGCTACCGGCTGGTCCTCAGGCTCTACCCATTCCTACTCCGTGTTTTCACTAAGATCCAAAGAAGACTCTCACACACATTAAAGCTGGAGAAGCACTAGCCTCAACTACTCTCTTGTCCCAGCAGCAGGAGTCAGATGGCTTGGATCAAAACTCAAGCCCTCTGTGAGCTTTTCAGATTTCAGAACCCACACACGGGAATTAGCTGAAGGAGGAGGAGTTCTCAGAAACCAAGAACTGACTTGGTTAATAGTAACCAATGCACAGAAGGTGGAATGTTCTCTGAGGTATGAGCAGAGGTCTTTAGAGACTGTCCCAGCTAAGCAGACAGTAGGTAGTATCTACAGCAAGCTGAGGTTTGTTAGCAAGTTAATGTTTTTTCTCTTTCAACAGCTGTGTCCAAGGTGGCTAACTTATATAATGTCTTAGATCTTGATTTTTATATGTTGAACAGATACTTGCTGAGCTCTGACTGTGTGTCGTTTAGGTGCTGGGAATATAGAGATTAATAAAACGATGAGGTCCCTGCTGTCATAGAGCTTACATTCTACAAGTGGGAGATAGACAATTGATACGTACATTAGTTTCAGATGGTAGTAAGTGTTATAAGAATAAGGTAGGTTACAGGATGAAAGTAAGGAGGGTAGGAGGTCAAGAACTATCTTTGTTATTTTTGTCAGGGAAGGCCTCTGGGAAGAGCTTCCCAGGCAGGAAGAATAGCGACTACAGAGGCTCTAAAGCAGGAGGGAATTAGGGGTTTTTTGAGGGGCAGACAGGAGGCCACAGAGGCTAAGATGTATTGCATGAGGAAAAAAGTAATAGATGATAGACAGAGGTGCAGGGTCAGATCATACAGGGTATTGTGGCCAGGTAGGATTTTTAAATTTATTTTAGGGACCAGCAGGTGGCAATATGGTTATATTGCTGGACTTCCACATAGTTGACTGTAGTTTGAGTCCCAGACCTGGTGGCTTAAAACTCACACTGAGCGCATATGTGCATGCCCAAAACTCTGAGAGGAGAATGGAGGAGAAGGGATTGCAATGTGGCCATTCCCCCGAGGGGTGATTTCTCGATTTCCATCTCTATCTCTCTCTGTCTCTGTGGTGACCACATGTGGCCTATAGCAAAAACCTCTCTAAAGAAAAAAAAAATGTACTTTAAAATAGCATTACTGCAATATCATTCACATACTATCAAATTCCTCCTCTTAAAATATACAATTCAGGGCCAGCAGGTGGCATGGAGGTTAATGAGACTGGATCCTACATGGCTGACTGTGTGGCTCAAGCCTTTGACCTGGGGGCTTGCAAATCACACTGGCCATGTGCGCCCAAAATCCCAGGAGGAGAATGGAGGAGGAGGGATTGTGGTGTGATCGTACCCCCTGGGGTGGGTGATCTCGCCTTTTCTCTCTCTCCCCCAGCGAGCACACATACCCTATAGCAAAAACTAAGATTAAATACCATTCAGTGGTTTTAGTACCTTCACAGAATTGTGCTACCACTGTCACTGATTCCAGAACATTTTTGTCAGCCCCAAGGAAGGCCTTATTTATTAGTCCCTCACTCTTCCTTCTATCCCTCTTAGTCACTAGTAACCACAAATCTACATTCCGTCCCTGTGGATTAGCCTATTTTGGACATAAATATTAGGTGTTCAGGAAAGTTATGCTTTTTGTCTTAAGAGAGATTTTTGCAGGACCAGCAGGTAGGGCAATGGCTACGTTGCTAGACTCCCATGTAGTCAACCACTGTTTGAGTCCCGGACCCAGTGGCTTAAATTCACACCGGGCGCATGTGCGTGTGTGCCCAAGATCCCGAGAGAAGAATGGAGGAGAAGGGATTGTGGCATGGCCATTCATCCTGGGAGGTGATTTCTCACTTTTTGTCTCTCTGTCTCTGTATTTCTGGTGAGTGCACGCACCCTATAGCAAAAACCTCTCAAAAAAAAAAAAATATATATATATATTAAAAAAAAGAGATTTTTGCTATAGTTTGTGTGCCCTTGCCAGAGAGACAGAGACAGAGAGAAAGAAAGTGAGAAATCACCCCCTAGGGGGGAGGCCACACTGCAGTCCCTTCTTCATTCTCCTCTTGGGATCTTGGGCATGCATGCACAAGCTCCTGGCGTGAGTTTTAAGCCTCCAGGTCTGGGACTTGAACTGCAGTTGACTGTGTGGGATTCCAGCAATGTAACCATTTCATCTGCTGGTCCCTGTATTTTTCTATGCAAAAATGCATCTTGACTTTTCAGACGTCCCAGTAAGTGGAATCATACATTATGTGGCCTTTTGTGACTGGCTTCTTTCACTTGGCATGTCAAGGTTCATCCATGCTGCCCCATTGTCGAGGTGTGTTATATTTGGCTTATCCACTTATAACTGGGTGTTTGGCTCGTCACTTTGTGGCTATTCATAATGAAAATTCATGAGTACGTTTATGTGTGAATATATGTTTTCATTTCTTATAAGTATGTACCTGAGAGTGAAGTTATATATGTAATTCCAAGTTTAACATCTTTTTTTTTTTTTAAATAATTATTTGGGACCAGCAGGCGGCCTGATGGTTAAGGCGCTGAACGCTCCCACATGGCTGACTACGGTTTGAATCCTGGACCTGGTGGCTTGCTTTCTCTCTCTCTCTCTCTCTCTGTCTCTCTCTGGTCAAATTAGAGTGGATGAATGAGTAAATAAAATTAAATTTAAAAAATTATTATTATTTATTTTATTTTATTTATCGTTATTTTTATCTTTTATTTGCTATAAAGCACATGCATCCATGAGAGAAAGAGTAAGTGAGAGAAAGTGATAAAGCAAGCCGGCAGGTCTGGGACTCAGTCATGGCCATGTGGAAGTCCAGTGCCTTAACCACCATGCCACCTGCTGGCCCCGAGTTTAACCTCTTGAGGAGCTGTTGGACTGTTTCCCAAAGGGGCTATGCTGCTTTACACTCCCATTAGTAATGAGTGAGGGTACCGATATCTGGCCAGGGGGTTTTATTCTGACTATGACGGAAATCCACGGGGAGCATTTTAAGTAGACAATTTCAATCGCCACAGTTAGAAAAAGAACTTGCCAGTGTCTCTAGTCCAGGCGTTTGTCTTTTCTCCGTAGTTACCCAGGCCAACTGGTGTCAGCAAAATTATTTATTGATGTGCAAGTCATAGTTCATTACTGCTTTAGTCTTTTCTTTCGCAAAATGTGGTAAAAAACGTAATATAAAATTTATCATTTTAGCCACTTTAATGTGCAGTTCTATGGCAGTAAATGCATTCCCACCATTGTACACCATCACCATTATCCATCTACAGAACTTCTCATCATCTCACACTGAAACTCTATACTCATTAAATAATAATTCCCCATTTCGGGACCAGCAGTCAGCGTAATGGCTATGTCGCTGGACTCCCACGTAGTTGACCGCGGTTCGCGTTCCGGACCCGGTGGCTTAAAACTCACGCCGGGCGCGTGTGCGTGCGTGCCCAAGATCCCGAGAGGAGAATGGAGGAGAAGGGATTGCAGCGTGGCCATCCCCCCTGGGGGATGATTTCTGGCTTTCTGTCTCTCTGTCTCTCTCTGTCTGTCTGGCGAGCACACGCGCCCTATAGCAAAAACCTCTCCAAAAAAAATAATTATAATAATAACAATAATTCCCCATTTCTCCCTGCCCTTAGCCTGTGACAACCACCATTCCACTTCTCTCTCTAGGAATTGACCACTCTAGGTGCTTCATATAGGTAGGATCATATACTATGAGTTTCAGAATGTTTGTGGAAAATTACAGTACAGATTTATTTTGGTACAAAATATTTTGAAATGTATGTGTAATTTTTCCTTTTTTTGTATAATTTTTAAAATTCATTAATTTATTTTAATTTGACCAGAGAGAGATATAAAGATAGAGAGAGGGGAACCGGCAGTTAGCTTAATGGCTATGTCGCTGGACTTCCACGTAGTCGACTGTGGTTCGCATCCCAGACCCGGTGGCTTAGAACTCACGCGGGGCGTGTGTGCGTGCGTGCCCAAGATCCCGAGAGGAGAATGGAGGAGAAGGGATTGCAGCGTGGCCATCCCCCCTGGGGGATGATTTCTCGCTTTCTGTCTCTCTGTCTCTCTCTGTCTGTCTGGCGAGCACACGCGCCCTATAGCGAAAAACCTCTCCAAAAAAAAAAAAAAGAGAGAGAGAAAGTAAGACACCAGGACCGTATTGAGCCATGTGGGAGTGTTCAGTCCCTTAACCACCATACCACCTGCTGGTCCCCATGGTCCCCATTTTTTTCTTTTTTTTCACAAGTATTTTCCATAAACTTTTTGGAGGCCCTTTGTACTTTTTAGTTTTTTTTGTTTTCTGTCATAGGGCTGAGACACGGGAGTGGGGGGAGTGAGAAATCACCGTCTAGAGTGGATGTGCACACCACAGTCCTTTCCCTTTTACTCTCCTCAGCATTTTAGGCATGTACACACACATACCCTGCATGATTTTCAAGCCGCCAGGTCTAGGTCTTGAACCGTAACTGACCATGTGGGAGTCCAGCACTTTAACACCATGCCACTTGCTGGCTCCTCTATTTGTCCTTTTTTGACTCACTTATTTCCCTTAGCTTAGTAGTGGCTTTGAGGTACATTCTTGTTGAGCATGTTAAGTTTTCCTTCCTTTTTTTCCCCCCCCGTAGTTTGCAGTGGGGCACATACACTTGCCAGAGAGAGAGAGAGAGAGCGAGCGAGCGAGCACTCCCATGGAGGATGGCCATGCCACAATCCCTTCTCCGTTCTCCTGTTGGGATTTTAGCCATGCATGCAGTCCTGCCTGGCATGTTTCTCAAGCTGTTGGTTCTGGGACTCAAACTATGCTCTTGGCCATGTGGGATCTAGCCAGCTGCCTTAACCACCGCGGTTCCTGGCCGTCCCAAGCACTCTCTTCCTTGTAAAGGCTGAAGAGTGCTCTGCTGTACGTATGCACACTTTGTTATCTGTTCTGTTGTCGTGCACTTGGGGCGTTTCCACCTTTTGACCACTGTGAGTAGTGCTGCGATGCGCAAAGGCGTTCAGATGTATGCGTTCATGTTCCTGTGCTGAGTTCTGTGAGTACATACCGGAAGTCAAAATGCTGGCATGAAAAGTAATTTTGTGTTTAAGTTTTTTGAGGGATAGGATGCCATTTTTCACAGAGCTCGTACACTACTTTGCATCCCAACTGTAGTGCACAGATGGTCCAGTTTCACTGTATGTAGTTGTTTTTTTCTTTTCCTAGTTTGTTATAGAGTGTGTGTCCTCGCCAGAGAGAGAGAGAGAGAGAGAGAAGCCACTGTCCCAAGGGACATGGCCATACCACAGTCCTTTCTCCTTAATTGTTCTCTTAGGATTCTGGACATGCATGCACGTGTGCGCACACACATGTCCCCAGTGTGTTTTTCACGCTGCTGTGTCTAGGACTCGAACCATGCAGTTGGCCGTGTGGGAGCCAGCCACCTTAAGCTCCACGCCACCTGGCCGGTGCATTCTGCTCTAATCTTTGCTAGTGTTGATCTGGAGCCTGGAGCCATCTGTAGAGAGTACTGCAACTTCGAGGCGCCTTTGAGAGAGCAACCTCACAAAGTTCAACAGTTAGCGAACTGGAATACAGAGTTTAGAGGCAGGTGCCCTTTGCCTGCTTTCCTCTCCCATTGTTTAGCAGAACTTCCGGGAATTAGGACAAGGACCTGTACTTACAGAGCGTAGGTGTGGTAGCAAGTCGGACATTTCACTTCATCTGAATCCTCACGGCAGCCTCCTGGGGAAGCCGCTGTCCCCCGTGTGGATTGTTTCCTCCATGTGAAGTTCATGCTGGGTTTTACACACAGGTCTTTCCAAACTTGCTCACTCTCCTCTGCTACAGGCCCTGGCGTTTGTGGCACCCTGGGTGTAGACTGTCGGGGAACAGAGGGTTGACATAGCACTAGACAACCTTTTCTGATCTTCATTGCGTTCTCTTTGGCCCAGAACAGGTGAACACAGGCGGGCGACAGAAACAGTGATTTCTGTAGCCTGAAGGTGGGGTGGGTGAGGACAGCCCAGTGTCATCCACAGACTGGGGCTCAAGAGTTCACAGTTGGGGCTGGCAGGTGAGGTGGTGGTTGAGGTGCTGGACTCCCACATGGCTGACCATGGTCTGAATCCTGGACCTAGCGGCTTGCTTTCACACTGTCCTCCTCTCTCTGTCTCTCTGGACAAATTAAAATAATAATAATAATGACAAATAAAATTAAATTAACAAGTCTTTTTAAAAAAAAAAAAAATTTCACAGTTACCCTTCTCCCCCTCGTGGGTTCCAGCTGATGGTCTACCACCTTTAGAGAGCTGCCAGAGGAACTGATTTGCATGTATTGCGTTTTTCAGTATTCAGATGGGCTCTGTGCTTGGTTCTTGGTAAATAATAATTTATGCTTTGGTTTATTTAGTGTTTACTGTGTCCCAGAACTGTACTCAGTCCTTTAAACGGTTTGTTTTATTTAATCACAGACAGCCCTATGAGACTGTGTTGTTCTCATTTAATATGCAATACCTGAGCCCGAATCTGGCTCTGGATTTAAGTGCTTAATGAAGAGGTGGCTATATTTCCTTTTATATCATGTGAATTTTTCTTTTTAAAATTTTTTTTTTTTTTTTTAGATTTTTGCCGTAGGATGCATGTGCTTGCCCCAGAGAGAGGAGGAAAGTGAAAACTCAGTCCCCCAGGGGGCTGTTCCACAGGCCCTTTCCCTCCGTTCTCCTCTCAGGATTTTGGGCATGCATGCACACATACCTGGCATGTTTTTTAAGCTGCCAGATCTGGGCCTCGAACCGCAGTATTGGCCATGTAGGATCCAGCACCTTACCATCCACACCACCTGCCGGCCCCGATGTGAATTATTTTTTAACTTACCTGTCCTATAAACCTCAAGAGGAGAGTCTATGTGCACTGGGGTTTAATAGTCTTCCCCATGGCTGCCAGGTCTCTTCCCTTGCTGTGGGGTTTTGGGTACAGGACGTACTGTGCTCAAGCCAGAGCTACCTCTGCTTCTCGTTTCCTCAGGTCTGTAACATTGTGGCCGGGCAGCGCTGCATTAAGAAGCTGACCGACAACCAGACTTCGACCATGATAAAGGCCACAGCTAGGTCGGCCCCAGACAGACAGGAGGAGATCAGTCGCCTGGTCAGTGGGACTGCAGAGAAACGCATGCAGCTTTGGGGCCCTCGATAGCATAGATGCCTTCACGCCCCTGCAGGACGTTCCCGTGGGAGAACACGAGTCTAGATTTGTTACTGGGGCCCCGTAGGGCCGCTCTTGCTTCTGACCCTGTAGCTATTTTGCCTTCTCTCTCTGTTTCCCTCCTGCATTCCTCCCCTGTGTTACCCACTCCCACTTCTCTCACCTTCCACTCCCCCCTCCCCGCTAGGGCTTCCCCTGGCCAGTCCCAGCATTTCCTTAGGGCTCTCCTTGGAACCCAGAGGGTGAGCCAAGCTGCCACTCTCCTGAGGTTCCCCTTCCTTTGCCCTGCAGATGAAGAATGCCAGTTACAACCTAGATCCCTACATCCAGGAGTTTGGGATCAAAGTGAAGGATGACATGACGGAGGTGACAGGGCGAGTGCTGCCGGCGCCCATCTTGCAGTACGGCGGCCGGGTGAGCAGGGTCAGGGCCAGACAACGTCCTCTGGGGCACGTGGGGGTGGTTGGGTTGTCCAGCCAGGGGCTTTGGCTCCCCTGCACACTTGGCTCTCCTGAGGCTCACCTGGGCGCCCCCTTTGCCTATCCCCAGAACCGGGCCATTGCCACACCCAATCAGGGTGTCTGGGACATGCGGGGGAAACAGTTCTACAATGGGATTGAGATCAAAGTCTGGGCCATCGCCTGCTTCGCACCCCAAAAACAGTGTCGAGAAGAGGTGCTCAAGTAAGGAGGGTTGGGCGTGGGTCTGGGAGGGTGGGAAGGACCCTAGAACTGCCTGTCTGCCTCTCCCCAGCAGGGGCGCGGGTGGATCAGGAGTCTGCCCTTCCTGTCTCCACTGCCTTCCTGCCCTTTCCGGCTCAGACTTCTGCTTGTTCCTTTTCTTTCATCAGTGGTCAGGAGACTTGGATAAGGGCTCTGTGTTCACGTCCGAGGTGATGATTTCCCAGGGGAGGCCCACGTTACGTTATTGTTACAGTCGTTACCATTGGTCACGGTGGCAGTGATGGCCGTAATGTTTATGCCGACGTTGTAGTTATGGACCTAATTCACACTCTCTCATTTCATCTTCACAGTGAGTAGGGGGCGCTATCTCCATTTTCAGATCAGACTCGAAGAGGTTAAGTAGCTTGTTCGAAGTTTGCTCACTAGCGAGACAGCATCAGAGCCGGATCAAATCAGATCTGAGTTTCAAACTTGTGTTCCTAATCGGAAACAAAACAGAGCAGTTGGTCTGGTTGGTCCTCTTAGCCGTCCTCTCCTACATGCAGACTCTGTCAGGCCCAGGCGACTTGAATTAGGTGACCGTGAGTTGTGAGGGCGTCTGTCCTGCGGCTGAGGGGCCGGCATTAGGTGGCAGCAGGAGGGAAAGCATGCAGCCCGGTGGTGGAAAGAGACAGGTGAATGGGGGCCCGGGGCTGATTCCCAGCCCGCCCCGAAGAGCCAGGCGTGGTGGGGTGCAGCTGTGGCCCCCCTAGTCGGGAGGCTCAGGCAGGAGGACCACACCACCATGAGGCCAGGCCAAGAAAAACGCCAACGCCACAGTGCACCACAGGCACTTGTGCACGCGTGCACTGGGAAGAAGCAGAAGTGTCTTAGTGGGGAAGTCGAAGAGGCATTCTTCTCTTGCAGTCTTTTTAAAACGGTTTTAATGCCAAAAATCTCACCCATTTAAAGTGTACAGGTTGGCGGTTCCTGCCGTCTCTTGAAATGGTGGCTTTTTGTTTACCCTGGATCAGCCGTGGGGTCCGTGTACTCTGGGGCGAGGAGGAGGAAGTGGAGCTGACCGTTGGGGAAGTGACCGTGGAGATGTGGGCCCTGGTGGGCTCCGCTGGCCTGCAGTCTTCTGGATTAGTTTGAGTGACTTCCAATGGATCCAGGGACTCGACCCTACCCTGCCCCTCACTGCTGCCCCCCACAGGCGCATACTCACTGCCATCCCACTGTAGCTTCTCGTAAATGGGCTCTCGTCCCCTTTTCTGGTTTCGTGGGATTTAGCCCGTGAAGGCCAGGAGGCTCCCCCCTTGGCCTGGCGTCGGAAGGCTGGACCATCGCTTCGTGTATAGGAGGGGCTCGGCCCTTTCCCTTCATGTTGTGGTCACCTTTCGGTAGCTCTGTTTCCTTTGTGCTTCTCTCTTACTCCATGTCCTGCCCCTGTCCAGTTCTTTTGGGAAATAATCCATTGTTTTGGCCACTTGGGGGATAGGATCTGATAAATCTAGACTCTCAAGACTTGGAATGGGTCAGTTCTTCAGGCACCCCTGCCTCCCAGTGAGCCCTAGGTGTAGGGGTAGGAAGGTGGCTTGTGCATGTGGGTCAGTAGTACCCAGCTGGATGTGCTGTTCGGGGATAAAGACAGAGATTTCATCTAGCCATGGCAGTGGATGGGACTGTCCAGGGGTAACGCGGAGAAAGTGCCGAGTAAACGGGGAGTAGTCCCTAAGTGCGAATGAGCAGGGGTCCAGAACACAGAGAGAGCGGGGCGGCACGGAGCCGGCTGTGGTGTTGAAGAAACTGATAGCCGAGGATGGATGAGGAAGTTCTAGGTCCAACTCTGAGAACTTTTCCTCTAGCCAAGGAAGGCCCATTACTTCCGCTCTGTCATTTATAGGTCAGGATTCCAAGACCTCCACCATCCTAGACACCTCTGAGTACTTGTGGCAGTGACGTGGTATGTCACAGTGTGGTCTGGCAGTGGAGAGAGGGTTAGAAATACTGCTTTCCTTGAAGCAGAGACCACCGTGGAATGTGGTAACGAGGGCCTTGGAGCAGCTACACCAGGGTTGTCTTCAAGGCAGAGAAGGGGGCGGAAGGCTGGGAGCAATTCCTCAGGGCACTAGCTCTTATGTGAAACCATAGATAGGTTTTATGTTTTTATTCTAACTTTTATTTTGAAGACTATTTTAAAGATAATAGCTGTAGAGAATAATGTAGTAAACACCCATATATATATATATATATATATATATATATATATATATCATCATCCAGAGTTTTGTCCTCTTTTCTTTATCTTTTTTGACAGTCCTTTATATCTTCCACCGTAGTCCCGTTTGTGACTTCTTTTGCAGACCCTGTCATGAATTATTATGATCATCCTAGCCTATTGATATTGTATGCACCTATGTGTATGTAAATGCCTTCACAGTTTGCATAGCAGTATCGTACTGTATTTACCTTTCTTGTATGTTTTTACTAAAGCTTGGGGGGAAAAACTTCCTTTCTCACTAAACTGTCATTTTGAGATTCATATGCTATATAATAACATCTAAGTAATGGCTTTCATTTTCTGTGTACATTACTACTTGTAATTTAAGTATTTCTCACAACAAACTTTTGCTGTTCATTTCAATCTGTCACTGTATTTAGGTAGCTTGTTTTTTTTTTTAAACTCTTCTGCACGCGTTACCCTTTCTTCAACGTTGTCTTCATTTCCCAGGGTAAAGCCCTAGAGCAAAGAAAGGAGGCCTGTTTAACGGTTGGCCCTTAGGCGGCTGAGAACAGTGGGGGTGGGAGTCATTGCCTGGAGCAGCTCTGTGCTCTATCACTGCTGGAGCCTCCTGTATTTTGAGCAAACAGGCCTTACTCTCAAGGCATTTGCCTGCTTCTCTGGACATGGAACAGAGCGTAGGACTCAGCTGCTTGAGCCGGATAAAGTGGGAATCCTGAGAATTCCCACAAGTCCCTTTCCTGGGCTCATTCAGCTGGACACTCGTACCGTTCAACGCTTAGCGGCCTGCCTTGTGTTACTCGCCTGTGCGTGTATTTTTGTGTTGGCTGGGATGGAGCCTCACTCCTGTGAGAATCTCAGTGCCGCAGTACCGAGGACGGAGGAGTTCAGTGGAGGAATTGACGTGGACTCACTGCCTCCTGTTATGACCGTGCTTGTGCTGCAGGAACTTCACAGACCAGCTGCGGAAGATTTCCAAGGATGCGGGGATGCCCATCCAGGGCCAGCCGTGTTTCTGCAAGTACGCGCAGGGGGCGGACAGCGTGGAGCCCATGTTCCGGCATCTCAAGAACACATACTCAGGGCTGCAGCTCATTATCGTCATCCTGCCAGGGAAGACACCAGTGTACGGTACAGTGCTCCCGGGACAGCGATAGCGGTGACAGGCCTCTTCTCAGTAGCTTCCTGGGGCTTCTAGGGAGGACTCGTGTAGATTCTTGGCTCTGGCTAGAGCTGTCCCTCAGGATCGGTACTGTTCCTGCAGGAGAAGTGGCACATGTACGAGCTGTTGAGTCTCCCAGATCCAAGTTACCTGCTCACACGCCTCCCAGGAACATTTACTGGGTCCTCTGTGTCTTTTTCCAGGCTGAGCTGGCCAGACAGACGGGTCGGTTCTGATTCCCGTCCTTAGGAGTGCATTGTTTATCAGGACAGTGTGCGGCACGCCCAGGCAGAACGTGGGGTGGCTCTGCTAGTGTTCTGTGGCCTGGTAATGACTTGGTCTTTTTTGAGAGCTTTCCCCCTGCCCTTCTTTTCTTTTTCTGTCTTTTTCAGAATAGGAATGAGTGTCCACCTCTCCGGCTCAGTGCTTTTCTCTCGCTCCATTTTCCCTTTCCACTTCACCTGCTTTGGAGGAAGAGGTGTGTGCTCACCTCTGTGTTCTTTTTCTCCTGCCTTCATGCCGCCCGTGGGACTTGTCTTTCCACCCGCGGACTCCGTCAGATTCCCCAGCCGAGAGCCCGTTACCGCAGCCTCGCCGTCTCCTTTAGCTGTGGCCTTCCCATTTTGTTTTTCTGCACACACTTTTTAAATGAGTTCCCCACATTCTCTGTGCCTATGTCCTTACCAAGAAGAGGCCACTTCTTCGCCTCTTTCATTTGTCCTGCCTTTCTCCTAAACCTCTGCGAAGGGTCTTCCTGTGGCTTCTGGGTATGCGTTCCTGCCTTTACTTACTGGTTTTTGACAGTACCAGAAATGCCTGCTAGCCGCCAGGATTCTGTCCTATACCCTGTTCTCTTGTCTTTGTATTCCATTGAAATTCTCATCCATTTCAGTTGCTTTGTTCATGACTGATTGTTATTATACGTTATATTATTAAAATATTTTTTAAAGAATTATTTTTTGTTAGGACCAGCAGTTAGCATAATGGCTATGTCGCTGGACTCCAACGTAATCGACCGCAGTTCGAGTCCCGGACCCGGTGGCTTAAACTCATGCCAGGCGTGTGTGTGTGCATGCCCAAGATCCCGAGAGGAGAATGGAGGAGAAGGGATTGCGGTGTGGCCATCCCCTGGGGGGTGATTTCTGGCTTTCTGTCTCTCTGTCTCTGTCTGGCGAGCACACGCGCCCTATAGCAAAAACCTCTCCGAAAAAAGAGGAAAAAAAAAAGAATTTTTTTTTGTTTTATTTATTTATTCATTTATTTTAATTTGACCAGAGAGAGTGGGTGGGGGGAGAGAAAGCAAACCACCAGGTCTGGGACTCAAACCGTTGTCGGCCATTTGGGAATGTGTGTCCAGCGTCTGAACCACCACGCCACCTGCCGGTCCCTCTTTTTTTTTAAAGAGGTTTTTGCTATAAGGTGCATGCACTTGCCAGAAAGACAGAGTGATAGAAAGTGAGAAATCACCCTCCAGGGGGCATGGCCACACTGCAATCCCTTCTTCTCTAGTCTCCTCTCGGGATCTTGGGCATGCACGCACTCTCGCCTGGCGTGAGTTGAAGCCAGTGGGTCCGAGACTCAAACCGCGATCAACTACATGGGAGTCCAGCGACACATTATGCCATTTGCCGGTCCTCCTCTTTTATTAAAGACATTTTTGCTATAGGGCATGTGTGCTTGCTGGAGAAACAGAAAGTGAGAAATCACTTTCTGCCACAGTCCCTTCTCCCCCATTCTCCTCGTGGTATTTTGGACACATGCACACGTGCCCAGCATGAATTTTAAGCCACTGGGTTTGGGATTGGAACCATGGTTGACTACCTGGGAATCCAGCGATGTGACTATTATACCATCTGCTGGTCCCAAATCTTGATCCCACCTTGGGAAGTGTGCAGCTCTCATCTGTCCGTTTGGACTCTGACCCTTTGTTTCGCAAGTTTATTGATCACCTGTTACGTTACAAATTCTGTGCTTGATCCTGGACATGCTGGTGAATAAACAAGTTGTTTCTGCCCTTACAAGGTTAAGCACTTGAGTAGCAAGTCTTCTCTGGACGCCCTTCGCTTCTGCTTTATTTTTCTCTTTTCTCCTTTTGGTGTTGCAGTTGCTGCTGGATACCTTCATTCAAACTCTGGAGGCAGTTGGTCTTCTCTTTGCTTCACTTCTAGTGACTTTTTAAAAATATATATTTATTTACTTATTTATTTATTTTAATTTTGACCAGAGAGGTATAGAGCAAGAGAAAGTGAGACAACAAGCCACCAGGTCCGAGACTCGAACCACGGCTGGCCATGGAATCCAGCACCCTTGCCGGACCCTCTAATGTCCTTTTTTACAGTCTTTCTCAGCATGATTTCTTGCTCTCCATCCATATGTCTCCATTTAGTTCTAATCGTTCTTATCCAGTCTTTTTATTTTTGAATATTTATTTAATTTTACTTATTGTTACTATTTTTTAGTTTTTAGTTTTTGTTTTTTTTTTTGCTATAGGGTGCATGCACTCGCCATAAAGACAGAAAGAGACAGACAGAAAGCGAGAAATCACCCCACAGGGGAGATGGCCACGCCGCAATCCCTTCTCCTCCATTCTCCTCTCGGGATCTTGGGCATGCACGCACATGTGCCCGGCATGAGTTTAAGCCACTGGGTCTGGGACTCTAACTGTGGTTGACTACATGGGAGTCCAGCGACATAGCCATTACGCCAACTGCTGGTCCCTGTTGCTACTTTTTTAAAAAGATCTTTTCTTTCCTTTTATTAAAAAGTATTTTATTTAACTTTATTTATTTATTTATTTTAATTTGACCAAGGAGGGATAGAGGAAGAGAGAGAGAGAGAGAGAGAGAGAGAGAGAGAGAGAGAAGGAAAGTGAGAAAGCAAACCGCCAGGTCCAGGCCTTGAGCCATAGTTGGCCATGTGGGAGTCCAGCGCTCTCAACCACCTTACCACCTGCTGGCCCCTGTTATTACTTTGTTATTACTTTTTAATTTATTATAGGGCATGTGCTCTCACAAGAGAGAGGAGAGAAAACAAGCTGCCAGGAATAGGGCTTGAACCATAGTCAAGCATGTGGGAGTCCAGCACCTTAACCACCATACCACCTGCTGGCCTCTCCTCTCTTTCTGGATTAGGTTATTAGATATGACTTTTTTGACTATACTGCCCCAAAAACCTTCATTGTTTTCCATTTATTACTGCATAAGGGTTTTCAGGGCCGTTGTCATAGTTTACCATTTCCAGCATATCGCTCCCTGATCACTGTCACTGGCTAGATAGATCTCTGGTTCAGGATTGTGTAGAGCCTGCTTTCAGTCCTGCCTCTACCCGATGACTGGTTTAGGCAAGTGCCCCGATTTTCTGAACCTCGTGAATGAAGCATATAAAAAGCCACATCTAGTACAGGGCCTGGCACTTACGAGGGCCCTGAGTGTGCTCGTTCCTTGGCTGTGCTTTTCAGGCTCTGGTTTGCCTTCCCTGGAATAACTGAATACTCTTCTTCCTGACCCCCGCATTGCCCTTCAATTCTTTGCATCTTTTAAGACCCAGTTTAGATACTACTCATTCCTCATTCTTGCCATCCCACCTGGAGGGTGAACTTGTCTTTTTCCGGTTTCCTTTAGTTCATCTGAGGCTCAGAAAAGTTAGGTAATTTGCTTAAGCCAGTTGCCTGGAGGGAAGTTGATTGATCTGCAATCTGTATCTTTCACTTGGGCCATAAATTGATGGCCTTTGGATGGGAGATAGCGGTGACTTTTAGGAGAACTGCTCTGAGTAAGTTCCATGTTACCGGTCCCCTCCACTAAAGGGAAAAGTCAGTGTTTTGACCTGGAAGTAAGGCACAGGGTCCTTGGGAACGCAACACCTTTCCAGAAGTTTCCCTTCCCTGGGCTTAGTGATCTCACACTTGTCTCCAGCTTCAACCATTTATTAGGACCTTAGGTTTCCATTTTCATTCCTAGATTATACCACCTAGACAACAGGACCATCTCTAGGAAGTAAGCCAGCAGATAAGCAGTCAGGAGGCCAGCAGGTAGCATGGTGGTTAAGGCTCTGGATTCCCACATGACTGACCACAGTTTGAGTCCCAAACATAGCAGCTTGAAAGTCATGCCAGGTGCATATACATGGGCCTGAAACCCCAGAAGGAAAATGAAGAAGGATTATGGTGTGGCCATCCTCCTGGGAGGTGATTTCACACTTTCCCCCTCTCTGTCTCTCAGCAAGTGCAGGTGCCCCATAGTGAAAACCTAAAAAGAAGAGAGAAGCAGTCGGATTCTTCCAAGGCCCCTTCACACACCCTCTGGGGATGCTGGGTAAAACGGCACTGTCCCTGTGATGGCACTGCAGTCCCTACTGATAGCAGCCACTCTTCTGTCTTCTGACCCATACCAGAAGTAGAACAAGTTTGTTTTTTTTATATTTTATTTAACTTTATATATTGTTTTATATTTATATATATTTTTTTTTATTTTTTGTATTTGATAAAACTTATTTTATCAAAGATACATATATTTTCTTTTTTTTAATTTTTTTTTTTAATGTGACCAGCGAAATATAGAGAGAAAGGGAAAGTGAGAAAGCAAACTGCCAGGTCTGCGACTTGAATTGCAGTCAACCAAGTGGGAGTCCAGCGTCTTAACCACCATGCTACCTGTTGGCCCCTAGAATAGTTCTGCCCGTTTCTGGACGTGATATAAATGTGATCGTACAGTACGTACTCTTTTGGTCCGATGTTTTCCACGGAATGTTGAGTCTGTGTGGGTCGTTCGTGTGGTGTCTAATTGTCGCTTTAGTAATTTTTCCATCGTGACTATGACCCAGTTGGTGTGTATTTGTCCATCTCACAGTTCACGCACATTTGGGTTGTTTCCGGTTTCTGACTACTATAAAATAACGTTCAGTGAACACTCTTGTACTTGTCCCTTGAACACATGTACCCATCTCTGTGGGCTGTACATCGGGGAGGGGGGTGGTTTTTTCTTGGATGACGTGTGCACTTGCGAGAGGGAGAGAGGAAGAGGAGGAGCAAAGAGAGAGAGGCTCATCAATGGATACGGTCACGCTCCTTTCCATTTCTTCTTCCCTACAAGATTTTGGCCGCACATGCTCCTGCTTTGCTTTTTTTTGAGGCGTGGGGGAGAGTTTTTGCTATAGGGTGCATGCTCTCACCAGAGAAACAGAAAGCGAGAAATCACCCCCCAGGGGGGATGGTCACGCTGCAATCCCTTCTCCTCCATTCTCCTCTCGGGATCTTGGGCACACACGCACACGTGCCCGGTGTGAGTTTAAGTCACCGGGTCTGGGACTCGAACCATGGTCGACTACATGGGAGTCCAGCCACATAGCCATTACGCTAACTGCTGGTCCCTGCATTGTCCTTTTAATTTGTTTTCTCTAATGATTGATAAAGTTGAGTATCTTTTTTTTTCCCCCTAGAGGTTTTTGCCTTGGAGTGTGTGCGCTCGCCAGAGAGAGAGAGAGAGAGAGGCAGAGAAGAGAGAGAGGGAAAATGAGAAATCACCCCCCAGGGGGGATGGCCATGGCGCAATCGCTTCTCCTGGGATCTTGGGCACACATATGCACCCGGTGTGAGTTTCAAGCCACTGGGTCCAGAACGCGAACTGGGATCAGCCATGTGGGAGTCCAGCAAGGTAACCGCCTTGCTGTTTGCTGGCTTCAAGTCAAGTATCTTTTTAAATGTGTGTGGCTGTTTCACTAGTCCCTTTTCTAAAGTGTCTTCTTAAGTCTTCCTTTTCTTCTTCCTCTCCAACTCTGCCCAGAGACTTGCCTCTTTCCTTTCTTACTGGTTCTTTGGTTGAACAGGAATTTACATTTGTCAATATTTGGGCTGGTGCTTTTTATGTCTTATTTAAGAAATCTCAAGGTCATGAAGATAGTATTTTGTTTTCTTTCATTATTACTGTTTTTTACTTTTCCTATCTCTAAACGAGCAAACACTGGGTTGCTTTTCTGTCCCCTTGCAGTGGCCCCTTAGCTGGTTCAAAGCGTCAGATCTCAGCCTCAGAGTAGCCAGGGAGAAGCAGCTGCGGCAGGAATGGCTCACCTCTGGGGTTTGCCCCTTTCTGGACTGCTAGCCTCTCCCGTTCTCATGGGCTCCGTACTGTCTGATGCCTTCAAAAAGATGAGTTCAGTCATCTGTCTGTTTTCTGTAGAAGAGCTGGTTTGCCACTACCTCCTCTGTCACTCTGGGAAATGGAAATGAACCCTTTAGCTTCTTACACAAGCTCATTCTATCACATTGGAAACACCTCACACTCTTCATTGACCATACATCTCTTCTTGGTACCTTGTATCAACAAAACCCTTTTTGCCTCTACACACTAATTTATTGCCCTCGTGTTACCCAGTCCAAAGGATTTCTGGCCCTCATTTTACTTGATCTTTTAGCTGCATTGGGTCTTGTTGACCACTCACTCCTGGAAACACTCTTCCCTTGGCATTCATGATATGAGACTGTCTTGGTCTTCCTTCCAGCTCTCTGGAGTTTCTCCCTTTGCAGGCTCGTCTTCCTGTTCTGCAAATACTTGAAATTCCTCAAGGTTCAGACCTAATCCCTCTTCTCTGTTCACTTTGTTACCTTCCTTGGTGATCTCTTTTTTTTTTTTTTTTAAAGAAAGAATTTTGCTGTAGGGTGTGCGTGCTCACCAGAGACAGACTGAAAGCTAGAAATCACCCCCCAGGGAATGGCTACGCTACAGTCCCTTTTCCTCCATTCTCCTCTCAGGATTTTGGACACACACACACACACACACATCCGGTGTGAGTTTGATGCCACTGGGTTCAGAACTTGAACTGCAGTTGACTATGTGGGAGTCCAGTGACATAACCATTCTGCCATCTACTGTCCCCCTTGGCAATCTCATCAAGATCATGCCTTCAGTTATTATGTGTACCTAAATAGTGCACAGATTTGCATCTCCATTTCAGACTACACTTTCGAGCTCCAACCACTGCATCGATTTGCAGATAATACCTTCACTGGAATAACCAAAAAGCATTTGAAATTCAGAGTGTCTCAAAATAGTTTGTGATCTATCTATTCCTAATACTTTTTTATTAAGAGAGATTTTTGCTGTGGGGTGCATGCACTTGCCGGATAGAGACAGGAACAGTGAGAAATCACCCTCCAGGTGGGATGGCCAAGCTACAATCCCTTCTCTTCCTGGGATCTTGGGCACACATGCATATGCCCTTGACATGATTTTCAAGCCACTGGGTCCAAGACTCAGACTGTGGTTGGCCATATGGTAGTCCAGCAACATAGCCACTACGGCATCTGCTGGTCCCCAAAAACTAGAAACTCAAAGTTACCCATGATAGTTCTTTTCCTTTACTCACACATCTAGTCTATAACTGAATCCCTTAAATACATCTCTTAAATCCTTGTGTTTATCTTCATCTCAGCAGTTCAGCTGCCTCCTTAATCCACACTACCCTCGCCTCTCCTTCATTTCTCAACCTAATGAGCACACTCCTTCTCTCAAGACAAGGTCCCCTTGTTCCTCTTTTTTTTCTTTTTATAAGGTTTCACCATAGGGTGCATGCACTTGCTAGAGAGACAGAAAGAGACAGCGAGAAAGAAAGTGAGAAGTCACTCCTCCAGAGAAGATGGACATGCCACAAGCCCTTCTTTTTTTTTTTGGAGAGGTTTTTTGCTATAGGGCGCGTGCGCTCACCAGAAAGACAGAGAGAGACAGAAAGCAAGAAATCACCCCCAGGGGGGATGGCCACATGCAATCCCTTCTCCTCCATTCTCCTCTCAGGATCTTGGGTATGCACGCACACGTGCCCAGTGTGTTTAAGCCACCAGGTCCGGGACTCAAACTGTGGTCAACTACATGGGAGTCCAGCGACATAGCCATTACGCTAACTGCTGGTCCACCCAATCCCTTCTTCACCATTCTCTCTTGGGACTTTGGGCATGCACACACATGCACTCAGTATAATTTTTTAAGCCATTGGGTCTGGGACTCGAACCATGATTATCCATGTGAAATCCACCACTCTGACCTGTTGGCCTCTTCTTCTTGAGTTTCTCTGACCTTTGACTTTCTCATATATAGCTTGATGTCTTCTAGCCAAGTGCATTATGGCATGCCGCTCCTTCTGCCCCAAATCCTCTCTCCAGAGCTCTTCCTCTTCTCAGCCCTTTGGGTGTCCTCAGGCTTCAGTTTGGTCATTATTTACCCAAGAATCCTTTCTTCACCAGATTATTACCCCTATTATGTGTTCTAACTCCATGAAAAAAAAATTTTTTTTGAGAGGTTTTTGCTGTAGGGCGTGTGCGCTCGCCAGAAGGACAGAGAGTGACAGAGACAGAAAGCGAGAAATTACCCCCGCAACCCCTTCTCCTCCATTCTCCTCTCAGGATCTTGGGCACGCACGCACACGTGCCTGGCGTGAGTTTAAGCCACTGGTTCCGGGACTCAGTCCGCAGTCAACTACATGGGAGTCCAGCGACATAGCCATTACACTAACTGCTGGTCCCGTCCATGAAATATTCTATTATAGCATATGTCAGTGTTGTAATTTTACAGTCATTAGGTAGTATGCACTGTAAGAGTAGGACTCTTACGTATTTTGGGTCACTGTTTTGTTCCCCTCCATCTCATATACTACATGGCATCTAGTAGTCATTCAACAAATGCTTGTTGAGTGCACTAATCAGTTCTCTCCTGCCCATAGCTGAGGTGAAACGTGTCGGCGATACACTCTTGGGGATGGCTACCCAGTGTGTGCAGGTGAAGAACGTGGTCAAGACCTCACCTCAGACCCTGTCCAACCTCTGCCTCAAGATCAACGTCAAACTCGGTGGCATCAACAACATCCTCGTTCCACACCAGCGGTATGAGCTCTGTTGTCCACTTGTCCTTGTTCGGGTGCCGTGCGGGGGTTGATGAGGGACCGAGCCTCAGCCAGGCAGAGTGAATGTCACACACCAGGGAGGAGACCAGAGTGGGTGATGGATGGTGCCGAGCAGAGAAGACCTAATTCCTCACCATTTTGTTTTCCTCTCCTTGCTCAGCTCTGCCGTCTTTCAGCAGCCAGTGATATTCCTGGGAGCAGACGTTACACACCCCCCTGCAGGGGATGGGAAAAAGCCTTCGATCACGGCAGTGAGTGGTGCCCTCCAGCCTGCTCCGCAGTCCTCCTCCTCGCTCTGTCCCTAAGGCTGCACGTGATTCCTGCCCAGTTCTGATGCTTGCCCCTTCCTATGGAGTTTGAGCTTCTCACCCCCATTCCTCACTCCCTGGGTGTCTTCCTAAAGCTAACTCTGTGTGGTGGCTTTTTCCCAAGGAGTGTAGTGAGAGAGCAGGCTGTGGCCGGGACTTGGTCCATCCTCATCGCTCTCACTGCCTTTGAATTCTCTCTCTCTCCTCCCCACCCCCATGCCTGCTTTGGGATATAGGGGAATGACTCTTCTGAAATCCCTTTCAAGGGACTATTTCTGGGACTTTCCTTTCCTCTGCCTACTTCACCCCAATCTATCCAGTACATTAGATGTCTCTCCAATCTCTCTCCTGACTTCTGCTCCCTGTCCCCTACGGGCTTCCAATTTGATAGGGATTAAGCCCTCCTTTCCACTTCTGTTTCCTTAGTTCTCGCATTCCTGTAAACTCACTGGTCTTATCTCTGTAAGTGCGGAGAAGGGGAAAAGGAATGCTGTCATATGCTTATCTCTGTTTTCTTTACGTCCATCCCTCCCAGGCTCTGGTCACTGTCCCCTTTGACAATGACATTGGTATCCCCACAAGAACGTTGTCACCATAGTCATCCTTCCTGGGTAGATCAGCACTTGAATGGGAAAACACCGTGGGGCAAGATGGGCTCACTCTCTTGTCTAGGAATGCCAGGCCTGCCCCTGCTCCTGTAGAAGGGGTAGGGGAGTCATCAGTCAGGTACCTCCTGCAGGCTGGCTCGCCCAGTAGGTCAGCCCTGTGTGAGGTGCAGTAGATGTTCTACAGCTCCACAAGTGAGGTATTTTTTTCTTTTAAGAGAGATTTTTTTTTTTTTCTTTTTTGGAGAGGTTTTTGCTATAGGGCGCGTGCGCTCGCCAGAAAGACCAAGAGAGACAGAGAGACAGAAAGCGAGACATCACCCCCCAGGGGGTATGGCCACGCTGCAATTCCTTCTACATTCTCCTCTCGGGATCTTGAGCACGCACACACATGCGCGCCCAGCGTGAGTTTTTAAGCCACCAGATCTGGGACTCGAACTATGGTTGGCTACATGGGAGTCCAGCGACATAGCCATTATGCTAACTGCTGGTCCCTAAGAGAGAGATTTTTGCTATAGGGCTCATGGAGAGACAGGGACAGAAAACAAAAAAAATCATTCCCTGGGGGCATGGCCATGCCACAGTTCCTTCTCCTCTGGGATCTTGAGCACGCACACACACACACCCAGTTGTTGTTGTTGTTTTAGAATTATTTTATTTAACTTTATTTATTTATTATTTAAACTTGACCAGAGAGGGACAGAATTGGGGCAGGATGTGAGAAAGCAAGCTGCCAGGTCTGAGACTCAGACCATGCAGGAGTCCAGCACCCTTAACCACCATGCTACTTGCTGTTCCCTTCCCCCCAGTGTGAGTTTTAAGCCACTGGGTCCAAGACTTGAACCAAGGCCAACTATGTGGGAATCCAGTGATAAAACGGTTATACCATCTGCTGGTCCCACAAGTCGGTATTTGTATTTCCACATGAAATGGAGAAAAAGAAGATCAGATAGGTGAAGTAACTTCTACATTCCTGATAGATCAGAGAGTGAAGCCAGGTTTACTGGATCCCAAGCCGTCCTCAATCCATTGCAGTTTTCTTGTTAATAAGACTTTCGCCATTACCAGCAGCATGACAGGGAGGGAGGGCGGAGGTCTAGGGGGCTGATGCTGTCTCTTCAATTCTCAGGTGGTAGGCAGTATGGATGCCCACCCCAGCCGGTACTGTGCTACAGTGCGGGTACAACGACCTCGACAGGAGATCATCGAAGACTTGTCCTACATGGTGCGTGAGCTGCTCATCCAGTTCTACAAGTCTACCCGCTTCAAGCCGACCCGCATCATCTTCTATAGAGATGGGGTCCCGGAAGGCCAGCTCCCCCAGGTAGGACCCGCGGTAGGGATAGGAAGCCTTCCTGTCAAGGGCCGGAGGGCTAATCTCTCTAAGCTGCCTCTTGGTGAACTTTGCTAATTGGGGACAGGGATCACAGCTGAGGGTGGGTATGCAAGCAGCTGTAGACCTCTTGTAACGGAGGCCTTGGTGCTTGCTTACTAGTTGGTTCATGTGGTAGGCTGATTATTTACTTATTTATTTTTAATTTGACCAGATAGGAACAGAGTGAGAGAGAGAGGGAAAGTGAGAAAGCAAGCTGCCAGGTTTAGGACTCAAACTGCCATCGGCCATGTGAGAGTCCAGTGCACCTAACCACTATGCCACCTGCTGGCCTCTTTTAGATACTGCTTCTGTGCCATGCATTGTGCTAAGAACTTCCTGTATGTTCTATTTATTGCTTGCAATAGCCCTGTGAAATAATAATCTGATGATTCCCATTTGGCAGATGAGAAAATGTTAAATGATGCCCAAGCTACTAAGTGATAAAACTGAAATTCAGACCTATTGGTCTGATTCTAGAGTCTCTGCTGTTAGCCATTATGCTCCATTTCCTCCAAGCATTTCCTAAAGTGCCAGATGAATTGTTCATATCTCCTCTCTGTTGAGAAATGTCTAGTGGTGGGGCCGGCAGGTGGCATGGTGGTTTAGGAAACTCGACTCCCACATGGCCAATTACGGTTCAAATCCCAGACCTGGCGGCTTGCTTTCTCACTTTACTTCTTTCTTTCTCTCACTCTGTCCCTCTCTGGTCAAATTAAAATAAATAAATAAATGAAGTTAAATAAAATAATTCTTTTTTAAAAAAGTTTAGTGGCTTCACATAGCCTTGTGTTAAAATTCAAACTGCTTAGCAAAACTATTACCAGTTATTAAGCCCTACTAGGCTTTTTTATGCTTTTATTTAATTATCTGCCTTAGTCTTCACAATAGTTTTGTGAAGCAGGTCTTATTAGTAACATTAATATACGTGGAGAAAATGAGCTCGGGTTAAATAACTTGTTCATGATAACATGACTAGATCAAGTTTAGGTTTAAACCTAGTTCTAGCAATAATTGATTCCAAAGTCTCTCTCTTTTTCTTCTTCTTCTTTTTTTAATAGGGTATGGCCATGCCACAGTCCATTCTCCATTTCCCCCTTCTTTCAGGATTTTAGTCATGCACACAGATGTGCCAGGAGTGTTTCCTAGGCTGCTAGGGCCCAGGACTCGAACTACTGGGTTAACCATGTAAGATCCAGCCACTTCTACCACCAGATCCCGGGCTGGCCCGAAAGTCTCTCCTTTGCTACCACACAGTTTTGACTCCCTGTATCTGACATTCATGGTCATAGTCTGCAATTACCTATGATTATGTACCTGTAGCTTCTTGTTTAACCCGTTTTCTTATAATCCTGCTTTTTTTCCCCCTATTTTTGCTATAGGATACATATGTTCACCAGAGAGAGACAGAGGGAATGTGAGAAGGCACCCCCTGGGGGGATGGCCACATTGCAACCCCGTTTCCTTCATTTTCTTCTCAGGATTTTGGGCATACATGCACAAATGCTCAGTGTTTTCCAAGTTGCTAGGTCCAGGACTTGAATCATGCTGTCAGCCATATGGGATCTAGATGCCTCGACTGCCACGCTACTGGGGGGCCCTCCTGCTGCTTTGTAGTACTGAATTCATCTACTCCATCACTCATTGGGAACCATGAGCGTACTTTGAAAAGTTCATGGAAAAATGAAATCAAGAGACCAGCAGATAGCATAATGGTTATGTCACTGGACACCTGTGTGGTTTTAGGACTCGAACTGCCTAAACTCAGCTGGGTGCGTGTGTGTATGTGCCCCAAATCCCAAGAGAATGGAGGAGAAGGGATTGCAATGTGGCCATCGCCTCGGGGAGTAATTTCTTGCTTTCTGTCTCTGTCTCTTTTTGTCTCCAAAGGTGAGTGCACATGGCATACACACATACACACACATGCACCCAATGTTTTTCAAGCCACTGGGTCTGGGACTCAAACCATAGTTAACTACATGGGAGTCCAGCAACGTAACCATTATGCCATCTGCTAGTCCCAGTACATGACCTTTTTGAAGCCTTCTCCTATGTCTGCCTTTTCCTGGTGGTCTAAACCTGTCTGTTCTTGGAGCTCACAAGAGAACTCCCAATATCCTCTTGATCCTGAAATCAACCCAACTTTGGACATTGTGGGTTTAACGATCTCACTATGAAGTTTGGTGCTGTGTCTTGATTTTAGGTGTATTTATGCAGGGTAACCAGGTGAGTGCTCTCAGCCAAGGGGTCATAGAACATATCAGATAACTGATAGCAGGCTGGTTTTGGTGGGAGGGGCCTGTGGTCTCTCCTTGTTGGGCATTAGCTTATATATAGGAGGGAGAGTAAAAGGCCATACTGAGGGGTGGGGGTGACCCTCTGGTTCATAAAGGCAGGTGAACTCAAGCGTTGCCGTGTGTCTTTGTCTTCCTCCTCACCCGGTGCCTAGATCCTCCACTATGAGCTGCTGGCCATTCGTGATGCCTGCATCAAACTGGAAAAGGACTACCAGCCGGGGATCACGTACATCGTGGTGCAGAAACGCCATCACACCCGCCTTTTCTGTGCTGACAAGAATGAGCGAGTGAGTGAGGAGTTGAAGAGGCCGCCCAGACCCTTGTCCTGTTTCCTGGGTCTTGAAAAGCAAGAAGCCCTTGAGATGAAGCCTGGGGATTTAGTCTTTGTCCTGTCTGTCCTCCCTCACCCTTCCTTTCCCCAGCTCCTGTGGTCCTTTCTCTGTCTGCCACGTCCTCCCCATAGCGGCCCCTTCCTGTACTCCTTCCCCTGTGCTTCCGGTCCCTCCTCCCAGCTCCCAGAGAAGGGGAAGGGAGCTCCCCTTTATTCAGCGTCTCCTTTGTGCCAGACACTGTGCAAGGCGTCTTCCTCACAGCGGCCCTGTGAGGTAGGCACCGTTATCCGCTCCAGTTTCGCCTCCGAGAGGTTCATTGACCTGCCGAGATCGCACAGCTAATTAATTGTAAAACCAGGGCTTGGAACACAGGGTGTGGGATGTTAGACGCCTGTTATTTCAAGACCTGGGCCGCTCCAGAAAGAGCAGCTTCACTTTGCTTCTCGGGTCTGGTGAAGTCAGAGTTGAGTTGAGCCAGGGGCCCTTGTCAGGGCCAGGCAGGTTTTGGGATCTTGGTTGTGTTTGTCTCTACACAGATTGGGAAGAGTGGTAACATCCCAGCTGGGACCACCGTGGACACCAACATCACCCACCCGTTTGAGTTTGACTTCTATCTGTGCAGCCACGCAGGCATCCAGGTAGTGGGGCTCCGTCTGGGGGTTTCCGATGGGTCAGGAGAGTTGGTTATTCCCACTGCGTCTAGAACATACTAGTCATCTCTGAGTGGCATTCCGATTAGAATTGCTCTCTTAATAAGCCCCGAGTGACTTGCTAATCGCCCGTGAGCTGGGTGTTTTCTACGTCAGTGGCTCTGTGCCTGCCTATTCGTGGGCAGATCAGCCAGCGTGGCCATATTCTTAGCAGGGACTGTGCTCCTTATCACTTGCCATCCCTTCTGCCCAACCTGGGGCCCTTCCCTTCCTGTCTTCCAGGGTACCAGCCGACCGTCCCATTACTATGTCCTCTGGGACGACAACCGTTTCACAGCGGACGAGCTCCAGATCTTGACGTACCAGCTGTGCCACACTTACGTACGGTGCACACGCTCCGTCTCTATCCCAGCACCCGCCTACTATGCCCGCCTGGTAGCTTTTCGGGCACGATACCACCTGGTGGATAAGGAGCATGACAGGTGAGCCCTGGCTTCCTTTCCATTTCCTTAGGTAGAAGGAGGTGGGTACTGTCCATTCTGTCACCTTAGGGCTCACTGCCCAAACCCAGGTTGGAGTTTTCGCTTAAGGTGGTATGGGAGGGACCAGCAGATGGCGTGATGGCTGCATTGCTGGACTCCCACATAGTTGACCACAGTTCAAGTCCCGGACCTGGTGACTTTAAAACTCACATTGGGAGGGACCAGCAGATGGAGTAGTGGTTAAAGGCGCTAGATTCCCACATGGCTGACCATGGCTCGAGTCCTGGAACATGGTGACTTGCTTTCTCACTTTCCCTTTCCCTGTCTCTCTCTGGTCAAATTATAAAAAAATAATAATAACAAATGGAATTAAATAAATAACTTTAAAAAAAAAAAACAGCTCACACTGGGTGCCTGCGCATGTGTACCCCAAATCCCAAGAGAATGGAGGAGAAGGGATTGCAGTGTGGCCATCCCCCCCCAGGGATGATTTCTCACTTTCTGTCTCTCTGGCAAGTGGATGCACACTATAACAAAAATCTCTCTCTTAAGAAAAAAAAAAAAAAAAAGATGTATTGTAGGGGCCAGCACGTGGCATGCTGGTTAAGGCTCTGGACTCCCACATGGCCGACCATGGTTCAAGTTCCAGACCTGGTGGCTTGCTTTCTCGCTTTCTGTCTCTCTCTCATAAATACACCTGCCCTATAACAAATTTTAAAATAATAATAATAAATTAAATTTTTTTAAAAGAAGGTAGTATTGGGAATAGGTACCCCAGGAGTGGCTGAGGGACTTAGCTCAGTTCACCAGGAAGAACTTTTATTCATGTTTTTCCTTTTCAGTGGCGAGGGGAGCCACATATCCGGGCAGAGCAATGGGCGGGACCCCCAGGCCCTGGCCAAAGCCGTGCAGGTTCACCAGGATACTCTGCGCACCATGTACTTCGCTTGAAGGCAGAACGCTGTTACCTCACTGGATAGAAGAAAGCTTTCCAAGCCCCAGGAGCTGTGCCGCCCACATCCAGAGGAGACGAGGAGGGAGGTGGGGCGGGAGGAGTGCAGCAGGCCTCGTTTCTTTCTGCAGACGGGGTGTAAGGGTGGGGAACGGGGCCAGCAAGACTGACCACCAGCCAGAAATCTCTGAGATCAACCTCATGCTCCCCATCCCTTACTTCATCTTGTCACATCTGGCCCTGACCCCACCGGACCAAGAGGGGCAGCACTGGCCCACCGTGCACACAGGCGTCTCCTGTGACTCTCAGTGCTAAGGACTCACTCGAAGCTTAGTAAGGCCGGCTCTGTAGCCCCGCGGACAGAAGCTGGGAGGTTTGAGTTTGATACTTTAGATGGGAAACTCAGAGGGGCTTGAGAAAGTGGGTGGGAGGAGGGAAGGATTTTTTTTAGGAGCCTTAATCAGAAAAGGTCTAGATTTGTTTAAGAAGAAAAATGAAACCAGACCCAGATCGATATTTTAGAATACTAGATGTTTTAATGGGTTCGGAGTCCAGTTTTTAGGAAGATTTTTAATGCTAATGGTTTCAGTTGCTCCTCCCCCAGCTGCCACCCCCTACCCTCTTCCTGTCCGCCCACACTTTCTACCCCACCTTGCACCTCCTCCCTGACAGACATCCAGCCCCTTGTAACACTTAAGGCACTATGGCACTTAGCTCTGGAGTGACACGACCCTGTCTTCCTTCCGCCTGCTGGTGGGTAACCAGTGCCTTCCCTGTAACGGTATGCTGCAGAACCGCAACCTTTTGTACCTTTCTTTGGGGGATGGGGTGGGGGTGGGAGAGGAGGTAGGTGGGGAGGAAATACCCCAGACCCAACAAGCCTCCAGCCGGAATGCCAGCTAGTTTGCATTTGTAGGAATCGACTTCCACATTCTTTGAGCTTTTAAAAAGATCACCACCTCAAGATGGTTCAAACCCATTGACATTTGCACTTTGAGACTTTCCAGGTCTCTGGAGCTGCTGAGCTGATGGCCCCTGGCCTTTCCACGTACGCCTGGTGTCCTCCCGGACCCTCACCTCCCACCCTGCCCAGTCTGGAGTTACTTTCACGACATTTCTTATTCTTGGCTTCTTTTTTCTGCTGATGGTCGAGTCTCTTATGTTTCAATATTTCCTAACTGGGGTGTCTTATAACAAAAGATCCTTAGGTCTAAAATAAGAAAAAAGAGAGAAAACTAAATGTTATTTTTATACCATAGCTTGAGTCTGTTGCCAAAATCTGGATATCCCTCCCATGCCCAATGAGCTTACACCCTGGAAACATCGAGCCATCAGAAGGAGCTGTGTACCGACTGCTCTGGCCCAGCTGGTACGGGGTGCGATCTCCCGGTGTGGGCGCAGGCTCGTCCTGCCTCTGTGCAGAGAGTACCCTTTCCTTGCTCCAGGCTCCCACCCTGCACCATTCTGCCCCCTCCTGCAAGTGCACCTCTCCTTCTGACTGTCCTGACCTGCCTCCTGCCGGGTTCCAGCACGTCCTGTGGACAGGCTGGGGAATTATGCTGCTCCCTACTGCTTCTGTTTACACAAAGAATTTCTCCTGGTTTCCCACTAGGGCATGTGAGTGGGTGGCATGGGTGTTTGAGATATGGGGTTTGGCTGTCTTGCAGGACTGGAGAAGAAGGGGCTTTTAACTTGGTCCCTGTTGGCCTTGAGGCAAGATTCCCCTTTTTTTATCGACTGTTCATTCTTCTTTTTCCTGCCTCACTGCTTAGGATGAGGAGTTGCAACTTCAGTTTAGAAACTCCTCTCTTCGAGGAGCCCGGGCTTGAGTTTACCCCAGTCTGGTGATGAAGCCATGATGCTTTGGACCTAGTCCGGGCTTGGAGGCCAGCCCAAGAAAGGAGGTTCTGAGTCCTGGCCTGTGGAGTTGGAGCTACCCTTTCCTCTGTGCAGACTCCGACTTGCTATGCAAAACAATCCACCCCAGGTCCGCTCTGGTCGGTTACATTGTTCAGCTTCACAAAACGTAGCACAAACACTCAACTGGAGCAAGGATCAGGACGCTGTGTCATTTCTCCTTCCCTTTTTTCCTACTGGTTACAGTATGGGGTGCCCCATGGGCATAAGCCCAGCTGCAGAACAGAATGGGGGGCTCTGGGAGGAGGCCGCTCACTGGAGAGCCTACATTCCTTACACAAGTGCCTAAAGAGAGTGATGCCAACACTCCATCTGCCCTGCCCATCGCCTTCACATTTAGTCTACTTCATGTTCTGTCACCCTTTGGGGAGGGAGCTCTCTGAGACATTGGGCTCTGCACGTCCTCTGCTTGGGTACATCTGGGGGCTGGGATACGGGCACTGTCACTGGAGGGTCCAGTCATTCACCAGCATTTGCAAACGTCCATTGGGAGCAGGTGATGGCCACTTCTCCCAGAACAAGTTTGTGTTCTCTCCTTTTCTCTCTTTGCCTCACTCTCTCCAGTTGGGTTTTGAGTTGGGGCTTGAAATGCATTTTTAGCCCTCTGGCATTGCAATGCCATTCAAGAAATGAAAGCAGAAGCAGCTTGGGCAAGGACGAGAAGATGATATCTTGCTCCTTTTTTTTTTTTTTTTTAATTTTGTTTTTTAAATCTTTGAGACTTGAAAAATACCTCTGACTTGGAGGGTTATTCCGGCTTGAAAGGTGGCGCATGCGGATTGAGCTCGTTGGCAGCAAGCTTTGGCTTGCTTGGATTTAGTGTAAGCAGGGCATCTTACCCAAGCTTCGAGGAAGCGCTGCGGGACTGCAGCTTCCTCCTTGTAGACAGGTCTCTTGTCCCTTCGTTGCGTTGTTTTGTCTTCATTTTCTCTTCTCTCCTTCCCTGGGTTCCTTTTTTTTCTTGGTTCACTCTGCTTGCTTGCTGGCCTGCCTGCCTGCCTGCTCATGTGGTGATGAGTTCTCTGCATGGCTGCAATGATCCCACGGTTAGCTAGCGAGGCCGGGCTTAGCTCCTTGACTGCAGAAGACCACAACCAGTTCCCCAAGCCCATGGGTGGTAACCCCAGGACTGGACTGCCCTCACACTTACACTAGGGCAGAGCAGCAGGCCTGCCCAACTGGCATGAAACCAGGAGGGCTTCTGGCAGTTTTCACACTTGTCTACTCCTCGGAGCTGGTTTCTCTCGCTTTTTCTAAGTCTGGTTCCTTTTCTCGCGACCTGGGGCCTCCGTATTCTGAGGATCTCCTAGGGTCGAACTACTTGGGTATCCAGGGTTGGAGGGTTAGGAGATGAACATGAGGGGAGAACAGAATGAAGAGAATGGAGAGAGTTTGGGTAAGAGGTGGGAAAGGAGAGCTGTGCTCGCTGACTGTTTACCCATTGGGTTTGAGGTGCTACTGCTGGCCTCTAGGGGTGAGCCTGGGGGCTGTTGCTGGGAACTCAGGCTTACTACAAGGCTGAAGAAGGTTCTTAGATGTGTGAAACCTCCTCCAAAGCTCCTAGTTCCCGCATGCTGGCTAGCTTCCCCATGACCTCTTTGGCAAAGCAGCGGTGTTTTAGGACAGACTTCTTTTCCCGTCCAGGATCCTGCGAGTGAGGCCAGCACACACGCTGGCAGCCGAGGCGCACTGACCGCTTGTCTGGCCTATGGGTGTCTGTGAGGCTGGCGTGACGGTGCGTTAGACCTGGCCTCGTGTGGAACAGAGGAGAACGGGGGTTCCTTCTCCTTCAGGGTAGAAAAGTCATCTCAGACCAGCCAAAAGGCAGTTTTGGAAACTTATGTCGGGGAAAGTTATTTTTATTTATTTATCGGGCCTACGCCAATCCAGGATGGTAGCTCGGATGCCTTCAAGTCTGATCGTGGCAGGGATATGCAGGGCACTCTTTCCTGTTTGGCCTTCTAAGCAGACTGGGGAGGAGGGGTCTCTGGTTTCCTCTTCCCCTCCACTTACTAGGACTTGCCTTCTCCCTGGGCAGGGAGAGAGGCTGGGTTGGTGCTGTCCCCTTAACTCTGCTCCTGCCACTTCGAACCTCTGGCTGCTGTTTGGGAGCCCACGAAAGGGAGTGAAAGGAATGGGCTCAAAACAAATCCGAATGAGGTGGGGAAGGCCGATTTCCTTTAAAAGGAGACTAGGAAACTCTCCAAGAACTGTGCAAGAAAAGACAATGTGTCCAAGGCACTGAGCCCCCTGGTGTAGTAGCAATAAGGAAAACAATGAAATGACTGCCCTGCACACACAGTCCAGCCTGACTGGTGTGTGATGTTGCACTTAGCGACCATGTGGTGGGCATGTGTGACTACTCTGGGTTTCACTTTAGTTTCTAAACTTTTTAATCCCTCTCAAGTCCAGCATGGATGGGGAAATGTCCCTGGCGCCCCACAGCTGTGTACTTGTTTGCATTCGTTTCCCTTGGAGACTTGTGTTTGTGACCCGCTTTGAGCTGTACCTTATCCAGTCCATTGTGAAGTTACCCCAGCAGCTGTAATGTACAGTTCCTTCTGAAGCAAGCAACAGCACAAGTCTGTGTTTTATAAAGACTACAGTGGCTTCTATTTCTAAAGTACCGTCTCTCTCTCTCTCTCTCTCTGTTTTTTTTTTTTTCTACGAACAAAATAAACCATTGGGATTAATTATATTTCTGATACCGTTTTAGGTTAAAATAATGGATTGTTATGCAATCATACTTCACAGGGCCTCTGTTTATTCTTCATTCCAAAGATATGAAAGCACGATGCCGGCAGTGCTGCGGGAGAAGACGGGGACCACTGGACGAGGAAGAAAACCTCCCTCCTCAAGTTGAAAGTTTGGTGGGGGGTGTGAGTCACCATCGTTCGCTGGTGTAGGAGAAAGATACTGAAGGATAGGAACAAGACAACAGCAGTGAAAATGGAGGGAAAGTCGGGTTTGAAAAGCAGAAGATAGAATTAACAGGACTCGGGGACCAGCAGTTAGCTTAATGGCTATGTCGCTGGACTTCCATGTAGTCGACCGCAGTTTGAGTCCCGGACCCGGTGGCTTAAACTCACACCGGGTGCGTGTGCGTGCGTGCCCAAGATCCCGAGAGGAGAATGGAGGAGAAGGGGTTGTGGCGTGGCCATCCCTCCTGGGGGTGATTTCTCGCTTTCTGTCTCTCTCTCTTTCTGGCGAGCACACGCGCCCTAGAGCAAAAAATAGCTCTCACACACAAAAACTTAACAGGACTCAGGGTGCTGAGAGGGAGAGGAGTAGAGGTCAGTGTACAGATGTTTTCTTGAGCCTGTAAGTTCAGTGGGACTCTAATTCAGGTGGGCTGATGGAGACTTACACCACGGTGGTGAATTTTATGAAGAAAGACAATTAGCCTCTTTTTTTTTTTTTTTTTTTTTTTTTTTTTAAGAGATTTTTGCTGTAGGGCGTGCGCATTTGCCAGAAAGACAGAAAGTGAGAAATCACACGGGGTGGGGGGGAGATGGCCACGCCACAGTTCTTCTCCATTCTCCTCTCAGGATCATGGGTGCATACACCTACACCTGGTATATTTTTCAAGCTGTTTGGTCTGGGACTCTAAGCATGGTCGATTGCATGGGAGTCCAGCGACGTAGCCATTACACCATCTGCTGGTCCTGACAATTGGCCTCTTACAGACTGAGTTGTGAAGTTCTAGTAAATACAGTTTTGGTGCTCAGGCAAAACTGCCAAACAGCAGCTCTAGACTTGTGAATTTGGGGGGTGGGGGGTGTAGTTACAGCCCTGGGTTTGAACACGACAGCTTAGAAAGAGTTGAGGACAGAAACTACAGTCCAGGAAACCCAAGCCATAGGGTGAGGAGCAGTCGAGTCCATAGTAGATGCCTTGTGTGTTGGTGCTGGTTTTGCATGTGTTTAATGAACGGGAGAAAATCAGGAGACTGGAAGAGGGCCCTAGAAGGGGGGGAACATGAACTGCTGTGGAGGCGAAGTATTTTTGCTGCTCATTTTACAGCTCTACTGCCCAACTTGATCGGGATCTTACAACCGTGCCTTAGGTCATTCTCCAGTATTGCTTAAAAATGAGCATTGGAAAAACGCAGTTTAAATAAGTCCAAGACTACGAATTCCAGGCTGTTCACCATCACCACCTTCAGTTTCTTCCTGACTTCAGGAGCTAACTTGTCAAAGAAGAAACAAAACCTAATTGAGTCCTAACCAGTACGTCCTAGGTGGTGTCCTCGAACAGCACACAGCACTTAGCCACTGGCTGTTGATCTTCGTGACGCTGCTTCCCCAGATCCAGGGAACTCTTAGGCAACTCTGAGAAACTACATTCTGTGTATTATCATCTCAGTGTCATGGTATATGCCGAAGGGTCAGTAACTGCATAGAATTAATGCGAGCTAGAATCTGATTCATGAGTGGGAGGGAGGCAGGATTAAGAAGTGCCTGCCGAGTGCCCAGGATGGACTCGGCGCCCCTGAGTCCTCAGTTAAGCAGAAACTTAACCCCTCACTCCAGCTTGAAGTTTCTGTGGGTTTATACCTGAAGCTGGTGGTCTGGTTGTCAGCGTGTGAGCTCTGTCGCCGCTCCTTGGTCCTGCCGGAGCACTGGTTTCTCCTGTGCACTGGGGAAGGTGGCCCAGAGAAGGATTCTGACAGCTCTCTCCGGTGGGAAATCAGTGATGGCCAGGGTGTACACAAGAGGGCCGAGCATTCCTCTGGAAGCCCTCACTGAGACTTCACGTGACAGCTAACCCATACCTACTGCCTGCCCCTTTCCCTTCAGAAGCAGCCAGACCCAGCAGCAAGTCTGGAAGATGGGTTGAACTTGAGCAAATTAAGACATAGAGCAGGTCTTCACCACGTGAAATGAGGCATTAAATAAACTTAAGCCCTGAATGAAGCAGAAATAAAGTGTTCAGCAGAGAGAGTAGGAGGATGACTAATGGCAAACTTTTACTATTGACATCAACTTCAGTTTGATGCTGAAAGGGCTTCAGGGATTTGCTGTTGGTCACTACTGAGAGAAAGGCCAGGAGCCCAGGCTGTGAGCTGTCTGGTCCCGGAGCCCGAAGTTTGGAGTGAAGGCTTGTCCTGGCACTCTTAGACGTCCTGTTCGGCATTGGTTGAGCAGCCTTTCCTCTGCCCTGTTAGGTGGCAAAATAGGCTGTGGCAAGTCTCATCCAAGCAATGCCTTTGAACATGAAGCTGGGTATCTGGTAGCTGTCTTGGCCAAGCAGACCCCAGACTTGTGGCCCTTAGGGTTTGGTGGCTAAAGAAAAGGGTTATATAGTGCGAGAAGACTGTTCCAATGAGCTGGGCTGTCTCCAGGCTGTTATATTTTGCTTGAGTGGAAAGCGACATTGAATGGGAAAATGAGCTCTTTTTGTTTCTAGTTCCCTAGACCTTTACTCTGCCTGTAGGCTAGGGGAGGCTGGCAGGCTTACAAGGTTCGTGGAGCCTGAAAGAAGCGCTCCTTCACAGCAGCTGTGTCGAGGAGGAGCAGGAAAGGTGGACTTGCTGGGGAGTGACGGACATTTAAAAGTCCTCCACTTGGGCCTAGCAGGTGACAAAGGTGTTAAGGCACTGGACTCCCACATGGCTGACCTTGGTTCGAGTCTTGGACCTGGCAACTTGCTTTCTCACTTTCCCTTTCTGTGTCTGTGTCTCTCCGATCCAATTTAAAAAATAATAATAAAATTAAATAAATTGTTCTTTAAAAATAGGGGCCAGCAGGTGGTATCATGGTTAAGGGCATTGGGCTCCCACATGGCCAACCATGGTTCGAGTCCTGGTTTTGCAACCTCCCCTCCCCAGTCAAATTAAAATAAAGTTAAATAAAATATTTTTTTAAATTATTTATTTATTTAATTCCATTTGTTCTTATTGTTTTTCAATTTGACCGGAGAGAAACAGAGAGAGAAAGAGAAAAGGCAAGCTGCCAGGTCCAGGACTCAAACCGCAGTCGGCCATGTGAGAACCCAGCACCTTAACCACCATGCCTCCTGCCGGTCCAATAAAGTAATTATTTTTTAAAAATACTAAAAAAGAAATAAAAAGAAATCCTTCACTTAATGTGCCACAACTGCCTTCCTCTGTCCCTCTGCCAAGGCGCTGTGGCCTCTCTGGCCCACCGTCCGGGGGCACTGTCTTGTTCTGGTGGTGGCAGCTTCACCACTGTCTTTTGGCAATTTTCTTTTGGGACAAAGTAATATTGAGGGACCTTTCTAAAAAGCCCTTATTCCTCCATTTTCCAAAGGCAGAGAACTTTCCTCTTAAAAGACAGTGGAGGGGCCTGTAGGTGGCCTGGTGGTGGACACTGGCCTCCCACAGGGTAAACTGCAGTTTGAGTCCTAGACCTGGTGGCTTGTTTCCTGACATTTCCTCTCTCTCTGGTCAAATTTAAAAATAATAATGATGAATACAACTAAACTTTTTTTTTTTTTTTAAAAGGGGGCAGTGGCAGCTCCTAGCCACTTTTATGAAAATTCTATGTATATGGGAGTGAGTAGCTACAGAAGGGTGTCGGGTACTTTGAAGTACTTGGCAGGTGTTTGGTGCAATATTGGTTATATGATCGAATCTTCACAGCAATCATGTGACAGTTTGTCACCTACACGTGACTATGACAACATTCTTACTAAATTGGCTTAAATAAGGAAACTTGTTTCACATGACAAGAAATCCTGATTCAGGGAACCAGCAGGTGGTGTGGTGGCTAAGCAGCTGGACATTCCCACATGGCCAACCACAGTTCAAGTCCTGGGCCTGGTGGCTTTCTCTCTCTCTCTCTCTCTCTCTCTCTGATCAAATTAAAATAAAAATTAATGAATAAATAAAAAAAAAGAAACCCTGATCCAATGTGGCTCTGAGGTTGGCTAATTTGGTAGCCGAATGAGAACATAGACCAGGTTCTCGCATCTCGCAATCTCCTTGCTCCGCAATCCTTTGTGTTGGTTTACCTGCACAATAGCTCACCTGTGGTTCCAACACTGTTACCACAAAACCAGGAAAAAGGTGTGAGAAACTATGTTTCACAGAAGAAGTGATTTTCCCGTAGTGCTTCTTTCTTTTTTCTTTTCTTTTCTTTCTTTTGTTTTTGCTAATAGGGTGTGTGGGTTTACCAGAGAGATAGACAAAGGGAAAGTGAGACATCAACCCCCAGGGGATGGCCACACGACAATACCCCTGGAGTTTTGGGCACACACACACGTGCCTGGTATAATTTTCAAGCTGCCAGATCCGGGACTCAATCCATGGTTGGTCATATAGGAGTCTAGCACCTTAACCACTCTACCATTTGCTAACCTTTATTTTTTTGAGGTTTTTCATTTAGGGCTCATGCATACACCAGAGAGGCAGTGAGAAGGAAAGTGAAAAATCACCTCCCAAGGGGATGACCACACTGTAGCCCCTTCTCCATCCCTTCCTGGAATCCAAAATAATAATAATAATAATAAAAAAGACAAAAAAATAGTTCTTGGGGCCAGCAGGTGGCATGGTGGCTGGACTCCCACACCCCTGACCTTGGTTTGAGACCTGGTGGCTTGCTTTCTCATTTTCTTTCTCTATCTCACTCCCTCTCTCGCTCTGTCCCGCTCTGGTCAAATTAAAATACATAAAGTTACATAAAATATTTTTTTTAAAAATAAGGAAAGGGAACCAGCAGTTAGCGTAATGGCTATGTCGCTGGACTCCCACGTAGTCAACCGCGGTTCGCGTCCTGGACCCGGTGGCTTAAAACTCATGCCGGGCGCGTGTGCGTGCGTGCCCAAGATCCCGAGAGGAGAATGGAGGAGAAGGGATTGCGGCATGACCATCCCCCCCCGGGGGGTGATTTCTCGCTTTCTGTCTCTATGTCTCTCTCTCTCTCTGTCTGGCGAGCGCACGCGCCCTATAGCAAAAAACCTCTCAAAAAAAAAAAAAAAAAAAAAAAAAAAAAAAACAAGAAAAAGAAAAATAAGGAAAGAAATTTTTTCTGAGATGTTTTTGCTATAGGGCGTGTGTGCTTGCCAGAGAGACAGAGAGATAGAAAGTGAGAAACCACCCCCCAGGGGGGATGGCCACACCACAATCCCTTCTCTATTCTCCTCTCAGGATCTTGGGCACACACGCATACGCATCCGGAGTGAGTTTAAGCCACCGGGTCTGGGACTCGAACCGCAGTCGACTACATGGGAGTCTAGCGACATAGCCATTACACTAACTGCTGGTGTCCGGAAAGAAATGTTTAAAAATATAATGCTTTAAAAGAAAAAAGAAAGACTAGTGATATCTACTACCAAGAAAGAAGGGAGTAAGAGGCAGCTGGTAGTAGACGGCAGTATCTGCTTTACTCGGATGCAGACCGGGAATCTCAGTGATTTTCCAAGGTTCACAGCGAGTAGCAGAGGGGCCACAGTCTAAGCTGTCTTTTTTTTTTCCCTCAGTGGTTAAAAAGAAGTCTTTATTTTACAAAACTAAAAACATAAATAATATTTACAAGCATCTTAAATATCAGCTTATAATAGTTGACATTTTTGAATCATTTCAAATTGAGTTTTAAAATGCAAGGCTATTCACCCACTTCAGTGAGTTACCTATTTTTATTTCCACCATTCTAAAGGGATTTTCCATTTTTTTTAAATTGTCCAGACTCTAGTCATCCAAAGAAATAGTGTACTTTAAATGACTAGCATAAAAAAAAAAAAAAAAAAAATCCTGAGCTTCCTACCCCAGTTGTGGGATTTTTTTTTTTTCTGGTGGGGGGGTGGGGAGAGGTTTTTGCTATAGGGTGTGTGTGCTCTCCAGAAACACAGAGACAGAGAGACAGAAAGCGAGAAATCACCCTCCAGGGACGATGGCCACACTGCAAATCCCTTCTCTACTCTCCTTTTGGGATCTTCGGCACGCACACATACATGCTCAGTATGAGTTTAAGCCAGTGGGTTCAGGGAACCGCGGTCGACTACATGGGAATCCAGCGACATAGCCATTACACCAACTGCTGGTCCTGCCCAGTCGTGGGATGTCCCTCCAGGAGAACTCTACATACCAAATTCCTTTCTGCCCCGTTTATGGGTAACCACTATAACCTTTTAAAGACTCACATTCTGGTACTCATCTCCCTAACTTCTCACATTTGCTGAAAGGAAAAGCAGGGATAATGTAGGAGAGAAGTGGAGAAACACACACGACCATCTGAAATCACGTTATGAAAGTACAACACATTCATGACCAGAATCTGTGACCTTCAGGATCTAATCCAGGATACATTACTACAGGAAAACTTAGAATGATTTCAGATGATGCATATGTGACAGCAAATCTCAATGGCAAAATGGAACACAGACTTGAAGACACTTGAGTGGTCGACTTAATACCCACTGTGGAGCTTCTCACGAAGGACAGGTAGACAGACATAGTAGGGTTACTTGCTAAGCTGTCTCCTTAAAGCGCAGTGTTTTGTTTTAGATTCTTGCCAAAGGGTATGTGCCCTCACAGGAGAGAGACAGAGACAGTGAGAAATTACCCCCCTGGAGGAATGGCCTTGCCACAATCTTTTCTAGTCTCTTGGGATCTTGCGCATGCATGCCCATACAACACAGCATGATTTTTCAAGCCGCCGGGTCTGGGACTCAAGCCACAATTGGCCACGTGGGAATCTAGTGCCTTAATTGCCACGCCACCTGCTGACCCAGTTCATGTTCTTGTTTTTTGAGAGATGATTTTTTTGCTGTTGGGTGCATGTGCTCACCAAAGAGACAGAGACAAAAAGCAAGAAATCTCCCCCAGAGGGGATGGCCACACTACAATCTCTTCTCCATCCTCCTCTTGGGATTTTAGGCACACACGTACACGTGCTTGGTGTCTCAAGTCGCAGGGTCTAGGACTGTAGTGGACTACGTGGGTGTCCAGCGACATACTCATTTCGCCATCTGCTGGTCTCTCTCTTTCTCTTTTTTTTTTTTTTTAGGGAGATTTTTTGCTGTAGGGTACATGTGCTCGCTGGAGAGACAGACAGACAGAGAAAGTGAGAAATCATCCCCCCAGGGAGCATGGGCACACCGCAGTTCCTTCTCTTGGAATTTTGCGCAAACATGTACGTGTGCTCGGCATGAGTTTCAAACTCTGGGTCTAGGACTTGAACCACAGTTGGCCATGTGGGGGTCTAGTGCCTTAGCCACCAGGCCATATGTTTTATATTGTGCTTTGCTGCAGTACAAAGTAGCTCGTGTTCTGCACTGTAGAAACTACTGGTGTAGGAGAAGAGGTTCACACTCAGGTGCCAAATTCCATCTATATAGTTGCTCTCTCTCTCTTTTTTTTTTTTTTTTTTGAGAGTTTTTTTGCCATAGGGCGCATGCACTCGCCAGAGACAGAGAGAGACAGAAAGTGAAAAATCACCCCCCCGGGGGGGACGGCCACACCGCAATCCCTTCTCTTCCATTCTCAAGATCCTGGGCACGAACACACACTTGTCCTGTGTGAGTTTAAGCCACCGGGTCCGGGACTCGAACCGCGGTTGACAACATGGGAGACCAGCGACATAGCCATTACGCTAACTGCTGGTCCCTATAAGGTTGCTCTCTTCATCTAGTGATAATGTTTCTTACCTAATGCAGGATGCCTAGGGGTGTGAAAGTCCTAGTGGAGGAAAGAACAGTGGTAGCAAGGAAAGAGATGGGCATGATGAGTTGATGAGTCCCTGGACCTGATTCACTGGGCTCAGAGCAGGGCCAGCAGGTGGTGTGGTGCTTAAGGTGCTGGACACTCCCACAGGGCTGACCACCATTTGAGTCCTGGACCTGGTGGCTTGCTTTCTCACCTCCCCCCTTCCCCCCCGTGTTTCTCTCTGGTCAAATTAAATGAATAATTAAAATAAATCTTTTTTTAAATAAATAATTCTGGCTATGCCAGCTTTCCTAATGTACTAGGTATTTGTTAGTTCATCGCTCCTGTCTCTAATGACTAGTGACATTTTTTTTTCATGTGCTTATTTGGTATCCTGATTTTTTTGTTGTCTGTTCACATCTTTTTTTTTTTTTTTTGGAGAGGTTTTCGCTATAGGACGCGTGCGCTCGCCAGACAGAGAGAGACATAGAGACAGAAAGCGAGAAATCACCCCCCAGGGGGGATGGTCACACCGCAATCCCTTCTCCTCCATTCTCCTCTCGGGATCTTGAGCACACACGCACACGTGCCTGGTGTGAGTTTTAAGCCACCGGGTCCGGGACACGAACCGCAGTCGACTACGTGGGAGTCCAGCGACATAGCCATTATGCTAACTGCTGGTTCCCTGTTCACATCTTTTTACCTATCTTAAAATTGCGTTGTCTGGGGCAAGCAAATTGTGTGGAGGTTAAGGTTGACTGGATCCCACATGGCTAACTATATATGTGGTTCAAGCTCTGGACTTGGTGGCTTAAAAGATGACGGTGTGTGTGCGTGTGTGTGTGCGCCCAAGATCTTTGGAAGGGAAGAGATTGTGGTGTGTCCACTCCCCTTGGGAGAGTGATTTCTCCCTTTTCCTTTCTCTCTCCAGTGAGCACACACATCCTATAGCAGAGTAAAAAAATAAATAAATAAAAATTGAGTTATCTGAGTTGTAACTTCTTTATATAAATTCTAGGCACATGTTCTTTGTTGGATAGATGTTTTGCATAGATTTTTCTCCCAGTTTGTGACTTGCCTTTCCATTTTTTTATTTCAATTTATTTATTTGCTTTCATTCACTGTACATCATTACAGCATACAAAATGAGATTTTCCATCCAGAGTACACTGTGTAATGTCTCAATCAAGCACATCAACAAACATGTTATTGTCAGCAGATGATCTTCCATTTCTTGTTTTCTGTATGTTTTGCTTTTTTCCCCCCCCATCCTTGATTCCCTATCTCTTAACCTCTGTCATCTCCCACTCTCCTCCCACACTGTCTCTGGTATCTATGTTTGCTTTCTATACTGTTCTCCCCCCACATTTTATTGAATCACCAAAGACCCTAATCAATCCAAATACCCTCATAGCAAACACAGGTGACACACACATTTCCATGAACACAAGTCTAACTTTACGCATCCTATAAAGTAGCACCTAGCTGGGGCTACATATCTTACTGCAGTAAATGAATAGATATATTTTTTTTCCTGAAACTTTTTTTTTTTGTAACTCAATTTACATTCCTTCCCTAAGCATCATCACAGCACACAAAATGCGATCTCCCATCCAGTACACACTGCATAGTGACTCAATCATGCACATTACAAAAATTTTTCCATTTCTAGTTTCTAGAAATATTTCCATCCCTCTTTCTGACCCTCTGTCCCTTCCCACCCTCCTCTCACACCACCTCCGGTGTCCACAATTGTCCTTCATTCCATTCCCACCCACATTGCATTGATCACACAATTTCCTACATAATCTAACTATTTTCAATGGTGAGTTCACTCATTACAACTAAGAAAATGGTAGGTGCATGAACCTATCAGTCTCATGTACTTTTATCTTCTGTTCTGGTTCAATTTTCCTGATTAAATTCTGGTATATAATATTCAACTCCAGACTTGTCCCTATGATTAAGTTGGCCACTTTCTTAGTTTTTGGACTCTTATTTCTGTGTGTCTGTGTTTAATTTTCCTGATACAGCACACCCTTGAGAACTTCTTGGAGATCTGGTCTGGTGCTGGTAAATTCTTTCAGGTTTTGTTTATCTGAGAATGTTCTTGTCTTTTCTTCCCACCTGAAAGATAATCTTGCCGGGTACAGTATTCTTGGCTGAAATTGCTTCTCTGGTAACACTTTGAATATATTTTCCCATTCTCTCCTCACTCACATTGTTTCCAATGAGAGATCTGCTGTTAGCCTGATGGGATGTCCTTTGTAGGTAACTTGATGTTTTTCTCTTGCCAATCTTAGTATCTTGTCTTTGTCTACGGTTTTGGTCAACCTGGCTATAATGTGTCTTGGAGAAGATCTTCTTGGGTTGATTCTATTTGGGGTCCTTTGTATTTCCTGGGACTAGATCTTTGAATGCCTCTCTAGGTTTGGAAAGTTTTCTTGCAGGATTTCATGGAATAGATTATCAATGCCCTTATGGGTCTCTTCACCTTCTGGAATGCCAATTATCCAGATATTTGGACATTTGATGGTATCCAGTACTTCTCGCATATCATTCTCAAATTTTTGGGCTATTTTCTCAGTCTTCATGGTGAATTTTTCTAGGCCAGCCATTTTCTCTTCTACATCTGAGATTCTATTTTCTGAATGATCTAGTTTGCTTTTAATACTTTCAAGGGAGATTTTGACTTCTTGTATTATAGACTTGATCTCTAGCAGTTCCGTTTGAGTCTTTTGTAAAGTGTGTAATTCCTCTTTTAGATCTTGCAAGAATTTCCTCATATCCTGGAACTCGTCAACTTCTTTCTCCTTTCTCTTTAGCAGTTCATTATCTCTCTTCTCTTCCATCTCTGTTAGCTTCGACATTATGAATGCTCTAAATTCCTTATCAGACATTTCCATGACTTTCACCGAACTGCTTGTGGATGAAGAAGAGTTACTCTTTTCCCTTGGAGGAGAGGTATTTTCTCGTTTTCCCATATTTCTCGTGATCCGGCGGTGATTTCTTGTCATCTGATGGATGGTGTGTTTCTTTCAAATTCTTAAAGTTCAGTCGCTAGCTCATTTGTTGGAGGCTGAATTAACAGTAGAAAATCTTCATTCCCTGAAAAATCTAGTTCACTGGAGCCATATGGAACCTTCTTCTGAAGGGCCGGCTTCTTCTCTTGCCTTTCCATTTTAAAGAGCAAAAGGTTTTTTTTTTTTTTAGAGAGTAATTTTTGCTCTATGGTGCGTGTGCTCGCCAGGGAGACAGAAAGTGAGAAATCACCCCCCCACACCCCAGGGGAAATGACCATGCCAGCCAGTCCTTTCTCCTCCATTCTCCTCTTGAGATTTTGGGCACGCATGCACATGTGCCTGGTGTGAGTTTTAAGGCCGGGACTTGAACCACAGTTGACTATGTGGGAGTCCAGCGATGTAACCATTACATCATCTGCTGGTGCCCAAGAGCAGAAGCTTAAATTTTGATGTCTAATTTATCAATATAAAGGTAATTATTGCTTTTTTCCTAGTTTGTTCTTCTTGTATCCTATTTATTTATTTATTTTTAAAAATATTTATTTAATTATTTAATTTGACCAGAGAGAGACACAGATGGAAAGTGAGAAAGCAAGTTGCCAGGTCTGGGACTCGAACCGTAGTCGGCCATGTGGGAGTGTCCAACGCCTTAACCACGACACCACCTGCTGGTCCCTTGTATCTTATTTTAAAAAATTGTGTATTGGTGTTCCTTGGCTACTAAGGCAGCTCAGCTTTCAGAGGGCACCTGAAATTTTGTATTGTTTATATAGTTTGTCTGAAAATAACCAGTGCCAGCGGGGAGGAGGGCAGTTTTAGCCTGCTTCCTGAATTAGATTCTTGAAACCCATTTGTTTATTTATCCATCCCTCCATCAATTCAACAAAATTTACTGAAAGCTGCCATGTGCCAGGTCCTAGTACTGTTTGAAGCACTGTGGCTGTGGTAGTTGGCAAGATACACAGATACTCTGCTCTGTGTCTTTTAAGAGCAGACTCAAAATGAGTTATTCAAAAATAGAGTGTACAGGGAACCAGCAGTTAGCGTAATGGCTATGTCGCTGGACTCCCACGTAGTTGACCGTGGTTTGCGTCCTGGACCTGGTGGCTTACAACTCACGCCGGGCGCGTGTGCGTGCGTGCCCAAGATCCCGAGAGGAGAATGGAGGAGAAGGGATTGCGGCGTGACCATCCCCCCTGGGGGGTGATTTCTCACTTTCTGTCTCTCTGTCTCTCTCTGTCTGTCTGGCGAGCGCACGCGCCCTATAGCGAAAAACCTCTCAAAAAAAAAAAAAAAAAGAGTGTACAGGGAACCAGCAGTTAGCGTAATGGCTATGTCGCTGGACTCCCATGTAGTTGACCGTGGTTTGCGTCCTGGACCTGGTGGCTTAAAACTCACGCCGGGCGCGTGTGCGTGCGTGCCCAAGATCCGGAGAGGAGAATGGAGGAGAAGGGATTGCAGCGTGACCATCACCCCTGGGGGGTGATTTCTCGCTTTCTGTCTCTCTGTCTCTCTCTGTCTGGCGAGCGCACGCGCCCTATAGCGAAAACCTCTCAAAAAATAAAAAATAGAGTGTACAAATGATTAGTAGAGCTTCAAATAACTTTGGAAGACTCGTTCCGCTTCCTTATAATTATATTTATTATATTCACATGGGCTCAATCTAAAATGGAGTCCTAGGTAGTAGAAGTATTATAGATAGAAAGTCCTCGCAGAAAAAAAATTTTTTTTAATTATTTAATTTTAGGACCAACAGATGGAATAGTAGCTACCTCACTGGACTCCCACATGACTGACCACGGTTGTCGTCTCAGTCCCAGAGACCTGAAACATACCAGGCCTGTGTGCATTCATGCCCAATATCCTGAGAGGAGAATGGAGGAGAAGGGATCTCAGCGTGGCCATTCCCCCTAGGGGTGATATATCCCTTACTATCTTTCTCTTGTCTCACCGGTGAGTGCACACGTCCTATAGCAAAAATCTTTCTCTCAAAAAAAGAAAGAAGAGAGGGATCAGTAGGTGGCATGGTGGTTAAGGCGTTGGACACTTCCACGTGGCCAACTACCTTTCAAGTCCCAAAGTCCCAGACATGGTGGCTTGCTTTCTTATCCCTCCCCCTCCACCCTTCAAATTAAAATAAATGAATGAATAAATAAAAAAAAATCTTTTTTATAATTATTTATTTTAATTTTAATTCATTTAATTTGACCAGAGGGAGACAGAGAGAGAGAAAGTGAGAAAGTAAGCTATCAGGTCCAGGACTTGAACCGTCTTTGGCCATGTGGCAGTGTCCAACGCCTTAACCACCATGCCACCTGCTGTTCCCCCCAAAAATTATTAAAAAAAAAAAAAAAAAAAGCCAACCTGGCCCGCCGGGGGATGTGAGGGCCGATGGTGTAGCTGTGTGCAGAGTCACGAAACTTTATGCGTTTTGACCCTGGAAATGAGAGTCGGTTTTCTGTGTGACAAGGCGCTATAGTTTTAAGCTTGTTAATGATCCGATCTGATGTTTGTGTAAAGTACCGTCCCTTAATCATCTTTTCCCAAACTATGTTGCACATCCACTCCTAAGCCGCTCCCCACCCAAAGAAACAGTCGTTAAAGCAACCCCAGGGACTTGGTGGGGTAAACCGCGGTGGTCGCGGCTGCCCGGGCGTGAATGGGAAGGGCTCGGGACGCAGGCTCGCCTGGCCGTCCAGCTGCGGATCCGGTTCTGCTCAGATAAGCGCCGCCACCGGCCGCGACGTCCCCTTGGACAGCACCCCCGCAGGATGGCGCAGAGTCCAAACCCTCGGGATTGTCTCTGGCTGGCACTGCCCAGCCCGGCCTGCCCACGGCTCCGCCCTGCCACGGCTCCACCCCGCCACTGCTCACCGCTCCGCTCCCCCACCCTCGCCTCGCGCCTACCCACAGCTCCGCCCCTGCCACGGCTCCGCCCCGCCTCTGCCCACGGCTCCGCCCCTGCCCCTGCTCACGGCTCCGTCCCTGCCCACAGCTCCGCCCCGCCCCTGCTCACGGCTCTGTCCCTGCCCACAGTTCCGCCCCGCCCCTGCTCACTGATCCGCTCCCCCGCCTCGCCTTGCGCCTACCTATGACTCCGCCCCGCCTCCTCCGGACTCCTTCACTCTCTCGCCCCTACCAAGGCTCCGCCCCGCCCCCGCCCGCAGCTCCTGTTTACGGCCCCGCCCCTCCCCCGCCAACAGCTCGCCCCGCCCCCGCCCGCGGCTCCACCTCCCGCGGCTCCGCCACCCCCGCCTCGCGCCTGCCCAGGACTCCGCCCCGCCTGCCCACGGCCCCGCCCCTCCCCGTGCCCGCCCACGGCCCCGCCCCTCCCCCCGCCAACAGTTTGTCCCGCCCCCGCCCACGGCTCCGCCCCGCCCGTCCGGCGCTCACGCCTTACACCTCCCCAGCGTCCTCCGCGCCGGGCTCGCCCGCACCGACGTCGCTCCCGCGCGGCCGGGGCCCAGGGGCGCGGCGGGCGAGGCGGCAAGGCGTGGACGCCGGGTGAGCGGAGCAGCGGAACTGACGCCGGCGGGCTTCCGGGGGCGGCCGAGAGGTCGGCGGCTGCGGCCCGCAGTCGTAGAGCCGCGGCGGGAGCGTCAGCGACCGTGGGCGACGCAAGTTCCGGACGGGGCTCCCCTCTCTCCGCGCCTCACGCCTCACCTTCCTCTCCTTCCTTTCCCTAGTCCTGCGCTGGCTCCCGACGGCGTCTCTTCCGGCCCAGAGCTTTCGGAGGGCGGCCGCTGAGGGAAAGCCGTCGCCGCTCCCGCCTTGGGGCCGAGCGGGGGTGCCGGTAGCCCCGCGTCGCCCTCCAAGTCGCCTCCTTGCCCTCTGGGGCGGGCGCCGTTCTCGCTTGAAGCACTACCCCCAGCTCCATGAATGGAAATCGGCTCCGCAGGTGAGTGAGTCGGTGCTGCGGGGCTGGCGAGGCGGGGGTGTCACCAGCTGCTGTCCCCTGAGCGCCGTCGCGCCCTCCGCCCCGGCCAGGTGTGCGGGGTGAGGGGCTGCAGGCGTCCCGCGTCTCCCCCCCGCGCGGCTCAGACGCGGTCCTCAGGGGCCGGAGTTAGCGAAACTGCGCGGAGCGGGGGACACTCCTTGGATGCTTTAAGTTTGGGTTGTCTAGACGATAACCCTCTTTTTCTAGAGTACTCTTCCTGGACCCTGGGAGGGCTGGCCCTCGCTTTTGTTGTGCAGTCGCAGGGGTAGTGGCGTGCGTGTCCTTTAACCGGGCTGTGTGCCCCTTGGAGGCTGGGCCGCCAGCCCTACTATGCCTTAGCTGCCTCCTAAGACAGTCGTGAAGATACGCGGAGATAACGGGTGGGAGTTAAGTTTGAAATCGGTGTCAGCACGACGTCAGATGCAAGATGGCATTGCTTCCGTCCCCTGGCCCTCTTCTGATGTTGTCAGCGTGGTGTGTACTTTCTGTGAAGCCTGGAGTGTCCTGTCTGCCTCGATCACTGCTTCCACGGAGAGATGGATCTTAAATTGCTGATAGTATTATTTTTTTTTTCCATTCTGTATTCTCTAGAGAAGCAGTTGTCATATTCCTAGAAATTTGGAATTTAGGAAGGCTGCCTTCTCTCCTGAGGAGGAAAAGCAGTCTTGAAAAAAATTGCAGCTTGGACAATGCTTGTTCTTAAAAAATAATGAAACACTACAGGTTGTAGAGTACTTAATTGAAGGACCTAAAACGAGTGTTATGTAATGATTTGCTTATCTAATGATCATGCTTGGCATGCTATATTTGAAAGCATGTTTTATCCAATTAATCACAAATTTATAAATTAATTTTCAAAATATTTAAGGGTGTTCTCTGGTTACTCGTGGTGTGAGAGGGCTCTCATTTAACATCTGCGAATTTGATAGGCATGGAAATATGATATAAGGAAAACTTATGTGAAAGAAACCAGTGACATGATGATAATAAGGAACTTTGTTGAATAGGTTTAGGAGTCTAATTGTCAAATGGCTGCAAAGAAGCGTTCAAAAATTTGTAAATGTGGGATGAGGATATTTTCTCTTTTTTATTCTTTTAAGAATTATTTAATTTTACTTATCCATTTTTTAAAAAAATTCGAGTAGAGAGAGAGAAAGTGAGAAAGCAAGCCACCAGGTCCAGGACTTGAACCATGATCGGCCATGTGGGACTATACAGCACCTTCACCACTCCACCAGCTAGCCCCGGAGGATATTTTCTCTAATCAGTTTCTACCATTTCGCTCTTACTCCATGTTTTTCCACCCCCAGCCTTTAGCTGTCCTGACCATAAGTGTGTGCTCCTGGTGTGCTTAGAGAGGTCCACAGACTTGAACTGGAAACCTTTCCAGATGGGGTTGCCTTGAGGAGGTGTGTTGTTTCACCACTGTGCTACTGTCTGGCCTCTGCCCTTGTTTTTTAACTTTCTACCGTACTATTCTTACTGTACAGGAAATGTGAAGATTGAACTACAGTTGATTTTCCAGAACTGCCCTATTGTCAAGCCTGGAAAGTAAAATATGGAAATTAAACACTTTGTTAATCCTCCTAAAACTCTTAAAGATAGTTCAGGACCAGCAGTTGGCATAATGGCTATGTTGCTGGACTCCCATGTAGGTGACCACGGTTCCAGTCCAGGACGGTGGCTTAAACTCATGCTGGGTGCGTGTGTGCACGTGCCCAAGATCCTGAGAGGAGAATGGAGGAAAAGGATTGCGGTGTGGCCATCCCCCCTGGAGGGTGATTTCTTGCTTTCTCTCTGTCTCTCTCTGTCTGTCTGGTGAGTGCACAAACCTATAGCAAAAACATCTCAAAAAAAAAAGCACTCTTAAAAGATAGTTCAAAAAAACTTTTAAAAGCTTTTTTCCTTTGTGCTTTTCATATGAAAATACAGCCAAGTGTGTGGCCAGCTTCTTAGGAAATACTTGTGATATCTAACTACCTCCTCAGCTGTACAACTAGCCAACTATGGTTCAGAAAACCAGTTTTCCTTTTTTTTTTTTTGGACATTCCATTGCTGAAATATAAACCCATTTAGCTGTCTTCACATTGAGGTAGTGTAGTTAGATTTATCAACCATATGCTTGGTTGGCCATCTTGAAACTAATGTTTATTCTTCAGTGAAGTTTATTGTGATTGACTGTAATCTAATAATGAGATAAGGTATAATTTGGCCCCAAATTGTTGTCATCGAAAATACAATGCTCATTCTTCCCGAGACTTACATATAATTGTTAATGCTGTACATGAGGTTTAAAGTGTAGTTGGGAAAATGTACAACTAAGTTTTAAATCCAGAATTTGGTAGAAAAGTATAATCTTGGTTTAAACATTTTTAGATATAAATGTGGTTTTCTAGTTTATTGGATTAGTATTGAATCTTGGCTCTTCAGTTATTTTTTCTCTTGAGAGGAGATGACCAGAAATTATTTTATGATAGACTATTTTTTTTAAGAATTATTTTATTTAACTTTATTTATTTATTATTATTATTGTTCAGTTTGATCAGAGAGAGACAGAGAAATAGGAAGTGAGAAAGCAAGCCACCAGGTTCGAGACTTGAACCGTGGTTGGCTGTGTGGGAGTCCAGTGCCTTTAACCACCATGCCACTTGCCAGCTCCTATGATAGACTGTTTTAAATTTAACTTGTTATGTGGATACATAGTAAAGTGTTAAATTTACTTATATTAGAGGACTTTGAATACAAAACTTGGTCTTTAGTGAATCATTCTTCATTAAAAGTTAGTATTTTGGAGGGCTAATAGGTGGTGTTGTGGTTAAGGCATTGGACTCTCACACAGCTGATATGGTTCTAGTCCTGGACCTGGGAGCTTGAAAATCACCCTGATTCATGTGCATGCCCAAATCCCAGGAGGAGGATAGAGGAGAATGAATTGTTCGGTGGTTCTGCCTCTTCTCTTAAGCAGTCTGAAGTGATGTTTTTCACTTGACCTGGAGAACCCCACAAAGTCATGCAAATCAAGAGGTTCAAATCTTCGTGTTCATTGAAAGAACACTTGTGAAACTGCCCAGGTCATCAGTGGTATGCATATCTGAAATGCTATCAAGTATCTGAAGGATGTCACTGCAGAAGCAGTGTGTGTCATTTCGTCATTACAGAGGTGGAGTTGGTAGATGTGCCTAGGCTGAATAGTGGGGCTGGACACGAGGTCGGTGGTCCAAAAAGAGTGCTGAATTTTTACTGCACATGCTTAAAAATACAGGTAGTAATGCTGAACCTAAGGGATGAGGTGTAGATTCTCTGGTCATTAAGCATATTCAGGTGAGCAAGGCACCCAAGATGCTCATGGGCAAATTAATGCATACATGAGCTCCCCCTGCCTCATCAAGATGATCCTCACTTAAAAGGAGCAGATTGTTCCTAAAGTAGAAGAGAAAGTCGCACAGAAGAAAAAGATATCCCTGAAGAAACAAAAACTTACAGCAGGGTAATAAAATCAGCATAAAATAAATGTAAATAAAAGTTAAAAAAAAAAAAAAAAAGAATTGCTGCCTGGCCATTTCCCCCTTTGAGGGCCACCCGCTGGCCCCAGCTCTGCATTTCTTTCTTTCTTTTTAAAAAATATTTATTTATTTACATTTGTTATTAATATTTTTTAATTTGACCAAGAGAGAGAAAGGGAAAATGAGAAAGCAAGCTGCCAGGTCTTGGATTTGAATTGCGGTTGGCTATGTGGGAATCCAGCAGCGTCAACCACCAAGCTACCTGGCGACTCCTGCATTTCTTTAATAATAAAAATCAAGAGTAGTTTGGGACCAAGTTCCAGTGGAACAAAAAAAAGTTGCATATATGAGAAGCTAAATATCACTGAATAAAAAATGAGATTTGAATGAGGTGGATAAAAGTTGTGGAATCAGAATACTAAGATACATAATGGCATCAGACTCAGTTTAGTTTTTAAAATCACTTTTTGAAATGTTTTTATTGTTATATAAATGTTCTTGTTTATTGTGTTGGGTTTTTGTTTGGTTGGTTTTTAGAGAGTTTTTTACTGTAGGGCGCGTACAGAAAGAGAGAGACAGAAAGCGAGAAATCACCCCCTGTGGGGTGGCCATGGCAATCCCTTCTCCTCCATTCTCCCCTTGGGATCTTGGGCACGCACGCACATGTGCTTGTCATGAGTTAAAGCCACCAGGCCCAGGACTTGAACTTCAGTTGACTACATGGGAGTCCAACAACATAGCCATTAAGCCAACGACTGGTCCCATCTTGTAGTGTTGTTTTGTTTTGTTTCTGAGACAGATTTTTGCTATAGGGCATGTGCGCTCCCTGGGCAGACAGAGACAAAGAGACAGAAAGCCAGAAATCACACACACACACACACACACACACACACACACACACACTGCCCTCCTCCTGGAGGAATTGAGGTTGGCCACGCTGCAGTCCCTTCTCCTCCATTCTCCTCTTGGGATCTTGGGCACACTTGCATAGGTGCCCTGCATGAGTTTTAAGCTGCTGGGTCCTGGACTCGAACCATGGTTGACTATGTGGGAGGCCAGCAATGTGGCCATTACGCAATTTGCTGGTCCCGCTCTCTTGTAGTTTGTTTATTTTTAAAATTTTATTTATTTATTCATTTATTTATTTATTTTAATTTGATCAGAGAGGGACAGAAAGAGAGAGAGAGAGAATGTGAGAAGGCAAGCTGCCAGATCTGGAATTCGAACCAAGGTCAACCATGTGGGAGTCCAGCGCCCTTAACCACCATGTCACCTGCCGGCCCCTCTCATGTAGTTTTTTGGTTTGAAAGAAAAAGATGTCAAATTGCTGCTGTCTTATGGAATGAATTTTGAAAGTGGTAAAGAGTTTAGTTCAGGAGCCAACAGGTGGTTAAGATGTTGGACTCCCATATGACCAACTGCGGTTTAAGTCCCAGACCTGGTAGCTTGTTTTCTCACTTTTCCTCTCTCTTTCTCTGATTAAATTAAAAATAATGGCAATAAATAAAATTAAATTCTTCAAAAAAAAAAAAAGATTTTAGTTCAACTGGGTTGACATTTAACTTTTAGTTTGTACTGCTCTGGAGTGGCCACTATAACTTTTTTTTTTTTGAAGAACTTTTTTATTTAACTTTATTTATTTTAATTTGATCAGAGAGGGACAGGGAGAGAGAGTGACAAAATAAGCTGCCAGGTCAGGGACTCAAACTGGTTGGCCATGTGGGAGTGCAGTGCCCTTAACAACCATGCTACCTGTTGGCCTCCCAGTATAACATTTTTAAAAAGTATTTGCTGTGGGGTTTATAAAAATGTACAAGAGTATTTTGATTTTTATTTCCAATTTAATTTTTCAGGATGGGATGCCTTGAGGATAAACTGGAAAGAACAGAGGAAACTTTTTTTCTTCTAAACAGACTTAAAATTAAGGCAGGGGATGGGGGAGTGAGTAGAGGCAGCAGATGGCACAGTGGTTAAGGCACTAAATTCTCACATAGCTGACTACGGTTTGAGTCCCAGACCAGGTGGGTTGAAAATCACTACAAATAAATAAATATTAAAAAAAAAGGAAGGATGGAAAAATAACTTGTATGTAAGCTTAAAATATCATTTGATTAACATAAAGAAGACTTTTAAAAATTTTTCCATGATTCTGTGCACCCTGATATAACCACTCTTTACATTTACTAACCAAATTCCAAACCCTTTCTGCTATTTAAAAAATAATTAAAGGAGGGTCAACAGATGGCATAGTGATTAAGATTCTGGATTTGCACATGGCTGACTATGGGTCAAGTCCTGGACCCAGCAGCTTGAAAATCATACTGAGTGCGAGTGCATGCATGCCCAGAATCCCAAGAGGAAAATGAAGTAGGGATGGTGGTGTGGCCATCCTCCCTGGGGGTTGATTTCTCCCTTTCCCTCTCTGTCTTTTCTGTCTCTAGCCAGTGCACATGCCCTGTGGCAAAAACTTAAAAAAAAAAAAAAAAAGTAAATTATTTAAGAAAGCAGTTAGAGGAGTTGGCAGGTGGCGTAGTGGTTAAGATGCTGGACGTCCTCATGGCCGACTGTGGTTCACGTCCGAGACCTGGCAGCTTGCTTTTTCACTCTATTTCTCTTTCTCTCTGGTTAAATTGAATAATAAAAAATAAATAAAATAAATAAATAATTTTAAAATTTTGAAAAAAAGCAGTTAGAATGTAAGAAAACATATGTATAGATTAGTGTTAGGTCCTTGGGAAAGTCATGATGTATTTTTCTATGCAAAAATATGTCATGGCTTTACTGAAAACCGAATATAGTACTTCCTTTTGCTCTTTCAGAGAGTTTGATGTAGTAAGTTATTAATTTAGAATTAATTTATGTTAGTTTATATTTTCTAGTGGGAATATTACATTTGTTTGGTTCTATAAGCCTGGCCTGATAGTATGCAAAGAAACCTGGGGTACTATAAAAGGAACATTTCCTGGAAGAGTTAGTTCTTTTGTATATGGAAAAAACCCAGCTCAGAGTAGAATACTTGCCAGATCATCATAAGCTATTGGATTGTAGTTGAATATCATTTTGCTTTATAACATAACTGTCTGGTTTCATGTTGATTTCTCGATTCATAAAATGTTTGAGGGTTACTCTGAAAGATGAATTAAAATAAATATTTTGTTAATCCAATAAATTATATTCTCTTATGGTACTTAAAACTAAAATCTTTATAAAGTAATTATAATACTTTTTATTTTTTAATTTAATTTTTTGAGAGTTTTTTTTGCTATAGGGCGCATGCACTCTCCAGAAAGACAGAGACAGAGAGACAGAAAGCAAGAAATTACCCCTCCGGGGGGATGGCCACGCTGCAATCCCTTCTCCTCAATTCTCCTCTTGGGATCTTGGGCATGCACACGCACCCGGTGTGAGTTTAAGCCACCGGGTCCGGGACTCGAACTGTGGTCGATTATATGGGAGTGAAGCGACATAGCCATTACGCTAACTGCTGGTCCCAGTACTTTTGTTTTTAAATGGATGGGGGAAAGTCAGTGATTGGTCTGTTTTCAGGAAAACTTAAAAAGATATTTTATTTAAGATACTAATCCTTCCCAGATCTGTTTAGTTTCAGGATGCTGGGATGAACAGCATTTTCCAGACATTTCTACTTTCTAATTAGTTGTCTGGGATACTCAATAGACCCTCTTTCTTGGCTCATTAACAAAACAGATGTGAGAAAGAATATTGTGTGGTTTTTCAACCATAATGGTTATGCTGTTAGGCTGCATGAACTGTCTTTCTGTATTTAGAGTTTCTGTGGTTTTCTGTCATTATCTATGTTAATATTAATGGCTTTCTTTGGCTAGCCAGTGCCTAAAAAAAAAAGCTATTGAGATTCAGCAATACCTTGCAGTATAACTAATGCTTTTTCTTTTTTCTTTCTTTTTTTTTTTTCTTTAGAGGTTTTTGCTATAGGGCGTGTGCACTTGCCAGAAAGACATTGTTTGGTCCCTCAAACAATGTTTTAAAAGGCATTTTCTCTCTTGGGACCAGCAGTTAGTGTAATGGCTATGTCGCTGGACTCCCATGTGGTCACCCGAGGTTCGAGTCCCGGAACCTGTGGCTTAAACTCACGCGGGGCACGTGTGCATGCGTGCCTAAGATCCCAAGAGGAGAATGGAGGAGAAGGGATTGCTGTGTGGCCATCCCCCCGGGGTGCGATTTCTCGCTTTCTGTCTCTGTCTCTGTCTTTCTGGCGAGCGCACGCACCCTATAGCAAAAAACCTCTTAAAAAAAACCAAAAAAACATTGTTTGAGGTTGGCAGGTGGCGTGGTGGTTAAGGGCGCTGGACTCTCACATGGCCGACTGTAGTTCGAGTCCTGGACCTGGCAGCTTGCTTTATCTCTCTTTCTCTGACAGAACTCATTTGAAAAAAATAATAATAAATAAGTAAAATAAAGAATTCTTTTTTTAAAAAATAAAAATGTATAGCTTCATGTTTGAAAGAACAGAGTTCTGTTCATTGCTTATTCATGAAACAAAATTTGACTTTTGCCAGATTACATAAAAAGTACCAGGCAAAATAGTGGTAATGGGGAAAAAATTGGCAGTGTGATAGAGTGTAAAAACCGTGGGTTAAGGAGACAGATTCTGCTTCTCAAACGGACTGTGACTTATTAATATTGTGCCAGTGTAGGTTTGATTGTGACAAATGTACCGCTCTGGTGGGTGATGTCGATGTGCGTGTGTCTGTAGAGGCAAAGCTGTATGTGAAATCTTTACCTTCTGCTCATTTTTTCTGTGAGCCCCAAAACTGCTCCATAAAATGAAGTCTGTTAAAAAATTTAACTGTGACTCTGAGGAATGCATTTAATCTTGTTTAACCTTAATGTTCTTATCTGTACAATGGGATAGTAAAAAGAAACTTAAGTATTTAAAAGAAACTACCCATTCTTTCTTCCTGCTTTATGAAACATGGTAGTTTAAAACTCATGCCCAGCACTTGTGCGTGCATGCGTGCCCAAAATCCCAAGAGGAGAATGAGAGAGAGGGGACTGTAGTGTGGTCACCCCCCCCCCCCCGCGGGGGGGTAATTTCTTGCCTCTTGTCTTTCTGGTGAGCACACATGCCCTATAACAAAAATCTCTCTCCAAAAAAAGAAAGAAACATGCTGTTATAGAGAATGTAGGATACAAATAGACAAAGTTGTATAATAAATTCCATATTCATCACCCACCCTGAACAATGAACAAACCATGTCTAATCATGTTTCTGCTTTCCCCTTCTCTGTTTTTTAAAAGAATTGTTTAATTGTATACATTGTCATTATTTTATTTATTTATTTGAAGTTGACCAGAGAGAGACAGTGAGAAGGAGAGTGAGAAAGCAAGCTGCCAGGTCCAGGACTCAAACTGTGGTCAAACATGTGACATTCTAGCTGCCTAACTACCTTGCCATCTGCTGGCTCCTCTGTGTTTTTTTTTTTTTTTTTTTTTTTTTTTTTGAGAGGTTTTTGCTATACGGCGCGTGCACTTGCCAAAAAGACAGAGGGAAAGACAGAGAGATAGAAAGTGAGGAAAGCGAGAAATCACCCCCCAGGGGGGATGGCTGCATCGCTATCCCTTCTCCATTCTCCTCTCGGGATCTTGGCACACACGTGCCCTGCATGAGTTTAAGCCACGAGGTTCGGGACTCGAACCGTGGTTGGCTATATGGGAGTTCAGCAACATAGCCATTATGCTAACTGCTGGTCCCTCTGTGTTTTTTTAATAAGTGTATTCTAGGAACTGGCAGGTGGCATGGTGGTTAAAGTACTGGATTCTCACGTAGCTGACCTGGTTCAAGTATCAGATCTGGTGGCTTGCTTTCTTATTTTTCCTCTCTCTCTTTCTCTGGTCAAATTAAATAATACTACTAATAAAAATAAGTAATTCTTTTTTAAAAAGTGTATTGTATACATAATACAATTTTATTCATAAATATTTAGTGTCTATGAAAGATATAGTCTTGTCTAGTTCTATAGCCGAGTGGTTTAGGGAGCTGGATCTCACATGGCCGATCACGATTTGAATCCTGGCCTTAGTGGTTTGAAAAACATGATGCTTTAAATCCTGAAAAAAAAAAAAAAAAACCCTACATTTGTTGTGTGTGTGTGTGTGTGTGTGTATGTATACATATACATACATACGCACACATATATATGTAATGTGTATGCTGAAAATATAACAGTACAATTTTGTAGCAAAGTAATAATAATCTTACATCAAATATACAGTTTTTGTTCAATTTATTTTTTTAAGAATTTTTAAAAAGAATTTTAAAAAATTATTTATTTTATTTAACTTTATTTATTTATTTATTTTAATTTGACCAGAGAGAGGCTGAGAGAGAGAAAGTGAGAAACCAAGCCTCCAGGTCCGGGATTCAAACCATGGTTGGTCAGTGGACACTGGGAGTCCAGTGTCCTTAACAATCATGCCACCTGCAGGTCCCAATAATTTTTATTTTATTTATTTATTATTGTTATTTAATTTGGCCAGAGAGAGAGAAAGAGAAAGTGAGAAAGCAAACCACTAGGTCTGGGACTCAAACCAAGGTCAGTCATGTGGAAGTGTAGCACGTTACCGCCACACCACCTGCCTCCCCCTCAATTTATTAGTTTTTAAATTTTTCTTTTTTTGGAGAGTTTGTTTTTTTTTTTTTTTTTTTTTTTTTTTTTTTTTTTTTTTTTTTTTTTTGGTATAGGGCGCATGCACTTACCAGAAAGACAGAGAGTCAGAAAATGAGAAATCACCCTTCAGGGGGGATGGCCACGCCGCAGTCCCTTCTTCATTCTCCTCTTGGGATCTTGGGCACACATGCACACGAGCCCGGCATAAGTTTAAGCCACCGGGTCCGGGACTCAAACCGTGGTCAGCTACATGGGAGTTCAGCAACATAGCCATTACGCTAACCGCTGGTCCCTCCCCTCAGGATCTTGAGCATGCATGCACTCGCACCCAGCATGAGTTTAAGCCACCGGGTCCAGGACTTGAACTGCGGTTAACTGCATGGGAGTCCAGCGATACAGCCATTACACTACCTCCTGGTCCCCCTCAATTTATTTTTCTGTTAAAATAAATGAATGAATAAATAAAATTAAATAAATAATATTATTTTAATTTGACCAGAGATAGACACAGAGATAAACAAAGAGAAAGCAAGCCACCAGGTCTGGGACGCAAACCATGGTTGGCCATGTGGGAGTGTCCGGTGCCTTAACCACTATGCCACCTGCTGGTCCTTAAATAAATAAATCTTTTTAAAAAATTTTAAAAATTTAGGACCAGTGAGTATCGTATTGGTCCAACTATGGTTCGAGTTCCAGACCCAGTCCAGTCTCACACACCCGAGTCCCAGTCCCAGGCTTGAAACTCATGCCAGGCACGTGCGTGCCCAAAATCTCGAGGGCAGAATGGAAGAGAAAGGATTGTGGCATGGCCATTCCCCTAGGGCATGATTTCTTGCTTTATCTCTCTGTGTCTGTGGTGAGCGCACACAGCCTACAGCCAAAATCTCTCTGTAAAATAATAATTTAAAACTTTGAGTCAGGATTCAAACTTGTTCCATATATTGTGATTGCTTGATAATATCTTTTAAGTATCTTTCAAACGATTTAAGTTTGCTCTCTTTTTTCCCCTTGCAATCTGTGAATTGTCCTTTTAGAATTTTCTTTTTTATCAGGATTTTGTCGGTTTCACCTTCACTGTATAGCTTAACATGTCCCTTTGGATTTTCTATAAACCACGAGTGGGTCTAAAGACTTGCTCAAACTCAGGCCATTCTTTTTCAATTTATTCTAGTCAGGTTTTTTCCCTACCTCTTCATTTAAATTTTTATCAAGATAAAACAAAAAGTTGCTAAATCCAGTAATTTTTTTTTTATTTGACATTTCAGCTGTGCCTGCTTAAGTTGTTTTATTTTTAAAACAGTTTTTCTCCCCACTTAGTTTTGGGGTATCACTCTCTCTAAGTCCTCCCCCAACCATCCTGGTTATTACTTTTCTTGTTTCTTTGCTGTTTTCCTCTTTATTTCTTCAGTCTCTGAGTGTGAAGGGTGTCCTAGGACATAGTATTCTTCTGTATCCATGCCAGGTGTTGACCTAGGTGATCTTCACTTTTAAATACTTTTACACTGAGGACACCTACATTTTTATCTCCAGCCTGGGTTTCCTGCCTAAACTCTCACTCATCTAACTGCCTACTAGACATCTACTTGTATCGATATTTCAAACTTATGTGCTAAAAATCCTCTTGATTTTTCTCTTCAAACTCATTACAATTACTGTGTTTTTCCTATCTCAGTAAATAATACTTCCATTTTGTAGTTGCTTAGATCAAAATACCATGAGAGCTCTTTTCTCGCATACACCCACATTTAACCCATTAGCAATTCCTGTTGGGCCTATCTTCTTCTTCTTTTTTTTTTTTTAAAGAATTATTTTTATTTAACTTTATTTATTTTTAATTTGACAAGAGAGAGGGAAAGGATGGAGGGAGGGGGAGAGGGAGAGAAAGTGAGAAAGCAAACCTCCAGGTCTACGACTTGAACCATGGTTAACCATGTGGGAGTCCAGCCACCTTAGCCACCACGCCACCTGTTGGCCCCGGGCCTACCTTCCAAATACTGTTTACGTCACTCACCCAGCTACTGCTGCCCTAGTCGTAGCTAACTAACATTGCCCTTTGCCTGTACAGTTAGATAACCTACTTACTGGTCTCCCTGCTTGTACCCTTATGTATAATTTTTCATACAGAAGCGTAGATGTGCCTTTTAAAAAGGTTTGAGTCAGACCATAACACTTCTTTTTAGTTTTTGTTATAGGGTGCATGTACTCACTGGAGACGGAAAGTGAGAAAGTACTCCCTAGGGAGATGGCTACCTTGCAATCCTTTCTCCTCCATACTTCCCTCAGATTTTGGAGACACACACACACACACACACACGCTCAGCATGTTCTTTAAAGCTGCCAGTTCTAGGACTTGAATAGCCAACAGTGCAATTTGCCATGTGGGATCCAACCTCCTTACTACTGTACCACCTGCTGGCCCAGATCATAACACTCCTTAATCCAAACTGAGGATCCTACTTCAAAACATACTAGAAAGGAAGGGTAATCAAGACAGTGTGGTATTGACAAGAGAATGTAGACACATAGCTAAATGGAACAGAAGGGGGTCCAGCCGATTGGGTTACACTCAGTTCTGCTCCTTACTAGCTATTAAGTTTTTTTTTTTTTTTTTTTTTTTTTGAGAGGTTTTTGCTATAGGGCGTGTGCGCTCGCCAGACAGACAGACAGAGACAGAGAGATAGAGAGCGAGAAATCACCCCCGATGGCCACGCCACAATCCCTTCTCCTCCATTCTCCTCTCGGGATCTTGGGCATGCACGCACACGCGCCCAGCGTGAGTTTAAGCCACCGGGTCTGGGACTCGAACCGTGGTCGACTACGTGGGAGTCCAGCGACATAGCCATTACGCTAACTGCCGGTCCCACTAGCTATTAAGTTTTATACACGTTATTTTAGTTTTCCTATTCCATAAAATTACTCCTTCCTTGTATGATTGGTATGAAGATTAAATAAAATAGTTCACTTAAAGTACTTAGTACATTGCCTGAGACATGGTAAAAGCTTGATAAATTTTAGCTATTATGTATTTTAAATTTTATTTTACTTATTATTATTTAAGTTTTGCTATAGGGCACATGTACTCACCGGAGAGACACACAGAGAGAGAAGGAAAATGAGAAAGCAAGTGACCAAGTCCAGGACTCAAACTGGCCAGTCCATGTGTGAGTCAGTGCCTTCACCACCACACCACCTTCCAGCCCCCAGCTATTGTGTATTTTCTTACTTGATCTTGTCAAGATTCAAAAGAAAGAGTCAGATAGCTATTATTCCCAGTTTATAGGTGAAACATTTAAGATATTACATAATTGGCAAAGGTCACATGATTGGATAAATGGCAGAGGCAGAACTGTGGAGTAGTCTGGAATTTCTGTAGTATTACTATCTCAGGCCAGGCTAGTAGGAAAGATTGTACCCTTGGAAGAGCTGGTTTTTTTGTTTAGTTTTGTTTTTTGTTTTTCAATATACAAAAAAATAGCAAAATTTAAAAAATGAGTACGTAGGGACCAGCAGTTGGCATAATGGCTATGTTGCTGGACTCCCATGTAGTTGACCATGGTTCGAGTCCTGGACCTGGTGGCTTAAACTCACGCTGGGTGCATATGCGCCCAAGATCCTGAAAGGAGGATGGAGGAGAAGGGATTGCGGCGTGGCCATCCCCTCTGGGGGGTGAATTCTCACTTTCTGTCTCTCTGTCTTTCTAGCGAGCACACATGCCCTATAGCAGAAACCTCTCCAAAAAAATTTTTTAAAAACGAGTAGGCAGCACTTCAATATACTTTTATACACATTAATTTTTCTTAACACATTTTTTTATAACTACTTATTTAAATAATTTCACGTGTTATTATTTTTTAATTTGATAGAATGAGAGAGAAAGGGAAAGTGAGAAAGCAAGCTGCCAAGTCTGAGATTCGAACCACGGTCAGCCATGTTGGAGTCCAGCACCTTAACTACCACACCACTTGCTGGACCCAAGAATTACTGGGGGATGGGTTTCCTGATACAAATGAATCCTTTGGATATATTGTATTTAGTTTGTGAACCTTTTGTTAGGATTTTTGCATGTGTATTCATAAGTAAGATTGATTTATGATTTTTCTTTTTCTTAAAGTTTTTGTTGGTTTTAATATCAGGGTTTTTGGCATCGTAAATCAAATTGGGGTATGTTTATTTTTTTCCTATTCTCTGGAAGAGTTTGTATAAAATTGGTGTTATTTTTGTTTAATGTTTGGTTATAATTCTCTAGTGAGCCATTGGGATCTGGATCTTTTTGTATGTTTGTGGAAACATTATAAATTGTGGATTTAAGTTTTTTAAGTAGGACTTTTCAGATTTTGTTAAATGTAATTTTTATTTTATTTAGAAAATATTGAACTTTTTAAAAGAATTATTTAACTCTTTTTATTTTTAGAGGTTTTTGCTATAGGACACATGCGCTCGCCAGAAAGACAGAGACAGACAGAAAGTGAAAAATCACCCCCCAGAGGGGATGACCACGCTACAATCCTTTCTCCACTCTCCTCCCGGGATCTTGGGCACGCATGTACATGCGCCCGGCGTGAGTAAACCACCAGGTCCAAGACTTGAAATGTGGTTCACCACATGGGAGTCCAGCGACACAGCCATTACGCCAACTGCTGGTCCCTTATTTAACTTTTTAAATTTATTTTAATGTGACCAGAGATGGACACAGAAAAAGAGAGAGAGAGAGAAAGTGAGAAAGTAGGCTACCAGGTCTAAGACTTGACCCACACTTGACCATGTGGGAGTCCAGCACCTTAATCACCACACCACCTGCTGGCCCTGAAAATATTTAACTGTTTAACTGAAGTGTTTTAAACTTTGGTTAACAAAGCTACAACTTTTTTTTTTTTTTTTTTTTTTTTTTTTTAAGTTTGCAATAGGTTGTGTGTATTCACTAGAGAAAAAGAAGGAAAATGACAAAGCAACCCCCCTGTAAGGATGGCCACACAGCAATCCCTTCTCCTCCACTTTCCTATTGGGATTTTAGGCACGCACACACACGTGCCTTGTATGTTTTCCAAGCTATCACCCGAGCAATGAAAGCTGTTTTGTTTTGTTTTGTTTTTTAGGCAGGGTCTTGCTGTGCTGTGGTCTTCCTGCCTCAGCCTCTTGAGTAACTGTACTACAGTCAAATCACAGCTCCTGGATTTTAGGGTGGGTTAGCAATGACACGCCAGTCTCCTATGTGGCCATAGTCGGCCAAGTAGCAGTGTCTGCCAGTGCACATACTCCTAAACCAAGATTTTTTTTTTTTAAATTGTTGGTAAAATATTAGGTTGTTGGGAGGTCATAACTTATTTTTCTATGCAAAAAAAGTATCATGACTTTCCTGACAACCCATTATATATACACCATTAAATTTGCTATCTTAATCATTTTGAGCATATACTTCAATAGTGTACTTTTCACATCGTCGTACAACCAGTCTCCAGAAGTCTTTTTCTTGCAAAACTGAAGTTGTACGCGTTAATTCACTCCCCAGTTGCTCCCATCCCAACCCCTGGCTCATGCTTCTACTTTGTCTCTTGAAATTGACTGCTCTAGGTACCTTAGATACGTGGAATTATACAGTGTTTATCTTTCTGTGACTGGGCTATTCCTCTTAGCATGATATCCACAAGGTTTATCCATGTTAAAGCTTTTATCAGGATTTCCTTTTTAAGGCTGAATTATATTCCATTGTATGTGTATACCACGTTTTTTAGTAGTAAATTCATCTACTGGTAGACACTTGGCCTCTTCTACCTTTTTCGCCTGTTCTGAATAATGCTTCTATGAACGTGAATATAAAATTGTTCAATTTTTTTCTGCTTTCAATTCTTTGGAATATATACTCAGAAGTGGAATTTCTGGATCATAGAGTAATTTTTATTTATTTATTTTATTTTTTTATTTTTTGGAGAGGTTTTTGCTATAGGGCGCGTGCGCTTGCCAGAAAGACAGAGACAGAGACAGAAAGCAAGAAATCACCCCCCAGGGGGGATGGCCACGCTGCAATCCCTTCTCCTACATTCTCCTCTCGGGATCTTGGGCACGCACGCACATGCGCCCGGCGTGAGTTTAAGCCACCGGGTCCAGGACTCAAACTGCGGTCGACTACGTGGGAGTCCAGCAACAAAGCCGTTACGCTAACTGCTGGTCCCAATTTTGTTTTAAATTTTGAGGAGCCACTATTTTCTGAAGTAGCTATCTTATTTTGCATTCTCAACAACAGAAGACTTTTCTAGAGGATAAGTCCAGAGAATTTTATATACTTTGGTATGTTAGTAAGTTGTACTTCTCTAGGAATTTTTCTGTTTCATCAAATTTGTTCAATTTATTGGCATATTGTTTGTAGTGTCATCAGCGATGTCATTTTTTTCACTTTTATTGGTTATTTAAGCTCTTTTCTCCTTAAAAAAAAAAAATCAGTGTTGCCTGCAGCTTATAAATTTTGTCTTTTCAAATAGTGAATTTTGTGTTTTATCGCCCCTTTTGTATATTGTCATTTATTCTGTTAATTTCTGCTCTTTGTTTTTTTTTTCCTTCTATTTTCTCTAGGGTTTTTTGTTGTTGTTGTTGGTCTCACATTCTTTGCATGTGACTGTGCTTGCTCATACTCACCTGGGTTTGTGATTGTTCTCTCTTCTCTCTGCTCCTTCCAGAACATTTTCCAGAGGTATACAGTTTTCCTTTTTATTGTTTTGAGAGAGAGGAAATTGGGGTAAGGAAAGTTGAAGTGTTAAGAATGATGTCATCTTTCATCAGTAAGATTCAGTGTACTTACAATTCTTACATACTCTACCTGGCAAGATTATCAAATGCAGTTTGTAACAGTGTGACTCTTTTTTTCCCCCTCCTTCTTGGCAGGACCCGTTGGGGCCCAGCCCCTACTCATGGTGCCCAGAAGACCTGGCTATGGCACCATGGGCAAACCCATTAAACTACTGGCTAACTGTTTTCAAGTTGAAATCCCAAAGATTGATGTCTACCTCTATGAGGTAGATATTAAACCAGACAAGTGTCCTAGGAGAGTTAACAGGTAAGAATCATAAATTTGCTGAGATCTTTTGCTATAGTAATTATTTATATTTATCTTGTATGTCCAAATAACAATGATAATATGTAACAGTTTGACCAAGAACACATAGTAGTTTGTTTTGACATTGGTTCTACTTCAGAGATATGATGGTGGGGAAAATCTGCAAACAGCCTTGAAATGACTCCATTATAACATTAGCTCACGTGTTTTTCCTATAATAGAATAGATTCAAGTAGTTTTTTTAATGCTCTTGAAATCAGGCTAAGCGTCCTGAACATTACCTTTTTCCTTATCATTAGGTAATGTCGCATTTTTCGCCCCACGCCACCCCACCTTGCCTACCCTTTCACAATGTCCCACCTACCATGGTGGTGACTGGTAGCAGTGGTGGTTAGAGATGGTGCTTGTCATGGTTTCATGCTTTCTGTTCTCCATCTTCAACTTCTGACTGTTCTGTACTCTCATATAGGAATAGTATATGTGATATGTAAAAATTTTACTTATATTTTTTGCCATAGGGTGTGTATGCTCTTCTAAGAGAGACAGAGACAGAGAGGGAAAATGAGGAAGCACTGCAGGGAGGATGGCTGCATCGCAGTCCCTTCTCCATTCTTCTCTTAGGATTTTGGGCATGTTCGTACACCTGTCAGTGCAATCTTCAAGCAACCGGGCCTGACACTGGAATCATGGTTGGCCACGTGGGAGTCCAGCTTGTCCTGCCCAAAAGAATCACCTCTACCCTTAGCAGTGTATAGTGGAGAATCATTGTAAGTTATTGAATAGGAGAATTAGATGATAAAAATGTTAGGAAAACAAAAATTGCTTGAAGACGAATAGATTGTGATTCAGGGAATGTTGAGGGATTCAAGAGTTATACTTTGAGTCCTGTACCTGGTGGCTTGCTTTCTTACTTTCCCTCTATTTTTCTGTCTCTCTCTGGTCAGATTTAAATTATAATAATAAGAAGAATAAATTTTTAAAAAATTGTAAGAGATTTTTGTTATAGGGCACATGTGCTCACCAGAGAGACAGAAAGCTAGAAATCACCCCTGGGGGGATGGCCACACCGCAGTCTCTTCTCCATTCTCCTCTTGGGATTTTGGGCATGCAGACACATACCTGGCATGAGTTTTAAGTTGCCAGGTCCAAGATTCGAACCATGGTCAACTGCCTGGGAGTCCAGTAGCATAACCATTACACCATCTGCTGGTTACATAAAATTAAATTTTAAGAAAATAATTATTTTAATTTTATTTATTATTATTTAATTTGCTATAGGGCACATGCTTACCAGAGAGAGGGGGAAAGTGAGAAAGCAAGCCTGTATGTCCGAGACTTGAAAACTATGGTTGGTTATGTGAGAGTCTAGATCCTGAACCACCAAACCACCTCTTGGCCCTAAGGTTTAGACTGAATCATGTCAATTGAAGTTTTTTTCCTAGTATTCTACACGAGTTATGAGTGAACCAGTGCAGTGATGGTAATGTTATGTAAAAAGAACAGATCTTTTTACTAGAATTTTTTCTTCCTACTTAACATTTTTATTTTTTTGGTGCGAGGAGGTTGTGTAATGGAGAATTCCTGTATTACATATGTGTATATATGAGGTTGTATAGCATAGTTTGACATGTTGATGCTCAATATATTGATAAAATAAATGTAATAAATTATTATGGTACGTTTTGGGCTTAACTTATGATCCCATTGACATCCCTAATTACATTCTGCCTATAGGTTGCTTTCTTGTTATATAATTTGCCAATACGAGTAACTGAGATATGTAATTTAAATATTTCCAAATAGAAAATATTGTATACCTTTTATTTGAGTTCTGATAGAGACTACTGGGCTTTTTGATACTCCAAAAATGGAATAAATTAGCTTTATACTTAGTTAATAACTGCCTTCAGCGAATGTCAACATTTACGAAGCATATTCTCTTTATTTACTTCAGCAGACTTGCTTTTTTTTTTTTTTTCTATAGGGCACGTTACTCACCAGGGAGACAAAGAGAGACAGAGATATAGAAAGCAAGAAATCATCCCCCAAGGGGGATGGCCACGGCACAATCCCTTCTCTGCCTCTCTCCTCTCAAGATTTTGGCACACATGCACATGCACCAGGCGTGAGTTTCAAGCTGCTGGGTCTGGGATTCAAACCACAGTTGACCACATGGGAATCTAGTGCCTTAACCAATATGCCAACTGCTGGCCCAGCAGACTTGCTTTTGCTTCAGTTTTTGCGATATTACTGCTTGACTAGGTGGTTAAACTGTTGGTGGCTTTCTGAAATTGGTTCACTTTCTATACTTCAACAGCTGGAATTCTTTATTTTTTTGAGAGGATTTTGCTATAGGGCATGTGTGCTTGCCTGAAAGACAGAGACAGAGAGACAGAAAGCGAGAAATCAGCCCCCAGGGGACATGGCCACCTGTGATCCCTTCTCCTTCATTCTCCTCTCAGGATCTTGGGCACACATGCACACATGCCCAGTGTGAGTTTAATGCACCTGGTCCAGGACTAGAATGGCGGTTGACTATATGGGAGTCCAGTGATGTAGCCATTATGCCAACTGCTGATCCCTCAATAGCTGGAATTCTTTAAGTTGGGAAAGAAAAAAAAAAAAAAATAGAACTTTACAGTTCCTTTTTAGTGTTAACAAAATAGGGGCTAGTATGCAGCTTTTCATAGGGTGCGTACGCTCACCAGAAAGAGACAGACAGACAAAAAGAAATCACCCCCCAAAGGGATGGCCATGCCACAATCCCTTCTCCATTCCCCTCTCAGGATCTTGGGCACGCACACACATGCGCCTGGTGTGAGTTTAAGCCACCTAATCCAGGACTTGAACCTCAGTCGACTACATGGGAGTCCAGCAACATAGCCATTACGCCATCTGCTGGTTCCGTTGTAAAGATTTTTAGTTTTTATCTAAGTTCACAGTGATTCTCCTAGGTGACTTAGGTTTTTTAATAGTTAAATCAACATGTCTGAAGTTTCTCTTATTCATGTGCCATATGAACAACTATTTGGCACTAAGATGCTAATCATCATAGTAGAAGGATGTATTGTAGCCAAACACGTTTCCACGTTAGTCAGAAGAGTTTTCTTGGGGAAAATATCCAGGAAATGCTTGTGAATCATTTTGTGAGTCAACTTCTCTACACAGTTATTCTTCAGATTTTTCTGTCTGTTGCTGTTTCTGTCCCTTTCTCACCTACTCTTTGTGGAAAGGGGTTCTTTTCTCTATTAAATTATTTTCGTTAAAATGATCATTTGGAGGGCCAGCAGATGACATGGTGGTTAAGGCACTGAACTCTCACATGGCTAACCACAGTTTGAGTACTGGACCTGGCCCTGCACGCACTCATTCTCTTCCTTTCTCTGGTGAAATTTAAGAAAAGTAATAAATAACATTAATAATTTTTTTAAATGAGAGAAATTATCTTTAGGTAAAGGAGCATGTTCATTAAGCAGATTTCAAATGTTACTAGTTGTTGTGTTTTTTTTGTTTTTGTTTTTGGTTTTGTTTTTGTTTTTGAGAGATTCTTGCCACTAGGGTGCTGTGCTTACCAGAGAAATAGAGATACAGACAGAGTGAGAAATCACCCCCCAGAGGGGATGGCCACACATCAGTCTCTCCTTCTTCATTTTCCTCTTGGGATTTTGGGCATGCACTCCAGCAGAGTTTCAAGCTGCCAGGTCCAGGACTTGAATCACAGTTGTCTACATGGGAGTTCAGTGACATAACAATTGTACCATCTGCTAGTCTCACTAGTTTTTATTATTATTATTATTTTAACAAGTAAGTGATCTCAATAACTAAAAACCAAATATTTTAAGAAATATTATTAACTAGAAAATAGATTTTATAATTTCAGGCTGCCCCATAGTCCAGCAGTTGGGTGCTGTACAGAGAGAGCTTGATACTACATGGCCAATGGTGGTTTGGCCTTTGCATTGTGAAAAACACCCAGGTACTACATGCCCAGGATCCTGACAAGCGGAAAAATGGAGGAGGGAAAAAAAGGATTGTAGTGTTATCAGTTCATTGGGGGGCGGGGGGTATTTTCTGTCTGTCTCTCTCTTTCTCTTATGCACATGAGCTCTCTGACTTAAAAAAAAATTCTATAACAAGTTTTTTTTTTGTTTAAAGATATTTATTTATTTAATTATTTATTTCCTTAGACATTTATGTGTTTATCTATGTATTTATTTGTTGCGATTTTCAAGCCACTGGGTTTGGAAGTTGAACTGCAGTCGGCCATGTGGGAATCTAGCACCTTAACCATCTGGCCACCTTCTGGCTCCAATATAACCAGTGTTCTTTTGTTTGTTTGTTTTACAGTTTGTTTATGTACTTACTATATATATGAGGTGAACCTTGATTGGATTATTATGTATTCAAAATTGTATTGTTTTTTTTTAGATGTTTTTGCCTTAGGGTGCATGTATTCATGGAGAGAGAAAGGGACAGAGACAGTGAGAAGTAAGGTGAGAAATTAGTGCCCCCTCCCCCACCATGGCCATACCATAGTCCAATCTCCTTTATTCTCTTCCTGGGATCTTAGACATGCACATACATGCGCCGGCATGATTTTCAAGCCACCGGGCTTGGGACTTGACCCTTGGTCAGCCATATGGGAATCCAGTGATGTAACTGCTATGCCGTCTTCTGGTACCTACTCAAAATTATGAAACAGCAGAATAGATACATGTGAAATATGCTTATAACTGTAAGATTGATCTATTTATCTAGCTATCTGATTTTTTTAAAGAATTATTTTATTCATTGCCATTAGTTTATTTTTTGGAAGTTGACCAGAGAGAGAGAGAGAGAAGGAAAGTGAGAAAGCAAGCTGCCAGGTCTGGGACTCGAACCTCAGTCAGCCATGTGGGAGTCCAGCCATCACAACCACCTCGCCACCTGCCAGCCCCGCTAGATATCTATTTTTAATTGCCAGTGGCAATGTGTACTCTCCCGAGAAAGGGGAAGAAAGCACCCTGCTATCGGGTGTGGTTACCTTGCAGTCCCTGCTCTGTCTCTCCTTCCTTTGAGAGTTGGGCGTATGCATACATTTGCCTAGCCTGTTATTCAAGCCATTGGGGCCAGAATGCAAAATGTGGTCAGCAATATGGGGTCCAGCTTCCTTAACCACTAGGCTAGAGGGCTGTACCTCTACTAGATCTGTTTTAAACATGAATAAAAATTCAGAGAAGTCTTAAAATGGTTGTAGAAAAGATGTAGAAGTCTTAAAATGGTTGAATTTTTTTGCTTCAGTTTTCTTTTATAATTAAATATTATCTTATGGTCATCGTACTATTACTACTGTTACTATTCTGTTTTGATAATAACAATGCCAAATATTTAACGGATATTCCCTATGGATGTAATTTAATATTGATGATTGGGGCTGGCTTGGTGAGGTTGTAGTAATGTACAACTTAAATGAAGTTGGATCTCACATGACAACTGTGGTTTCACTCTCCGGCCCTGTTGGCATGAAACACACCAGACACACAGTGCCCAAGTCTAGTGGCCTGGAGGACTGGGGATCATGGCATGACCAGTTCCTGTGGAGGGTACTCCTGGTCTCACTCTCTCACTCTTATGTACGTGCATTTTTTAAAGAATTATTTTTATTTCATTATTAATTTATTCATTCATTCATTTTAATTTGACCAGAAAGAAACACAGAATGAGAGAGAGAAAGTGAGAAAGCAAGCCGCCAGATCCAGGACTCGAATCACATAAGACCCTGTGGGAGTCCAGCACCTTAACCACCACACCACTGGCTGGCCCCTGGATGCATACATTCTATCATGAGTAAAGTAGAAAAAATATTTTTAAATACTGATGATTGAATGTTGGAAGGAAATAAATTTATATGGATGCCATTTTAGCTTTGTAAATGGATATCTCAGATCGGTAGAATTTTAGGAGGCGCTCCCTCTCTGCTGTTATTTGGAATATTATTAGCATAGAGTTAGATAGTTGGATGATAGGCCACGAGAAAGATGTAGGTTTTTTTTAACCTTATTGATAATTTACATACATATCATACAATTCATCCATTTAAAGTGGTTTTTAGTATATTGACAAAAATGTACCACCAAGTAGCCAGCAGGTGGCCTGGTGGTTAAGGGTGCAGGACTTCCACGTGACCGACGATGGTTCGGTTCCTGGATCTGGTGGCTTTCTCTCTCTCTCTCTTTCTCTCTCTCACTCTGTCCCTCTCTAGTAAAATTAAAATAAAATGAAATAAATAAAGTTAAAATAAAAAAAAATTCTTTTAAAAAACACTATAGGGGGACCAGCAGTTGGCATAATGGCTATGTCGTTGGACTCCCATATAGGCAACTGCGATTCGAGCCCCAGACCTGGTGGCTTAAACTCATGCCGGGCACGTGTTCATGCATGCCCAAGATCCCAAGAGGAGAACGGAGGAGAAGGGATTGTAGCATGGCCATTGGTTATTTATGTTAGGATTTTTTTTTATTTCTGTGAAGAATGTCATTGGTATTTATATTTTAATTAAGCCTACACAAATGGATAAATGTTAGTAGTAATATGTATTTCCTAGTCTCTCTTGTTTACAATAATGAGTGGATATTCAAAAAGTTAATGGATGGGCTAATCCATAGCACAGTGCATAGGAAGTTGGCTACTACATGGCAGACTGTGGTCTGAATCCTGGCTCTGGAGACCTGAAAACCATACTGAGCAGATGTGCTTATGTGCTCCAATTCCTGACAGTATGAAGAAACGGAGAAAGAAGATGTAGCATGACCCTACCCCACTGGGGAGCACATTTTCTTTCTCTCTCTCTCTCTCTAGTGAGCTCATGTGTCCTCTGGCAATTAGAAAAAGTTCACAGAAATGTGCATTATGAAAAAACTATGGGGGCCGGCAGGTGGCATGTAGGTTGAGAGTACTGGACCCCCACTTGGCTGACCTTAGTTCGATTCCCAGACCTGGCGGTTTGCTTTTTCCCTTTTTTTCTCTCTTTCATTCTGTCCCTCTCTGGTCAAATTAAAATAAATAAATAAATAAATAAATAGAGTTAAATAAAATGATTCTCAAAAAAAGAAAAAAAATGAATCAACCTTGAAAACATAATTCAAAGATAAAGAAGCCAGGGGGGCCAGCGGGTGGCGTGGTGGTTAAGGCAGCTGGATTCCCACATGGCTGACCGTGGTTCGAGTCCCAGACCTGGCAGCTTGCTTTCTCACTTTCCTTCTCTCTGTCTCTCTCTGGTCAACTTCAAAAAAAAATGAAATAAAATAAAAATATAAAAAAAAAAAAAAAAAAAAAAAAAAAAAAGATAAAGAAGCCAGTTATGAAAGGCCATAATATTATATGATTCCACTTATATAAAATATACATGACAGGTAAATCTAGAGAGACGGAAATACATTAGTGATTGGCAGGAAAGAAGTATGAGGAGAGAGGCAATGGGGAGTGTCTGCTAGTGAGTAGAAGGTTTCTTTCTAGAAGGATGAAGTGTTCTAAAATTAGACTGTGGTATGGAAGTTCCTCAAGGAATTAAAAATAGAGCTACCATATAATCTAGTAATCCCACTACTGGGTATAACATCCAAAGGAGTGAAATCAGTATACTAAAGACGTATTTGTACTCCCATGTTTATTCAGGACTGTTCACAATAGGCAAGATACAGAATCAGCCTTAGAGTCCATCAACAAATGAGTGGATAAAGAAATACAAACACAATGTTATACTATGCAGACTTTTTTTATTTTTTTTTAAAGGGGAAGTCTTGGGACCAGCAGATGGTGTAATGGATACATTGCTGGACTTCCATATAGTTGACCATGGTTCAAATCCCAGACCTGGCAGCTTAAAACTCATGCCAGTCGCATGTGCATGTGTACCCCAAATCCTGAGAGTAGAATGGAGGAGAAGAGTTTGCGAGTGGCCATCTCCCCAGGGGTTGATTTCTTGCTTTCTGTCTCTTTGTCTCTCTGGCAAGCACACATACCCTAAGGTAAAAATCTCTCTTTAAAAAAAAAGGAAACCGTGTCTTTTGCAGCAGTACTAATGAACCTGGAAGACATTATGCTTAGTGAAACAAGCCAGCACAGAAAGACAAATGCTGCATGGTCTCACTCATGTGGAGTCTAAAAAGTTGATCTCAGAGAATTAATGAGTATAATGGTGATTATCAGAGGCTAGGGTGGCAAGTGGAGAGGGAAGGCAGTTTTGGGAGGTATTAATCAAAGGGTAATTATTTAGATAGGAGAAGTTCAGCAGTCTTAGTGTATAGTTTGGTAACTATAGTTTATGATGAAATGTTGTATTTTAAAAAATTGCAAAGAGAGTGGGTATTGTGTTTTTGCCATAAAATGATAACTGTGAAATAATAATTCATTAATTAATAAATTTAACTATTCCATAATGTGTATATAAACTTTAAAACATGTACATGAGGGGCTAGCAGATGGTATAATGGTTAAGGCACTGAACTCCCACATGACTGACTATAGTTTGAGTCCTGGACCTGGCTGCTTGCTTTCCCACTTCTCTCTTTCTGTCTCTCTCTGGTGAGTGCACATACCCTAAAGCAAATTAAAATAGTCATAATAACTAAAAAAGATAAATAGTTCTTTAAAAAATATACATGATACATATATACAGGGTTTTTTTTTTAAGAATTATTTATCTTTGACCAAAGAGGGACAGAGTGAGAGAGAGAGAGAGGGAAAGTGAGAAAGCAAGCCACTGGGTCCGGGACTCAAACTACAATTGGTCGTGTGGGAGTCTAGCACTCTTAATTACCATGCCACCTGCCACTGCCCATACATACAGTTTTATATATTGTTGTTACTATTATTATTTTTTTTTTTGAGAGATCTTTGCATATACACTCACTGGAGAGACTGAGAGACAGAAAACAAGAAATCACCCCCAGGGAGCATAGCCATGCTGCAATCCCTTCTCCATTCTCATCTCAGGAATTTGGGCATGGATGCTCACTCACATGCCTGGTGTGAGTTTTAAGCAATTGGGTCCGGGCCTCGAACCATGGTCGATTACATGGGAGTCCAGCAATGTAACCATTACGCCATCTGCTTGTCCCTATGTGTTACTTTTTTTTGCAAAGTACTAATTTTTTTTTATTCTAAAGAATTTTATTCAGCTTTATTTATTTATTTTAATTTGATCGGCGAGGGACACAGAGAGAGAGAGAGAGAGAGAGAAAAGTGAGAAAACAAGCTGCCAGGTCAGGGACTTGAACCACAGTCAGCCATGTGGGAATCCAGTGCCCTTAACTACCACACCAACTGCCGGCTCCAGTGATACTTTTTTTTTTTTTGGAGAGGTTTTTGCTATAGGGCGCGTGCGCTTGCCAGACAGACAGAGAGAGACATAGGGATAGAAAGCAAGAAATCACCCCCCGGGGGGATGGTCACGCCGCAATCCCTTCTCCTCCATTCTCCTCTTGGGATCTTGGGCATGCACGCACACGCGCCCGGCGTGAGTTTTAAGCCACCGAGTCCGGGATGCGAACCGCGGTCGACTACGTGGGAGTCCAGCGACAGCCATTACGCTAACTGCTGGTTCCTCCCAGTGATACTTTTTTAAGCATCATTTTATTTAACTTTATTTATTTATTCATCTATTTCAGTTTGACCAGAGAGGGACAGAGTGAGTGAGACAGTGAGAGAGAGAGAGAGAGAGAGAGAGAGAGAGAAAGAAAGTGAGAAAGGAAGCTGCCAGGTCCAGGATTCGAACTGTGGTGGGCCATGTGGGAGTCTAGTGCCCTTAACCACCATGGCACCTGCTGGCACCAAAGTGATAATTCTTTTAAGGAATTATTTACTTAATTTTATTTATTTATTAATTTATTGTTATTATTATTTTAATTTGTTATAGGGCATATGTGTGCACTAGAAAGAGACAAGAGAAAGAGAGAGGAAAAGTGAGAAAGCAAACTACTAGGTCTAGGACTTGAACCATGGTCAGCCATGTGGGAGTCCCGCACCTTAACCACCACGCCACCTGCAGGCCTCTATGTGTTAATTTTTTAAAAAAAAAAAAAAATCATAATAGCTGATACTATGCTGTTGTATGGTATGCCTTGATTTGTTTACTTTCAGTCTGTTCCAGTGTTTTCTTAGATTAAATTAATATAAACCAGTTTTAAGAATTTACCATCTGATTGTACCAAGATAAAATGCTGTTACTATCTTGAAAGGCTATACAGACACTGGCTGGATATGATTTTAAATCTTGATGTTACCTTTTAAAAACTAAAGGTCGTGATGGGACCAGCAGGTAGCGTGATGATTAAGGCACTGGACACTCCCACATGGCTGACCATGGTTTGAGTCCTGGACCTGGTGGCTTGCTTTCTCACTTTCCCATTCTCTCTCTTTTTCTCCCTTTCTCTCTCTCTCTTTCTCTCTGTCTCTCTAGTCAAATTAAAAATAAATGAATGAATAAATAAAATTAAATAATTCCTTAGAAATGTTAAAAAAAAAAAAATAACTAAACTAAAGGTCATGAGACCAGCAGGTAGCATAGTGGTTAAGGTGCTGGACACTTCCACATGGCTGACCAGGCTTCAAGTCCTGGACCTGGTGGCTTGCTTTCTTACTTTCCCTCTCTCTATGGTCAAATTAAAATAAATGAATGAATAAATAAAATTAAATAAAATAAATCTTTAAAAAAAAAAAAAAGAACAAAACTAAAGGTCAGGGAGCCAGTAAGTGGCAAGGTAGTTAAGGTGCTTGGACCTCCCACATGACTGACCATGATTTGAGTCCTGGACCTGGTGGCTTGAAACTCACCCTAGGCACCTGTGCGTGCCTGCCCAAAATCCCAGGAGGAGAGTGGCAGCATGGCCATCCCCCTGAGGGTGACTTTTCACTTTCCTCTCTCACTGTCTGTGTCTCTCTCTGGGAATACATGTGCCTTCTGGCAAAAACCTTAAAAAAAGAGGGGGAGCAGCAGGTGGTGTGGTGGTTAAGGGCGCTGGACTCCCATGTGGGTAACTGAGGTTCAAGTCCTGGGCCTGACAGCTTGCTTTCTCACTTTCCTTCTCTCTTGCTCTTACTCTGTCCCTCTCTGGTCAAATTAAAACAAACAAACAAGCAAATAAAGTTAATTGTTAAAATTCTTAAAAAAAATAAGTAAAGTTAAATAAAATAATTCTTTTTCAAAAATTAAAGGTCATTTTGTTACCTTCTCTGTGTTTTCAGTAACTTTAATTTTTGTCAGATGCCGTGCTAGGTTCTAGAGATAGTAAAATAGGTAAGACGTGACCCCATCTAAAGATTTCATCGTAATGAGTAATGAATCCTGCCTTGTGATAAGGACGAGGAGAGGGTACGGGATGTGGCATCAGTGAAATCATCCAGTGGTCAATGAGAAAGAATAATCCATACAGCAGGAGCATGAGCAAAGTGGGTTAGTATAGAGCAGCTAGAGATGAGTTTGGAAAGTTAGCAGGGAGGAACTTACGGAGAATTTAAAATGTTGTCAATTCAGAAATAAACTTGTTGATTCGGGAATAACAGAGAGCCACTGGTGTTTTTTGTTTGTTTGTTTGTTTGTCTTTTTTTGAAGAGGTTTTTGCTATAGGGTGCTTGTGCTCGCCAGACAGACAGACAGAGAGATAGAAAGCGAGAAATCACCCCCCGGGGGGATGGCCACGCCACAATCCCTTCTCCTCCATTCTCCTTTTGGGATCTTGGGCATGCACGCACATGCGCCCTGCGTGAGTTTTAAGCCACTGGGTCCGGGACTCGAACCGCGGTCGACTACGTGGGAGTCCAGCGACATAGCCATTACGCTAATTGCTGGTCCCCCGCACTGGTGGTTTTTTTTTTTTTTTTTTTTTTTTGGAGAGGTTTTTTCGCTACAGGGTGCGTGCGCTCGCCAGACAGACAGAGAGAGACATAGAGACAGAAAGCGAGAAATCACCCCCCGAGGGGATGGTCACACGGCAATCCCTTCTCCTCTATTCTCCTCTCGGGATCTTGGGCATGCACGCACACGCGCCCGGCGTTGAGTTTTAAGCCATCGGGTCTGGGACGCGAACCGCAGTCGACCATGTGGGAGTCCAGCAACATAGCCATTACGCTAACTGCTGGTCCCCCGCACTGGTGGTTTTTAAGCAAATGGGGAACATTTGTATTTTGTAGGTTGTATACCACCTAACCCCAGTCAAAACAGCTAAGATTAAGGGAAAAAAGAATGGTAAGTATTGGCGAGGTTGTGGTGAAAATGGAGCTTTCCTGTGCTGTTGGTGGGGATGTAAAGTAGTACAGCCACTGTGGAAAACAACATGAAGGTTTCTCAAAGACGTGCAAATAGGACTACCATAGGATCCAGCAGTTCCACTCCTGGGTATTTACTGAAAGGATAGGAGTACACTCAGTTGGAAAAACTCTTGTGCATCCATGGTTTTTGTACCATTATTCGCAGTCGCTAAGATATGGAACCAACCCAGATGTCCACGAACAGATGAATGGATTGAAAAAATGTGATACATATATGCTGTGGAATACTACTCAGTCATAAAAAAGCAACAGACCCTGGCATTTGATAGAAAGTGGGTAAATATGGAAGATTTACTGCTAAGCAAAGCAAGCTAGATTATGGGAGACTTTTTATTTTTTATTATTATTTTATTTAACTTTATTTATTTTATGTATTTATTTTAATTTGACCAGAGAGGGACAGAGGGAAAGTGAGAAAGCAAGCCACCAGGTCCAGGACTCAAACCACGGTCAGCCATGTGGAAGTCCAACGCCCTTAACCACCATGCTATCTGCTGGCCCCAAAAGAGAGACATTGTACGTCCCCACTTGATATATACAGAGTGTGTGTACTCTACGGCAGAAACTTAAAGATTAGAAGGTATAAAAGCATGGAGAGCACCTGTGAATACCAGAGACAGTGTGGGAGGAGGAAGGGAAATGGTGAAGGATGAGAAAGAATTAAAGGGGAAAAAAAGAAGCAAAATATTTAAAGGACTCAAAAATGGAAAATTGTTGATGATAATGTGTACGGTAATACCTTTGACTCTATTCGTGCCAGGAAAATTCATTTTGTATGCAGTAATGATATACAGTCATAAATGTAAAAGAAATAATAAAAGATTTCTTTAAAAAAAATAGTCATAAGTCATTACATTGTGAAAAATGAATTAGGGAAGACTGGTGGTTGAGGTGCTGGACTCCCACATGGCCAACCACAGCTCGAGTTCTAGACCTGACAGCTTGCTGTTTCACTTTCCCTCTCTTTCTTTGTCTCTCTGGTGAGCACATGTTCCCTATATAAGCTTAAAAATAAATAAATAATTTTAAAAAGAGAGAGGAGACTGGAGTCCTGGAACATTTAAAAGGCTGTTATAGTAGTCTAGATTGGTAGTCTTCAGAGCATTGGTCTCACATCCTCATTAATTAAAATATGATTGACCAGGTACCAGCAGATGGCCTAATTGTTACATCGCTGGACTCCGATGTAGTTGAGTGCAGTTCGAGTTCTGGACCCAACAGCTTAAAACTCATGCTGGTGTGTGTGCGCATGCCCAAGATTCCGAGAGGAGAACAGAGAAAGGATTGTAGCGTGGCTATCACCCCTGAAGGGTGATTTCTTGCTTTCTCTCTCTCTCTGGTGAGTGCACACACCCTATAGCAAAAATCTCACTGGGAATGGAAACAGCAGGTGGCATGGTGGTTAAGGTGGTTGACATTCCCACATGGCCAACCACGGTTCGAGTGTCAGACCTGGTGGCTTGCTTTCTCACTTTCTCTCTCTCTCTCTCTCTCTCTCTCTCCCCCCCTCTCTCTCTCTCTCTCTCTCTCTCTCTGTGTGTCTCACTATGGTCAAATAAAAAGAAAGAATAGGGAGGGTTGGGTGGAAAAAAGAAAGAAAAAAGAATGAATAAATAAAAGTAAATAATTGCTGGAAAAAATAAATAAAAATAAATAAATAAATTTGACCAAGCCAGCCAGTGGCATAGAGGTTAAGTCAGCTGGATCCCACTTGGCTAACTGCATGGTTCAAATTCTAGACCCGGTGGCTTGAAAAACATGCCAGGCTTGTGTGCGTGTGTTCCCAAAATCCTGAGAGGAGAATGGAATGCTGGTCCTGGTGCATACTTTTTCTGAGACACTGTGGCAATAGTGGTAATGAAAGGAGAGCATAGATCTAAGATTAGGAAAAAGAACAGGGGCCAGCAGGTGGTGTGGTGGTTGAGGCACTTGGCTCCCATATCGCTGACTGCGGTTCTAGTCCTAGACCTGGCCAACTGAAAATCACAACAGATAAATAGATAAGAAAATAAATAGATGTTAAGAAAAAAGAATAGGGGCAGCCACTGGTATGGTAGTTGGGGTGCTGGATCCCACATGGCTGATTGTGTGGTTTCAGTCCTGTACTTAGTGACCTGCAAAGCACTCCAGGCACATGTGCATGTGTGCCCATAGCCCTGAGAGGAGAATGGAGGAGCAGGATTGTGGCATGACCATTCCCTCCCAGGGGTGCTTTCTCATCCCTACCCCCTCATTTCTCTAGCGAACAATTTAGGTATGTAGAAAAAGGGAAGAGATAAGAATGACCTCATAATCCCTAGCTCATGCAGTGGTGATAGCTTTAACAGAAATGTGGGCCATGTTTTCTGTGTTCTTGTTTGGATATTTGGTGGTCGAATAGTGTTAGATGCATCAAAATTGAGTTTGATGGATATTGGAAATAAGTGGCTGGAGTTTAGGAGAGAAGCAAAAATGGATTAACAAGATTTGAGACTTGCCGGCATATAGATGGCAGTTAAAAGCTAGGGAAGTATATGGAGAGAAGAGAGGAAGGCTGAGACTAGACCTTGGCGGATATTGTTAGTTCAGATTTGCTACTGAAAGCACGTCCAGCTTAGGGAGGTAGGAGGACCAGGACAGAGTAGGAGCTGTTGCAGTTTTCCCAGAACAAAGTTCGATCATAGAAGCAAATGCTGAAACAAACCAAGAGTGTGAAGGTCAGAAGGAGCCCATGATACCCAACTATTAGAGACAGAGTGTTCTAGAAGAGAGTTATAAATGTAAACCAGATTGAATTAGGAGTTTTTTCTTAATCTAAAGTAATCTTTCAGTTATGAGTACTATATAGAAATGTTTATTACACTGGCATAGTTTTATAAGATTATGAGAAAGGTTAATACCATGTGAAATTTATAGTTGGAAACTACATTCATAACTACAAAGACAGAGTATAATAAAATGCTTTGGTGCATTACAGATTTTTTATTTATATTATAAACTTAAAAATTTGATGTAAAGTACAGCCCCTTCTTCATTTGATACTACTTAAACTTTATCTTGATACAAAAATATTTATAGGTGGGGTCAGCAGATGGTATAATGGTTACGTTGCTGGAAATTTGAATTTTTGACCCGGTGGCTTAAAACTCACGGCAGGCATGTGTGGGTGCGTGCCCGAGATCCCAAGAGGAGAATGGAGGAGATGGGATTGCGACATGGCCAAGGATCACTTTCCGTCTCTCCGGCAAGCACACGCCCTAGAGCAAATATCTCTCTCAAAAAAAAATTTGGGGGGGGGGACGACAGACCAGCAGTTAGCGTAATGGCTATGTTGCTGAACTCCCATGTAGCCGACCACGGTTCGAGTCCTGGACCTGGTGGCTTAAACTCATACTGCGTGTATTTGCATGCGTGCCCAAGATCCCGGGAGAAGAATGGAGGAAAAGGGATTGCGGTGTGGCCATCCCCCTGGGGGGGGGGTGATTTCTCGCTTTCTATCTCTCGCTATCTATCTCTTTCTGTCTCTCTCTGTCTTTCTGGTGAGCGTACGCGCCCTATAGCAAAAGCTTCCCAATTATTTTTTTTTGGGGGGAGAGGTTTTTCGCTATAGGTCGCGTGTGCTCTCCAGACAGACAGAGAGAGACATGGAGACAGAAAGCGAGAAATCACCCCCCAGGGGGGATAGTCACACCTCAATCCCTTCTCCTCCATTCTCTCGGGATCTTGGGCACGCATGCACATGCGCCCGGTGTGAGTTTTAAGCCACCGGGTCCAGGACGCGAACCGTGGTCGACTACGTGGGAGTCCAGCGACATAGCCATTACGCTAACTGCTGGTTCCCCCCCAAAAAATTTTTTATAAGCTATACTCTCTACTGCTTCCCAGAGTTCCAAAAATAAATTAGAGATTGGAAGGAAACAAAGAGACACAGCTAGCTATTTTAGTTGTGCTTTATAAACCTTTGGGTGATTTTGGCATTTTGTTATACCTTAGCAGTCTTCCTTCTGTCTAAACTGTAGTGACAGATTATTATTACTATTGTTATTTGGAGAGGTTTTTGTCTTAGGGTGCGTGTGCACCCCAGAGAGAGAAACAGAGAAAGTGAGAGTGAAAGTGAGAAATCATCCCCCTGGGGGCATGGCCATGCTGCATTCCCTGCTCCGTTCTCCTGGGATTTTAGGCATTCACACACATGCCCAAACTGAGTTTCAAGCCAGCAGGTCTGGGACTTGAACTGTTATCGACCGTGTGGGAGTTCAGTGATGTAACCACTATGCCATCTGCTGTTCCCAGTGACAGATTCATTTATTTTAGTTGGGAATACTAAACTAATGTGAATAGACTTTTGGGGAGAATATTTTTTCATGTCATCTTCTATGGACTAGAATATTACTTCCCATTTCACCTTTCAGAAGCAGAGAATTAAGAGGTGCCTAAAAGTGACTTGGGGGCAGGTGATGGGGCATTGGTAGTAACTGGATCCACATGGGAAAGGTCTGGAGTTCATTCTGGGACCTGCCTGAGCACTCTGGGCCTGTGCATACTCAGTATTCCGCATGGTAGACTCGGAGAATGCAGCATGAAGACTGTTAGGTTGCTGTTTCTCAGTTTTTCAAGAAACCAATAACCTTAAAAAATTAAGTAAAAATGAGATGAAGTTGTGTCACTATAAGCTTATAGTAACAATAGAAAACTAGTTTCTTCCCCTTTTTACATCAGAGTTTCCCTTTCCTACCATTTTTCTGCTGTGTAAGTCAGGTGGTAAGGTGGAATTTACTGAAATCACTATTAAATTTTACTTTACAGTCTGTGCACCAGAGCATGATGGAGGCAAAACACTTGGTACCAGAATATAGGAAGTGGTGGTTGAGGTAAGAGTGGGAAGGTAGGCTGTAGCCCTTTATAAGAACTAATGGTATTCAAGTAGGTTCTATTTTTGGAGTAATAACCAATTCCACCTTAAGGGTCTGAAAAAAATGCATTGTATTATATTCTTCAAGAATTCTTCTCTCCTCAGACTTAGGTTACTAGTTAAAGGAAGCCACTGAAGATTGGCTAGAAGTTCTTGTCCCGGGGGCCAGCTGATGGTGTGGTGGTTAAGGCACTGCACTCTCACATGGCCAGCCATAGTTCAAGTCTGAACCTGGCAGCTTGCTTTCTCACTTTCCCTCTCTCTCTCTCTGGTGAGCGCACATGCCCTATAGCAAATTAAAAAATAATAATAAGTAAAATTAAGTAGTTCTTTTTTTTTTTTAAAAGAAGCTTTTGTCCCTACCTACTCATATTTTCTTTCTCAAATTAATTACTGTTTTGAAAGTTACAAGTGATGGGACCCATAGGTGATACAGCGGTTACATCACGGGATTCCCATATGACCTATTAAGGTTCAAATCCCGGACCCAGTGGCTTGAAACTCATGCTGGGCATGTGTGTGTTCACGTACGTGTCCAAGATCCTAAGAGGAGAATGGAGGGGAAGGGATTGTGGCATGGCCATTCCCCCTAGGAGTCGATTTTTTGCTTTCTGTCTCTCTGTTTCTCTGTCCAGTGAGTGCATGTGTCCTACAGTAAAATCTCTCTTAAAAAATAAAGTTGAAAATGTTTTACGTATTTTGATTGTTACAGTCTTCTTATTGTAATCTAAGACAATGCCTTAATAATATAACCACTTAGATATTTTGGTAGAAGTTCCACACTTGAGAAGAAGATATAAAAATTTCTCAAGTATGTTATAATAAAGGACTAGTGATCCACAATTACTTTATAGAGAAACAGTAATGTTTTAACAGTTTCGTCAATTAGCACAAAAAATTCACTTAGTGATGATTAATTACATTTAATGCTAATACATTGCGGTATACCATTTGTAGGTTTTTTCCTCTACTTTCACATGTCTGCGTGATGAACATTCTAATAAATTATCCTTTGCCATTTTTTTTTTTTTCATTTGCCATTGGGTGTGTATGTTTACCACAGAGAGATGGAGAGACAGAGAGAAGGAATAAGCACACACACACACACCCCCATTGAGGTGGGATCACACTGCCATCCCTCTCTTCCATTTCTCCATCCTGTCAGGATTTTAGGCACACGTGTGCATATATGCTGTGTATTTTCAAGCCGCTGGGTCCAGTACTCAAACCTCTACAGTCAGCTGGGTGAGATCCACTTCTCTTTTTTTAATTTGCCAGACTCTGCACACTCATCCAAGAGAGACAGAGTGAGAGACAGTAAGAAAGCACCCCCACAGGGAATGGTCACAGTGCAGTCCCTTCTCCATTTCTCCCTGCCTGCCAGGATCTTGGGCGTCCATGCACACATACACACCTGGCATGTTTTCCATGCCGCCAGATCTAAGACTCCAACCAGATAATTGGCCATGTGGGATTCAGCTCCTCAGCCACCATGCTGCGGGATGGCTAAGGGAATCCAACTCTCTTACCAGGCCACAGGACTGTCCTCGCCATAGTGGTTTTTATTTTATTTTATTTTATTTTATTTTATTTTATTTTATTTTATTTATTTATTTATTTATTTATTTATTTATTTATTTTTTCTTTCCTGAGAGGTTTTTGCTTTAGGGCGCGTGTGCTCGCCAGGAGGACAGAGAGAGACAGAGAGACAGAAAGCGAGAAATCAACCCCCGGGGGGGTGGCCACACCGTAGTCCCTTCTTCTCCATTCTCCTCTTGGGATCTTGGGCATGCACGTGCACGCACAGGTGTACAGCCTGAGTTTAAGCCACCAGGTCTGGGACTCGAACCGTGGTCGACTACATGGGAGTCCAGCGACATAGCCATTACACTAACTGCTGATCCCGCCATAGTGTTTTTTGAAATGAGAATTTGCATTCCTTAAATTTTTCATTTTATTAATTTGTATTATCGAATTTCATTAAAATTTAAATATCAATTTATTGCATCATATTGATAAAGGGTTACAGTGAAAAGATGTAATAATAACCGTTGGTTTTCATATTTTGGGAGTTAGGAACTTAAAACTAGTGGAGGGTTAAAATTGCCCAGGTACTGTAGAATTCTAATGCCATCTCCCTAAGGCTCTGAATAAATGACCAAATGTCAGAATAATTGTTCATGAAAGAGTTTTATATCTGATTCTATGATAAAGTCTGTAGTGCTTTATTATTTGGTAATCTCTTAATTAAATTTTATTTCTGGGGGACTAGCAGATGGGGTAGTGGTTACATTGCTGGACTCCCATGTAGTCAACTCTGGTTCGAGTCCCAGGCCCAGCAACTTAAAACTCATGCCAGGTGCTTGTGCGTGTGTTTGCAAAATCCCAAGAGGAGAATGTAGGAGAAGAGATTACAGTGTGTTCATCCCCCCCGGGAGTGATTTCTTGCTTTCTGTCTCTGACAAGTGCTCACGCTCTATAGCAAAAATCTTCCTCAAAAAAAAAAAAAAAAAAAAAAAAATTTTATATTTGAAGTAGATTACAGAGATTATTCACTTCAGATTTAAATTTATAAAATACCTGACAGTTGATCACATAGTCCTTCTTTGAGCAGTTCTAGCAAGAATGAACTAAGGTATTCTGTAAAGTATGTAATCCTCTTTTTTAAAAAAAAGAAAAAAAGCTTTTTACTTCCTCTATATGTGATAGCGTCAGACAGACAGACTGAGAGACAGCATCCCCATGAGGGTCTTCATGCTGCAGTCCACCCCAGCTGTAGCAGCCCGTCTCATGGACACATGTTCGTGGTGTATTCTGAGTGGGAAACTTGAACCTTCCCATGGGGTTAGCCTCATTGGATATCATATTTTACCACTGCGCCACCATCTGGCCCCATGCAATCTACTTTTGAATAACTCTGGTGGTAACTTTGCAATTTTTGTCCCCAAATCTAGCTCCCTGTATTTTCACAACTATTTTGCCTGGTTCTGTCCCCATATATAAGGGATCTTCAAAAAGTTGGTGTAAAATGTGTATTATGGGGACAAAATCATGAATTTTACATTTTTATTCTATCAAAATAAACTTACTGGGGCTGGCTGGTGGCATGGTGATTAAGGATGCTGAACTCGCACATGGCCTACCGTGGTTCAAGACTTGGACCTGGTGGCTTGCTTTCTCACTTTCTCTCTCTCTCTCACACACAATCACTCACACTGTCCCTCTCTGGTCAAATTAAAATAAATAAGTTAAATGAAATCATTTTTAAAAATTTTTGCTAGCTTATTAAAAACGTGATCAGGATCTAGTTTAAGTACTAAGAAGAAAACTAAGACATTAGTTTGAAAAGAGTCCTTATCAGAGCAACATGAATTCTGCTAAAATTGAAGCAAGAACAAACATAAACATTATGGTAAAAGTATCGATGCTTTATAATAAGTTTGTGGGAATAATGCCCCCAAGAAAAGAGCAGTTTACAGTTGAATAACTCATTCTGACAAGGGATTAAACAGTGTTGAAGATGGCATCCACGGTAGCAGATTATCCACATCAGCTTGCAAGGAAAAAGTAATCTTGTTCATGCCCTGATTGCAAAGGACTGACAGTTAACAGCAGAAAAGAATAGCCTACACCATCGACACCTCACTCTGTTCAGGTTACAGAACTGACAGAAAAGCTAAAGTTGAACAAACTCTGCTCAGTGGCTGCCAAAAGTGTTACGTCCAGACCGGCTGCAGCCAAGAGCAGACTTCTTCAAAATTGTAAACAAGCGAGATCAAAATCCTGAAGCGTTTCTTTGAAGAATTATAACAGGAGATGACACATTGCTTCGCTGATAAGATCCTAAAGACAAGGCACAGCCAAAGCAGTGGTGGCGAAAGGAGTCCAGTCAGAGCACAAGGTCTGGTCCAGAGCAGAGGGCATGGCAGCACTGGTTTGGGTGGTGAAAGCACTTGGGTCGTTGACCTTCTGGAGGACCAAAGAACAAAAACATCTGCTGCTGTTAGATTGGGGAAAGGTAGCCAAAGCTTAGCAGAAGAGGCTTCACCAGAAATCTTTCTCTACCATGACACTGCACCTGCTCGTCCTTCTCATCAAACAAGGACGATTTGGATGGGAAATCATTAGGTATCTGCGTTGCATCCCTGATTTAGCTCCTGATTTCCTTTAGTTTCCTTATCTTAAAAAAAAAAAAAAATGGCACCCATTTTTCTTCAGCTACTAATATATGTGTGTGTGTGTGTGTGTGTGTGTGTGTATGTGTGTGTATAAATTGCATTGACCTGGTTAAATTCCCAGGGCCTTCAGTTTTGTTTTGTTTTGTTTTTGGGGTTTTCCATTGTTAGTGGGTATGTGTGCTCACCAGAGGGAGACACGGGAAGAGAGAGAACACCCTCCAGTGGGGCATGGTCACGCTTCAGTCCCTCCTTCCATGCTGTCAGGACTTTGGGTATGCATGCACATCCTGTCAGGATCTGGGACAAGTGACAGGTGCCAAAATGCAAACTGCGTTAGCCATGTTGGAGCCAACCCACAGAATCGCAAGGCTGTAGAGCCAGCCTGGACCTTCAGTTGTTTAGGTATGGACTGAATGGCTGGCTTAATCAGTTAGAAGAGTATCTCGAAATAAAGGTTATATTCTTCATTTTTGTCTTTTAATTCCATTTCCACAAACTTTCTGAAGTCCCTTTGTGCTAAATAGGCAAGGATTACTGTAATTTCTTTTCGCCCAAGTGATTACCTTATTTTTATACATATTACATGAGTTTCTATCACAATTATCTTATTCTGGTTATGTTTCAATTTTTCTTCTTAAGTTTTTTTGGCCAGAGGGCTCAATATGCTCATCAGAGAGACAGACAGTGAAAGGAGAAAGTGAGAAGTCACCCCCCAGGGGGATGGCTGCACTGTAATCCCTTCTCCATTCTCTCACGGGGATTTTGGGCATGCACACACATGAGCCTGACATGATTTTTCAAGCCACCAGGTCCAGTGCTGTAACTATCATGCTATCTGCAGTTCTGTGTTTCATCTTTTAAGTTTTTTTTAAATATTTTTTTCATTTAACTTTATTAATTATTATTATTTTAATTTGACCAGAGGAGAGAGAGGGAACGTGAAAAAGCAAGTTACTGAGTCTGGGACTCAAACCGTAGTTGACCATGTGGGAATCCAGTGTGCTCTTAACCACCATGCCACTTGCCCCGGTTTTTAAGGTCTTAAATGTTCTCTTGTGGAACAGAACTTTAGTTCCAAAGTGTAAAAAGGCTTGTGTAATATATAATGGTACAGTATATAGTGGAATAGTTACCTGCCTTATTATCTCGGTTAACTGCTGAGTACTTAAATATATGAGACCTCAGTTCTTTAATGTGTGTGTGTGTGTGTGTGTGTGTGTGTGTGAGTTCTTTAATGTTGAAGAAGCGATATCACACTACTAGAGCCTTTGGGGCCTGTAGTCATCTATAGCCTTTTCTGTAGAAGCAGTGGGTATGTCGAGATCCTCTAAGTTATTCTCATTGCAGTGAAGTGTTTAAACATATTAGATATTACAGATACCCTTATTATGTTTGATCTTCATTTAGTTCCTTGTAGTTTGTTGTTAGCTTTTAGCACACTCATTTATGTTTTTAGCATATTAGTTGTGTCTCCCAAGTATGTGACACTTGGGATTAATCAACAGATACATATTACTATACGTAGGGCAGATATGTTTCCTTTCCTTACGTTATTGGTCATTTTCTAGGCTAGAACGTTACTCTAAATTAAAAGTTCCTAAAATGTCCACGTTAATTTAGAAAAAGTAAAGGAGCTTGTCCTGACTCACATTACAACATCTTAATAAGACACACTGAAAGGTATGGTACCGGAACAAGGACAGACTAATAGACTACTAGGACAATGTAAAAACTCAGGTCCAGATTGATTTATATATGAGAACTTAATAAAAATGTCATCACACGTCAGGACATAAACTGTTCAGTAGATGGTGTGGGGAAACTATTACTACATGGAGAAAATTTTAATTGGGTAGCTATTTTTTTGGGGGGGGGGATTTTTGCTGTAGGGCGTGGGCACTTGCCAGAGAGATAGACAAATGGACCAGCAGTTGACGTAATGGCTATGTCACTGGACTCCCATGGAGTCAACTGCGGTTCGAGTCCTGGACCTGGTGGCTTAAACTCACGCCTGGCGCATGTGCGTGCGTGCCCAAGATCCTGAGAGGAGAAAGGAGGAGAAGGGATTGCATGTGGCCATCCCCCTGGGGGGGTAGATTTCTTGCTTTCTGTTTCTGTCTTTCTGGCGAGCGCATGCGCCCTATAGCAAAAAAAGAGAGAGAGAGAGAGACAGACAAACAAACAGCAAAAAATCCTGCTACACACCCCCCAGGGAAGATGGCTATGCCGCAGTCCCTTCTCTATTCTCCTGTCAGGATTTTGGTCACACATGCACACATGCCTAATGTTAGTTTTAAGCTGCTGGATCTGGGATGCAAACTGTGGTTGACTACATGGGAGTCTGGCGATGCAACCATTGTTTTTTTAATTTATTCATTCATTTATTTATTAAGAGAGGTTTTTGCTATAGAGCATGTGCGCTCGCCAGAAAGAGAGAGAGAGAGACAGAAAGTGAGAAATCACCGCCCCGGGGGATGGCCGCCCCAGGGGATGGCCACCCCTCAATCCCTTCTCCTCCACTCTCCTCTCGGGATCTTGAACACGCACGCACACGCGCCTAGTGTGAGTTTAAGCCGCTGGGTCTGGGACTCGAACTGCGGTCGACTATATGGGAGTCTAGCGACATAGTCATTAGGCTAACAGCTGGTCCCGTAACCATTGTTTTTTTGGAGAGTTTTTTTTTTTTTTTGCTATATGGCGCGTACACTCACCAGACAGACAGAAAGAGACAGAGAGACAGAAAGCAAGAAATCACCCCCCAGGGGGGATGGCCACACCACAATCCCCTCTCCTTCGTTCTCCTCTTGAGATCTTGGGCACACACGCACACGCGCCTGGCCTGAGTTTTAAGCCACCGGGTCCGGGATGCGAACCGTGGTCGACTACGTGGGAGTCCAGTGACTTAGCCATTACACTAACTGCTGGTCCCCCGTAACCATTGTTTTTAAAGGTGAACTTCAAGTAGATTAATGATGAAAATAATACAGATAAAACTGTGACTTTTTTTTAATTGTTTTTTATTTTGTTGTTATTATTTTTTAATTTGACGAGTCAGAGACAGAAAAGGAAAGTGAGAAACAAGCCACCAGGTCTGTGATTCGAACTGTGATTGCTCATATGGGAATTCAGCACCTTAACCACCATACCATCAGCCAGCCCCCAAAACTATAAAGTTAATAAAACACATTTGTGGCTTAGTGTTAAAAATGTTTCTTTGGGGGACCAGCAGTTAGCGTAATGGCTATGTCACTGGACTCTAATGTAGTCGACTGTGGTTCAGGTCCTGGACTTGGTGGTTTAAACTCAACGCCGGGCGCGTGTGCGTGCGTGCCCAAGGTCCCGAGAGGAGAATGGAGGAGAAGGGATTGCGGCATGACCTTCCCCCCGGGGGGTGATTTCTCGCTTTCTGTCTGTCTCTCTCTTTCTGGCGAGCATGTGCTCCCTATAGCAAAAACCTCTCCAAAAAAAGAGAAAAAAGTTTTTTTTTTTTAAGAATTATTTTAATTTATTTTTTGTTGTTGTCATTATTATTATTAATATGACTAGAGTGAAAGGTAAGAAAGCAAGCTGCCAGGTCCAGGACTCAAACCACGGTCTGCCATATGGGAGTCCAGCACTTTAACCACTATGTCACCTGCCAGCCCCAAGAAAGTATTTCTTAAACATTACTTTAGAAATGTGAAACCAATAGGTTAAAAGAAAGTTTAATTTGATTATAGAAAATTACAGAGTACAGTTCAACCGATGTACAGATTATATAGGGAGAAGTTCAGTAAGTGAAACTCTCAATGAGTAATTAATATCAAGAATGTTAAAAAAAAAAAAAAAAACTTTTTGGGGACCAGCAGATGTCATAATGGTTATGTTACTGGACTCCATGTAGTTGACCACAGTTCGAGTTCCAGACCTGGTGACTTAAAACTTAGGCTGGGCCCACTTGCATGCGTGCCCAAAATCCCGAGAGGAGAATGAAGGGATTGCAGTCTGGCCATCTTCTGGGGGGGTGATTTCTGGCTTTCTGTCTCTCTCTCTCTCTCTCTGGTAAGCACACATGTCCTATTGCAAAAATCTCCAAAAATTTTTTAAATAATTATTTAACTTTATTTATTTTAATTTAACCAGAATGAGAGAGAGAGAAATAGAGAATGTGAGAAAGCAAGCTGCCAGGTCCAGAACTCAAACTGCGATCGGCTATGTGGGAGTCCAGTACCCTTAACCACCATGCCACCAGCCAGCCCCTAAATTTTTTTTTATTTTTTATAGACTAGTAGAAAAATAGACAAAGGAAACAAGCAGGAAGTCACAAAAGAGGAAAAACAGATTTATTAAGAGATACTTAAATTCATTAGTAATGAGAGAGCTCTAAATTAAAATAAGCTTTTATGGGACCAGCAGTTAGTGTAATGGCTATGTTGCTGGACTCCCATGTAGTTGACCACGGTTTGAGTCCCAGACCTGGTGGCTTAAACTCACGCTAGGCGCATGCACGTGCATGCCCAAGATCCTGAGAGGATAAAGGAGGAGAAGGGATTGCGGCGTGACCATCCCCCCCCCCCCCCGGGGGGTGCTTTCTTGCTTTCTGTCTGTCTCTCTCTCTCTCTCTCTCTGTCTTTTTGGTGAGGGCACGCACCCTGTAGCAAAAACCTCTAAAAAATAATAAATAAGCTTTTAGTTGATTTCAGTAGGCTAGCAAAAGTTGGAAAGCTGGATGATGCCGTCTCTTGGCTGGGACTCACACAGGAACCTCAGATAGTAGGTTAATGCAGCTGCTCTGGAAAGCAGCTTGGCGGTTCTTCATTTAGTTGGTACACATCACTATGACCTAACTGTTTCTGGATGTATAACAAGAGATGAGTTCTCACACTGGTTCATAAGGGGACATGTAGAGAGAGGCATTGTAACATTGTTTTTGGAGGCTGGTTGTTAAAAGGTACTCAGAGTCTGAGTTGCTGGGGAGTGGGTAGATGATACATTGGAGTACTCTGCAACAATTAGAAACAATAAATCACTTTAAAATTGTATACAATTGACTTTTCACAAATAAAGCCTTTGAAAATAAGTAATTTTATTATTTTTATTTAGAGAGATTTTTCCTGTAGGGCACATGTGCTTGCCAGACAGAGAAACAGAAAGCAAGAAATCATGCCCGGGGAGATAACCATGCCGCTGTCCCTTCTCCATTCTCTTTGGATCTTGGCCTCCCAGGTGCCCAGCATGAGTTTTAAGCCACAGAGTCCAAGAGTCCAGGACCCAAACCACAGTCAACTACATGGGAGTTCAGCATGTAACCATTACTCCATCTGCTGGTCCCAAAAATAGTAATTTAAAAAAGAAAGTAAGAGGCCCAGCCCAGTGGTGCAGTTTTGTGGTAACAAACTGGACTGCAGCTCTGGAAGCCACACACTGGGGAAAGGGAATCACTCACTGGGTGCTGAGACTCTGTTAAGGATGCTTCTCTCTCTCTCTCTCTTTCTCTCTCTCTCTCTCTCATGCACATATATTTCTCTCTCTCTTATGAATAAAATAGCAACTACAAAAACACAATGAGGGCTAGCCAGCTTGCATGGTGGTTAAGGTAGCTGGGTCTCACATGACCAACTGCCCGGTTTGAGTTCCAGACCTGTTAACTTGAAAAACATGCTGCGTGCATGTGCATGTGCACCCAAAATTCTGAGAAGAGAATGGAGGGGAAGGGATTGCTGCATGGCCATCCCCCTGGGGAGTGCTTTCTTACTTTCCCCTCCTCTCTCTTGGAAGCACATGTGCTGTGTGGCAAATCATTATAAAAACACACACAATCATGAAAAGATTTTAAAAATCTAGTGCAGAGAGTAAAGGAAGCAATACATACCAAAAGAAGTATGTTCATAAACGCATTAGAAGGAATCATTTGTTAGAGAGCTAAATGGGAATAGGAAGTGGAGATGGAAGGAAAAAATCAGTTAGGAAAAGGGTTTTACACAAGAGGGACTTCAGAGGCCAACAGGTGCTGTGGTGGCTAAGGCGCTGGACTCCCATATGGCCGACCACAGTTCAAGTCCCAGATCTAGTGGTTTGCTTTCTTGCTTCCCTTCTCTGTCTGTGTCTCTCTGTCTCTGTGGTGAGCACACGTGCCCTGTAGAAAATGAAAAAATAATAGTGATGATTAGTAAAATTAAAGGAGTAATTTTTTAAAAAGACTTCAAAAGGTTCATGGAGAAGGTAGAATTAAGGTATGAAGTTATTTTGGTATAAAACTTGTTCTTTAAATTCTTGCATTGTGGGACGCAGTTGGATTAATGGCTGCGTCACTGGACTTCCATGTAGTCAACCGCAGTTTGAGTCCCGGACCCGGTGGCTTAAACTCATGCTGGGTGCGTGTGCGTGTATGCCCAACATCCCAAGAGGAGAATGGAGGTGAAGGGATTGCGGCATGGCCATTCCCCCTGGGGGATGATTTCTCACTTTCTGTCTTTCTGTCTTTCTGGTGAGCGCACGTACTCTATAGGAAAAACCTCTCAAAAAAAATCTTGCGTTGTTTATGTCATGAAGTTCTTTGAAGACCTCTTAAATAGACATCATAATGTGCCGTGAAGTACAGCGTGATTAACTCAGTCTTTGGTACCCAAAGAGTAAAAGTGATGTTGGGCCTCATTTGACAGTGGTGTTATGAAATGTACTCTAGAAAAGACTCGATCTTGTTTTTTTGTTTTTCCAAGAGAGATTTTTGCTGTAGGAGCATGTGTTTGCTGAACAGAGAGAGACAGACAGACAGACAGAAAGTGAGAAATCACCCCCCAAGGCGGGGATGGCCACGCAGCAATCTTGGGCAGGCACACACGTCCACCCGCCATGAGTTTAAGCCACCGGAATCGTGGTTGACCTCGATGGGATAACCACACCATCTGTTGGTCCCATTGATTTTCAATAATCTTAGTAAAACAAAATTGTACAGGAACAGTAAATCGAACCTTCATGCTATGTTTTTTTTTTTTTGGAGAGGTCTTCACTATAGAGCGCGTGTGCTTGCCAGACAGACAGAGAGAGACAGAGAGACAGAAAGTGAGAAATCACCCCCCAGGGGCGATGGTCATGCTGCAATCCCTTCTCCTCCATTCTCCTCTCGGGATCTTGGGCATGCACGCGCACGCGCCCGGCGTGAGTTTCAAGCCACCGGGTCCGGGATGCGAACCGCGGTCGACTACGTGGGAGCCCAGCAACATAGCCATTACTCTAACTGCTGGTTCCCCACGCTATGTTTAAAACGGCTGGGTATGGGACTGGCAGGCGGCATGGTGGTTAAAGGCGCTGGACTCTCACGTGACCTACTGCGGTTCAAGTCCTGGTCCTGGTCTCTCTGTCTGATCAAACTGGAAAATAACAATAGTAATAATAAAGTTAGATAAAATGATTCTTTTTTTAACGTATTTTAAAAATTTTATTCATCCATTCATTATTATTTATTTATTTATTTTGACCAGAGAGACAGAGAGAGAGGGAAACTGAGAAAGCATGCCACTAGGTTCGGGACTCGAACCATGGTTGGCCATGCGGGAATGTTCTGTGCCTTAACCATCACGCCACCTGCTGGTTCCCAGATAAAATAATTCTCTAAAAAAAAAAAAGAATACCTTGAAACTGCTGTGTGTATGCAGTCAGCCTGACATTGTCTTTGTCTAATTTCTCTCTCACCACCCCCACCTCACTTGACTGGGCTAGATTTCCATCTTTTAAAGTTATTGTAAATTATATCAGCATTGTGTGACTATGTTCACGGTGAGATAACCAAGTTAAAGTCATCCTGCCATACTGTCACTTCCCTCTCCAGAGATGACCACTCTATTTGGTACATTGCCTTCTAGATATCTTTTCATTACTTTTACAAATATGTGTATATAGAAAGAAATATTGATTTGTGGATATTTAGTACTAGTTTCTGTGTACTCTGTAATTTAAAAAGATTATTTAACCTTATGTTTGTATGTATGTATGTATTTATTTATTTTTATTTGACCAGAGAGGCACAGAGCGAGAGAAAAAGTGAAAAAGCAAGCTGCCAGGTCTGGGACTTGAACCATGGTCGGCCATGTGGGAGTCCAGCGCCCTTAATCACCATGCCACCAGCTGGCCCCTGTAATTTTTCTGGGGTGAGGGAAGAGGTTTTTGCTATGGGGCGTGTGCACTTGCCAGAAAGAGAGAGAGAGACAGAGAGACAGAAAGTGAGAAATCTCCCCCTGGGGGGATGGCTATGCAGCAATCCCTTCTCTTCCATTCTCCTTTTAGGATCTGGGGTACACACACACACACACACACACACGCCCAGCGTGAGTTTAAGCCACCAGGTCTGTGACTCGAACCATGGTCGGCTACATGGGAGTTTAGCAACATGGCCATTATGCCAACTGCTTGTCCCCCTGTCATTTTTTTTCCAAGAGGTTTTGCTTTAGGGTATTTGTGCTTGCCAGAGAGAGAGAGAGAGACAGACAGACACAGTGAGAGGAAAAGCAATAAATCAGCCCCTTAGGGGATGGCCATTCCATAATCCTTCCTCCTCCATTTGCCTCCCAGGATCTTGGGTGCTCACGCAAACACACCTGGCATTATTTTCAAGCCACTGGGTTCAGGACTAGAACTGTGGTTGGCCATATGGGAGTCCAGCGATGTAACCATTGCCACTGTTAGCTGGTCCCATGTAATTATTTTTTAATTGTCAGAGGTGTATGCACTTGCCAGAGAGAGGAAGCATCTCCACAATGGGCTGTAGTCCCACTATTGTCTTTTTTTATATGTATACATTTCTCCTTCCCATCAGGATTTCGGGCAGCACACACATACCCCCGGCATGTTTTTCAAGCCTCTGGAGCCACTCAAATCACAGTTGGCCATTGCTCCCAGGGCAAAGAGAGTACTTAACTGCTGCATTGCTTGCCTAGCCTTGTTATTTATTTATTTATTTTAATTTGCCTGAGAGCACATTTGCTCACCGGAGAGAACTAGAGAAAGGGAAAGCAAGAATGCACCCCCATGGGGGTTGGTCACACTTCAATTCTTCCTCCTCCTTCTCTTATCAGGATTTGGGCAAGCACGCACACACACACACATGCATATGCCTGGCATATTTTTCAAGCCATGGGTCTGAGACTTGAACCATATAACTGCCCATGTGGGACCCAGCCACCTTAACCATACCACCTGCTGGCCCTGTAGTTTTTTTTTATGTATGGCACTTGAATATCTTTCCATATTAGTATACTGGATGAAAATATTTGCTGTGTAGAAATAGAGGTTTCTTAATATCCTTACAGGTTAAATCCTGTTTTAAGGATGAAGGTGTACAAGGATAACAGTTATCTTGTTGCTCCCAAGAAATTCACAGTTGGGGCCAGCAGGTGATGTGAAGGCCGGACTCCCACACGACTAATCGCAGTTTGAGTCCTGGGCCTGGCAGCTTGCTTTCTCTCTTTCTCTCTCTCTCTCTCTCTCTCTCTCTCTTATGCCCTGTAGCAAATTAAAAAGTAATAATGGTACATAAAATTTTAAAAATAATTCTTCAAAGAAGAATTAACCTTAGTAGAAATGAAGTATATAATATACTAGACTAATTGTTCTAATGTAGACACTTATCAAGTGTTATTATAGCACAGAGAAAAAAGCACCTAACCTTTGAGAGAGATGAACACCCCAGAGAATGCTTAGAGGTGGTGAAGTGGATCGTCAGTGATTATTTTTATTTTTTTAGATTTTGGACATAGGGCATGTGTGCTCACCAGAGAGGGACCAGAAGGAAGGGAAAGTGAGAAATCACCCCCAGAGGAAATGGCTACACTGCACTTCTTTCTATATATTTCTCTCAGGATTTGTAGATACCTCTCATGTGTCTGGCTTGATTTTCAAGCCATCGGTATGGGACTCAAACCCCAGTTGGCCATGTGGGAATCCAGTGCCTTAACCACCATACCACCTTCTGGCCCCTATGTTATGAGGACTTTTTGTTTTGTTTTGTTTTTGTTTTTTAAAGGAATTATTTGGTCCCCCCCAAAATTTATTGGGTCCAGTAGGTAGCATATTTGCTTTGCTGGACTCTCATGTGGTCAATTGCAGTTCAAGTCCCAGACCCAGTGACTTGAAAATCATGGCAGGCACATGTGCACACATGCCTGCAATCCTGGAGAGAGGATTGCAGTGTGGCCATCCTCCCTGAGGGGTGATTTCTCAGTTTCTCTTTTACTTTGTCTCTCACCAGCGAGCATATGTCCCCTAAGGCAAAAAAATAACAAACCCTCCCCCAAAAAATCCTCTTTAAAAAGTTAAAAAATAAATAAAAAGAATGATTTATTTAATTTTATTTATCATTATTATTTAATTTACTACAGGGCACATGTGTTCATGGGGTTGGGGGAATGAGAAAGGAAGCCACCAGGCCCAGGACTCAGACTGTAGTTGGCCATGTGGGAGTCCAACGCCTTAACCACCATGCCACCTGCTGGCCCCTGTGTGTGAGTTTTTAAGGCAAATATTGTACAGATCATCTGTGTCCCGAAATGATTAAGTCATTTATTGGATTTATCCTTGTTATTTTAAAATGCATGTCATCACATTTTGCCAGCAACCAGTCTTTTGGCATCCAAAGTCTTGGTTCTGAAAGTAGACTCTTTACCATGTGACTGTCTTTGAGAATTTTTTTTAAGAATTATTTTACTTCATTTTATGTATTATTATTTTCTAATTTGACCAGAAGGAAGAGAGAGAGAAAGTGAGAAAGCAAGCTACCAGATCCAGGACTTGAACTGCAGTCGGCCATGTGGGAGTCCAGTGCCTTTAACCACTACACCATTTGCTGGCCCTGTCTTTGAGAATTTTGACAGCATTAAACACCAGAAATTACTTCTCTTAATACTTTTGTATTTCATTATGTAGAGGATTATATGAATATATTTTTCTCTTCTTTAGGGAGGTGGTTGACTCCATGGTTCAGCATTTTAAAGTAACTATATTTGGAGATCGTAGGCCAGTTTATGATGGAAAAAGAAGCCTTTACACGGCAAATCCACTCCCAGTGGCAACTACTGGGGTAAGACCAGCATTTCTTCATTGGAAAGCTTTACTTTTTATAATGTTTCTTTTTAAATATGTGTATTACTATATTTTATTACAGTCTGTGTGTGTATTGCTTACCTTCTTCAACTTTTTATTTTGAAATAGTTTAACACTTAAAGAAAAGTTGTAGGAATCATGCAGAGAGTTTTCATGCACCCTTCTCCCAGATTCACATTCTTAATGTTTGCCGCATCTGCTTTTTTTTGTTCTCTTCTTCTCTCTCTTTATAGATACATGTCTACCTTACCCATTCATGAGTAGGTTGCCTACATCATGCTCCTTAAATGTTTAATATTTTAATGTGCACTTTCCAATAACAAGAATGAAAACCATAGTAGTTATTAGATTCACTAAATTTAACAGTGATGTCATTTTCTCCAGCCAGTTTCATATTCCAGCTTTGGTGATTGTTCCGTTCATGTCCTTTAGCATCCCCCTCCTTACCCTTGTGTAGAATCCAGTCCAGGATCCAAATGTAGATACCATGTGTTCAGTACTTATACTCTGGAACAATTCCCCAGGGTGTTTTTTCCTTCCTTTTATGACATTAATATGATTGAAGACTACAGGCAAGTTATTTTGTAGACTATTCCCTAAATTGGATTTGTCTGATCCTTCCCCTTAATTACTTTCTGGTTACACATTTTAAAAAAATTACCAGAGTGTTCACGCACTCAATAAAGCGAGAACAAGAGAGGGAGAGGAGAGGGGGAGAGAGAGGGAAAGGGAGAGGACATCTCCCAGTAGAACATGATCATATCCCAAACCCTTTTGCATTTCAGGGTTTGGGACATGTACTCACATGTGACAGGCATGTTTTTCAAGTCACTGGGATGGGGATTCAAATCGCATTTGGCATGGGCCTGACCCTGGCTGTGAACTTTTGATAGAAATATTACATAATTGTTCTTTCCTTATCAGAACATCAAATCAGGCATATAGTAAGTATTTGCTCCACTAATGGTTATGTTAATTTTGATCACTTGTTTAGGTTGGCATCTGCCAGGTTTCTCCTGTCAAGGTCCTTTTTTTTTTCTCCTTATAGTTAATAAGTATCTTGTGGGAAGATACTTTTTTTTTTTTAAAGAATTTTTTTTAAAGTTTATTTTTCTTTAATTTTATTTATTCATTCATTTATTTTAATTTGACCAGAGAGAGAGAGAAATAAAGTGAGAAAGCAAGCCACCAGGTCTGGAACTCGAACCATGTTGGACATGTGGAAGTGTCCAGCACCTTAACCACCACACCACCTGCTGGTCCCCTAAAGAATTTTTTTTAACTTTATTTATTATTATTATTTTCCAATTTGACTGGGGCGGGGGCGGGGGGCGGGTGGGAAGAGTGAGAAAGGAAACCACGAGGTCCAGGACTTAAGCCATGGTTGGCCATATAGGAATCCAGCATCTTTAACCCCACGCCACTTGCCAGCCCCAGGAAGATACTATTTTTAAAAACGCAAAAAATGTATAACATAAAATTATTTGATATGTAAAGTAAATATTTGTGGACAAATGTAAAAATAAATGGAAAATTTTAAAAAATGCATAACAGGGGAACCAGCAGTTAGCATAATGGCTATGTCGCTGGACTCCCATGTAGTCGACCGCGGTTCGCGTCCCGGACCCGGTGGCTTAAAACTCACGCCGGGCGCTTGTGCGTGCATGCCCAAGATCCCGAGAAGAGAATGGAGGAGAAGGGATTGTGGCGTGGCCATCCCTCCTGGGGGGTGATTTCTCGCTTTCTGTCTCTATGTCTCCCTCTGTCTGTCTGGCGAGTGCACACGCCCTATAGTGAAAATCTCTCCAAAAAAAAAAAAAAATGCATAACATAAAATTTGCCATCTTAACCATTTATAAAGTGCAATTCAGTGGTATTAAATACATTCACATTGTATAATCGTCACTGCCTTCTATCTCTAGACCTGTCTTTTTCTTGCAAAACTGAAACTTTGTACACAGTAATTCCCTATTGCCTCTTCCCTTCAGCCCCTGGAAATCACCATTCTAGTTTCTGTCTTTATGAATTTGAATACTTATATAACTGGATTATGCAGTGTTTGTCTTTTTGTGATTAGCTTATTTCACGTTGTATAATGTCCTGAAGATTTAATCCATGCTGTAGCATATGTTGGGATTTCTTCTTTTTCTTTCTTTTTTTTTTTTTTTTTTAACTTTTTTCTTTTCTTTTTCTCTAGGTTTTTGCTATAGGACTAGAGAGAGACAGTGAGAGGGATAGTGAGAAATCACACCCCAGGAAGGGTGGCCATGCCGCAACCTCTTCTCCTCCGTCCTCCTTCTGGGATTTTGGTCATGCATGCACACACACACCCAACATGATTTTCAAACCGCCATGTCTAGGGTGGGGGTCAAACCATGTCAGCCATGTGGGAGTCCAGCATCTTAACCACTGCACCACCTGCTGGCTCAGTTTCCCTCCTTTACAAGGCTGAATAATATTCCTTTGCATGTGTGCAATGCATTTTGTTTATTCATTCATCCATCAGTGGATACCTTTTAGCTATTGGAAACACTCCTGCTATGAACCTGGGTATACAAGTCTCTCTTCAAGACTCTGCTTTTAGTTCTTTTGCATATATACCCAAGGGGGAAATTGAGATTTTTGCTATAGAGCACGTGTGCTCGCCAGAGAGACAGAAAGTGAAAAATCACCCTCCGGGGGGTGGTCATGCCATATTCCCTTCTCCTCCATTCTTCTCTCAGAGGTTTGGGCACACACACACACACACACACACACACGTTCCCGGCATGAATTTCAAGCCTCTGGGTCTAGGACTTGAACCATAGTCGACTATGTGGGAGTCTAGCCACATAACCATTACACCATCTACTGGTCCTGGTAATTTTAATGTTTTGAAAATCTGCTGTGCTGTATTATAAAGCAGCTGTACTATTTTACATGCATGGTGGGCACATGCATGCCCAGCATCTTCAGGGAGATGTCTCCAGATGTTCACCTGGAACCTTCTCAGCTCACAGAGTACCACATGCTGCCACTACCTACTGTCTGGACAGCTCCTTTTCTGTTTTGTTTGTCTTTTAATAGCAGCACTCCTAATATACATGAGATGATAGCTTACCGTGGTTTTCATTTGCATTTGTCCCCGCCCCAGTAATTAGTAATGTCGAGCATCTTTTCATGTACTTATTAGCCATTTGTATGTCTTCTTTGGAGAAATGTGTATTCAAATTCTTTGCCTAACTTTTATTTAATTGCCAGAAGGCACCTGTGCTCACCACAGAGAGAGAGAGATAAAAAGAGGAAGCACCCAGTGGGGTATGGTCACACCGCAATCCTTTTCTTCCATTTCTCCATCCCATCAGGATTTGAGGTGTGCATGCATATGTTCCCGGCATATTTTACAAGCCACTGAGGCTAGATTTTTTTTTTTTTAAGGATCCTATTTCTCATTAGACATTTTAATAATTGAGGAGTCTTGCTGGAGAGGACTATTACCAGTTAGTAACGGTTTTTTTTTTTAGTTCTAGCAATCCTACATTTGTTAGTGTTCTGCTGGAAGGCAGAGCATTTTCTGCTGCCCTGTTTATTGACCTCTCACAAATTGTCCTACATTTGGCCAGTGGGAGCCCATTTGAGCTGGCGCATGTGTCCTTGTGATAGGGTACATTTTTTTCCTCTTTGAATACTTCATTACTTTCTTGCACGATATGTTCTAGGTTCATCTTATGTTTTCTTCTGCCACAAATGCTGTAAGTAACCATTGCTCAGAGGAACCCTAATACTTTTTTTTTTTCAGCTGGAAATGCAATTTTGAAACGAAACTGGGAACTGGATATGTTCACTGCTACTTGGGTATATATTCTTCTGGTTGTTTTAATGCTCAGAGGAAGAGAATATAAATAAGTACATAAATAAAACAGACTGTAGTTTTCCTCTTGCTTCGTTGCCCCCTGGAAGCAGGATGGGTCATCAGCAGCTCTGCTGGAGCCACCTGTGAAAATTTGACCAGGGTTCTTGCTCTTGCGATGTATGCTCAAACTGGCACGGTCTGATACGGAAATATGGCCTCAATGTGCCATCAGTGGTCCCTTCAGTACTCAAGGGACTGGGATTCATCAGGTTGGAAGAAGTGATCTTCCTTGAATGGATTGTCCAGGATATCCACCCAGTGAAATAAATCATGCTATTTGTATATAAAATAAAATAAAAATAGACAGTAAAGGGACCAGCAGTTAGCATAATGGCTATGTTGCTGGACTCCCATGTAGTCGACCGCGGTTTGCATCCCAGACCCAGGGGCTTGAACTCACACTGGGCATGTGTGCATGCATGCCCAAGACCCTGAGAGGAGAATGGAGGAGAAGAGATTGTGAGGTGGCCATCCCCCGTGGGGGTGATTTCTCACTTTCTGTCTCTCTCTCTCTCTCTCTGGCGAGCACATGCGCCCTATAGCAAAAACCTCTCCAAAAAAAAAAAAAATAGACAGTAAAAACAAAATTACATTTCATATAGTAAATCAAACGTGTATGTATTGGAAATCATGAGTTCACACTGATTCTTCTAGTCCCAGCCTTTCCTCACAAGATCCTTCCTTTGCTCACCCCTATTACGTACTTTTGAACCCCAAGGCATCAGCACTTTTTGTCATTTGCTCAGTTTCTACAGTACATATAAATTACTTTCTGAATTACTGTGCTCATCCCACTACAGAAAAGCCTTTACTGAGAGCTCAAGGTTGTTTTGTTTGCAGTTCCTCTCCCAGACCTACACTTCCCCACCACCCCCTCCAGACTGAAGGCACAATAGCATTCTGTGTTTAAGACTTACTTGCAATAATTTCTTTCTTTCTTCAATGTGGTGATGTTTGTTATGCATTTGGATTCATTTGATTCTGTTTATGTTCAGTTTTATTTTTTTCCCTCTATTCTTGATGTTTAAAAATGTTAATATGCTTCTAAACATGAAACTATACCACAAAATATACTCAGGAATTGTTTCTCATTTATTTCTTCCAATCTGTTCTCTCCCGTTTTTTGAAGGTAACCAATTTCTGGACTAGCTGGTGGCCTGCTGGTTAAGGCAGCTGGATCCCACATGGCCAGCTGTGCAGTTTGAGTCTCCTACCTGGCAGCTTGAAACAAAAACACTTGGTGCATGTGCATGCATGCCTGTATGCCGCAAGTCCTGAGAGAAGGGAAGAGAAGGGATTAAGGCATAGCCATCTCACCTGGAGGGAGCTTTCTTACCCACCCCTGCTCTCCAGCATGCATATATACCCTGTAGTAAATTTAAAAAACAGAAGAAAGAGAAAAGGTGGGCATAGTGAGAGATCCTGACAGCCAGGAAAAGGCAGGAGGGAAAAAAAAGAAAAGAAACTTAACCAATTTCTTTGTTTCTGGTTCATTCTTTTTATATGTCTTTTTGAAAAAGTAAGCAAATGCCTGAATATTTTTTTATAACTCCTTTCTTATGCAAAAGATGTCATATTGTCTGTAGTCTTTTGTCCTTTGCTTTTTTTTTTTTTTTTTTTTTTTTAGGTTTTTGCCATAGGGCGCATCGTTCACCAGAGAGAGGGAAAGTGAGAATTCATCTCTTGGGGAATGGCTACACCGCAGTACCTTCTCCTCTGTTCTGTTCTCTTTGCAGGATTCTGGACATGCACACATGCTCCTGGTGTGATTTTCAAGCCACTAGTTCTGGATTTGAACTGCGGTCAGCCATATGGGAATCCATTGTCTTAACTGTCGTAGCACCTGCTGACTGTACTTTGCTTTTTTACTTAACAATATAGCTCGAAAATTATTCCACCGAAGTTCCAAGAGATCATCATTCTTTTTTTTTTTTTTCCCTAAGTTTTTGCCTCTGGGAGAGAGACAGTGAGAAGGAAAGTGAGAAATCACCCCCCAGGGAGGATAGCCATGCCACAATCCCTTCTTCTCCATTCTCTTCCCAGGACCTTGGTGCACACACACACTTGCCCAGTGTGATTCTCAGGCTGCCAGGTCTGGGATTCAAATTGCCATCGGCCATATGTGAGTCTAACACTCCAACCACCTTGCCACCTGCTGGCCTCCATCATTTTTTTTAATAGGTGCCTAAATGTTAGACTGTTTAGATAATGTTTTTAACATTTCGCAGTGACAGAGCTGGCCTGAATAACTGTTATTTAAATTTTTGTCTGTTGATTTGACATTGAGGTTTTTTTTTTTTTTTAAATTTTTGTCTTGTTTTCTCTTAGATATTTTTATAAGTTAGACTTAAGATAATTGTACTTGTTTTTTTATTTTGACATTTACCAGCTCACTCTTCACATCAACAGGTAGATTTAGATGTTACATTACCTGGGGAAGGTGGAAAAGATCGCCCTTTCAAGGTGTCAATTAAATTTGTCTCTCGGGTGAGTTGGCACCTGTTGCATGAAGTACTTACAGGCCGGACCTTGCCCGAGCCACTGGAATTAGACAAGCCGATCAGCACGAACCCTGTCCATGCCGTCGATGTGGTGCTACGCCATCTGCCCTCCATGAAGTGGGTACTTTCTTGCCTCTTTTCCTCTTTAGATTTTAAATGTGAAGGTCCCCCCACCCCAGAAATGAGTTGTGCAGGTCTTCCTTGGTTAACCTCCATATGTTGTGTATTCTGATTATTTCTGTTGAATAAGAATAGCATGCATAGATAAAAATTAATTGAGGAAGTCACAGAAAATTCCATGACTTTTGCAAATAACATAAATCATTAGATTTATAAGTAAACATAAAGTATTAAGTAGATTAGCTATATAAGTTTAAGTAAACAAAGTATTAAATAGATTAACTGTTCAAGTAAACATAAAGCATTAAATTGATTAGCTGTTCTGGTGATTTTTTTAGAAAAATGACCCTTTCTCATAGAGTTGTAAATCTTGAATAACTAATATATTTTCTGCTAACATTGTTTTAATAGTAATTTCACTGTTTGTGTGGTAGTATCAAATTGCTTTAAAATCACTACTCTTAATTATACTAGCACTCCACATATGTGTATATACATATATACACATACACACACTTAACACATACAAGACCATTATGTCTTTTTAAAGAAAAATAGTATGTCTCATAAGCACATTTATAGAAATAGCTTGTTGATTAATAATTATTCACTCTTTTTTTTTTTTATTAGAGTGAGATTTTTGCTATAGAGCGTGTGCTCACCAGAGAGACAGAAAGCAAGACATCGGCCCCTGGGGGGATGGCCATGCCACAATCCCTAATCCATTCTCTTCTCGGGATCTTGGGTGCACACACACATGCGCCCGTCAAGAGCTTTAAGCTGCCAGGTCCAGGACTCGAACAGCTTTCAACTATGTGGGTGTCCAGTGATGTAACCATTATACCATCTGCTGGTCCCAATAATTATCTACTCTGTAGTGTTTGTAAGGTTGGAACTGTTAACCTTTTTTACCTTTTTCAAGAAAATATTTGAAATAAAATTAATTGTTTTAATTCAAACTAACATTAGTTTTGAGACTGGAATTTCAGTGAATGATGCAGATGAATTTTCACTTAAAATGGCTACTTTTTGCTTTCACAAGTTTAAAAATGTTTAGTTTCATGTATTCATAATGGTAAGTATCATCATAGTAAATAGATTGTCTGTACTTGAGTCTCCCTTCTCTTACAGATTTAAATCATTGAATGGGAAGGAAAGAACTGAACATGTTATTTTAATTTTTGTAGATATACGCCTGTAGGGCGATCCTTTTTCTCAGCTCCGGAAGGATATGATCACCCTCTGGGAGGGGGCAGGGAAGTATGGTTTGGATTCCATCAATCTGTTCGGCCTGCCATGTGGAAAATGATGCTTAATATTGATGGTAAGGGAGCTAAAGCCTTGTTTTGTAATGACTAGTTGACTTTCATGTGGTGTATGTGTGTGTAAATTTTATATATAATTATGTGTACTGGTGTTTGGAAGTAATGTTCGGACATGTTATTATGACAAACTAGAAACAGCTTTATATTCTTTCTACATTTCACGTAGAAGCCTTTATGTAGAACTTGTCCTGGAATGCTACTAAACATGAAGTGAGCACATAAAAACCAATAGAAAAGTCCTGATGCAATCGTCTTGCTCACTGTTTCCTTTTCACTCTAGCCGTCTTTTTTTTTTTTTTTTTTTTTTTTTTTTGGAGAGGTTTTCACTATAGGGCGCGTGCGCTCACCAGACAGACAGAGAGAGACAGAGACACAGAAAGCGAGAAATCACCCCCCAGGGGGATGGCCACGCCGCAATCCCTTCTCCTCCCGGGATCTTGGGCACGCACGCACACGCGCCCGGCGTGAGTTTTAAGCCACCGGGTCCGGGACACGAACCGCGGTCGACTACGTGGGAGTCCAGCGACATAGCCATTACGCTAACTGCTGGTTCCCTCTAGCCGTCTTTTCATTATGAAGTACCTATTTTAAAGAAAGGACCATCTGTTGGTCATGGCGACCCCAGGAATTGTGCCTGTGGCTGGTGCTTAAGGTGCTAATTGCGTTCTCCAGTTTATCTAAACATAGATTTAGTAGCGTGATGAACTGTACCAGGTATGGAGCCATTATTCGGATTGTCAGGATTTTTCTGCCTTTGCTTTATCTGTCAACATTGCTTCCTCTAATGTCATATTTTTAAACCAAATATGAGATAGCTACTTATTTTGTCCCTGCTACTCCAGTGCACACTTCTAAAAATACGGGTGGTTTCTTATACAGTAGCAATGCCATTATCATATGTTAGAAGCTTAAAAATCATTTATTCATACTCTCTGGTATGTCTTTCTTAGCCCACACACTCTGAATGTGAGGTGTGTAGTAGGGCTAGAAATCCAGGTAAGAGCCACACATCACATTTGGCTGTTACGTGTTTTTAGATCATGTAGGCTCATTTACTTCCCTCTTGTTTGTTGGAATTTTTTTCCTCTTTTTAAATACCACTAACTTTATTGGAGATAATTGGTCACTTGTCCTATAGCATATTCCCAAATCTGAATTTGACTTTTGTTCTCTTGTGTCACTACCTTGTTCCTCTATCCTCTCTATTTCCTAAAAATGAAAATTAGCCTGAGAAGTTTCAGTCAGCTCTGGTTCAAAATATGTTGTGGGTGCTGTATATCGTATCATAGTAGGTGAACAGTATCTAATGTCTCAATTTTAATGATGCTAAGATTAATCCATGACGGGACCAGCAGTTAGTGTAATGGCTATGTCGCTGTACTCCCACGTAGTCGACCGTGGTTCGAGTCCCGGACCCGGCGGCTTAAACTCACGCCGGGCGCGTGTGCATGCGTGCCCAAGATCCCAAGAGGAGAATGGAGGAGAAGGGATTGCAGCATGGCCATCCCCCCTGGGGGGTCTGTCTGGCGAGCGCACGCGCCCTATAGCAAAAACCTCTCCAAGAAAAGAAAAAAAAAAGATTAATCCATGGGTTCAGTCGGTTCAGAAATCTCTCCATTGTAAACTTCCCAGTGACACTTAGTCTTCTATTCAGTGATTATTGTTACCTCAGCCATTCATTTCACTGGGCATTACCAAATGGTAAATTGTCCAATTCTGTTGTTATTTTTTGGGTTACATGGAAAAGTACAATGTTCTATTGATAATTTATTAGGCTTTGATAGCTTTCATGCTTTCTGGCACAGCAGAATGTTCCAGGCTCATCTTACATATCTTGCCTGGTACCTGAAGTTAACCATTCCTCCACGCGTTCCTGGATCTTTTCAGATTGGTACATAGTTTCCTCACTTCTTTCAGCTGTATCTACCATTGTGGAAATATATAATAGAAGGGGAGATATTTATCCAGCTCTCCTTATGTGTTTACTAGGGCTATTTTTAATTATTTACTCTCTCAGAACATCAGTTAATAGATATTAGATGTGTCTGTAAGATAAATTCCTAAGGGTGAGATCAGTTATTATTGCCAGATTGTTTTCCATTGAGGTTGTAAACATTTTGCAAAATAAATTAGTTTCCTTAGTATTTTTGCCACTAGAATTTTCAAGTTCTTAGATTTTTGTCAATTAGATTTATAGGCTAGTAGGTGGTGTGGTGGCCTAGGTGCTGGACTCCTATATAGCCAACTGTGGTTCAAGTTCCGTACCTGAAGACTTGCTTTCCTTCTTTCCCTTTCTCGCTCTCTGTCTGTCTCTCCCTCTTCAAATTAAGCAAATAATAATAATAAATGAAATAAAATAATTCTTACAAAAGAAACCATTTTCTCATGTACTTTAAATTTGCATTTTGGTCATCTTTTCATGTATGTCAAGGTCTCTTGTATTTCTTTCTTTTTTGTTTTTATTTAAAGATTTGCTTACTTTTTTTTTTTTAAATTTTTTTTCTTAGAGGTTTTTGCCATAGGGTGTGTGCGCTCACCAGAAAGACAGAGAGAGACAGAGAGATAGAAAGCAAGAAATCACCCCCTGGGGGGATGGCCACGCCACAATTCCTTCTCCTCCATTCTCCTCTCGGGATCTTGGGCATGCACATACACACGCCCAGTGTGAGTTTAAGCCACCGGGTCTGGGACTCAAACCGCAGTCGGCTACATGGGAGTTCAGCAAACATAGCCATTATGCCAGCTGCTGGTCCTGTTTTGTTTACTTTTAATTTATTATTATTATTCAGTTTTTTTCTCTTTTTTTAGAGAGGTTTTTGCTACAGGGCATGTGCACTCGCCAGAAAGAGAGAGAGAGACAGAAAGTGAGAAATCACCCCCCAGGGGGGATGGCCACGCCGCAATCCCTTCTCCTCTTTCTCCTCTCAGGATCTTGGACACGCACGCACACGCGCCCGTCATGAGTTTAAGCCACCAAGTCCAGGACTCGAACCCCGGTTGGCTACATGGGAGTCCAGCGACATAGCCGTTATGCCAACTGCTGGTCCCAATTTGTTTACTTTTAATTTGTTATCATTATTCTTCACTTTTGACCAGAGAGAGACAGAGAGAAAGGGAGAGTGCGAAAGCAAGCTACCAGGTCTGGGACTTGAACCGTGGTTGGCCATGTACAGGTCGAGTGCCTCAATCACCATGCCTCCTGCCAGCCCCTCATGTGTTTCTTTTAAATGAACTATTGGCCTGTGTTCTTAGCTCCCTTCCCTCCTTTTTTATTATATTTTTAGTCTTTTCATTTGCTAGGAGCACTTCTAAGCCTTTTGAACTCATATTTGTTTATAAGGTGATTTACAGATAGATGTTACTGTTTATCCTTTGACTTGTGGTGTAATGGAGTTTTAGGTTGTTGTTTTGTTGTTTTAGGCCCATCTTTTTTTTCTTATGCAGAAATTCATCTTCTGACACACATATACACATACATTATTTTTCAGTCATTTCTTTTATTACCTTTACTATCTGATTGAGCTAATCCCATTTTCTCTTTGCAGTGTTTTCCTGGCTATTCTTACTTGTTTTATAATCATATAAGCTTAGAAATGCCTTGTCTAGATCCAGTAGGTGGGAGACAGCAGGTTTTTATTTTCACTAAGATCAGATTTATCGATTAATTTAGGGCAACTGGCATCTTTAAGATGTTGAGCTTTTCTGTCTAATAATCATTGTGTTGGGACAACTGGGTGGTGTGGTGATTGGGGTGACTGAATCCCACATGGCAGATTTTGTGGTTCAAGTCCTAGACTGGAAGGCTCGGAACGTGCTGGCTGTGTGTGTACTGTGTGTATGCCGAGATCCCAAGAGGAGATTTAGGCATGGCCATCTGGGAGAGGGTGCGGTGTTATTTTTCACTTTTTCCTCCTCTCTCTCTCTATGTCTGTTTCCCTCTGGTGAGAGCATATGCCCTTTAGCCAAAACAAAAAAAGAAAGAAAGAAAGAAAAAGAAGAATACACTGTCCTTCTATGTGTTCAAGATTACCTTTGTTTCATTCAGGAGAATTTTTAAATTTTACTCGCATAAATTTTGCACGTTTCTTGTTACTCTTGAGTAGTTTTTCTTTTTGTTGTTGTTAAATGGGTTTGTAGATTCTAACTGCTTATTGCTTATGTGCATGAAGGCGTTTGGTTTCTGTATTCAGGATGAACATCCCAAATGCATAAATCCCAAATTCTAACTGCATTGAAATCTGAAATTTTTTTGTGCTAACGTGACACCACAAGAGGAACTTTTTTTTTTGGGGGGGGGGGGAGGTTTTTGCTATAGGGTGAGTGCATTTGCTAGAAAGACAGAGAAAGAGAGACAGAAAGCGAGAAGTCACCCACCCCCCAGGGGGGATGGCCATGCCGCAATCCCTTCTCCTCCATTCTTCTCTTGGGATCTTGGGCATGCACACACATGCGCCCAGCATGAGTTTAAGTCTCTGGGTTCGGGACTCAAACCATGATCAACTACATGGGAGTCCAGCGACATAGCTATTATGGTAACTGCTGGTCCCCACAAGAGGAAAATTTAACACCTCACATCATGTGATGGGTAGCTTTATATTTTATATATAGTTACCTTTAGGCTGTGCATATAAGGTATATATAAAGCATAAATGGGGGCTGGCAAGTGGTATAGTGGTGGAGGTACTGGACTCCCACGTGACCAACCATTGTTTGACTCCTAGACCTGGTGGCTTTCTTTCTCACGCTTCCTCTCACTCTCTATGACTCTCTGTGGTTAAATTTTAAAAGAAAGAGAGGAAGGAAGGAGGAATAAGAAATAAAATTGAATCAAATAATTCTTTAATAAATAAAGCATAAATGAATTTTGTGGTTCAACTTGGGTCTCATTCCCAAATTACCACATTATGTATACACAAATGTTTCAAAGCCCAAAACACGGCTAGTCCCAAACACTGAATATGGGCTACTCAATCAGAAACGAACTTTTTTCTCTGGCTTATTGAATCCATTATTCATGATAGTATTTCTCAAGTGATATTCTTGGGATTTCTAGGTTGTAATAGTATCATTTGCAAATAGTGATAAGTTTAGGCAGGTGCAGATTGTGGGCCACAGGTCAGCTGACCCAAGGGGCCTTCTAGTTAGTTCATGTCGCTTGTGAAGTCCTCAGAGTTGCCGCCACCATGGCTAGCCAGTCACAGGGGATCCAGTGGTTGCTGCGGGCCGCCGAGAAGGTGTCTGAGGCCCACAAGTGAAAGAACCAGAGGCTGAAGCAGGCCAAAGAAGCTCAGGCTGAAACTGAACAGCATCATCTGCACAGGAAGGAAGCTCAAGGCCAAGGAAGCCGTGGGGATCATGATGCTTTGGGGTCCCGGTGGTTGCAGTGCTGAGGTGGAGGAGGAGACCCAGGAGACGACCAACCTCCAGAACTACTGGGTAACCTCTTGACCTTTGTCTGCAACATCCGGCCAGAAACCCATGAAAAACTCCCGTGTAAATGGATAGAAGAACGAAGTGCCCATCCCATGGATTGGAGGTTTAGATGCCCTCGTGGAATATGAAGCTTTTACAGAGCTCCAGTTATATTCTTGAGAAAGGCATTAAATTATTTCTTTATATTATGTAGCAGGTCCCTTCACTTTTTGCAGAGTAGCAAATCTAGCTTCTTTGTACATATTTAGAACTTATCCAAAGATTTCATCCCTCTACCTCATTTCTTAGAAATGTAATGGGTGTATGTTGTTTTCTTATGCCTTTGGCTCAAGCAACACATATTTCTATGTTAACTTTGCTTTCTTAGATCTAGTAAGACGGGAAATTCTTTGAAGAAAGAAAGGGATTAAATTTTTTTTCCCCCTAATGCTTTCTTGAAGGTCTTCATGGGGGCTTTACCTATGAAAAAGTAATGAATAGTTACTTGTTACCTGTGCAGAGCAGCAGCCAGTCTTAAAGTAGTCCGTTATGGCTGAAGGCTAGAACAGTGACTACTAGTGTAATCCTTTGGGCTGCTTTTAGTTTCTTTTCATCAAAATACTAGATGATAGAATACACAATCTTGTTATATGTTACTACTTAGTGTACTGATAATCATTAAAAAGTAAAAGACTCTTTGTCATTAAAAAAAATAGTGATGGGTTTACTTCTACCTATGAATTTTGTTTTTTTGTTTGTTTGTTTTTGTTTTTGAGACGTTTTTACTGTAGGGCATGTCTGCTCACCAGAGAGACAGAGAGAAACAGAAAGCAAGAAGTCCCATGGGGGATGGCCACGCAGCAGTCCCTTCTCCTCTGTTTCCCTCTCCAGATCTTGGGCACACAGGCGCATGCACATGGTTTGAGTTTAAGCCACCAGGTCCAGGACTTGAACCGCAGTCGACTACATGAGAGTCCAGCGACATAGCCATTACACTGACTACTGGTCCCCCTATGATTTTTTTTTTTTTTTTGGAGAGGTTTTTCGCTATAGGGCGCGTGCGCTCGCCAGACAGACAGAGAGAGACATAGAGACAGAAAGCGGGAAATCACCCCCCCCCCCAGGGGGGATGGTCACGCCGCAGTCCCCTCTCCTCCATTCTCCTCTCGGGATCTTGGGCTCGCACGCACACGCGCCCAGCGTGAGTTTTAAGCCACCGGGTCCGGGACGCGAACCGCGGTCGACTACGTGGGAGTCCAACGACATAGCCATTAGGCTAACTGCTGGTTCCCTGAATTTCTTTTTAAAGAATTCTTTTATTTAACTTTATTTTTTATTTATTTAATTTTTTTTGCCCAGAGGTGGGGGTGCAGAGAGGGTAAGAAAGCAAGCCGCCAGTTCCAGAACTCAAACCTTGTCGGCCATGTGAGAGTCCAGCACCTTTAACCACCATGCCACCTGCCAGCCCCTTAACCACCATGCCACCCGCCAGCCCCTTCCTATGAATTTTTATACCTTTAATTTTTTTTCTCATCAGTTTATGTGAGTAGGTCTTCAAGAAATTTAAGGAAAATGCATATTAAGGAGAACTTGTGCATGGGTTAAAAGTTTTTTGCATCAAATTAAACTCATACTTTAATTCCATTTTTCTACAAACTTTAAAAAAAAAATTTGCTAGAGGGAATGTGCATTCACTAGAGAGAATAAAGGAAAGTGATAAAACATCCCCCGAGTATGGCATGGTCACACCACAATTCCTTCTCTTCCCTTCTCCCTCTTCTCATAATTTTGGGCACGCAGACACTCACATTCCCAGTGTATTTCTCATGGCACCAAGTCTTAAGATTCGAACTGTGTGGTTGGCCATGTAGAATCCAGCTGCCTTAACCTCAAGGCCATGTGCTGGCCCCCTCACAAACTTTTTTAAGTCTCCTGTGTTGACTAATTAAGACAGTATTTAACAGTGGCAATTAGAGGGCATCCTGTTTTTATTCCTTACTTTATAAAGAATACTTCCAGTATTTCTGCATTTAAGTATGGTACAAACATAATGTTTGTGTGTATCATGTTAAGGAATGTCTGCTAATGCCTATTTTATTAAGTACTTTTTTAATAAAGAATTATTTAACTTTATTTGTTTTAATTTGACCAGAAAGGGACAGAGAGAAAGAGAAAGCAAGCCGCCAGGTCCGAGACTTGAACTGCGGTCGGCCATGTGGGAGTCCAGTGCCCTTAACCACCATGCCACCTGCCAGCCCCTTATTAAGTACTTTTAATTAGGAATATGTGTTAAATTTTGTCAGATGCCTTTTTAGTCCCTATGTAGCTGTTGGTATTTCTCTTCTTTCTAACAAATGTTGAACCAAATTGTTATTTCTAGATTTTTCTCTCTTTTTTCTTTTTTCAAGTTTATTTAGTTGCTAAAAGAAAGAGAGAGACAGGGACCCTTGACAGGATCTTCCCACTGTGCTTTTGCATTTCCAGGAAGACCAGGACATGAACCCCAAGCTGTGCCATATAGCCTCCAGCATGTACAGCGTCACCCCTAATGCCTGAGCCACCGTGGCTGGCCTTGTGCTTTTGACGCTGGAATTAGAGTCACTGGTAGTTTAGTTAACTGGTTTTTCTCCAGCAAAGGAGCCTTTTTATTTTCTTTTTATTTCATTTATTTTTGTTTTTCCGGCTTTGTTTTCAATCTCCTTAACTTTCACCATTTTCTTTTTTTTTTTTTTTTTTCTTTTGGTATAGAGCATGTGTTTGCTCACAATGAGAAAGGGGGAAAGTGAGAAAGTACCTCCCATGGGGGATGTTCACACCACAGTTCCTTCTCTCCATTTCTCCTTCCTTTCTGGACTTTGAGCACACATACATATGTGCCCAGCGTGGTTTTCAAGTTACCAGGTTTAGGAGTTGAACCAGTTAGTCGACCATGTGGGGTCCAGCCTTCTAACCACCATGCCACAGGTCGGCCGAAGAGATGTTTTAAATTTTCAAATTTAAAATTTGAAAAAGTTACTTGGTTTTTATATATTTTGGCCAAAGTTCTACATTGTCTAATAAAAGGATTGCAATCCATGTTTTTAATTCCTTCAGTTTTTCCTTTCCTTTTTTTTTAATGCTTTCTGAATTATAGATTTATCTTGATAACCGCATAGAATGGATTTGCATTGTGGGTCAGTTTAAAATTCTGTTTACTGTTTAATGAATGAATTGAGCAATTAGGTAGGAAGTACAGATCTTCCTATCCTATCAGGACTCAACTATAGGTCTTGGTTTTGTCCAATTATTTTGTGTCCATTTTCTTGATTGTATTTGTTTTTGAAACTTTAAGCAATTTTCTGTGCTTTTTTTAGTGATACTTCTAATATTAGGTAGGTTCTTCCAGCCCCCAACCCCTCAGTATTTATCTTTATACTTCATATGATATCCATCTTCCTCTCTCTTCTTTTTTTCCTTCCTCTCTTTTTTAGGATTTTGCCTGAGGGTTTATATGTTCATCTGAGAGAGAGAGTGAGAGAGAAAGTGAGAAATCACCCCCGCCAGAGAGGATGGCCATGTCACAATCCCTTCTCCTGGAATTTTAGGTGCACACACATGTGCCTGGCATGATTTTCAAGCTACCTGGTGTGGGACTTGAACCACGGTCAACTATGTAAGAATCCAGCTGCCTTATCCACTTTGCTACCTGCTGGCCCACCTCTTCTCTTTTTTATGGTGACTTTTGTTTCCCTTAACACGTAACAATTATCAATATATTTGCTTTCTTTCTTTCTCTCTTCTACCTCTCTTTACTAAATAGGTTTAGTTAATATAGTTGAAATTAATTTTTCCAATTACTTTACTATATTTTTTGTTGTTAGTTGCCATTTTGGGTCAGTTCTATTTAGCACATGAAATTCCCTTTGAAAATATGGGTTTACTTTTTTTTTTTTTTTTTTTTTTTGCATTTTGCATTTTGCACGCTTACCAGAGAGAGAGAAAGTGAGAAATCATCCCTTTTCTAGTCTACTCAGGATTTTGGACTCAAATGTATATATGCCAGCATGATTTTCAAGCCACCGGTTTTGGGCACAAACTGCGCAGCTGACAGTTGAGAATCCAGTGCCTTAACCTCCACACCACCTGCTGGCCCCTCTTTTTCTTAAATATTTTATTTTCTTTAAAAAATTTTTTTTCTCTTGTGTACCCTTGACTGTGCTTTTTGTGGTATATATTTTGTCATATGCTTTTTGCAATTCTGTCTTCATGTTTTATGGTTTTTTTAAATCTTTTTCTTCTATTTCTTTTCTGAGTTCTGCCATACTTGTGCACCAACTCCGTTAGACTGGCTGTTTCTTCCTTGAGTGCTTAAATTTCTGCTGCGAGATCTTTGTTTATAGCTGTAATTAAGAATTTTTAAATCGGGACCAGCAGATAGCATAATGGCTATGTCGCTGGACTCCCTCCCCTGTGATGGTATTGTCTTGAGTTTGTCAGTGATACTATGCTACTTAAAATTTTTTTTCCTGCAGTATCTTAGTATGACTGCTTAAAACTTTGTTGTTTAAATGAGATGAGTTTTCCCAAACCATCTATTAAAAGGGACTTTAGTAGTGGCCAGCAAGTGCATGGTGCTTAAAGGCACGGGACTCTCACTTGGCCAACCGCAGTTCGAGTTCCAGACCTGCCCACTTGCTTTCTCATTTTCTCTCTCTCTCTCTCTTTCTCTCTGTCTGTCTGTCTCTCACTCTGTCCCTCTCTGGTCAAATTTAAATAAATAAATAAAGTTAAATAAAATAATTCTTTAAAAAAATAAAGGGATTTTAGGGTGTGGGAGGGACACTAGGAGAACCCAGTAAGGTCATTTTCCAGGTTTCTCTGCTCACGGCCTTGTCCTCTGCAGTTGTTCTGTTCTGAGTACAGCCACGTTTCCTTTGCCTCATGAACTAAAGTATAAATGGTTCAAACTCCCAGCCTTGAGTTCCTCCAGGTCCTTGCTATTGAGTTGTCAGAAAAGCCATGACCTAATTTTTCTGTTTTTGTATACAAAAGTGGGTCATGACTTTTCTGACAGCCCAGTAGTTTCTGCTGCCAAGGGAGACTTAGACTCCTGCCTTTTAAATGCTTGCCTCAGATACCGGCAACTAGAGAGTTTGAGAAAGGTGCTCAGGAGTTCGTTGTACTCTTCTCACAACTTTTCTGTAGGTTTGAGATTATTTCAAATTAAGAACTTATAAGAGAAAACATGCTCCAGTTTTAGGTTAGATCTTTCTGAGATCTGTCAGTTGTGGCCCACCCTTCCTTCACTCACTCTCACATTTTCTACACCTCTTTTTTCTGCTTCTGAGGGTCCCCCATGCAAATTTCATTCTGTGCACTCAGGTCCTCTGGGAGTAGGGGCCTTTCTTTATGGGAGTGCAAACCTGTTTAAAACCCCACTAGGCTCCTCTGTACTTATCGTTCTGCCGTGCTCGGATGTGACTTCTTCCATAGGTTGTTAGTTCCAAGTACTTTGGGCTGTATTTATTTAAAATTTGGCGTTTCCAGAGTTTTACTATCACATACTTTCACTGAAGTTATTTTTTTATTTTTTTATTTTTTATTTTTTTTTTTGCTATAGGGCGCGTGCGCTCGCCAGACAGACAGAGAGAGACATAGAGACAGAAAGCGAGAAATCACCCCCCAGGGGGGATGGTCACGCCACAATCCCTTCTCCTCCATTCTCCTCTCGGGATCTTGGGCACGCACGCACACGCGCCCGGCGTGAGTTGTAAGCCACCGGGTCCGAGACGCGAACCGCGGTCGACTACGTGGGAGTCCAGCGACATAGCCATTACGCTAACTGCTGGTTCCCGAAGTTATTTTTTTTTAAACATTATTTGTTGCTCTGCACAGGTTCTAGGCGAAAGATGGGGGAATTTGAAACTAAATTGCTGTTACGCTCTTGCTGGAACTTGGAAGTCCAGCTTTGGAAGTTACTGAGAAATAATTTCTAAATAACTCATTGGTCAAATAAGTTTTAAAGGAAATTTAAAGTATTTTGAACTAAAGCTTAAAAATACAGTACTTGTTAGAACTGGTGTATGACCAGTTACAGCAATGTTTGAAGGGTTTAAAACTTTAAATGTCTATTACTAAAGAAGAAAAACATCAGTGACCTGAGCATTCATCTCAACAAGTTAGAAAAACAGCAGAATATTAAATGCAAGGAAAATAGAAGGAAATAAGAGGGGGGAGAAAAAATAGAAATTAATGAAATAGAAAACAGACTTGTCTCTGTCCATTAGGTAGGGAAATTTTAAAGGTTTTTAAGAAGGATAGTGACATGATCATGTTTGTTTTCCAGAAAGAGACCTCTGGCAACAGTGTGGAGAATAGATAGAGGAGAAAAAACTAATCTAAGAAGCCAGTTAGGAGGCTTTTCAATCACTAGTTCAGGTAAGAGATGGTGATGGTCTGATGTGGGATGGAGAGGAAGGAACATATTACAAGGATAACGCTGAAAAAATAGGTTTAAGAACCATGTCCAGAAAAAAAAATGGGGTAGTTACTGGTATGCGGAACTAATTGGAACCAAATAGACCAGATGCCTTAGTAGGTTTTTGGAAGAATTATTTTTTGGTTTTTGGTTTTTGTTTTTAAATAAATTGCAAACCTAGTCAAGGTTCAACCAGAGAAGCAGAACCAGTAGGATATAATATACGGAGACATTGTATAGAGAGATGTGGCTTATACAATTGTAGGGCCTAATGAGGAAGTCTGAAATCCTTCGGGCAGGCTGTCAGGAAGGGCACGTGTTGGGCATGAGCAGAAGTTGTTGCCTACAGGTGTAATTTCTCTTTTCTCTCCTCAGGAAAGCCTCAGCCTAACTTTTAAGCCCGTTCAATTGTTTGAATTAGGCCCACCCACATTGTCCAAGATGATCTCCCTTACTTAAAGTCAGCTGTTTATCAACTCTGATCGTATCTACAAAATACCTTCACAGCAACACCTAGGTTAGTGTTTAAATAAATGGCGACTAGTAGCCTAGACAAGTGACATTTGGGGGAAAAAAATAATATGAAAAAACACAACTGACTCCCAAATATTTTTTTAAGAATTATTTTATTTAACTTTATTTATTTATCTTTTTTTTTTTTTTTTTTTTTGGAGAGGTTTTTGCTATAGGGCGCGTGCACTTGCCAGACAAAGAGAGACATAGAGACAGAAAGCTAGAAATCACCCCCCAGGGGGGATGGTCACGCCGCAATCCCTTCTCCTCCATTCTCCTCTCGGGATATTGGGCATGCACGCACACACACCCGGCGTGAATTTTAAGCCCCCGGGTCCGGGACGCGAACCGCGGTGACTATGTGGGAGTCCAGCGACATAGCCATTACACTAACTGCTGGTTCCCTATTTATTTATCATAATTTGACCAGAGAGGGACAGAGTGAGAGAATGAGAGAGAGAAAGAGAGAAGGAAAATGAGAAAGAAAGCCACTAGATCCAGGACTTGAACCGAAGTCAGCCATCTGCAAGTCCAGCACCTTTAACCACCACGCCACCTGCGGGCCCCCTGACTCCAAATTTCTTTTTTTTTTTTTTTTTTTTTTGGAGAGGTTTTTGCTATAGGGTGCATACGCTCACCAGAAAGACAGAGAGACAGGAAGCGAGAAATCACCCCCCAGGGGGGATGGCCACGCCGCAATCCCTTCTCCTCCATTCTCCTCTCGGGTTCTTGGGCACACACACACACACATGCTGGCATGAGTTTTAAGCCACCAGGTCTGGGGCTCGAACTGTGGTTGACTACATGGGAGTCCAGCAACATAGCCATTATGCTAACTGCTGGTCCCCCCAAAATTTCTGTGGTTATTCAGTTTTTGAAACAGCCTTCAGGTACAGTGACTGTTGTATTATGAACTTGCTTTCCAGAAGGTCATACTCCCCAATATACATTCAGAATAGTGACTCTGGGCTTTCTACCAGATACGAATGCTGTCATCAGAATGTGGGAGGCAGATCTAGTGCTGGTCAGTTGGCAGTGTGCACCCTGTCTAAATAGATCAGATGCTAGCATGTCCAAAGATTGAGGGTGCTATAGAACATACTAGGGTGCTTCAAAAGTTCATGGAAAATGGAATTGAAGTACAAGTTTATTTGGTGCAAAAACTTCTCAAATCCATGTATAGTTTTTTCATAATACATTATTTCCATTAACATTTTGAAGAGCCTTCTTGTGGATAGAGAGATCTAATATGTAGTTAGAAATTGAGGTATGGAACCACCAGGTGGCAGGTGGTAAAGGCACTGGACACTCCCACATGGGTGACCGCCGTTTGAGTGCCAGATCTGGTCACTTTCTTCCTTACTTTCTGTTTCTCTCTGTGTGTCTCTCTCTGGTCAAATTTTTTAAAAAAGTAAGTGAATGAATAAATAAAACTATGTTAATTCTTTAAAAAAAAAAAAAAAGAAAAAGAAATTTAGGTCTGGGGCCAGCCTGGCATGGTGGCTAAGGCAGCTGGATCTTGGATGGCCAAGTGCATGGTTCAAGTCCTGGAATCAGTGGCTTGAAAAACATGCTGGGCATATTTGCACTGTGCCCGAAATCCCAAGAGAATAAAGGGGAAAGGATTGCTGTGTGGGCATCCTCTTCGCCCTCCCGCCCCCACAAGCATATGCACCCTATTACAAATATTAAACAAAAAAATAAATTTAGATCTAAAAAACATCTACAGTGGTAGAAACTAAAAATAAAAATATTGAGACTCCTTAGTATATAAATCTGAATTTCAAACTATAGTAGTAGTTAGATTGAAACAGGAAAGAGAAAGATAGAGCCCTGGAGAATGCTAGCATTTAAGGGAGGAAGGATCACTGCTAAGCAAGCAGTGATTGTCACAGGCAGTATGGGGGCCACAAAGCCGTGTCAAAAAAGCTGAGAGTGGAAACTTACTCAAATAGTAGATGATTTCACAGTTAGAGCTTTTTCAGTAAAATAGAAAATAAGACAAGGATGTCGATACTATGATTTTTAGTCACTATTGTGTTTGCTAACTTCTGTTACCTTACAGGTTTCATTCTGTATTTTACTTCCTAAAGAAACGGTGTTTGACACTCTCCTCCTATCTCCCGCCCCCAAGTCTAAGTTAGGTGTCTCTTATGCCTCCCCATATGACAGTGTGCTTTCCCTGCTCACCTCGAATTATAAGCGTTTATAGTCCTGGAAATGAAACTCGCCAGTGTACCCTCCATGCCTCGCAAAACTCTTCATCAGATTAAGCAAAGAATGAATAAATAAATCTGAGACTATAAAGGAGGAATATTGAAATGACCTTGGAAAGTCAGACACGTATTTGCAGAAGAAGTAAGTGATGTCTTAGCTGAGCTTTAGCAGATACAATGAGATCAAGAGTTTGGATGAGGGGGACCAGCAGTTAGCGTAATGGCTATGTCGCTGGACTCCCACGTAGTCGACCGTGGTTCGAGTCCCGGACCCAGCGGCTTAAACTCACGCTGGGCGCGTGTGCGTGCGTGCCCAAGATCCCGAGAGGAGAATGGAGGAGAAGGGATTGCGGCGTGACCATCCCCCCTGGAGGGTGATTTCTCTGCTTTCTATCTCTCTGTCTCTCTCTGTCTGTCTGGCGAGCGCACGCGCCCTATAGCAAAAACCTCTCCAAAAAAAAAAAAAAAAAAGAAAAGAGTTTGGATGAGGGACCAGCAGTTAGCATAATGGCTATGTCGCTGGACTCCCATGTAGTCGACCACGGTTCGCGTCCCGGACTCAGTGGCTTAAAATTCACGCTGGACTCATGTGCGTGCGTGCCCAAGATCCCAAGAGGAGAATGGAGGAGAAGGGATTGCGGCGTGACCATCCCCCCGGGGGGTGATTTCTCGCTTTCTGTCTCTATGTCTCTCTGTCTTTCTGGCGAGCACACGCGCCCTGTAGTGAAAACCTCTAAAAAAAAAAAAAAAAAAAAGATTTATATGGAAGAATAAATGTCCAAGAAAAGCCAGTTTAATTTCAAAGAAAAACAGAGGAGTATTTGCCCTGTTTTAAAAGTGTAACAGTTCCACCATGCTGTTGTGAGTGCAGGGACAGGCAGGTTAATGAAGCAGAACGAGGGCCTAGAGATAAGGCGTGTGGAACTTTATAAATGTCTGAGGCAGCGTTTCGTATCTGAGAAAGAACAGAATATTAATAAATTGTGTTGATGTTGTTCTCAATTATTTGGAAAAATAATTAAATGCCTCTCACGTTACGTACAAAATTTATTTGTGTACATGGATTATAATCCAAAATGTGAAAACCAACTGAAAGTTTTTAAAAAATAAAAGTAATTTCTCTTGGGACCAGCAGTTAGCGTAATGGCTATGTCGCTGGACTCCCACGTAGTCGACCGCGGTTCGCGTCCTGGACCCGGTGGCTTAAAACTCACGCCGGGCGCGTGTGCGTGCATGCCCAAGATCCCGAGAGGAGAATGGAGGAGAAGGGATTGCGGCGTGGCCATCCCCCCTGGGGGGTGATTTCTCGCTTTCTGTCTCTATGTTTCTCTCTGTCTGGCGAGCGTACGCGCCCTATAGCAAAAACCTCTCCAAAATAATAATAATAATAATAATTTCTCTGGGGCCAGCAGGTGGTGTAATGCACTGGACTCCCACATGTTCGATTGTGGTTCAAATCCCAGATCTGGTGGCTTGAAAGTCATACTGGACACGTGTGTGCATGCCCAAAATCCCAACAGGAAAAGGGAAGAGAAAGGATTGCATGGCCGTCCCCCGTGGGGGTGTGATTTCTTACTTTCTCTCTCATCATCTCTCCCTGGCCAGTACACATTCCCTATGGCAAAAACCTAAAAAAAAAAAACAAACATAAAAACCACTCTTTAACCCTGAACAAAATATAAACTGTAAAAGGAAAATACTGATAAACTTTACATGAAAACTTGTGTAGTAGAAAAGTCACCATAAATAAAATTAAAATGCTGTGGGAATATTTGCAGCTCAAGTACCTGCAGATATTTTACAAAATGTAAGGATAAATTAATAGAAAAACGGGGCGTTCTTAAAAGAGGAAATCTAAATGACCAATAAACATATAATTAAAAAACTTTTGAGCCCAGCCTATGAGGTGGTAGTTAATGTGGCTGTGTCTCACATAGCCGGTCATGCAATTTGAGTCCCCTACGGCTTGAAAAATACTCTGGGTGCATGTGCATTTAGGTGAGTGCAAAATCCTGAGAAGGTATTGCATTGTGACCTTCCCTACATGGCGCTTTCTCACTTTGTCTTTGTCTCTCCTTCTGGTGAGCACACCTGTCCTCTGGCAATTAAAAAAAAAATACCAAATATTGGGGCCAGCAGGTTGTGTGGATCTGTGTTTTTTTTTTTTTTTTATTTGTTTGTTTGTTTTTTCAGTTTGCCAGAGAGTGGGTGTGTGAGTATGCTTGCTAGAAAGTTACCAAGAAACAGTAAGAGCCACCTTGTGGGGATCTGCCCTGCAGTCCTTTCTCTGTCCTGTTCATTCCAGTTTCCCACAGTGGCTATACCAAGCTCCTTATTTATTAGTTGCCAATAAAATGTAATGCTGCTGTAAAAACCTGCTTTAGTGAAATACTGCACTGACGACCGTGCTTGTATTTCCTTTTCTTGTCTCTGTGATTTTGGTATTGCAACCTTTGTACTTCACAGACTGCACTGAACAAAACAGTGTTTACTGAACTCAAAATCAGCTGGATAAAACTGGTATTGAACAACATAGTAACTACAAAGGAGAGCACCAGGTACAGTGGAATCATGTAAAAGGGTACCATTCTGGTCTCAGTGGTTAAAAAACATTTCCAGAGAGTAGCAGATGGGAGTTGGTGAAATCAGTGGTGGGTGTAGTGTGGACATACCATAAGAAAGGGAGCAATGCAGTCTGACACTGTGTCCGTGAACTTGTCTTAAGAGTGATTGCTTTAGTGGTATTCAATATCCTAATAACTCAATTATATAATTAAGCAGATTGCATTTTGCTAGTCTAAGACTTAATATTTTTTATTTTTACCTTTTAGCATCTGTGAAATAGGAAGATACTCTTTTTTTTGTTTGTTTGAGAGGTTTTTGCTATAGGGCGTGTGCGCTCACCAGAGAGACAGAAAGCAAGAAATCACTCCCCGAGGGGAAGGCCACACCGCAGTCCCTTCTCCTCCATTCTCCTCTTGGGATCTTGGGCTCGCACACACATGTGCCTGGCGTGAGTTTAAGCCATCGGGTCCGGGACGCAAACTGCAGTTGACTACATGGGAGTCTAGCAACACAGCCATTATGCCAACTGCTGGTCCTGAGAAGATATTCTTAAGAGAGGTGATTTACCACAGTTTAATTGACAGGATTTTTTTTTTTTTAGGGATCATAAAATATCTGTACTGTAACATCAGTGGTCATCATAGACTTGATAAAATGCAGAAGTTTCTTTAGCTTGCTTTGGGGCCTAGTGAGTGGTGAGGCAAAAAATAATAAAACTCCACAGAATATATAATACTCTCATAAAAAAATTTCTAAGGAATCTACTAAAAAACAAAACCCTAGTACACTTAATAGATGAATTTAGCAAATCACAGAATACTAGTTAAACATACAAAAATGAATACTAGAAATTACAAGGAATAATACTAGCATTCAACAATTAGAAAATGAGAAAAATTAAGTACCATTTATAATAACATTTTAGAGATTATGTAATTTTTATTTATTTATTTTTTTTTTGAAAGTTTTTTTTTGCTACAGGGTGCGTGCACTGGCCAGAAAGACAGAGATAGAAAGCGAGAAATCACCCCCCAGGGGGGATGGCCACGCCGCAATCCCTTCTCCTCCATTCTCCTCTCGGGATCTTGGGCACGCACGCACATGCGCCCAGCGTGAGTTTAAGCCACCAGGTCTGGGACTCGAACCACGGTCAACTACATGGGAGTCCAGCGACATAGCCATTACACTAACTGCTGGTACCCACAATAACTTCCCATTTTTGTGTCTGTTAATTTTTTTTGATCCGCTCTCTCCCACCCACTGAACTCCCACTGTGAAACAACGCAATAGAAACTTAATCAGTTCTCTGTTTATTTTTTTGGAGAGGTTTTTGCTATAGGACACGTGTGCTTACCAGACAGAGAGAGACAGAGAGACAGAAAGTGAGTAATCACCCCCCGGGGGGATGACCACGCCACAATCCCTTCTCCTCCGTTCTCCTCTTGGGATCCTGGGCACGCACGCACACACGCCCAGCGTGAGTTTAAGCCACCAGGTCCGGGACTTGAATCATGATCGACTACATGGGAGTCCAGCGACATAGCCATTACGCTAACTACTGGTCCCAAATCAGTTCTTAACATTTATAAACTGATAAGCTGATTTGTAGATTTATGTGGAAATGCAAAGAAACCTAGTATTTCCATTTTGAATAGCCAAAAACGTTTTGAGAAAGAACAAAGTTGGAGAACTTATACTACCTGATTTCAAGATATGCTATAAAGCTACCGTAATCAAAACCGATACTGTTGTAAAAAGAGACATGTGGAAGGCATAGAATAGATACAGGAATTGACCCACTATGTGGTTGGTCGGTTTTGACAATGGAACCAACATAAGTCAGTGGGAGGAAGGATAATCGTTTCAAATGAATGATGTAGGAGCAACTGAATATTTGTATGAAAGAAATCAATATTAACCCCTACTTTATACCATACACACAATTAAATTCAAACTATATCACAGTCCAAAACATAAAAACTAAAATTAGGAAATCCCTAAGAGGAAATATGAACAATATTTCTGATTTACAGTAGGCAAAGATTTATTTTAATAAATTAGAAACCTCAGGGCCAGCAAACGGTGTGGTGGTTAAAGGCACTAGACACTCGCACATGACTGACCATTGTTTGAGTCCCAGACCTGGTGGCTTGCTTTCCTACTTTCTCTCTCTCTCTCTTTCTCTTTCTCTGGTGAAACTAAAATGAATGAATGAATTAATAATTCTTAATAAATAAATAAATTGGAAACCCTCCCTAAATTAAAACCCTCTCCTCTGGAAAACACTTATGAAAATTTTAAAAATGCAAGCTACAGGGACCAGCAGTGGCGTAATGGCTATGTCGCTGGACTCCAGTGTAGTCTACCGCGGTGATGGTCCCTGACCCAGTAGCTTAAACTCATGCTGGGCACGTGTGCGTGCGTGCCCAAGATCTCGAGAGGAGAATGGAGGAGAAGGGATCGTGGCATGGCCATCCCCCCAGGGGGTGATTTCTCGCTTTCTGTCTGTCTCTGTCTTTCTGGCAAGCGCACCTGCCCTGTAGCAAAATCCTCTGCAAAAAAAAAAAAAAAAAAAAAAAAAGGAAGCTATAGTCAAAACATTCACAAAACATGTATGTGAACAAAAGACTTGTATGTTTGAGAAACTTACATAACTTGATTTCTCTCTAGATATATGTATATATATACATATATATATATATAAAATAAAGTGGTTAAAGAAACTTAACAAAAGAAGATATGTGTATGCTCAATAAGCACTTGAGAAGGTGCTAAAAACATTGATCATCTGGGAAATGTAAGTGAAACCACAGTGAGATAGCACTTTATACTCACTAGATTGGCTTAATTTAAGACTGCCAAGTGTTGACAGGGATATGGAGCTAGTGGAAATAAGTGCAAAATGGTGCAACCACATTGAAAAGCAGTTTGGCAGTTTCTTTTTTTTTTTTTTTTTTTTTTTGGAGAGGTTTTTTGCTATAGGGCGCGTGCGCTCGCCAGACAGACAGAGAGAGACATAGAGACAGAAAGTGAGAAATCACCCCCCAGGGGGGATGGTCACGCCGCAATCCCTTCTCCTCCATTCTCCTCTCGGGATCTTGGGCACGCACGCACACGCGCCCGGCGTGAGTTGTAAGCCACCGGGTTCGAGACGCGAACCGCCGTCGACTACGTGGGAGTCCAGCGACATAGCCATTACGCTAACTGCTGGTTCCCTGGCAGTTTCTTTTGAAGTTAAACATTCCCTTTCCATGTGACCCACCAATTCCACTCCTAGGTCTTTACCCAAGAGAAATGAAAATATGTGTTCGTAAAAAATTTTGTGCATGTATGTTTGCATGTGCGTAAGTGGAAACTTAAAAACAACCCAAATGGCCAACAAGAGGTTATTGAGAAAAAGTGATTCATTTATTCAGTGGAGTGAGTACTACCCAGTATTTAAAAAGAACAGTATTCTGGGGACCAGCAGATGGAATAATGGTGATGTTGCTGGACTCCCACGTAGTTGACTATGGTTCAAGTCTCAGACCCAGTGGCTTAAAACTCACTCTGGGGACATGTGCGTGCATGCCCAAAATTCCAAGAGGAGAATAGGCAAGATATTGCAGCATGGCCATCCTCCCTGGGGTGATTTTTCGCATCCAGAATATACTGCGTAGTGGCTTAATCATGCATGTTATTAGAAAAAATTTTCCATTTCTAGTTTCTAGTATTTTTTTACTCCTATTTCTGACCCTCTGTCCTTTTCCACCCTCTTCTCATATGTCTTGTGTCTACAGTTGTCTTCCATCCCCACATTGTATTGATCACACAAATTTCTTAAATAATCTAACTGCTTTCAATAGCAAGTTCACTTGGTGCTATTAAGAAAACCAGTTTTAACTTAAATCAAAGAAATGCTAAGGAACTTTGCTTAAAACTTAAAGCCAGGAAACAGGTTAGGATTCTGTTCAAATGATAGGTACATGAATCTATCCATATCTCAAAGACAGGACACAAATTGTTACAACCAAATAACAAGTCTACAAGAAAATCAGCAATGTTTTAGTCAAAAGTCATAAAATTACACTTCACCAATTCAGTCTCATGTACTTTATCTTCTGTTATGGTTCAATTTTCCTGATTAAATTCTGGGATATAATATTCAACTCCAGACTTGTCCCTATGATTAAGTTGGCCACTTTCTTAGTTTCTGAACTCTTACTTCTGCGTGTCTTTATTTAATTTTCCTGATATAGCACTCTTTTATTGTATCAATTTACTACAATTTATTCTGTTCACAAATGTTTGTCCCCATTCCTTTTTCCTTCAAGCAAAGCTACACTAAGCATTCTTATTCACATCTTGTTTCACAGATGCGGCGTTTCTTTACGAAAATTTATTCCAGTATAGTTGAATTTCTATGTTGAAAATTATACACGTCTCCTAACATATTATATATTACCATTTGCTTTCCTGAGTGATTATATCAGTTTGCGTTCCACCATCAGAACTTTCACCTTTTATTGGCTTACCACTGTGTTATTAGTCTTCACATTTTTGCTAAATTTAGTTATAAAACTAGTTGGATATCTGTTTTCTATGTATTTTCTTAATTACAAATAAGATAGATAATGAGTTTTTTTGCCACTTATTTTTTTCTCTTTTATAAAATATCTATAGATATTTTTGCTGCTTTTTATTGTCTTGATTTGTAGAAGTTATTTAAATAGCCTAAATGTAACCATTTGTTAGATATATTGTGCATATCTTCTACCAACCTATAGCTTTTCCTTTTTATTTCTAAAGAATTGTTTTATTTAACTTTATTTATCTATTTTATCTATTTATTTTTATTTGACCAGAGAGGGACAGCAAGAGAGAGACAAAGTGAGAAAGCAAGCCGTCAGGTCTGGGACTCAACCATGGTAGTCCATGTGGGAGTCCAGCGTCCCCAACCACCACACCACGTGCCAGTCCCCCTATTATCTTTTTTAAAGTTTCATTTATGATGCCTTTTTCATACAGTTTTAATGGTATGTAGTTTTTGTAACTTTTTAAAAACATTTTCCTGGGACCAGCAGTTGGCGTAATGGCTATGTCACTGGACTCCCGTGTAGTCGACTGTGGTTTGAGTCCCGGACCTGGTGACTTAAACTCACACTGGGCACATGTGTATGTGTGTCCAAGATCTTAAGAGGAGAATAGAGGAGAAGGGATTGCGGCGTGGCCATCTTCCCTGGGGGAGTGATTTTTGGCTTTCTGTCTCTCTGTTTCTCTCTGTCTTTCTGGCAAGCGCATGTGCCCTATAGCAAAAATCTCTCCAAAAAAAAAAAAAGGAAAATACTGAGGACCAGCAAGAGGCATGGTGGATAAAGGCACTGGATTCCCACGTGACCAACTGTGGTTCAAGAGTCCTGGACCTGGTGGCTTGCTTTCTTACTTGTCCTTTCTCTCTCTTATTAGATTAAAAAAATAATAACAAATGGAATTAAATAAATAAATAATTATTTAAGTAAACCAAAGAATACCTACAGGCGGTACTGGATTCACATGACCCACCAGTTTGCGTCCTGGACCTGGCAGCTTGCTTTCTCACTTTCTCTCTCTCACATGTACCCTATAGCATATTTAAAATAGCAATAAATAATTTTTTTAAAAAAAGAAGAAATAATTAACTTTCTCATCTGCTAATGAGTTCTGGCCTTCCTAGTTCCCTGAGTCCTTGTCCAAACCCAGAGCACATCTCTGTACATATAGTACAGAATGGATTACCCAGTTACCCATGATGGAAGAATGACGTTGTATAAATTGTAGTATTTGGCTTTTGTGTTCTTGTGCCTCAGAGCTCAAATTGAAATGGCATAATTTTGGAAACTTTAACGTATAAATTTATATAGGGATCTTTTAACAATGTAAATAGTTCATTATCACGGAGCCTAAAATGAAGTTTGTGAATTTTTAGGGAAATATTAATTTGCATTGTTCATGTTTTTCTTCTTAGTTTCTGCCACTGCCTTCTACAAAGCACAACCTGTAATTCAGTTCATGTGTGAAGTTCTTGACATCCATAATATTGATGAGCAACCAAGACCTCTGACTGATTCTCATCGGGTAAAATTCACCAAAGAGATAAAAGGTGAATTAATTAGCATTTAGAACACTTAACTGTAAAATGCATGGATATAACAATCTTTAATTTTTTTTTAGAATTAAAGTTATGCATGTAACATCACCAGTAAAAAGATGTTATCAATTATAAAATATTACTATAACATTTTAGTTAGACAGTATATAGTGAAACTAATATGGAATTACTTTTAATACTAGCTAATTTTTTCCTAATACTTTCCCTTACTATCTGAAGCCATGAGTGTCTCATGGATAAACACTTCTGTAATACTCCGAAAAGTAGGAAGCTTATTCCAAAAGTATTGTTACTTTAAAGCTACAATTATTCTTTGAACATATTCTAATGTAATGACTTTGTCATTTTTCTGAAATGATAGATTTATTTTATTTCTTTAAAAATTCATGAATATGGAACTAACCTGTTTCATGTATGGTTCTAGAGTTGCAACTTATTGAATGTGCATTAGAGAGATGGCCATTGATCCTGCCTGTTTTATACAGTAGTTATAATAAAATTTGTACATATAAAGTGTCACATTGTATTTATATTTAATTAATGTTAATTCATCTCTACATGGTCTCCCATAAAAGAAAAAGAAAAAAATAATTCAATGGTGTTCTAAAATTTATGTTTTGTATATATTTGCTTTTTATGTATGTATGTTTTTATATACAGTTAGATATACATGTACAATTTTATATTGTACTTTATTATATACTGTATCAGCAGCTTAAGGGATTGTTGAAGAGTAATTTTGATTATATATAATCCTTGACTTGTTCATGACTTTAGAACCGAATCCTAACATAAAATGTGACTCCACTGCATTTAGCTTATTATTTAGCCATGAAGAGAGATTAGATATTCTCTAAACAGATGAGTAGTATAAGTTCTGTATATTAAGTGTTACATATTAGCCAAAAATAATCATATTGCTTTTATTTAAGATTTTACCTGTTTGTTGCAGATAATTTTCAGCATGTGGTTTGAATGAAGCATTCAAGTTTGTTCACTGAACATCTTTCAATTCCCCAAATCAATTAGAGTAGCTGAATACATCCTGCCTGCTCCAGTAATCATTCATTCTTTCCATTCAGTAACCAGGAGAGAGTCATTGTAATAAAACATTAAAAGGAAAATCCTTCCTGCTTAGAGAATAAGCATCCATTTATCTTAAGTTATTTAAATGTCAAAATAAGAAACTGTTAAATGTAACTGTTTTGCAATCATACCATTGTCCTTTCATAATATCTGTATTAACTGCACAGTTAGCATCGTCAGGAGGTTAGTGCATTACCTACCATCAGTATGTGATCATCTTAAATGCCATGGTTTCCACTGGAGTTGCTGCTTAGTTACCACCTCTGATATCATGAAGTCACTTACATTACTTTCTGGTAACTATGCAATCAACTCATATCACCACTCTGTCACAGAAAATACAAGATGTACAGAACAAGGATTCAACTGCTGCCCGAAGAGCATGGACTCGATCTTAACTTCAACTGCTCAGGGGCCCAAAGAAATGACTAGAAAGCATTATAAAGTTGATGTTATAGTGAAGGTAAAGCCAAGTTTATAGGTTAAATATTTATTAAAGCCAAAATTTCTTTTTTGGTTGGACGGAGGGTTTGGGGAGGGACTTGGGCAGAGAATTATCTAGTTCATTTTTTTAAAGTTTCAACTTTTTGCTATCCCCTGGATTTTGGTTTAATTCTTACATACCTATTATCCTAGATTTGGGGTAGAAAAGTCTGGGTTGAATCTGATTGACAAACTGATTATTTTTTTCTCCATTCAGAGTCAAGAAAGCCCTTTTTAAAAGAGGGCTCTTTAAAGTACATCATGTATTCCTACCACAGTAACCCAAGAGAATCAGGTTTTGTGTTATGTACTGTATATTTGGGTTTAATATTTAGCTGGCATGAAGAATTTGATGGTAGCTGTTAAATATTGATACAAAATGTGCTATAATGAATTGTGGTTTTTTTCTAATATATTCATTTTATTTTATTTGAACTTTTTTCTAAATATTTAATAATAATTTTGAGGTAGTTTCTTTGTCCAGTAATTCACAGTAGTTAATAATAGAAATATTAAGAAGTGTATGGTAGAGGTACCATATATATTGAAAAGTGCCAATTTATTTTTGGTAAAAGCTTATTTTGTAGTCTTGGAGAAACTTATTAATATATATTTTTTTAATGCAGGGGAAGGGGAAAGGCTTGAAAATAAATTACTAAATAGTACAAATAATAGAAATTTGTTTTGGACTTTTCTATTGTGTTTTCTTCCTAAACATAGTATTTTTACATCTTGCTCGCTTAGTATTGTGGATATTTCCTTCTTGTAAGGCCTTCCCTTCATACTTTTATTTTCTAGTCTCCTTTATAATAGAAAGGCAAAGCAAATGTTCTAACTGATCTGAAATTTTAGTGTGAAAAGGAAATTATAATGGAAAACAACTTTACTGATTCAGTTAGAAACGCTCCTCAAGAGAACTCATACCAACTTGACGCAGGGCTGACAAGTCCATTTGGCATCTCAGTCTAGGCTGCTGTTTCCGAAGACAATATTTATTATTTACTGAATGAAGTTTGTTTTTGGTACTGCTGTTAGTCATTAGATAAGAAAATAAATTATACCATAGCAGAATTTCTCCGTCTTGGCACTGTTGACATTTTGGGCTGGATAATTCTTTGTTGGGATTGGGGGACTGTTTTGGGTATTGTAGGGCATTTAGAAGTATCCCTGGCCTTTGTTCTCTAGATGCCAGTGGTATCCCTCTAGCTGTGATGATCAGAAAGGTCTTCAGACATTAACAAATGTCCCAGGGATGCAAAATCTCCCCTGGTTGAGGAACACAGCACTATAGAAATCACAAATGTAGAAGAGAAATAACAGGAAGAATAATAACCATAAGCATTGTTAGAGAACTAAAATTTGTCTTTCATCTGCCCCTTTTTAGACCTTCATCTTTTGGAGTCTAAGCCAGAAATGCAGTTGCTTCTGTGTGTCTGTCAACTTTTCTATGGTCAAGTGTAGCTATTTAAATTTACTTTAACTAAACTGAAATGAAATTAAAATTTTAATTTCTTGGGCATACTAGCCACATTCCGTGTTTCTAGTAATAAATGCTATTAGTGATTACCATATTTACAGAGATACGGAAGAGGCCATCTCACTATTTTATAGCACTGCTTAAGAAAATTGATACCAAAGAATTTCAGCAGATGGTTTAAAGCCTGTTTCTTCACTTTGTAAAGCAGGCTTGGGGTCCTAGAACCCTTAGGGTCCTCAAATGAACTGCAGAAATCTAGGAATGCCTAAAATCACATGCAAAATGATGTGTATTTGCGTTTTTCTCAGAATTTATTGCTTTCATCCAATTCCCAAAGGGGTCAGTGACTCCATAGAAGGTAGGGATCACCTGCTTTAGGACTTATTTTGGTTGCATTCTATTGTCAATAGTATTGTAAAAGAACTGTATTACTATATTATAGTTCACTAAAATTCTCTCTCCATATCTGTTATAAAGACATGGCATTTTTTTCTTCTTTATAAACCTTTGAAGAGCTGCTTTCTTGAGCTTTATGAAATTCTGATCTTCAGTCGGTATGTGATGACTGGGCTATTTAAGTATCACATACTTTGAAGGTTATGTAATAGAATATCTTAAGAAGTGCTACAACTCCTCTTTCATTCTTCCTTTCCTCCTGCAGCAGAAATACCTGCATTTATTATTAATAGAGAACTTTGTCCCTTGATCTATGTATGGGCTTTGCAAATATATGATTACATTTTTAAATATATGGAGCTGAGTAGGGTAGGGAAAAGGTTTGGCCATTGAGTCTGTCTTGATTGTACCCATTATTAGCAACATATATTAAAGTCCTTTGTTACTATACCTGTGTCAGATTTCTGTCTGTTGGGAATTGAGTTTTTATAGTAACAAACAGACCTTTATAAGTATAAATATTTTCCATGTGACAGTTCCATAACCTCTGCTTTTCTTGTTGGGAACAGGTCTGAAGGTTGAAGTGACTCATTGTGGAACAATGAGACGGAAATACCGTGTTTGTAATGTAACAAGAAGGCCTGCCAGTCATCAAACGTAAGAAAGCTGGTGTTTGTCACAGCAGTGACGATGTGGGGCAGCTCGTCCTAGGTCTAGTGGGGTGGGAGTTTTTCTGGTTCATAATGGCTTAAGAGTTGTTCATGTATCTTTTTTTTTTTTCCAGCTTTCCTTTGCAATTAGAAAATGGCCAAACCGTGGAGAGAACAGTAGCACAGTATTTCAGAGAAAAGTATACTCTTCAGCTGAAGTACCCCCACCTTCCCTGTTTGCAAGTGGGGCAGGAGCAGAAACATACCTACCTGCCACTAGAAGTAATGCTTTTACACTGCCAGTCCAGCGACATTTTTTTGCCAAAAAAAGAATTATTTTATTTGGGGCCAGCAGGTGGCATAGTGGGTAAGGGGCTGGACTCCTACATGTCAACTGTGGTTTGAGTTCCAGACCTGGTGGCTTAAAACTCACTTCAGGCCTGTGTGTGTGCATGCCCAGGATCCTGGGAGAATGGAGGAGAAAGGATTGTGGTGTGGCCATCCCCCTGAGGGGGGGTGATCTCTTACTTTCTGTCTTTGTCTTTCTCTTTCCCCGGCGAGTGCACACATCTATAGCAAAAATCTCTCAAAACATTTTATAATTAATTAGTTAATTAGTTATTATTTAATTTGACCAGAGAGAGAGAGGGAAAGTGAGAAAGCAAGCTACCAGGTCCAGGATTTGAACTGTGTTTGGCCATATAGGGCCTGTGTACTCACCGGAAAGACAGAGAGAGACATAGAGACAGAAAGCAAGAAATCACCCCCCAGTGGGGATGGTCTCGCCACCATCCCTTCACCTCCATTCTCCTCTCGGGATCTTGGGCACGCACGCACACTGCTTCTTAATATCCGCTTAGTCATCATTCTTTTGGGGTCTTTTATATCCTTTACCTAGGTTATATTCTCATATTTATTTTGAAATTTGAACTGTTTTGGAATTCCATTTATTCTAAATTTCCTGTAATGAAATAATACAGGATGGAAAGAAAGTTCATCCATAATCTTACTACTGTGATGTAAATACTGTTAGCATCTTGAGGGCACTTCTTTCCTTCTTTTTATCCCATGTACATTTTACCTAATTATAATCATACTATAAAGCAATTTTGTTTACTACTTTTTTAATTAATAAGATATTAAAAAATGTAATGAATAGACTTTAAATTTGTATTTCACATATAATCGGCACTATGGGAGAGTTTAAAAAGAATATATCAGGACCAGCAGTTAGCGTAATGGCTATGTAGCGTACTTCCACATAGTTGACCGCGGTTCGCGTCCTGGACCCGGTGGCTTAAACTCACGCTGGGTGCATGTGCGTGCGTGCCCAAGATCCCAAGAGGAGAATAGAGGAGAAGGGATTGCAGCGTAGCCATCCCCCCGGGGGGTGATTTCTCGCTTTCTGTCTCTGTCTCTCTCTTTCTGGTGAGCGCACACACCCTATAGCAAAAACCTCTCCAAAATAAAATAAAATAATATATCTAGTACAAAACTGTTTTTCCTTTACAGGTCTGCAACATTGTGGCAGGGCAGCGGTGTATCAAGAAGCTCACAGACAATCAGACTTCCACCATGATCAAGGCAACAGCAAGATCTGCGCCAGATAGACAGGAGGAAATTAGTAGATTGGTTAGTATTCAATCTAGAAATAGAAACTTAAAACACATTAGAGTGAGCTATTAAAGAAACATGCCCTTCTAAATCCATATGTTACTACCATTTCGTAGACTGTCAGAATTAAAAGGGATTATGGAAAATAATCTAGTGGTGGGCTAGCTGATGGCATGGTGGTTGAGTCTACATGGCCAGCTACATGGTTTGAGTCCCAGACCCTGCAGCTTGAAAAACACCCAAGTATGTGTGACTGTGTACTCAAAATCTAGAGAAGACTTTGGAGGAGAAGAGATTGTGATGTGGCCATCCCCTCTGAGGGGAGGAGGGAGTCTTTTTCATTTTCCCTCCCTCTTTCTTTCTCCTTTGAGCACACACAGCTGACAGATTTATTTATTTATTTTAGTTTGCTATAGGATGCATGCACTTGCTAGAGAGAGAGAAAGAAAACACGCCACCCGTCCAGCGGGGATAGCCATCAGCCATCCCTTGTCCATTCTCCTCTTGGGATTTTGGACACGCACACAGAGGCATGCGCTCAGCATGTTTTTGCAAGCTGCTGAACCTGAGACTCAAACCACACAGTATGCCATGTAGGATCCAGTACCTACCACCATGCCATCAGTGGTCCCCTGTATTAGATAGGTTTGTTGTTTTGTTTTGTTTTGAGAGGTTTTTGCTATAGGGCGTGTGTGCTCGCCAGAAAGACAGAGAGAGACAGAGAGACAGCGAGAAATCACCCCCTAGGGCAGACGGCCACGCTGCAATCCCTTCTCCTCCAGTCTCCTCTCGGGATCTTGGGCATACATGCACACGCGCCTGGCGTGCATTTAAGCCACTGGGTCCAGGACTCAAACCACGGTTGACTACATGGGAGTCCAGTGACATAGCCATTACGCCAATTGCTGGTTCCCCCCCAATAGGGTTTTTGGTTGTTTTTTTTTTTTTTTTCGCTATAGGGCGCGTGCGCTCGCCAGACAGAGAGAGACATAGAGACAGAAAGCGAGAAATCACCCCCCGGGGGGATGGTCACGCCACAATCCCTTCTCCTCCATTCTCCTCTCGGGATCTTGGGCACACACGCACACGCGCCCAGCATGAGTTTTAAGCCACCGGGTCCAGGACTCGAACTGCGGTCGACTACGTGGGAGTCCAGCGACATAGCCATTACACTAACTGCTGGTTCCCCCCATAGGTTTTTATAAGTGGATTTTTACTTGAACACTAGAGCAGATTGGTTAGTATTCAGCCATATAGGAGCATAGCACCCGAACTACAATTGCAACAAACTTTTATAAGTTTGTTTGACCTTTACCCAGAGAACAAGTAAATATATCTTCAGGAACAATTGACTATATCACATTAAAAACATGAATTACCATGACATGCAACAGTGAATTACAATAAATTCTATATCTTTGACTATAATTATGGGTATATTAAATAAAAATTATAACCCATAATTATACTGACTTACCGGGGCCAGCAGGTAGCATGGTGGTTAAGGGTGCTGGACTCCCACATGGCCAACAATGATTCAAGTCCCGGACCTGGTGGCTTGCTTTCTCACTTTTCTTCTCTCTCTCTCTCACTCTGTCTCTCTCTGGTCAAATTAAAATAAATAAAGTTAAATAAAATAATTCTTTTAAAAAAATTATACTGACTTACCTGTCTCAAGTAAACGCCATTAAATAAATTTTATAATGTGTCACTGTTTTTCTAAAATATTGAAGTAAATTTTATATGAATTTTAAGTCAGGAAATTTGTAAAACAGCCTTTAGTATTTCCTACCAAATGCCATGTAAAATGAATTTTAATAGTATCATATGTGTATCCTCTATAATCTGAGACTTCTAACCTTTTTTAGGTGAGATATTTCTGACTTTCCCAAAACATACATAAAATTATCTTCCTCGCCTAATCATATAAAAATTACCATTTTCTGGGGCCAGCAGGTGGTGTGGTGGTTAAGGAACTGGCTTCCCACGTGGTCTACCACAGTTTGAGTCCTGGACCTGACAGCTTACTTTCTCATTTTCTTCCCTCTCCTCTTTCTGTCTCTGTCTCTCTCTGGTGAACACACATGTCCTGTAGCAAATTTAAAAAAAAAACAAACATAAACACACACACACACACACACACACACACATACACACATATACACATATACATACATATATACACATATGTATATCTATATGCTTATGAAAATTAAATAATTTTAAGAAAAATAAAAATAGATTTTTAAAAATTACCATGTTCATGGGTCTCAAATAGTTGAATTTTTTTATTATTGTACCAAATACATACATTTCAATCTTATTTAAATTACCAGGGTGTCCAGATTCCTGTAGTGCATTCATGACCTGTGGTCCCCAACTTAAGATTCTCTGCTCTTTGGGGCCAGCAGGTGGCATGGTTGTTCAGGTGCTAGACTGCCACATGGCCGGCCTGTTCAAGTCCTGGACCTGGCAGCTTGCTTTCTCACTCCCCCAACTCTAGTCAGCACTTGAGCCTTATAGCAAATTAAAAAATAACAATAATAATAGGGGCCAGCAGATGGGGTAGTGGTCACATCACTGGACTCCCACACAGTCAACTGCAGATCGAACCCTGGACCCAGCAGCTTAAAACTCTCACTGGTTGCATGTGCGACCAAAATCCTGAGAGGAGAATAGAGGAGAAGGGACTGTGACGTGGCCATTCCTCCTGGGGAGTGATTTCTCACCACCTTTCTCTGTCTCTCTGGCAAACACACACTCCCTATAGCAAAAATCTCTCTAAAGAAAGAAAACAAAACAAAACAAAACAAAAATGATAATAGTAGTGGGACCAGCAGGTGGCGTGGTGATTGAGGAGCTGGACATTCCCACATGGCAGACCACGGTTTGAGTCCCGGACCTGGTGGCTTGCTCTCTCACTTCCCCTCTCTCTCTGCGTGTCTCTCTCTGTCAAACAAATCAATGAATAAATCAAATAAAATGAGTAATTCTTTAAAAAAAAAAAATGATAATAATAGATCAAATTAAATAAATAATTCTTAAAAGAAGAGGATTCCCTACTCTATAGTTAGGACATCATCGATTATACTATTGCAAAACATATTATTGACATAATGATGATTTTTTTCTTTTGTTAGGTAAGAAGTGCAAATTATGAAACAGATCCATTTGTTCAGGAGTTTCAATTTAAAGTTCGGGATGAAATGGCCCATGTAACCGGACGTGTACTTCCAGCGCCTATGCTCCAGTATGGAGGACGGGTAAAAACTCTCAATAACGTTTTAATCACACAAAGTTTATGAGCATGGACAGAAGGACATTCTAGCTAAGCCTAGAATTCAGAAATTCTTTTGTTGTTCCAATAGTAATTTTTTTTGTTTGTTTCAAGGTAAATGTCTTAAGTTGCTTGAGTTCAGTAGAATTTGTGTTTTTTTTAAATAATAGAAGTATAAATAATGATTTAGAAAAACCTGTTCCATGTAGAATATCAGTTCAGCAATTTAAAATGCATATTTTCAGCTCATTGAAATAAATTGGTGTTTTTAATTTTTGTTCTTTTTTGTCTTGTATTTCTCTTTTTTTCCCCTTTGTTCTATAGAATCGGACAGTAGCAACACCAAGCCATGGAGTATGGGATATGAGGGGAAAACAGTTCCACACAGGAGTTGAAATAAAAATGTGGGCTATAGCTTGTTTTGCCACACAGAGGCAGTGCAGAGAAGAAATATTGAAGTAAGACATGGCATTACTTGGGCTTTGGGTCCTTTTGGTGTTAGAATTTTAAATTTTTTTGTTTCTTTGTTTTTGTTTTGTTTTGTTGGAGAGGTTTTTGCTATTGGGTGCGTGCACTCACCAGAAAGAGAGACAGAGAGATAGAAAGCAAGAAATCATCCCCCAGGGGGGATGGCCACACCACAGTCCCTTCTCCTCCATTCTCCTCTTGGGATCTTGGCACACATGCGCACACACCCGGTGTGAGTTTAAGCCACCGGGTCCGGGAATCAAACCATGGTCGACTCTGGGAGTCTAGCAACATAGCCATTACACTAACTGCTGGTCCCAGAATTTTAAATTACTCTTCTAGTGTTCTTACACTCATTGTCTCAATATGGAGTATATTTAATCACCGAATCTTTAAAAATGTTTCTTCTTGGGACCAGCAGGTGGCATGGTGATTAAGGTGCTGGACACTCCCACATGGCAGACCATGGTTCGAGTCCCAGACCTGGTGGCTTGCTTTCTCACTTTCCCCCTCCCCTCTATGTGTCTCTCTCTGGTCAAATTAAAATAAATGAGTAAACAACTATTTTTTTTTTTTAAGTGGCTGCTATAAATAAATAAATAAATAAATAAATAAATAAATAAATAAAAATGTTTCTTCTCAAGCTTCAGTGGAGATCCCTGGATTTGTTCGTCACAGTGAAGTCACTGACATGTTCTGCTAGGCTTCTTAATGGACTTGCACATGTGACACAGCAGCTGCCTCACTGTCTTTGATGGCCGACGGGGTAGCTTTAATTCTCGTCTTGCTGCTTCCTGGCTTTATTACCATGAGAATTTATTTAATCACATTATTCTTCAGTTTTCATTTATGCGAAATAAAAATAATAATGTTTACTTGCCAGGTGAAGGTTAACTAAGATTATTTGTTGAGGGAAACAGGATTGTTGCAGTGTGACCGTGGCCAGTGAGGGGTGCTTTCTCTTCCTCTTTTTCCCTCTGGTAATTAAAAAAAAAAAGAAAGAAAGATGGCACCAGCAGATGGCATAATGGTTACATCACTGTAACTCCCACGTGGCCTACCGCAGTTTGAGTACTGGACCCGAAGGCTTGAAACTCACGCTGGGTGTGTGTGTACCCAAAATTCAAAAAGGAGAATGGAGGAAAACGGATGTGGCATGACCATCCCCATTGAGCTGTGATTCCTTGCTTTCTGTCTCTCTGTCTCTTCAGCAAGCACACATGCACTATAGCAAAAATCTCTAAAAAAAATAAATAAATAAGGAAGAAAGAAAAAGAGGGCCAGCAGGTGGCATGGTGATTAAGGTGCTGGATTCCCACCTGGCCAACAGCGGTTCAAGTACACACATCTGGCTTCAAAATCAGGTGCCAGGTGTGTGTACGTGTGTGCCTACAATCCCAAGAGGAGAATTGAAGAGGAGATTGCAGCATGGCCATCTCCCCAGGAGTGATTTTTCACTTTCCTTCCCTCTGGCGAGTGCACATACGTCATAGCATAGATAGATAGATAGATAGACAGACAGACAGACAGACAGACAGACGTCATAGCATAGATAGATAGATAGATAGATAGACAGACATACGTCATAGCATAGATAGATAGATAGATAGATAGATAGATAGATAAGAAAAGAAAAGAAAAGAAAAGAAAAGAAAAGAAAAATCTGTGCTAAGTACCACATGACCAACTGTATTTTTCGAGAACAGAAACACACCTGGAACGCATGTGTGCCCAAAATTCCAACAGGGATGCATTTTAAAAATGAAGGAAAAGGGATTGCAGCATGACCATTCCCCATTGAGGGTGATACTTTCTCACTTTCTCTCTGTCTCTTGCAAATACAGTGCCCTCTCACAAAATTTTTTTAACAGAGAAGGAAAGATTGCTGGGGGAATGTTTGTCTGTCTGCCTTTCTCTCCCTCCTCCCTGTCTTGTTGGTTTGTTTGTTTGTTTAAGAGGTTTTTGCCTAAGGGTGTGAGAAGGGGGAGGAGAGAGACAGTGAGAGGGAAAGAGAAATCACTCCCCCAGGGGGAATGGCACCACAGTCCCTTTTCCTCCATTCTTCTCTGAGGATTTTGGGTGTGAGTGTGCGCGCACACACACACACATGTTCAGCGTGATTAATAAGCTACTGGGTCTGGGACTCAAACCACAGTTAGCCATGTGGAAGTCCAGCAACATAAACACTGAGCCATCGGCTGGTCCCTCTGTCTTATGTCAGACTTTTTTAAAAAGGCCCCAGGAGGCAATTCTGTGCTGTAGCAGCAATGTACTACTTGAGAGAAGCTTGATCTGACATGGTGACTGCAGTTAGTCTCAGGCCTGGTCAGCAGAAACGCTGGGCAGGTGCTGAGAGTGTGCGTGAGTGCCCGAGCACGTGCCCGTAGGTGGGAGGACTGGGAGGAAGGGTGTCCAGACCCTGTGCAGGGTGCTCATTTCCCCTCTTTTTTCCATGTGCATGCACACTTCCTTTATGATGAAAAAGTGAAAAAACAAGTTTCAGACACAAAGAATTAGACAAAGTCAAATAGTTAGGTAACTGTTAAGAGCCAAAACTGTGGCCCAGCCCAGAATTTCCACAGTATAGCATTGTCAGGCAAGACTAGCAGGAAAGATGGTGCCCTTAGAAGAGGTTTTAAAAACATGGAAACAAGGGGGCCAGCAGGTGGTATGGTGGGCGAAGGCGCTAGACACTCCCAATGGCCGACCACAGTTTGAGTCCTGGACCTGGAGGCTTGCTTTCTCACTTTTTTTCTCTCTCTCTCTCTCTCTCTCTCTCTCTCTCTCTCTCTCTCTCTCTTTCTCTCTCTCTCTCTCTCTGTGAGTGTGTGTATGTGTGTCTGGTCAAATTAAACGAAATGAATGAATAAATAAAAATTTTTAAAATACATGAATACAAATGAGGTGACACCAGCTCTGTGGCATAGTGGTGATAATGCTGCTCAGCAGAAACTGGGTCCCCTGGCTCAGGTCCCAGGCCCAGTCAGCTACAACCCTGGACATGCACGCAAGCACCCAGGGAGCTGCAGGGAGGAGATTGCAGTGGGAGACCGTGTGCAGCAGCTCCCCTCCCTCTCGCCATCCCTTTCTTTCAGGCGCGTGTGCTATAGCATGAGTAAAGAACATGTGGGTGGCTAAGGCAGGTGGGTAGTGACATGTGGAGACCCTATCTAAAAAAAATTAAGTGATAAAGAAAACAAAACTGGGCCCAGCAGATGGTGTGGTAGACTCCAACACGTTTGACTGCAGTTCAAGTCCCAGACCAGGCAGCTTACTTTTTTTTTTTTTTTTTGGAGGTTTTTTGCTATAGGGTGCGTGCACTCGCCAGAAAGACAGAGAGAGACAGAGAGACAGAAAGCGAAAAATCACTCCCCAGGGGGGATGGCCACGCCACAATCCCTTCTCCATTCTCCTCTCGGGATCCTGGGCATGCACACACACGTGCCTGGCTTGAGTTAAAGCCACCGGGTCCGGGACTGGCACCATGATCAACTACATGGGAGTCCAGGGATATAGCGATTACGCCAACTGGTGGTCCCAAAGCAGCTTGCTTTTAAAAATTTTTTTTTAAATTTTATTTATTATTATTATCATTATTATTATTATTTAACATGAACAGAGAGAGAGAAAGAGAAGGAAAATGAGAGAGCAAACTGCCAGGTCTGGGACTCAAACCTTGGTCAGTCATGTGAGTCCAGCACCTTAGCAACCATGCCACCTGCTGGCCCCAAAGCAGCTTGCTTTCATACTTTTTCTCTCTGTCTCTCTCTGATAAGTGCACATGCCCTATAGCAAATTAAATAATAGTAACAGTAATAAAATTAAATAAATCTAAAAAAGAAAACAGACAAATGAAGCAAGCAGCAGTATAATCTGAAAAAACAAAGAACAATTTCATATTTAGAGAAAAGTCTGTATTTTTTTAAAGAATTGTTATTATTTTTTACTTTTATTTATTTTAATTTGACCAGAGGTGGACAGAGAGAGGGAAAGTGGGAAAGCAAGCCTCCACGTCCAGGACTCAAACCTCAGTCACCCATATGGGAATTCAGTGCCTTAACCACCATGCCACCAGCTTTTCCTCATGATTAGTTTTTAATTCAAGAAATATGAAGTTGAATATTTTCACTTTGCCTGAACGTAAGCTGTAGGTCCAGTGATTCTGAAATAACTATTCACGTCATGAATAACAAAACAAAACCAAAAAACCTCTACGCTTGAAAAACAACTGGAAGTGTCTTCTTTGGCCTTTCAGTGAGAAATAAAATAATCATAGCCTTGTAATAAACCAGCCTTACAGGACCAGCAGTTAGTGTAATGGCTATGTGGCTGGACTCCCACGTAATCGACTGTGGTTTGAGTCCCGGACCCGGTGGCTTAAACTCACTCTGGGCGCATGTGCATGCATGCCCAAGATCCCGAGAGGAGAATGGAGGAGAGGGGATTTCGGCGTGGTCATATCCCCTGAGGGGTGATTTCTTGTTTTCTGTCTCTCTGTCTGTCTCTGTCTTTCTGGTGAGTGCACATGCCCCGTAGGAAAAACCTCTCAAAAAAAAAAAAAAAAAAAAAATCAATAAAAATAAATCAGCCCTATGACATGCTATTTGAAAGCAGGGTGATAACTTCAGAGAAATACATATTAAGTGACCATTAAGATATACACTTAGAGATTTGGGGTTAATATTTATTTATTTTACTTTTTAGAAGTTTTTGCCTTAGGTCACGTGCACCCACCAGAGAAAGACAGAGACAGTGAGAAGGAAAGTGAGAAGTCTGCCCCCCAGGAGGGGTGGCCATACTGCAGTCCCTTTTCCATTCTCCTCCTAGGATCTTGGGCACCCATGCACACACGTACCTGATATGAGTTTTAAGCAACCAGTTCTAGTACTCAAACAGTGGTCAGCCATGTGGAAGTCCAGCGACATAACCACTATGCCATCTGCTGGCCCCGAGATTTGGGGTTAATAAAAAGTAAAGGGGGGCAGCATTCCCATGTGGCTGACTGAGGTTTGATTCCCAGACCTGGTGGCTAGCTTTCTCACTTTCCCCCTTTCTCTCTCTTTCTCGGTCTCTAATAGCAGTGTTTGTACTTCTGCTTGTCAGAACATTAAAATATTGAAGTGTTTTTAAAAATTAAAGAAGTAAAGAGCTTACCAAAAAAAAAAGTAAATGGACCGGCAGGTGGCATGGCGGTTAAAAACGCAGGATTTCCATATGGCCAACAGCGGTTCAAATCCCAGACCTGGTGACTTGCTTTCTCACTTTCCCTTTCTTTCTGTCTCTCTCTCTCGTCAAATTAAAAAATAATATTAACAAATAGAATTAAATAAATAATTTTTTAAGTAGTCACTTTTGGGGCTGGCAGGTGGCTTGGTGGTTAAGGGTGCTGGACTCCCACATGGCTGACTGCGATTCAGGTCCCGGACCTGGCGGCCTGCGTGCTCGCTCCCCCCCCCCCCCCCCCCCCCCGGTCAAATTGAAATAAATAAATAAAGTTAAATAAAATAATTTTTAAAAAATAAGTTACTTTTTAAAAGAATTTTTTATTAATTTTATTTATTTTTTATTATTCAGTTTGATCAGAGAAAGAGAGAGAAAGCAAGCTGCCAAGTCCAGGACTCAAACCACAGTCAGCCATGTGAGAGTTCAGTGCCTTAACCGCTACACCACCTGCTGGCCCCAATAAATAACTCATTAAAAAAAAAAGGTCGGGACCAGCAGTTGGTATAATGGCTATATTGCTGGATTCCCATGTAGTCGACCATGGTTCGAGTCCCAGACCTGGTGGCTTAAACTCATGCTGGACACATGTGCATGCATACCCAAGATCCTGAGAGGAGTATGGAGGAGAAGGGATTGTGGCATGGTCATCCCCACCGGGGGCTGAGTTCTTGCTTTCTGTCTCTCCGTCTCTCTCTGTCTTTCTAGTGAGGGCACACGCCCTATAGCAAAAACCACTCAAAAAAAAAGGAGTAAAGAGTTAAATAGAGGGAACCAGCAGTTAGCGTAATGGCTATGTCGCTGGACTCTCATGTAGTCGACCGCGATTTGCTTCCTGGACCCGGTGGCTTAAAACTCACGCCGGGTGCGTGTGCGTGCGTGCCCAAGATCCCGAGAGGAGAATGGAGGTGAAGGGATTGTGGCGTGACCACCCCCCTGGGGGGTGATTTCTCGCTTTCTGTCTCTAATGTCTCTGTCTGTCTGGCGAGCACACGCGCCCTATAGCAAAAATCTCTCCAAAAAAAAAAAAAGAGTTAAATAGAAAAATACATTATTTTTCATGTGAACAAGTATTGTTCTCTATACCATTCAAGAACTTTCCATTTTGACCATACTTTATATGGGTGAAGATTTAAATTAGATGAGTCTTTTTTATTTATCAGAGTGCATGTGTGCTCACCAGAAAAAGTCCATTTGGGTCCATGGCTTGATCCACCAGATAAGCTGTATGTAATCTGGCGGTCACAAAGCTGGCCTGCCCTGCCTTTTTTCTTATGGCTCCTGTCAGGATTGAATTAGAGAATGTACAGTAGCTAAAATTTGTTAACTCTTATACCATGGTTTTTGGCAGTATGCTAGGTGCTTTATATATATAATTTTTATACCAAACCTCTAGTGATAGTAATCATTTTCAGATAAGGAAAACTAAACTAATTTGCCTAAAACTTTATAGCTATTATAAATAGCAGGACTGGGATTGAAATTCCCCATGCTGACTCTGGAGCTGAGCTTAGCTAGTGCACTGTATGACTAGTAACTTACAAATGTCATAAAACTACATGTATGGGACCAGCAGTTAGCGTAATGGCTATGTCGCTGGACTCCCATGTAGTCGACCGCGGTTCGCGTCCCGGACCCGGTGGCTTAAAACTCACGCCGGGCGCGTGTGCATGCGTGCCCAAGATCCCGAGAGGAGAATGGAGGAGAAGAGGTTGAGGCGTGGCCATCCCCCCAGGGGGTGATTTCTCGCTTTCTGTCTCTCTGTCTGTCTCTGTCTGGTGAGCGCATGTGCCCTAAAGCAAAAAAGAAAACTTCTCAAAAAAAAAACACAAAACCTGCATGTATGTTCTTAGTTTGTAAATTGGTGACCTTTGTTGCCCTTAACATCAGTAGTCTGGTCATTCCTCATGTGTAAAACACACCCATCTATTCTTCATCTTCCATTCCCTTTCTAGACGTTCCTTTACTGCTTTAGATGTATCAATGAGTAAACAAAGGCTTATATGCAGTCGTTTCTCTTTCTAGGGGTTTCACGGACCAGCTGCGGAAGATTTCCAAGGATGCGGGGATGCCCATCCAGGGCCAGCCATGCTTCTGCAAGTACGCGCAGGGGGCGGACAGCGTGGAGCCCATGTTCCGGCATCTCAAGAACACATATTCTGGGCTGCAGCTCATTATCGTCATCCTGCCAGGGAAGACACCAGTGTATGGTAAGGATAGCAGAAGACTGTGTTTTTCCTCATGTGCTTTTTTTTTTCAAGAATTATTTTATTTAACTTTGTTTGTTTTTTTATTTATTTTAATTTGATCAGAGAGGGATAAAGTGAGAAAGAGAAAGAGGGAAAGTGAGAAAGCAAGCTACCAGCTCCCAGGCCTGAAACATACTCAGCCATGTGAAAGTCCAGCATTCTTTACCACCACACCACCTGCTGGCCCTTCTTCAAGTACTTTTTATTCATTTTAGAATTATGCTAAAACGTACTCTCTTGCTTTCAAATATTAAATCATAGCATATGATGCAGTATTTAAACCCATGTGTTGTTACTTTAAGACAAATCAGTAGAGCAAACTAAATAAACCAAGAAGAGACACTGTGAGAAGAATTTTGGTAGTCACAGAAAGTGTCCTGGGGCTGGCAGGCGGTGTGGTGTGGTGTGACCGACCGTGGTTTGAGTCCTGGAACTGCAGGCTTGCTTTTTTACTTTACCCCTCTTGTTCTCACTCTCGCTCTGAACTTCTCTGGTCAAATTAAAATAAATAAATAAAGTTAAATAAAATAATTCTTTTTTAAAAAGTATCACAGAACAATGGTCAAGGGACGAATTATTTAATAAAAATGGCACTGAGGTACCTTGAGTATCAGTGTAAGGTAATGGCTAAAAGCACAGGCTCTGGAGTGATCGTCGTTGCTCGGTGTTCAGTACTGCCAGTGTACTGCATGTGTGATGTGACGTGACTGCATTTTCACACCGTAGTCTCCTCATTTGTGGAACCCATATTTAGGGTAGTTACAGGGATTAAAGGAATCTGGATGTATAAAGTACCTCGAATACTACCTTTCATACAGTATACTCAATAAAAGTAACTTATTATTGTAAACAAAGTTTTGTCAGATTATATTTGCATGGCATCTCTCCTGGGGGCTGATTTCTCACTTTCTGTCTGTCTGTCTGTCTCTCTCTCTGTCTCTCTGGCAAGGACACGCACTCTATAGCAGAAATCTCTCTTTGAAAAAAAAAAAGTTATATTTGCATCATGGAAAAAAGGAGAAAAACAGAATTTTCAAACTACTGACTAGAGCAAAAATCCCTTAAGCTTAGGAAATGGAGAGAAACCAGCAGATGGCATAGTGATTGTGTTACTGGACTCGCATGTAGTCAACTGTGGTTTGAGTCCTGGACCCAGTGGCTTAAAACTCATGCTGGGTGCGTGTGCATGCATGCCCCAAATCCTGAGAGGACATTGGAGAAGGGATTGTGGTGTGGCTATCCCCCTGGGGGGTGAACTTCTCACTTTCTGTCTTTCTCTCCAGCGAGCACTTGTTCCCTATAGCAAAAATCTCTCTTAAAAAACAAACAAACAAATGAACAACAACAACAAAAAAAAACATGGAGGCCAGCAGGTGGCATGGTAGTTAAGGGTGTTAGACTCCCACATGGCCAACCATGGTTTGAGTCCCAGACTTCGTAGCTTGCTTTCTCACTTTCTCTCTCCCTCTCTCAGACTGAATTTTAAAAATAAATAAATAAATAAACAAACAAACTAAATAAAATAATTTGAAAAACTCACACAAAAATCACAGGGACCAGCAGGTGGCCTAATGGTTACATCCTGGACTCCCACATAACTGACTACAGTTCATGTCCTGGACCCAGAATGGTATCTCTCCTGGGGCTGATTTCTCGCTTTTTTTCTCTCTCTCTCTCTCTCTCTCTCTCTCTCTCTCTCTCTGGCAAGGACATGCACTCTATAGCAGAAATCTCTCTTTAAATAAATAAAAAAAAAGGAAGGAAGGGCCAGCAGGTAGCATGGTGGTTAAGGGCATTTGTACTCCCACATGGCTGACCCTGGTTTGAGTCCCGGACCTGGTGGTTTGCTTTCTCTCTCTCTCTCTCTCTGTCCTTCCCTGGTAAAATTAAATAAAGTTAAATAATAAAAAATAATTATTTAGGGCTGACAGGTGGTGTGGTGGTTAAAGGTGCTAGATTCCCACATGGCTGACTGCAGTTCAAGAGTTCAAGACCTGGACCTGACAGCTTGCTTTCTCGCTTTCCCTTTCTCTCTCTCTCTCTCCCTCTGGTCAAAATAAAAATAATGATAGCGAATGGAATTAAATAAATAAATATTTTAAAATAAATAATAATTCCTTAAAATAATAAAAAAGGAAACAAATCACAAAGGAAAATTGTTTGAATTGACTATATACAAATTAAATTCTGTATGTTATAAATGTACTAAAATTAAAAAGAAACCAATAGACTAAGGTGATAGAAAGATCTGCATTTCAGGTGACCTCATAGAAAGTCTATAACTAATTGTAGTGTATTTAAAATTAACTTGTTTAAAAAGCTGTATTGTAATATTTGTTTATGATAAATTGTTTATTATTTTAAAAAAATTAAAGTATTTTTAGTGAGTAAAAAAAAAAAAAAGAAACCAATAGAATGTGAAAAATATTTGCAACAAACGGGCACAATAAACAACTAATCTATTATTAAAATATTCATGCAAATTGATTATTGAGCTCAACAAAAGGGGAAAAAATGTTTTATACTTTTAGATTAATGAGAAAAAAAAAGTTACCAAAGTTTCCCAAATAAAAACTAAACAAAAAATTATATGAGAAAATATTTATTTTCACCAGTAGTTTAAAAATTACTAATTGGGTCCGTGGGTGGTTGAGTGACTGGACTCGGACATGGCCAACTGCTGTCTGAGTCCCAGACCTGGCAACTTGCTTTCTCACTTTCCCTTTCTCTCTATCTGTCTCTCTCTTGCCAAATTAAAAAATAATGGTATTAAATAAAACATTCTTTTTGGGACCAGCAGTTAGTGTAATGGCTATGTCGCTGGACTCCCACGTAGTCGATCGCGGTTCGCGTCCCGGACCCGGTGGCTTAAAACTCACGCCGGGCATGTGTGCGTGCGTGCCCAAGATCCTGAGAGGAGAATGGAGGAGAAGGGATTGTGGCGTGGCCATCCCCCCTGGGGGGTGATTTCTCGCTTTCTGTCTCTGTCTGTCTCTGTCTGTCTGGCGAACGTACGCGCCCTATAGCAAATACCTCTCAAAAAAATATTCTTTTTTTTTAACAGAGAGGGGTTTTTTTTTGCTATAGGTTGTGTGTGCTCACCAGAAAGATAGACAGAAAGTGAGAAATCGCACCCCGGGGGATGGCCACGCCACAGTCACTTCCCCTCCATTCTCCTCTTGGGATTTTGGGCACACATGTGCACACATGCCTGGTGTGAATTTTAAGCTACCAGGTCTGGGACTCATACCACAGACAATTTTGTGGGAGTCTAGTGATGGAACCATTATGCCTTCTGCTGATACCAAATAAAAAATTATTTTAAAAATGTACAAATGGATAAAGGAAAAAATTTCATGCTACTTAATTAGCAAATATATTTTAATTTTATAATACCTAGTCATTATATGTGACTCAATACATTGCTTATGACAGTGTACATTTTTTAAAGAATTATTTTAACTTTATTTATTTAATTTTTTTATTTTAATTTGACCAGAGAGGGACAGCATGAGAGAGAGAAAGTGGGGAAGTGAGAGAGCAAGCTGCCAGGTCTAGGACTCAGTTAGACATGTGAGAGTCCAGTGCCCTTTACCACCATACTACCTGCCAGCCCCAGCAGTATAAATTGATAATATCCTTTCCATCAAACGTATAAACATGTGTTGGGACCAACAGGTGGTGTGGTGGTTAAGGCTCTAGACTCCCGGATGGCTGATTCTGGTTCAAGTCCCACCCAGCCGCTTGAAAGGCACACCTGACAAGTGTACATGTGTGCCTAAAATCCCAAGAGGAGAATGGAAGAGAAGGGATTGCTTCCTGGCCATTGCCCCCACCAGAGAGGCGGGGATTTGTCACTCTCCTTCTCTTTGTCTTTGGTTTCTCTAGCATACACCCTATAGCACAAAACTAAAAATAAAATTAAATAAAAAGTATAAACATGTATTCTTTGTCTATCATTTCGTATTTCTAATTTCAAGAATCTATTCAAAGGAAATAATTTATCCTGTAGAAAAATCTCTGTGCACAAATTTTTATAATGATATCTATAATAGTAAAAGAACTACAAAGGAAGCCAGTAGGGAACATGGTGGTTAAGGCACTGGACTCCCACATGGCAAACTGCAGTTTGAGTCCCGGCCTGGCGGCTTGCTTTCTCTCGCTCTCTCGCTCTCTCGCTCTCTCGCTCTCTCTTTCTCTCTGGTAAAATTTAAAAATAACTACAATAAATTAAATTAATTCTTTTTAAAATATTAAAAACTTCTAAGAACTAGTCTTTTTTTAATTATTTATTTATCCACTTATTTATTTATTTATTTATTTATTTATTTATTTTAATTTGACCAGAGAGAGACACAGGGAGAGAGAGGGGAAGGTGAGAAAGCAAGCCACCAGGTCCAGGACTCAAACCATGGTTGGCCACGTGGGAGTGTCCAGCGCCTCAACTACCACGCCACCTGCTGGTCCCAAAACTGCTAAGAACTAGTCTTAAACAATGGGTAAATTATAGTACATTAATGAAATATATAGTGATTAAAAATGATAGTTATAAAATTCAAAGCATAGCTTAAAAGTTGTGATAAAGGGCTAGCAGATGGCATAGTGTTTATGTCACTGGACTCCCGCATGGCCAACAATGGTTCGAGTTCCTGATCCAGTAGCTTGGGATCCTGGGAGGTGAATGGAGAAGAGGAGATTGTGGTATGGCCATCCTCCTTGGGGGGTGATTTCTCACTTTCCCTTTAACTGTTTGTCTTTCTCTCTCCTGCAAGCGCATATACCCTAAGGTCAAAACAAAACAGAACAATCTCTTAAAATAAAAAAGTTGTGATAAAATTTAGAAGGCTGTTAGTTTTTAAACACAAGAAATTTGTAAATAAGAAAAAGACAAAGGGGACCAGCAGATGGAATAATACTTATGTTGCTGGACTCCCACGTAGTTGACCGTGATTCGTGGCTGACTGTGGTTCGAGTCCTAGACCCAGAGGTGTGCCCAAAATCCCAAGAGGAGAATGGAAGAGAAGGGATTGTACCATGGCCATTTCTTGCTTTCTGTCTTCTTGTCCTCTTGCTCTGTCTCTCTGGCCAGCACATATGCCCTGGAGCAAAAATCTCTCCAAAAAAAGAAAAGACAAAGACAAAGAGAACGCAACAGAAAACAGAAAAACAAATGCCCAGTTCTAAGTAAATCATTAAAGAGATAAGAATTTAAATGAAGTTTTTTTCAACAGCAGTGGTAATACCCATTGTTGGCAAAGATGTTGCTAAATATATGCTTCTCTACACTGCTGATTTGAAACAAAGTTGGTACTTCTGTAGCTTCAGACAGGTATTCTTGCCTGCATGTCATCTAGTCCCTTTCTAATCCCATCTCTACACTGCTTCCATGGTGATATTTTTATTTTTTGTAGTGGATAGACTTTATGTATTACACTTACAGAAAAATTGATCAAATAGTATAGAGTTCCCAATGTCTCCCCTCTCCTGCACATAGTAGAATTATTTGACTTTATTTGTTTATTTTTGTTTTTAATTTGACCAGAGAGGGACAGAGTGAGAGAAAGAGAAGGAGAGTAAGAAATCAAGCCGTCAGGTCCTGGACTCAAACCATGGTCAGCCATATGGGAGTCCAGTGCCTTTAACTACCATACTACTGAGAGTATGTGCCCAAGATCTCCAGAGGAGAATGTAAAAGGGATTGCAGCATGGCCATTGCCTTGGTGGGTGATTTCTGTCTCTCTCTGTATCTCTGGTGAGTGCACATGCCGTATAGCAAAAAGCCTCTCTAAAAAAAAAAGCAATTCTGCTAACAGCGAATGAGAATTCCTATTGCTTCGCATCCTCTGTAGTGTTTTATATTATCATTTTGTTAAATGTTAGCCTTTCTTACAGGTGTGTAGTACATTTACTGTACTTCATTGTTTTTAATTTGCCAGAGGGTGCATGTGCTTGTCAGAGAGAGGAAGGAGCACTTCCTAGAGAAGTGTGGTCATGCTGCAGACCCTTTTGCCTCCATTTTTCCATCCTCCTGGAGATTAAGCATCTACCTACATGTGCTTGGCATGTTTTTCAAGTCAGTGGAGTGAGATTTGAACTGTAGTCAGGCATGTGGGATCCAGCTTTCTTAACACCTAGACCATGGGGCCAGCTGCTTGTGTCTGGTTCTTAATTGAGGTATTTATTTTCTTGTTATTGAGTTCTAAGAGTTCTTTCTATATTTCAGATATAAGTTCTTTATCAAATATGTATTTCACAAATATTTTCTCCCATCTGTAGGTTGTCTTTTCATTCTCTTAATGATGTCTTTCATAGAGAATCCTTAATTTTAATAAAACAGCTTACTAGTTGTTTTTTTCCATAGTTTTTTGTATTATTGCTAAAACACATTGCCAGCCTTAAGGTCACCTAAGTTTTCTCCCGTGTTATCTTCTAGTAGTTGTTTTAATTTGTTAGGGAGCATTTGCACTAGCCAGAAGAGACATAAGTGGTTGTGAGAAAGAACCCTGCATGGAGGATGGTTACACTGCCTTCCCTTCTCTTCCGTTTCTCCCTCCTTTTGGGATTTTGGGCATGCATGTACACATACGCCCAGTGTGTTTCTGAAGCCACCAAATGGAACTAGGACTTGAACCATGCAGTCAGCCATGTGGGGATCCAACTGCCTTGGCAGCAGGCCACAGGCTGTTATACTATTTTTATAATGGTAAAAAAAAAAAAAAAAAAAATATATATATATATATATATATATATATATATATATATATATATATATATACACACACACACACACACACACTTTTTTAAAATACAAAGAAGAAAACCCCTAGAAAAATTATTACAAAATATTTCATCTTCAAGATAGTATATGTTAAATTTCAATGCCACCATTTTAGTACTGAAGTAATTTCTGATAACCTGTAATATAGTGGTATATTGCAAAGGGAGAAACAGAGTAGCTTTATTTTCAGTAAGAAAATTTATTTTTAGGTCTTTTCTGACTAGAGGCATTTATGTCTGTTCCCTAGCGGAGGTGAAACGTGTAGGAGATACACTCTTGGGTATGGCTACACAATGTGTTCAAGTCAAGAATGTAATAAAAACATCTCCTCAGACTCTCTCAAACTTGTGCCTAAAGATTAATGTTAAACTCGGAGGAATCAATAATATTCTTGTACCTCATCAAAGGTAAGATAATCTAATCATTTATGAAGATTTTCTTTTAAAAAAAAAAATCTTCCTTTTCCTGTGTATGGTCATATCTATTGATAACTACTGTAAGATCTGCTTTTGTTTCTCACTGAGAGCCCAGGTTGAAGAGTTTTCTCTATCTGATAGTCATCTTCAACCTTGCTTCCTAAGGTTCCTCACTCACTCTCCTAGAGCATGAGGGAGGGAAGGAGGGGTACGACATGTGGTAAGCCGCGTCAAGCCCTGCTGCAGTTAGTGAGATAGCACATACAACAGATGTGCCCATTAAATCACCGTCGTTAGCACTCTTCGGAAGCAGGAGACATCATTACCTAGGAATAGGAAGTAGCTGATTACACAGATCACTGGGGAGGAGGCCATTATTCAGAAACAACAGGTGCCCTTTTAATAGCTGAAGCAAGGAGGGGTCAGAAGAGTTACGTGTGCTGGGCTAGCCAGCAGTACAGTGATAACGGGGCACTTGTGATGTTCGGCCCACGCAGCAGGGTCTTGGGTTCTGTTCTGAAGCATCCCTGTGCATGCCGGGCACCTGCACATGCCTGTGATCCAGGCAGGCTGGGTCTGGGTGTGGATTGCAGCATGAGGACATTGTTGGGCTGCCTTTCTCTCCATGTTTCCCTGTCTATTGTTCTCAGAAAAACTAAAAAAGAAATTTAGTGAGTTTTTTGCTCTTATAGAGTATGTGTGATGGCCCAACAGAGACAGAGAGAGAGAGACAGAAAGCAAGAAATTATCTCCCATTGGGAATGGCCACACCATAGTCCCTTCTCCTCCATGCTCCTCTCGGGATCTTGGGCATGCACACACACGCACCCAGCATGAGTTTCAAGCCACTGGGTCTGGGACTCGAATCACGGTTAAGTATGTGGGAATTCAGCAACGTAATCATTACATCATCTGCTGGTCCCCCTAAACATTTTTAAGAAGTTTGTGCCTAGGAAAAATTGATTTTCAATCACCCTAAAGGAGTGATTTCTCACCCCCCACCACCCTCTTTCTCTCTGGCAAGCGCATGTTCCCTCTAGCAAAACTGGGAAAAAAAAAAAAAAAGGCAACCCATGTGTGTTTTACACAAAGGCCCTTTTCTTTTTTCCCCATGCTGCAGCCTTGATTTTCTGTTTCTGTTAAATATGAAATGAGATTCATAAATGAGATGATACAGAGTTTTATCAAGTCCAGGAACTAAGAGACATTCCTTTGAATCTTAAAGGATATAGTCTTAGAATAAAAGGAAATAATAGCTACTTAACATCTATTTTTTTAATTATTAGTTAAATTTTTATTTAATGTGACCAGTGAGAGAGAGAGAGAGAGAGAGAATGGGAAAGCAAGCTACAAGGTCCGGGACTTAACCCACAGTCAGCCTTGTAGAAGTCCATCACCTTAACCACCACACCACCTGCTGGCCCCTGCTTATATTTATTAAATATGTTACTCACACTTATCCTTTTGGCCAGGGGGAGGGGAAGTGGTAGACTCTTGCGATCCTTTCTAGTCTAAAGTTTAGTTTAGTTTCTTGAGAGATTACACAGGCTTAACATTTAAGTAGATTTTAAAAGGTCGATAAAAATTGATGAGTTATTATGAGAAGGTTTATAATTTTGTGCTATTTACGGACAACACTACCATAAATTGCCCTTTGCAGCCATGAGTACCACTGCTTAAGACAAAGATCCGCTCTGAACTAGCTGTTGAGTGGGCCTTTGTGGCAGCCTTTACAGCGCAGTGCGATGCGGGATTCACGACGTGCTGCAGGTCAGGCTGTGGAGCTGTCGTAGGACTTCCTCCGCGCTGTCAGTAACTCGCACTTGTGTTGCAGTCAGTGAAACAGATAAATGGATGATTGAAAAATGGTTATCTAACCCTTTTAAAAAATGTGTTTAAGACCTTCTGTGTTCCAGCAACCAGTGATCTTTTTGGGAGCAGACGTCACTCATCCACCGGCGGGTGATGGGAAGAAACCTTCTATTGCTGCTGTGAGTGTCCTTACACAGTTTTATCTAAGTTAAGACCAATATAAACGTATTGGATTCTGCTTTTCTAATTTGAATGTTATTTTCTTTGTAGCCAACTTTCTTAAATGTTCTTTGTATTTTTTTTTTTTATTTTATTTTTTAAGAATTCTTTTAGGGGCCAGCAGGTGGTGCAGTGGTTAAGAGCACTGACCTCACATGGCTGACTGTGGTTTGAGTCCTGGACCTGGTGGCTTGCTTCTCACTTTCTTTCTCTTTCTTTCTCTCATTCTGCCCTTCTCTGGTCAAATTTAATTAATTAATTAATTAAATTTAATAATTTTTAAAAGATTCATCTTTATTTTTTAAAAAAAAAAAAGGAATTATCTTATTTGGGACTGGCAGGTGGTGTGGTGGTTAAGGATGCTGGACTCCTGCATGGCCAACTGTGCTTTGAATCCTGGACCTGGCTGCTTGTTTTCTCACTTACCCCTAACCCCTGTCCCTCTCTGGTCAAATTAAAGTAAATCAAGCTAAATAAAATTATTCAGCTTGATTTTATGTACTTATTTTAATTTGACCAGAGAGCAAGAGAGAGAGAGAGGGAAAGTGAGAAAGCAAGCCTCCAGGTCCGGGACTTGAACTATGGTCAGCCATGTGGGAGTCCAGCGCCCTTAACCACCACACCACCTGCAGGCCCCATTTTTTGTTTTGTTTTGTTTTTAAGAATCATTTTATTTAACTTTATTTATTTATTTATTTTAATTTGACCAGAGCTGGAGAAATCGAGAGAGAGAAAATGATAAAGCAAACCACCAGGTCCGGGACTCAAATCCCAGTCAGCTATGTAGGAGTCCAATGCCCTTAACCAACATGCCACCTGCCAGGCCCCAATTTTTTTTTTTTTTTTTTTTTTTAAGTATTTATTCTCTGGTCTAGGAACTACAAGTTCCATATACTGTTAAATCAAGTTTGTTAATTACATTGTTCAAACCTTTTGTATCCTACTTTAATTTGCCTTCTTGACCTGAGTATGCATTTTCTGTTACTTTCTGTGGTTCAAAGAGTTTGCTTATATATTTCATTAGTATCTTTGTTGCAGAAAGAAAGATTATGTATAAACTTGATGGATTACATATTTTTCAATATATCTTTTATCTTCATTTAGTTCAATACTTTATACCTGAATTCTTTAATACTGCCACTCCTCCTTTCAACATATTCCTTTATATCTTTGCACACTTCTTTGTCAGTTTCCTTATTTTTTGAAGATTTGTCTATTTATTTATTTAGTGACAGGGCTCATGCACTCATTAGAGAGAGCATAAGTGAGAAAGCAAGCCACCACCAGGTCCACGACCTGAACCATGGTGAGCCGTATGGGAGTCCAGTGCCCTAACCACCATGCCACCTGCTGGCCCTCTGTGTCAGTCAAAGTTTATTATGTATATACTTCAGAAAGGTAGATAATATTTTACCCATTTTGAAAGCCACTTGATTTTTAACAAATGCCAACATTTTGAAAATCAGTGTACCTCAGGGATACTTGGTAAATTTCAGAAGGTAAACTATAAGACTTTTTATTACCCATTATAAGTAATCTACATATAACATGAACCATCAAACTGTTAAGCCTTACTTATCCTTGAAAATGATAGTAATATTAAAAATTTCACTTAAATATTCTGAAGTTATTTTTATTAGTGAAGAAAATTGATTTTCATATTAATAAATAGTGTTGCTTTGTTTTCTTCCTTTCTTTCTCTCTTTTTTTAAGGTTTTTGCCACTGGAGAGAGAGATAGGGAGAGGAAAAGTGAGAAATCACTCCCCAGGGGATGGCCACATCACAATTCCTTCTCCTCTGTTCTCTTCCTGGGATATTAGGGGCACACACACAAGCCCACACACACACGCCCAGGGTGATTTTCAAGCCACCAGGTCCTAGACTTAAGCTGTGGTAGGCCATGTGGGAGTCCAGTGCCTTAACCACTGTACCACCTGCTGGCCTGCTTTGTATGCTTAATGTTTTGCATCAGTTATTTCCTTTCAACTGTTCCAGAGATGGTATTGAGCCACCTCATATTCATAAAAAAATTCTTATAGAAGAAAAAATGGTAAGAAATGAAAAAAATGTAGAAGACTTACCTTGTTTTTGCTACTTAGGAGTCATTTTCCTGGGCGGTTTAAGCATATTTTAATTCTTTTGGACTTGTGTTAGTCATTGTCCTTTTCTGCTAGATTAGTTTCTATCAAGTAATCACTTTTTAAATGGTTATTAGAAGTTTTATAAATGTAACTTATAATTAAGGGTTTTTGCTATATGGTTCCTGTTCCCGAGAACCTAAAGACTAGTATGAAAAACAAGTGTGAGTAATGAATGCCACATGGTATAACAGGTACTACCGCGGTAGTGAGGGAGTTAAAGACTGCAAGAGCACATCCTGTTTGGGAGTGCTGGGAGTCGAGGGCATTGGGACGTGCAGTGCATTGTGGGGCTCGTAAGCTTCTGCAGACATTTTGTGCCGTTGGGATATGTAGACTTATTCTTAGTGCCGCAACATTCCAGGAAAAGAAATAGTCCCAAGTTCTTTTTTTTTCCAAGTGATGAAAAGTATGTGCAAACACACACATAGTGTGGGGAACAGAGAAAAAGCTCCTGTGACAGGATCTTTTCTCACTGCAGACCCCTTTCCCAAGGCCTCCATGTCCTCAGATCCTGTCTGCCCAGGCCGTGCATGTATCAGACATGCTTTACAGGCTGATCCTGGACCCGAACCGGTCACCATTTGGCTTCTAGCACTACAGGGCACTGGTGTTGGCACTACACAGGTGCTGGGCCCAGAATTTCATTTCTCAAGCATGACTTTGATACAATCTCCTTCGGAAGGAAAAGTCCGAGGGCTGAGTGACCAGTGTAGGCTCTGATCAGAATTGTAAGTTTATAGTCTGAGGTGTCCTCTGCTCCAAATACACACCAATACTGAATAAGACACAGAAAATTAAAATTTGAGATAGTCTCAAAACCAAGATGAGTTTCTGAGAACCAGATACATAACACAAAGACAGCACAGGCAGACTGAGTGTAGGTTCAGAACTCATCTGGGAGATTGCATTGAGACAGGGAAGTTTCTGATTTTAAGATTGTTAAGAAGCGTAACAATTCTAAGATGATGCTAAAGTCTGAAGTATAATTTCTAGGATGAACTGCTTAAAGTAGAAAAGAAATGAAAAAAATCAGTGGTTTGAATTGGTTCTCTTTTTTTTCCCCTCATTTTCTTTATGCATGTCTTTTTCTTTTCTCACTGAACTTTAGGTCTGTCAGCAGTATTAATGTCTAATCGTTAGCATGTAAAGTGCAGCCTACTCAGAGGAAAATCGTTTTCGATCCTTTACTCGTTCTCAACTGTTCATCACTGAAAATTACTGTTTTGATTACTGTCAAAATTCATTTAGTTTTGATTATCTTAACTTCTATTTTTCTTTACCTTTCCCAACCTAGGTAGTAGGTAGTATGGACGCCCACCCGAGCAGATACTGTGCCACAGTAAGAGTTCAGAGACCTCGACAGGAGATCATCCAGGACTTGGCCTCCATGGTCCGGGAGCTTCTCATTCAGTTTTATAAGTCAACTCGGTTCAAACCTACGCGTATCATCTTTTATCGGGACGGTGTTTCAGAGGGGCAGTTTAGGCAGGTCAGTTGCTGAGATCTCTTTAGGCTATGGTTAAATCAGATACTGTGTTTTTTTTGTTATTTGGTTTTTGTTTTGAAAGGTTGTTATAGAGCATGTGCGCTGGTCAGAAAGACAGAGACAGACAGAGAGACAGAAGGCGAGAAATCATCCCCCGGGGAGATGGCCATGCCGCAATTCATTCTCTTCTTGGGATCTTGGGCACGCACACACACGCGCCCAGTGTGAGTTTAAACCATCAGGTCCGGGACTCAAACTGAGGTCGACTACATAGGAGTCCGGCGATGTAGCCATTACACCAACTGCTGGTCCCCCAGATACTGTGTTTTAATAGTGTCTAATTCTGAAGGTTAAAGCCTTAAGTCGGGAGTTCCTAAAGTCAGAATTGGATCCTTCAGTAAATTTTTTCCTTTTAAAATGTTTACTATGGATGTGTAAACCTTGCTCTGATAATAGTTAAGTGGAACCAAGAGGAGAGTGGCTCTGCAGCTCAAACTGAGTGCAAGTAACAGAGAATCACCACAATTCCTCTGAGGCTTTTGAGGCTTTCCTCTGCCATTACATCAGCAGTCTAAGTCCATTCGTAGAGGAACATTGTTGTAGCAGTGGCATTTGGGAAACACGTGCAGTTGCTGCTTACCAGAGAGAGACAGAGAAATGCAGTGAGAGGGAAAGTGAGAAATCACCCCCGAGGTGGCCATGCCATAATCCCTTCTCCTTTACTCTCTTCCTGGGATTCTGGGCACACGCACATGCATGACTGGTATGATTTTCAAGCCACCAAGTTCAGGACTTGAACCACAGTCAGCCATGTGGGAGTCCAGCACCTTAACCACCATGCCACCTGCAGGCCCCTGTATAGCAACTTTTTGTGGAAAGGATTAGAGAATACAGATCTGGATCAGCCACTGGTATGGACATTAAAGCAGCTGGATCCCATGTGGCCACCTGCACTGTTTGAGTCTTGGACCCAGCAGCTTGAAAAACACATCGGTGCACATGTATGTGTACCCGAAATTCCAGAAGAGAAATGGAGGAGAAGGGGTTGCAGCGTGACCATCCCCCATGGGGAGTGCTCCCCCTTCTCTCTCTGGCAAAGGCACGTCTTCTAGCAAATTAAAAGAGAGAGAACACAAACCTGAGTGATGGGCAGCAGGTCTAGTGGACCTGCTGTACTGACCCAGAGTATCCGCAGAGCTAAAGATGCAGCTTTTTAAGCTTAAGCAAACGTGCGATGAGTAGACATAGATATATCTCCTGACTGCAAATTCAAAGGTCCTAAATTTGAAGTCATCAAAACCCTAGTCCTGAAGAAGTAAAGTAAAATTACCTGGTGTTTTTGTCTTGGATTCATTGTACAGCTAATCAGAAATATCAGGGTCAACATACATTTCACAATCATCAGATGTTTTGGCTTTTTTTTTTTTTTTTAAGAATTATTTAATGTTATTACTATTATTTATTTTGACCAGAGAGAGAGGGGGAAAATGAGAAAGCAAGTTGCTAGGTCTGAGACTTGAACTGTAATTTGCCATGTGGGAGTCTAGCACCTTAACCACCATGCCATCTGCCAGCCCCTGTCAGATATATTTTTTAATTATTTTATTAACTTTATTTATTTATTTTTATTTGACCAGAAAGGGACAGAGTGAGAGTACGCATGCACGAGAGAGAGAAAGTGAGAAAGCAAGCTGCCAGGCCTGGGACTTGAACCCCAGTCGACCATGGGGAGTTCAGCGCCCTTAGCCATCCCACCACCTGCTGGCCCCAGATATTTTTTAGATTCCAAATAAAGTTTTAAGTGACACTGAGTATTTTAAAAAAAAAATGGAATAGAGAATATATTTAGTTTTTTTTAAAGACTTATTTAATTTTAAAGTGATGAGATTAAGAAATCCTGAGATTAAATCATTATCTTACTTTAAAGTATGTAGCAATAAAAGGAAACAACTGACTATATTAAATCTTTCCATTTCATCTTCTCTAGGTATTATATTATGAACTACTAGCCATTCGAGAAGCCTGCATCAGTTTGGAAAAAGACTATCAACCTGGAATAACCTACATTGTAGTTCAAAAGAGACACCATACTCGGTTATTCTGTGCCGATAGAACAGAAAGGGTAATTTTACATCCGCTGTTATATTGCTATTAGCTGGGCTTATCCAACACAGTTCATAGAGACCGTATAAGGGTCTAACGGCAGGATTTAGTATAGACTAGCAGATTTCAACAGTTGGACTATGAGTATAGAAATACAGGAGCATTGGGACCAGCAGTTAGCATAATGGCTATGTTGCTGGACTCCCACGTAGTCGACCGCAGTGCGAGTCCCGTACCTGATGGCTTAAACTCAGGCTGGGCGCATGTGCGTGCATGCCCAAGATCCCGAGAGGAGAATGGAGGAGAAGGGATTGCCGCGTGGCCATCCCCCCGGGGGGTGATTTCTCGCTTTCTGTCTCTGTGTCTCTGTCTGTCTGTCTGTCTGTCTGGCTAGCACACGCGCCCTGTAGCAAAAACCTCTCCAAAAAAAAAAGAAAGAAATACGGGAGCACTGAGCACTGAAGTACGCTTATTCCAAAGTGTTCTCAGATACATTTTTACCTTTGTCTTGTTTGTCTAAACTTTGCCCAACCAAATCTAGGTCGGAAGAAGCGGCAACATCCCAGCTGGAACGACAGTTGATACAGACATTACCCATCCATACGAGTTTGACTTTTACCTCTGCAGCCATGCTGGAATACAGGTAAGCCTCACTTCAACTAAAGTGTTTGTGTGTTTTGTTTTGTTTTGTTTTGTTTTGTTTTGTTTTGTTTTGTTTTGTTGGAGAGGTTTTTGCTATAGGACACATGCGCTCACCAGAGACACAGAGACAGAAAGTGAGAAATCACCCCCTGGGGGGATGGCCACACTACAGTCCCTTCTCCTCCATTCTCCTTTTGGGATCTTGGGCACACACGCACATGCACCCGGCGTGAGTTTAAGCCACTGGGTCTGGGACTCAAACCGCAGTTGGCTACATGGGAGTCCAGCAACAGCCATTACACCAGCTACTGATCCTGAACTAAAGTGATTTAATGTAAGAATGTCCAGTCTTAAATGTATTTCTTAAATCTCAGAAAAAGCACAGAGGGACCAACAGATGGCATGATAGTTATGTCACTGGACTTACTTGTAGTTGACTAGAGGAGAAGAGATTCCAACGTGGCCATCCCCCAGGGGGTGATTTCTCACTTTCTATCTTTCTGTCTCTCTGGTGAGTGCATGCACCCTACAGCAAAAATCTTCTTTGGGGCGGGGGTTTATTTGCTATAGGGTGCGTGCGCTCGCCAGAAAGACAGAGAGAGACAGAGAGAAAGTGAGATATCACTCCCCGGGGGGGGGGGGGGGGATGGCCACACCACAATCCCTTCTCCTCCATTCTCCTCTCAGGATCTTGGGCACGCACGCACACATGCCCAGCGTGAGTTTAAGCCGCCGGGTCTGGGACTCAAACCTCAGTCGACCACATGGAAGTCCAGCGACATAGCCATTATGCTAACTGCTGGTCCCAAAAATCTCTCTTAAAAAAAAATTCAGAATTTTCTGAGATCAAAAAAACAGAGTCACAGGGAACCAGCAGTTAGCGTAATGGCTATGTCGCTGGACTCCCACGTAGTCGACTGCGGTTCACGTCCCGGACCCGGTGGCTTAAAGCTTACGCCGGGCGCGTGTGCGTGCGTGCCCAAGATCCCGAGAGGAGAATGGAGAAGGGATTACGGCGTGACCATCCCCCCTGGGGGGTGATTTCTTGCTTTCTGTCTGTCTGGCGAGCTCACGCGCCCTATAGCAAAAACCTCTCAAAAAATAAATAAATAAATAAATAAAACAGAGTCATGGGCCAGCAGGTGGCATGATGGTTAAGGCTCTGAATCCCACATGGCTGACTCTGAGGTTCAAGTTCATACCTCGTGACCTGAAAAATAAGCTGGGCCTGTGTGCACGCATATCCAAAATCCCAAGAGGAGAAGGGATTGCTGCGTGGCCATCCCCCCCACCCCCCAGGGAGATTCTTCACTCATTCTGAAGTAGGGCTTGTACTGGAGAGTGAAAAGGGTATTGAGAACATCAGCTAAGAGTCTGCACCACAGTCCAGACAGAAGGTGATGGTACCTGGGACTAGAATGGTGATGAAAGAAAACTGATTGAATACTGTAGAGCTGGAGCTCCCCCTGTCCCACAAGCCCTGTTCTCACAAGTCCTCTTACTATTCAGGAGCTCTCCCTTCCCCACCTCCTCAGAAAGATCCCCTAATCCCTGATCACCTAATCTGGCATGTCCCAGTTTTCCAGGAAGTGAACTCAGTCCTCCCCCACTGCTTCCAGTGGTGGTGCTGTCTGTGTGCTGGTACAAGTGGGCCAGTAATTTAATTTTTTTCTTTTTTGAGGTTTTTTTCTTTTGGGTGCATGTGCTCACCCAAAACACAGAGAGAGACAGTGAGAGGGAAAGTGAGAAATCACAAGGGTGATGGCCATACTGCAATCCCTTCTCTTTCATTCTTTTCTCTTTTTTTTTATTTATTTATTTTTTATTTATTTATTTATTTATTTATTTATTTATTTTTTGGAGAGGTTTTTACTATAGGGCGCGTGCACTCACCAGACAGACAGAGAGAGACATAGAGATAGAAAGCGAGAAATCACCCCCCAGGGGGCATGGCCACGCTGCAATCCCTTCTCCTCCATTCTCCTCTCAGGATCTTGGGCACGCACAGACATGGCCCAGCATGCATTTTAAGCCACTGGGTCCGGGACGCGAACCGCGGTCAGCTACATGGGAGTCCAGCGACATAGCCATTACACTAACTGCTGGTCCCAACACGAATAGCTAAACGGCATATGAAAAAATGCTCAACATCCCTCATTGTAAGAGAAATGCAGATCAAAACAACAATGAGATATCACCTAACCCCAGTCAGAATGTCTAAGATTAAAAAAACAAAAAATGATAAGTGCTGGTGAGGGGTGTGGTGAAAAGGGAACTCTCTTACACTGCTGGTGGGAATGTAAATTGGTCCAACCACTGTGGAGAACAATTTGGAGATTCCTCAAAAATCTCCAAATAGAACTACCGTATGATCCAGCAATCCCACTCCTTGGTATCTACCCAAAGGACAGAAGAATACTTTATCGGAAAAGTGCTTGCACATCGATGTTTATTGTGGCACTTTTCACGATTGCTAAGTCATGGAAGCAACCCAAATGCTCACGAACTGATGAATGAAAAATTGTGGCACATATATTCAATGGAATACTATTCATCCATAAAAAACAACAAAACCCTGGCTTTTGACAGGAAGTGTATGAATGTGGAAGACTTACTGCTGAGTGAAGCAAGCCATGCTATGAAGGAGAGGCATTGTATGTCCCCACTTAATATATACCGAGTGTCTGCACTCTATGACTGATAAAGGATATAGAAATGCAGTATATAGATGTAAATACCAGATATAGTGTGTGTGAAAGAGGAGGGTCTGAGGAAGGACATTTGGGAGAGGGACAGGGAGGCAAAGCATTAATGGCACAAAGAGGTGTGGTATTATCTGTTGAAGATATTTCGTAGTTTTATCAACAGTACTAGGGAGAAATGTTCACCTGTTGAAATATCCATTTTGTAAGACAAATAATAATGTGATTGAATGTATGTAAGAAAATGAAATGAAAAAATAAAAAATAAAAATAAAAATAAAATTATTTTTAAAAAGAATGAGTCTCAACCCAGCAGCTAGAAAAACACACTGGATGCTTGCACATATATGCCTAAAATTTCCACAGAATGGAGAGATAGAGAAGGGATTGCAGCGTGGCCATCCCCCATGGGAAGGTGCACTTTCTTGCTCTGTCTTTCTCTGGTAAGCGCACATGCCCTCTGGCAACTTAAGAAAACCAGAGATTGCAGCGTGGCCATCCCCCCTGGGGGGTGATTTCTCGCTTTCTGTCTCTCTGTCTCTGTCTTTCTGGTGAGCACACACGCCCTATAGCAAAAACCTCTCAAAAAACAAGGGACCACCAGTTGACATAATGACTATGGCAAGTTAAAAAATAAAAATAAATACATAATTATAAAAAAATAATAAATAACTAGAATGCAGAACAAAAGATTGTTTTCCAAACGATGAGAAACATTTGACCTTGACGTTTTCTTTGAATCTATACTAGCTACCAGAGTAACTGACACATAGAAGCTCAGCTCAGTAGTTTTGGGGGGTGTGGTATAAAATATACTTAACCTGGGGCCGGCAGTTGGCATAGTGGTTAAAGGTGCTGGACTCCCACTTGGCTGACCACGGTTCAAGTCCCAGACCTGGTGGCTTGCTTTCTCACTTTCCCTCTCTCTCTCTGTCTCTCTCTGGTTAAATGGAAAATAATAATAATAAATAAAGTTAAATAAAATAATTCTTAAGGGGGCCAGCAGGTGGCATGGTGGTTGAGTGCGCTGGATTCCCACATGGCTGACCATGATTCGAGTCCTGGACCTGACGGCTCGCTTTCTCACTTAGCCCTGCTCTGTCTCTCTCTGGTCAAATTGAAATAAATAAGTAAAGTTGAATAAAATAATTTTTTTTTTAATTCTTTTAAAAAATATGTGGAGATAGCCTTAAGTTTACCATTTTAACCATTTTCAAGCGTGCAGCTCCATTGCAGTAGGACTTTTAACATTGTTTTGCAGCCGCCAGCATCATCTGTCTCCAGGACTTCTTTATCTTCCCTGATGGACACATTCTATCCATTAGACACCAACTCTCCCCGCAGCCCCAGCCCACACCACTCATTCTGTCTCTATGAATTTGACTATTCTGGGCATCTCATATAAGTGAATCATAAAATATTTGCCCTTCTGTCATTTTTTTTTTTTAATTTTAGCTTTAGGTATCTATTCGTTTATTTCTATTTGGCCAGAGAGAGAGAGAGTGAGAAAGCAAGCTGCTGGGTCCAGGACTTGAACTGCAGTTAGCCATGTGGGAGTCCAGCGCCCTTAACCACTACGCCACCTATCGGCCCCAGTGATTGGTTTATTTCATTTAGCATAATGCCTCCAAGGTCCATCCATGTTGGAGCATGTGTCAGAATTGTCTTCTTTTTGCAGATGGCCTAGTAGACCGTCGCATGTAGTTACCGGTTGTGTTTGCCCACTCATCCGTTGGTAGAGACGTGGACTGCTTCTCCCTTGGGTTATTGTACTTAACGCTGCTGCAGACATGGGTGTGCAGACATCTGCTTGAGTCCCTGCTTTCTCTTTTGGGTATATACCCAGACCAACAACATTTTATTATATTAGAATATGTTTCATTAATGTGTAAAGCTGTTCTTTTAATATAACTTAGTCTCTGGTGAATGTTTTTTTAAAGATTTAGAAAACAACAGAATGTGCCCTTACCTTCTCCACAGGGTACCAGCCGTCCTTCACACTACCACGTTTTATGGGATGATAACTGCTTCACTGCAGATGAACTTCAGCTACTCACTTACCAGCTCTGCCACACTTACGTACGCTGTACGCGATCTGTTTCTATTCCTGCACCAGCGTACTATGCTCACCTGGTGGCATTCAGAGCCAGGTATCATCTCGTGGACAAGGAACATGACAGGTAATGTGAAAGCACAGCAGGCCCAGCCACCCTGAAAAGCCAGGGCAGTGGCGCATGCCTGTAGTCCCAGCTGCTCAGCAGGCTGAGGCAGGAGTATGAGATAGAGGGACCCTGTCTTGAACCTACTCCCCTCCACACACACACACATATGTAAAGCAAAGCCAAACACACACTATAGACATCCTCACCCAAGCCCAGATACGATCTGTATACTGGGATTGGGAGAGGGATCTCTTTCAGTGCTCCCATGCAAGCAGGTATCTTTGTTTGCCATCAAGTACTGCCGTTTCGAAGTACAGTTCCACAAGCTATTAGGTGAGGCACTGACCAGTGTGAAAAGGTACTGAGGACTGGCAGCCCCGGTAAGGTTTCTGTTGCTATGTGCTACGTAGGCTCATTAGCATGATGGAATGATTTGGTAGGTAAGTTGCTTTGCCAAATGAATTCAAGGGAAATATTAGAAGTGATAATAGGGCCAGCAGGTGGCATGGAGGACTCCCATATGGCTGACCACAGTTCGAGTCTTGGACCTGGCAGCTTGCTTGCTTTTTTTTTTCTTTTTTTATTAATTTTATTTATTCATTCATTCATTTTAACTTGACCAGAGAGAAACACACACACACACACACACACACACACACAGTGAGAAAGCAAGCCGCCAGGTCCGGGACTCAAACCGTGGTCGGCCATGTGGGAGTGTCCAGCACCTTAACCACCATGCCATCTGCTGGTCCCCTTTCTCACTTTCTGTATCTGTCTGTCTCTCTGTAATTCCCTGGTCAAAATAAAATAATAATAATAAATAAAGTTAAAATAATTCTTTTTAAAAAAGCAATAATAAAAGTCATAGGTAGGTAGGTAGGTAGGTGGATGAAATCAGGTGTATGGGATTTGCGCCCAGGTGGTCCTGAGGAGGCCAGAGAAGTAAAACAGAATTAGCCTGGAGTTCATCATTATTGCAGCTGAGTGATAAACACATACTAGACTCTTATTTTTTAATACTTTTGACATTTCCGATGACAATATTTTCCAGAATGATCGCATGAGAATTGAAGTTTGTTTTTGTGTTTATTGACACTTCCCTTACAGTGCTGAAGGGAGCCATGTCTCAGGACAGAGCAACGGGCGGGATCCACAGGCTCTGGCCAAGGCTGTGCAGATTCACCAAGATACCTTACGCACAATGTACTTTGCTTAAAGAGTCCAAGTATGTTCTCAGAGGGGGGCCTGGAAGATGAGTCGGCATACGACGGATGTTTCCGGTGGAGTCAGTTAGGTAGGGACGCCTCCAGCCATACAGAAACCAACACTGTGTGTGGGTCAAGGTCTGATCCTTCTGTCGATACAAGGAAGATTGTTTACTTCATCAAGGAACAGAGCACCATTATGCAATATGAAACCAGCCAACTGCTTTTTGTGCGGTCTCCTGTAGGAAGTATCGCGATTGTTTGTTTTCACTTCTTGTAGTCTAACCCTTTTAATGCCTTTACCTCAAGTTGCTTGGCAGCACAACTATCTTTGCAAAAAAAAAAAAAGTGAAGAAAAAGTACATGATGGTTTAAAAAATACACACCTACATGAATAATCAGAGTGATTGTTCACAATTATGTGTGCAAAAATTAATGTGTGTTCATATATTCTTGTAAAAGCTGTCTGTGTATTTTTTTAATATATACATGCATACTTTGTATGCATATATATCTGGGTCTAGATTGATAATGGATATATATGTGTCTGTGTATCTGTTTGATAGCTCATTCCACTGGGGAGCTTGTTTTCTCTCTTAGTCTCCCGTCACTACCACCTTTATCTCTCTCTACCTCCCTTGCCTCATCACCTACATTGTTTTCCTAATGCTACCAGTGACATTCAAATGCTCGTGTGTCTGGTCCATTTGAACGTGAAGCACGGCAAGCTAGAGTTCTGTTTTACCTTGCCCACTCTTGTCTCCTGTCTCGTACACAATCTCAGTCCTCAGCTCGCAGTCTGTCCTACGGTAACGTCGGTGAGCGTGTTCTGCCCTCCCCCACTCAGTACATCTGCCACGTGGGCAGAGCGTGCGTGCGCAGTCGCAGCCTACGCCTGATTTCCTTTAATGAGTTTTATTAACGCTGCTATAAATAGACAACTTGTCAAAGTTGGACTCTCCCTCTGATCGTGATGTATTCTGAAGCCTTCTGTTTGTATGATTATACATGGAAATCCCTTAAAGCTCTTATTAAGGGTATTTTAAAAGATTGGAACTCTGTAGGTAGAGTCGAGGCCTCTGAAATCAGGTGGAGAGAGAAGCTATTGGGATTTTGTGTCATCTTGCTTTGCTTTTTTGTTTTGTTTTGTTTTGTTTGCTAGTTTACTTGCTGCCTCATACCTTAATGTGATTTTCATATATATATATATATTTTTATATATATGTGTGAATATATAAACATATATGTATGTGTTTTGAAATATAGCTTCCTTTTCTTTCATATTTATTAGAATAGTACTTTAATAATTGTAGAACCATATTGGCAACATCTTTTATAGACATATAATCATGTTTATTTTGAGAACTGACAAGTCATTTTGCTCTTTTAGTGCAATAAGCAGTTTTAAAGAAAGGTTGTATCAGTTAGGCATCTTTACCTTGGATAGTGGGGGGAACAGGCACCTCCGTAATCGTGAAAGGGCAAAATAATACAACCTTAATTTCAGAAGGAAAGTTTTATAATTTTCAGTTTTAAATAATGACTTTTAAATATAATGAAACTGAAGGAAATGAAATTGCCTAAATCATTCTGACCTTGAATATTAGAAATAAAGTTGAATTTTGTTGTAATGACAGTGAACAGCTTAAAAGTTAGAAGATATTTAAAATTTTTGGAACTAGATCATGTTTAATGAGGAATCATACTGGATAGATGCTCATTTCCACTTACTAAAATGGATCAGGAAAATGCAGGATGATATTTAAAGTCTTTTTTGTTAATTTATAATCAGTGTAACTTTCCTTTTAAAATTAAGGTGATGACAAAGGAGATTAGGACCACAATCATTTTAAATTACTTAAATCACTGAAATATGGGAAAAGTTTTACAAGACTTTTTTGTTTTATTGATTTCACTTTAAGGTATTAAAAAGTACTATACAATAGCTGTCAAAACCGGGTTCATCAGTAACATTGGATTCAGGGGAGCTTTGCACTTTGTAACTCAAGAAAATTACATGTTGACCTTTTTGTTGCACTGGTTCAGAGTATAGACACTATAAGATTGTTTCCAGTGGGCATTGTTGTTAGCCTTTCAGAATTCCACCTGCACATGAAAACTAATGGATTTAAATCTTTAGTTTCTCTCTTACCTATAATCCACTATTATTGCCAATTTACTGTATTTTGAGCCTAAAATCTGAGCCCATGTCCTCCAACAGGCATGAAATCGTTTGTCCCTCTGCCAGAAAACTAAGAAAGTACTGTATTTTGTATGTTTATTTTGAGATGTCTGAAATGTAATTTACAACACTGTTTTGAAGTGCTTTACATAAGATAATGTTTGTATGGTTTATACATTTTTTTCTCCCAGCCTTCTCCGATGTCCTCCCAAAAAAATTCCTATAAAATATGTTTGGCTTTTTTACATTGGAATTTTACTGAATATAGTCAGAAACATGGGCAAGAGAAGAAAAAAGTATATCGTGGATGGTAAAAACTTGCTCTCTGCTTGCTCAGTGTGAGTTAAATATCCTTTATCAGCGGGAGCCACACAGGGTCGTGTGTGAAACTTTAGGGACCGCAGCTGTCCTTCCCCTACTTAATGCTTCGCCGGTTTTTACAGTCACTTAGACTCACATATGCTAAAGTTAAGCCCGTGCTTTAAATCTATTTGGAAGGACTTTAAAAAAAAAAAAAAAAAAAAAAGTAAGGTATTTTTTTTTTTAAAATAGAAAGCTTAACCTTTGGAGTGATTTCTTTTTTAGAATACTCTTCTGTTCAGCATTGCTAGTATAAGGTCGATTGCCTTGAAAGACTAGGGATAGTACGTTAGTACTTTGCCTTGTAACAAATCAGTGTATCAAACTTACTTAAAAGAAACCTTGCACTTAGGATTTTAAGATGAAGGCTGAATGGCAAGTTGATTTTGTTTTTTTAAACACAGAGCTTCACTATGCTGTGGTCCTCTCTCCTTCGTCTCGGGACTGCAGGTGCACACCACTGCACCCGGCTTTTAGAAGAGGACTTCAACAAAATCAATGGGAAAAAATTGAACTTTAAATAGAAGTTTGTTTTGGTTCATAAACTTTTGAAAGTCATGCCTTTTCCATGAACTCTTTAAAGACTCCTGCTAGTAGAAGCCATGGAATGAAGCCTCCCAGATGGCCTCAGTCCAAATAACAGCAGCAGCCCATGCACAGCTCCTGCTGGGCTGAAATGTGCTTCTCCAAGTCTAATTGTGAGTGCACTCCTGGTGTAGAATTCCTTATCGTTTTTTAAATTTTAGAAATAAAAATGTTTTCTTGTTTGTTTAAACATCGTGAAACTTACCGTGACCTTTCTACTCCTGCCCTTGTTCTAATTATATGAGTGTTAAATTTGGTCAGTTTATTTTTATTTTTTAATGCCAGAGGGCATGCCAGAAAGTGGAAATCACTCTTGTGTGTCTCAGTGGGGTGTGTCATGCCACATTCCCTTTTTCCTCACTTCTCTATCTCATCTGAACCCGGGGCACCCAGTGTGCTGCCTCCTGGGCTAGAAATGCGAACTGCAGTGGGCCTTGTGGGATCCAGTTCCCTCTGCCCAGTGCTTAAGCACTGCACTATGGGACTGGCCTAAGGTTTGCTCTTTGCTGTAACGTATAAGGGTGACTTTTAAATGTCAGTTCCACAAACTAGTATAATTAATTGTCACTGACTTATCAGAAGAGTTGGGAGTTTAATGTATATTCTTGACAGCAAACGTGTCTGTGTAAAGTGCTGATACATGTAATTATATTACAGTATCAAATTCCTGGCACTGAGGACCATGCATTTATAATACTTTAGCTGCTATATTTATTTACAGTTTGACTGTTACTGCACTAAACAGTGAGATGAGCAAGATTCAAGGCTAGTGTTTGACACCCCCTTTTTTTCTAAATTAAATTAAGAACACAGGGACCAGCAGATGGCTATGTCGCTGGACTCCCATGTAGCCGACCATGGTTCGAGTCCTGGACCTGGTGGCTTAAACTCACTCCAGGCGTGTGTGTGTGCATGCCCAAGATCCCGAGAGGAGAATGGAGCAGAAGGGATTGCGGCGTGACCATCCCCTCTGGGGGTGATTTCTTGCTTTCTGTCTCTATCTTTCTCTGTCTCTCTGTCAAGTGCACGTGCCCTATAGCAAAAAAACCTCCCCCCCAAAAAAAAAAAAAAAATAAGAACACAAAATCCCAAGGTAACAAAGGGTGCTGCCATTTAAGTTTCAATTTCATGTCAGGATAGTCTTTGTTTTAGAAATGTAGATTTTGACTTATACCATTTTAAAAAGGATACCTTAGCCTCCTCAGTACTGGTTTTTTGTTTTTTTGGTTTTTTTTCCACAGAAATACAGATGCACTTTTTCTTAGTAGTTACCTTTTAACAGGTTTCTTGGAAAACATATCCTTCTATGGAAATATTCCTGTTTATACCTGTTTATTTCTCTTTCTATAGGAGGGTCTAGGAGAGAGTCCACACTAGTAGGAGTGTCCTGGGCGTTGGGAAGGTACCTGATAAGATCCATTTCTCCCTTCCAGCATGGCCACTCCTGGCCCTCTGACCTGACCAAGCTAGGTTCTCTGCCTCACCACTGCCTGGTGTTTGTTTGCAAGAAAGTCTCAAAAAGTTCACGGAAGAGTAGAATTAAAGTACAGATTTATTTTGGTGCAAAAATATTGAAATCCATGCGTAGTTCTTTCACACTACACATTTTCCAGGAACTTTTTGAAGACCCCCCCCCCCCTTACATTTTGTCAGGAATTTTGGTATGACAGACCTCCTGACAGTTAGTCTGACAGGTTTAAGGTTCATCTGGTGAAATAAAACCTGAGTTGCTATTCAGGGATCTCAGCATTGAAGGAAGGAAAGGCAGAGCTCCCAGAGTGTCAGACACAGGCCCCAGTATTTATATAGATGACAGGCGAGGAGTAAGCAAGCAACCACTGTTCAGGAACTTGGTGGGTCTTTTCAGAGGCCAACAGGAATTTGCCGAGGGCAGTGGTTTCTATGAAAGTCAAAAAACTAACCACTTGGATATGGCTAGAATATTTTGTAGTCTTCCTACTTCAAACTTGATAGTAATGTTTTGCCAACAAGTTTAACTGAAACTCTGCATCACCTCTCTTGGTACGTTTAAACCTGTACTTGTCTTAGATGTTCTCCTGTGCCCTTAATAGTAATTTGCTATGTACAGTTCCTTTTATGAGTTAGTCAGACTGCGGAAAAAGACATTAGTCTTGCTCATTTTATTTGAGCTCTTTTACCCATCAACAGTGTTCATCCTTTTCTCTTGTTTTGAGCATTCGTAGCTGTCTTAAAGCCTCATGGTAACATTCGGGAGACTTTTTACATCGAGTGAGGCCTTCCTGAGCGGAGACCTTACCCTGATTTAGGATCTCTCTGTTTTCCTATCTCTGACCCATTTGATTATATAAATCCCTGTTGAGGTTCTAGAGGAGTCCAAAAGAAACCAAGAACAGATGTGTAAAACTCAGTGCAGAAATCAAAAAGTACAAATTTTCTCCAAAAAAAATCTTTAAAAAACATTTTTTTTTCTTTTTATATTAATACCAAGAATATTCTTGATTGTAGCAGTGTTAGAAGTGATACCAGGATCGGGACCAGCAGTTAGTGTAATGGCTATGTTGCTGAACTCCCATGTAGTCGACCATGGTTCAAGTCCCAGACCCGGTGGCTTAAAGTCACGCCGGTGCATGTGCATGCATGCCCAAGATCCCAAGAGGAGAATGGAGGAGAAGGGATCATGACATGGCCATCCCCCCTGGGGGGTGACTTCTCGCTTTCTGTCTCTCTGTCTCTCTGGTGAGCACACACGCCCTATAGCAAAACCCCCCCCCCAAAAAAAAAAAAAGTGATACCAGGATTAGTAAAAGCCAAGTTGAGATGGGGATGAGAGGTAGGGGAGTGTGTGTGTGTGTGTGTGTGTGTGACAAAGAGAAAAATACTTTGACTCTTATCCTGCTTTAAAAAAGTGGTAAATTTCTATGATAGTCGACATAATTTTGTTAAGTAAGATATATGTCATGACTTGTGCTAATATTAATCTACTGCTAGTAGAAATTTAAAATACTTCTTTACCCATCAAAAATAGTGTTGTAGATTTTTACATTGTGGATTAAATCTTAAGAATCTTTTTTTCTTAAAGGATGAAAGTTAAAGATTGTAATTTCAACCAGAGATTGAAGGGTGATAAATTTAGTGCAGAGGGTTGAGACGTGCCAATAGAAACGCTGCTGGAGTGTTAGGTGACTATGATGGGCAGTATTAGGGCCTGTCAGGTCATCAGTGTCGCCACTGGGCTCCGTCTTTGCGACCAGTGTCTGGAATAACCAAAATCTAATGTGTCCCTGTCACGGTCTTAGTAAAGCTAGGGTGTCCTTCAGGGTAGACTTTGAACTAAATTTTTCAGTCATTTTTTAAAGTAAGGTGGTTTTTAGAAAGTGCCTTTTCAGAAGATGGTGCTGAGATTTTTATTTTTCAAATAGCATGAGGCTAAAAGTTTTAAATATAAATTATTTTAGAATTCCAAGAGTGTGATTTGTTGTCCTGAATCTGGTCTAAGGGAAGCAAGGAGAGTTTTTTTGCAGTAAAGGATCTCAATAAATGCTCACCAGGTTTTGTAAATCTGAAAAAAAAAGTTTTTAACAGACTTAATCCCTTTCATTTCCAGTGTTGGAGGTAATGTGTAATGCACATTAAATAGCAAACATTTCTTAAAACCATTATTTTAGAGGATGTGTGCAGTGGTAAAGTGAAAAGGCACCCTCTACGGGGATGGTCACACCACAGTCCCTTCTCCATTCTCCTTTGGGGATTTTGGACACGTGGGTGAACGTACCAGCACAAGTCTCGAGCTGCCAGGTCCAGGACTCAGACTGGACAGTCGGCCGTGTGGATCCTGCCGTGCTGGCCACCACACCACCAGCTGGCCCCCGTTTTTAACAAGACCGTAGGTAAAGTAGCGAGTGCCCAAACGGAGAGGTTAACTTGCCAGGAGTTATAAGGCCTTTTCTTTTTTTTTTTTTTTTCCCTCCCAGCATAGATTGACCCTTTTATAAAGTTGTAAAGGGAACCTCTTCTGGGGCCAGCAGGTGGTGTGGTGATTAAGGGTGTTGGACTCCCACATGGCCAACCATGCATGGTTCAAGTCCGGGACCTGGTGGCTCTCTTTCTCTCTCTCTCTCTCTCTCTCTCTCTCTCTCTCTCTCTCTCTCTCTCTCTCTCTCTTTCTCTCTCTCTCTCTGTGTCCCTCTCAGGTCAAATTTAAATTTTTTTTAAAAAAAGAATCTCTTCTAATTAATCATTAATTAAGGAAGACTGCTGATAAAGGCAGGGCCAAGTCACCATTGAGATCAGTTTGAGAGAGAAACCAAAATGGTTATACTGTATTTTTATCGTTACAGAAATTTCCTTTTTTTAGATACCAAGGAATAGTTTAAATGAGTCCATCTTTTTTCTAGGACGGGGAGTTATGAAAGATGTTGGCAGCACATTTGAAAGAGCATGATCAGTTAATTAGAATATGCAAAATCTTTTGTTGGAGGAAATCAACAAAAGAGAAAATAATGAGAGCATTCATACTTACTGGAAATTCAGTAACATGCCAGAGAGCAGGTCTTCCCCGTAGTGGGAAGCCAAGCACGGCAGGCAGTGGGCACCTGAGCAGTTGTAGCTGGTGACCTGGTGAGCATTCCGCTGGGAAGAAGTAGATGAGAACACGAACTCCACACCTCTGACCTGGGGTGCCGCATTATGTAACAGTGACGGCAAGGTTCTATTGATGGCTTAATGTACTGTGTCTGTTTGCAAATATACATGCACATTTAACTTGCTCATTTTCTAGAATGTCTTAATAGCAATTATGCGTTTATTTTTTTTAAGATTAATTTTTCTATTGTAATGTTTATATTTATTGGCAATCTGTGTGCGACTTTTATATTTTGCTTAGATGTTGGTTTTAAGGTATTTTATTTTTAAAGATATTTCTAGTTTTTCCTCTTTCTTTGTAATATTAGCAAAGATTAAGATGGAGAATTACTATACCAACCAAACTATAATTCCATAAACTCTAGAGTTTGTTTTTTTTTACCAATAAACCATTAACACTGTTTTCTAACTTAGGATATTTAATGTTGTTTATATGGTGGCCATTAGCGACAGTCTTTTAGTAGGATTTCTACATATGGAGGGCAGATGGGGATTTTCTGTAAGTCAGATCTCTTTTTTTCTTCAGTAGCAAAAACACTAACGGGGGTTTATCTGATCTGATTGCAGTTTGGGGGAAATTTGTCAAATAAATGATTGTTAAATTTCTTTTTTTGACTTCGAGTACATTGAAATTGCTCCAGTGTTCATGTTGTTTAGCAGTAGGGTTATGATACCATTTTTAAAAGCCTGGAAAACAAATAGCAGATGTTCCATATGTCATTGATAATTGACTTTGATATGGGGTTCCAAACCCCATAATTATTTTGTATGGAATATTTGCTACCCTGATCTTTTCTCTAATAGAATTTTAAAGTTGAATCAACCTCTGGAAAAGAAACCAGAGTTTAAGTGGCTAGGCCATAAAGACATTGAATATTTCAGCCCATTAAAAATTTAAGTAGTGGGACCAGCAGTGGGCATAATGGCTTTGTCTCTGGACTCCCATGTAGTCAACCGTGGTTCGAGTCCCGGACCTGGTGGCTTAAACTCAAGCCGGGCGTGTGTGCATGCACGCCCAAGATCCCAAGAGGAGAATGGAGGAGAAGGGATTGATGCATGGTCATCCCCCCCTGGGGGGTGATTTCTCACTTTCTATCTATCTCTCTCTCTCTGGCAAGTGCACACGCCCTATAGCGAAAACCTCTCCAAAAAAAGAAAAAAAAAATTAAGTAGTAGTGATTATGAATGTGAATTAATTGAAAGGGGTGAAACATATGATTATAGAATATTAACTTCCAAGTATATATAGTCACTCTAGTTTCCTGGTGATTTGTATTGACATATTGACTTTTTTTTAGGTTTTTGTCATGGGGTGCTTGTGCTTACTGGAGAGAGAGAGACAGAGGGAGAAATTACCCACAAGGAGAGATGGTACACCACAATCTCTTCTATTCTTCTACCGGTATTTTGGGCATGTACCCATACATGCCTGGCATATTTTTCAAGTCACTGGGTCTGAGATTCAAACCACTGTCAGCCACGTGGGAATCCAGTGTCTTTGCTCTCATTGACCTGCTGGTCTCAGCACATTTACTTTATTTATATATATATATATATACACACACACACACACACACACACACACACATGACCAATCACAGTTCGAGTCCTGGAGCTGGTAGCTTGCTTTCACACTTTATTCCCCCACCCCCCATGTGTCTCGCTCTGGTCAAATTTTTAAAAATAATAATAAATAAGTAAAATTAAATAATTATTTTTTTTAAATTCTCCTAAGAAGGTAAATATTCCCGTTGTATTTTTACATTATGAATTTGCTTGGCAGGGAATTGTTTTTTTCTGTAAGAGATTGAAGGATAAATTTTATTCCATCCTGAGTTTTAGATTCTAAATTACTAGGCTCAGTGTAGGACGTTTCCTTGTACTGTATTCTATTCTTCCACTGAGAGGACGGGAAGTGGAAAGTTTAAGCAATTATAGATGGGAAAATTTTATTTTCACATTTAAAGTTTTGCCATTCAAAATGAATTAGTATGTGATTTCATATAGACATTGGCTGTATCATTTCCTACTGTACCTTTGCCAGTTACATTAGTTTGCCTCATAATGTTCTGCTGAGTGACTCCCTTCACCTCCACATCAAGTACCAGTTCAAGAGTGGTGCTCTGACTGCAGGGCCCACCACCTGCGTAAGATTAGGTACGCTTCACACAGTCTGATCAATTCTTTGCTGCAAGTATATATTCCCTTTGTAAGCGTATTTATTATGCTTGTAACTTCAGTTGTATTCATATTATATATATATATATATGTATATATATATATATATATATATATATATATATATATGTATTTTTTTTTTTTTAATGAGAGATTTTTTTCCTATAGGGCATGTGCACTTGCCAGAGAGACAGAAAGCAAAAAATCAGTCCTTGGGGGCGTGGCCACACTGAAATCCCCTTCTCCTCCATTTTCTTCTCGGTATTAGGCATGCACACGTGCCTGGCGTGAGTTTTAAACTGCCAGGTTTGAGTCTTGAATCTCAGTCAACTACATGGGGGTCCAGTGACATAACCATTATACCATCTGCTGGTCCCAAATAGTCATTATATTTCAACATTGTTCTTTGTCGGCAGCCATAGAATTCCTGTAGTCCAGCATTTTTAAGGTTGCTTCTAGTCCCAAGTTTTCTCTCCTTCTGAAAACTCACAAGAACCTGCCACACAGCCTATTTTGCTGTTTTTAATGGTTGAAGTCAGAAACCAGGGACCTGGCGTCAGTGCTGCCTCACCGTAGTGAGCATTCGGTGGCTTCTTCATGCTTAATGTCACCTTTTGGAAAGAAAGCCGTATGTAGTAAGTAACAGATCATCCCCAGAAGAATTGTCACGAACAACCTTAGGAGTAGAAACTAGACGGGGATGCTCGCCATTGCTTTCACAGCTCAGCAATGAAAGCCGGAGATTGCGTGTTAACCCCTCCGCGCCCGCCGGTGTATTAGAGAGTTACCCCTATCTCTCCAGAGTGCTGCCTTTTTGTTCCCTGGCTGTCTGGTTTTCCACAACATTTGGTGTGTTGGCCGGGAAGCGAAAATCAGACTGGCCCTTTGAGCCACCGATCCCAGGGTGACCCTACCCTCTGGGATGGGCACTGCGATGTTTAAACTGGTATTTGAACCTATGGAAGAGACCTAAGAAGAGTACTTCTGTAATCTAAATTGATACTGCACTGTCTCCTAGAGCCAAAACTGCATCTGTTCTCAATAAATCATACTAAGGAAAGGAAATATTTATTCTTTTTTTTTTTTTTTTTTTTTTTTTTTTTTTAGGCTTTTGCCATAGGGCATGTGCACTTGCCAGAGAGAAACAGGCAGTGAGAGGGAAATTGAGAAATCGCCCCCGGGGGGACAGCCATACCGCTATTCCTTTTCCATTCTCTTCCTGGGGCCTTGGGCACAAAAGCACACGCGCCTGACTTGACCCCCAAGCCACCGGATCCAGGACTCAAACCGCAATCGGCCATGTGGCATCTAGTGCCGTAACCAGTACACCACCTACCGGCCCTGAAACACATTCTTACATGAAGTCATGGCATTGCTATCAGCATAGCTGCTCCAGTTTTCCCCTTTACGTAGAAAATATGAAGCAGAGCCTTTGCACACACAGTAGCCTTTACTGTAAAGAAAAGGTTTTGTTTGGGTTTTTGGTTTTTTTAAGGTTTTTACCGTAGGGCATGTGTGCTCACCAGAGAGAGTAACAAAGACAGGGGAAGTGAGAAATCACTCCTGGGGCATGGCCACATTGCAGTCCCTTCTCTTTTCCTGTTGGATTTTTGGGCACGTGTGCACATGTGCCCAGCATGATTTTCAAGCCACCAAGTTCAGGACTCTAATCACAGTTGGCCACGTGGGAGTCCAGCACCTTAACCACCATGCCATGTGCTGGTCTCAAGAAAAAGTTTTTGGTAAAGGACCTAGGAAAAGCACTGTTCAGTTATGATGAAAGATAATAGGTGGTTAATAGATACAATTGGTCCCAAAGAGTTTAACAGGAGCAGGAGGAGGCTTTTTTTGTTGTTGTTGTTATAGGGCACGTGCGCTCACCAGAAAGACAGACAGAAAGCGAGAAGTCACACCCCAGGGCCACACCGCAATCCCTTCTCCTCTCGGGATCTTGGGCACGCACGCACACGCGCCTGGTGTGAGTTTAGGTCACCGGGTCCGGGACTCAAACTGCGGTCAGCTACATGGGAGTCCAGCAACATAGCCATTACGCTAACTGCTGGTCCCAACAGGAGGAGGCTTTGATTGACATGGCTACCATTCTTATTTGCTATCCGATCAATATTTTATGCCATGTATGAATCCTGCAGTTCCTCTCTCTTTCCTGTTTCTCTCCTCTTCCTTCTCTCTCTCTCTCTCACACACACACACATAAAAGGGAGGAGGGTGAAACAAAAAGAAAACGAAATGATTAGAAGAGAACTTCGGTTAGTGTAGATGAACAGAAATCCTAACATCAAGTGAGAATTAAGTCTGGAAGTGCTAAAGCTGCAGGTGTTACTCTAGTCAGAGTTTTCTGCTAGCTAGGAAGCGATCATGTGAATAGGATGCATATCCAGAGCATGGTGTATTACGCAAAGTGGTAAACTTGTTCTGGAAAGTCATGTGTCGTCTTCAACCACAGAGATCCCCCATATTCTTAGAGAAAATTATTACAGCTATGGTTTTAGTAAGTCACTGATTTAAATTTTGAAAAGTTTGGGACTTATCTGACACAGAGCTTCTTCAATATATAAAAATTACATTGAATGAGTACTTAATTCATTTTTCTCTCTTTACATATTTATCCTAACTTCATTTATATAGCTGTTATCTCACAGCTGCCTTAACGTGTTCAAAATGCTAGAATTTTTTTTTTCACTCATCCCATTTTCTAGTCAAGTCCGAGTTGTAGGGGAGGAAGCTGAAGGTGTTTTCAGACACAAGAACTTTTTTCTTTTTTAAGAGAGGGGTTTGTTTGTTTGTTTGTTTGTTTGTTTGCTATATGGCATGGGTACTTGCCAGAGAGAGAGAAAGACAGCAAGAAATCACCGCCAAGGGAGGATGGCCACTCCACAATCCCTTCTTCATCCTCCTCTTGGGATTTTGGGCACGCACACACACGCGCCTGGCTTGAATTTTAAGCTGCCGGGTTCAGGACTTGAAATGCAGTCGACTACGTGGGAATCCAGCAACGTAACCATTATGTCATCTTCTGGTCCCGAGACACAGGAACTTTGAAAAGGTCACAACTAGAAAATAGACTGTTGAGAACTTACTGCTTGAGAGTAGAAAGGACACAGGACCAGGAGCCAGAGACCCGGAGTGCGGTCCGAGCGCTGCCCTGACTGGCACTGGGGAGTTGGCAGTTTTCTTAGTCCACATGTGCCTGGTGTCCCCTTACAAACCTGCCTCACCTACCTCAGCAAATTGTAAGACTCAGATCCTGTTTGTGAAAGTGCTTAGTTCTCCAAAGGAAACGCTGTTGAGAAGTTCAGGATAGTAGTGTTGTAGGACGGCTTCCTTTCCAGTTTGCCTCTGTGAAAGAAAGCATCTTTAATTAATTACTGCAGTCATTTTATGAAACAGGTATGAAAGAAACGGGCCTTACTCTGGTGCAGTGTTCTCTTTCTTCTCTGCCAGCAACCCAGCACCCAGGTTGAGTTTTTCTTTATGATAATCCTTGGCGACAGTGTGAGTTTTCAAAAACCAAATTCTTCAGTGGTGCTATGGCAGCTGTAGCTGCATTTGAATTAGATTAATGTGGTGAGACCATCAAGATACTCAGAAATAACTTCACCTTTTGCCTTCAGGCATTTTTGCTATGTGCGGGCATTATAGGCTGTTGTACAACCAAATAGTTTTCCCTTGTTTCTTGGCACATCTTGGTACTTTGATTTGGGATAGAGAATTGGCTGTGAAAAAGGAATGTGTGCTCATTTCCGATGTCACTTTGCAGAACTGAATTTTGCTTTACTTTAAAAACAAACAAACAAACAAAAACACCCAATCACCGTTTACCTGTAGAAATTAAAATATAGCAGAAGTTTTTCTTCGTGCCCATGTTGTCCTGATCACCTGCAGGTGTCAGCAGGCGTCCGGCCCGTGATCTTCATGGACCACCGTGGGCCAGACCTTAGGTTTCAACAGGCATAGGCATTTCTTTGAGAGGAGAGAGTCCTGTTTCTAGAAAATGACAAAGGCACACCTCTGCAGAGGACAGAAGCAGTTCTTGTTGCAGCAGGTTAGGGTGGTAGTTTTTTCTGCTTACGAGACAAGGATGCACTTCAGGTACACAGGGCATGGGTACTCTCACCTTCATTTCTATCTAGGTGCTGACCTGCCGTAGCAGGCAGTTGGCCTTTCCCAGCTCTGCAGCAAAGGTGGGGTCTGCCTGAGTCCACATGGGGCAAGGAGAATTACAAGTACTGAAGCTGAGGTTGGGGAGAATCATGGAAAATGAACAAAAAAAATCTGCCTTGTGCATTGAGATAACTAACATTGGCACGTCAGGAATAGTTCTGAGTGATCTTCACTGTGATGTGTGGCTCGATGTCTTTTCAGTTAAGGACCCATAAAGGTATTATTGCATCTTGTGAATGGGAGTCATTCATGTGGATGGGTTCATAGGCGGTGGGAATCAGGGTGTGTGTGTGTGTGTGTGTGTGTAAGTGTAAATGTTTTATGCTGATAACTGCATATTACATAAGTTTATGTAGAAAAAACAATGTGTTTAGTGTTTGGGGACTAAAATTTTAATAACGACCATTCCAGTGTAATCTGGGCACTTGCTCTAGAGAACACTCCTGTTACACCTGCACACAAGTGCATACCCCAAAGCGAAGCCGACTGCTCCCACTTGAGATAATTGCTGCTTTTTTAAAACCCTAAGTAATGGAGAAAGAAATAGCACCCTTTTGAAGAGACTTTTCTAAGGAGTACAGTGTCAGTGTAGGACAGGGGGCACCTGCGAACCGTCCCGCACGTGCGCGGACAGCCTTTTACACTTTACTGTTAGCCGTCGTGACCATGTGTGCCTATTTGTATTGCAGATGTGAACTACTATTTTTGGGGTTGATACTGGTATGTTTTGAAACTGAATTATTACATGAAAGCAAAGTAACCTCTTCTTCCATCCTCCTTTTCCACACTAAGATTTCTTGCCAAATATTTATACTGATTCCAAGCTTCAGCGAGTCAAAATGATAGGACACTAAAACCTCCTCCTTCACCTTCCCTGCCCCTTTGTCTTGTGCCTGGCCTGGACTTCTGTTTTTGTTGTTGTTGTTGTTGTTGTTGGCTTCTCCTAAGTAATAACCATTTACTGTAGTATTTAAGGACAGAATTTCAGAATGTTCATCTCTAAGCCGTCTTAAATGCTTGGTTATACAGTAGCATCGGTTAAAACCGGGGAGTGTCGGAGTCAGTCCTACGCCACGGAGGCAGAGAAGATCTTGAATGGCATTAACCTTGACTGCACACTTCACTTAGAGGGAGTGGGAGCTTTGTGGTGAGGCGTGGGTGGGAGGCCGAGCCTGTGACACACGTGGAAGTCGCTGTATAATAGAAATGCCAAATGCAGGATCCTGTCACTGTGTCCTTGAGGGCCAGGCTTTGGATTTGGTGTCATTTTAACTCTTTGAAGATTATGTAATTATGAGCAGAAGGCAAATAAAGTTTTTGAACCAAAGTGTGTGTTTTCAGTATTTAAAATCTGAGAGTAAATTTACTGTATTTAGTTAAACAATCTTCCCCCAAAAAAATTACTACATAAAACTTATGGGTGAAATTGCAAAATTTTAAGAAGCTGGTTTTAAGCAGTTCAGTCACTCCCAGTGGTTTATGTTGAAGAAGTTGTCATCGTTCTTTCTGAGCCAAACTGTCACTGAAGTGTCCTGTGATAGGACCACCCTTTCTTCTGCCATTCCTCATATGGGAAGTGTTCTATGTTGTGTTTGTTTTCAGTCCTTGATTTTAAAAACTATTTTAGTGTCGCTTAGCTTCAGTTTGAAGTATAACAACTTTCACAATAACTGCAATAAAAAGAAAAGCTTTGCCCCAAACTTCCTGTCGTGTGGTCATTACTGCTCTGCAGAGAAACCAGGTGCTTGGGGGATTTAGGTTTTAGGGCCCCAGACAGTTCCACAGTAGAACGCCATGCTCTGGAGGCGGTGCCCCACGTGAACGACTTCCCCAAGGACAGCGGGCCACTCTGCCCTGCCTGGGGCAGGCGATTGTGCCGGCAGCACCCGGGTCTGGCCCTGTCTGTTGGGGCTCTCTCTAACTCAGGAAAAATAGAGAGGCTGGCTCTCTGACCTGGTGGTTAAGGCAGCCAGATTCCACAGGGCCGACCGCAGTTGGAGTCCCATACCTGGCGGCTTGAGAAACACGCCAGCTCCATGTGGGTACGTGCCCACAATCCCAAAAAGAGGGAGAGATGGAGAAGGCATCTCATCTCTGAGGGCCATTCTCCACAGGGAGTGCTTTCTCCTCTCTCTCGAAAGTGAATATATGCCCTCTAGCAAAAAAAAAAAAAAAAGAAAGGAAAAGAAAAAAATTGTTTAAAGAATTGTTTGAATTTTTTTATTACTATTTGTTTTAATTTGACCAGAGAGAGACAGAGAGGGAAAGTGATAAAGTAAGCCACCAGGTTTTGGCCATGTGGGATTGCAGCACCTTACACACCACGACACCTGCCAGCCCCCCCCCCCCCCTTTTTTTTTAGTTTAGGCTTTAGAGTCATTAGGTCTTCGGTTCAGCTTAATTGTGTGACACGTGAGTACACTTGGGTGAGTTTGATGTTTCTATATCTCACTTGCTTCCTATATGAAAGTCGGTAACAGCTGTTGAGGCGTTAAATGAGCTAATACACGAATGTGACGAACAGTGCTGGGACTCGTGAGTGGAGCTCGGTTTTTAGGGAGCCTTCCTGGCTCTCCTGCACCCATTTTCCCTTAGATAAAAGACCTGGGGGGAGTGGGGGTGGCAAGAACCCAGGCTTGCGAACTGCCTGGAGGCTGGAGAATTTGAGAGCGGGTAGGAAGGAGAGCCCCAACGAGCTGTGAGGACGCACGCAGGCCCGCAGGGACACAGCCCACCCAGGGTATGTGGGAAAGAGAGCACTGCTGAGGTTCTGGCTCTGCACTAACGTCAGGATTGTCGCTGCCCTTCAGTCCATAATTGAAGGTGTTGTTCTAAAACCAAAACGTCTCTTGCCAGGCCTTCCTTCAGTCTCAATAATTTTTGTTGGTATTTAAAATTTGTTCGTTCTTTAGAGAGTTTTGCTATAGCATGTGTGTGCTTGCCAAAGAGACAGAAACAGAAACCACCCTCCAGAGGAGATGGCCACACCACAATTCCTTCTTTGGCGGTTTTGGGCATGCATACACATGTACCTAGTGTGAGTTTTAAGCTGCCGGGTCCAGGACTCAAGCCCTGGTCAACCGTATGGGAGTCTAGCAACATAACTATTGACATCTGCTGGTCCCTAAAATATTTCTGCTGCCAACTTTTTTTTTTTTTTATTTTTTAAGAATTATTTATTGGGGCCAGCAGGTGGCGTGATGGTGAAGGGCACTGGACTCCCACATGGCTGACTGCTGTATGAGTCCTAGACCTGGCAGCTTGCTTTCTCACTTTCCCTCTTTCTTGCTGTCTCACTCTGTCCCTCTCTGGTCAAATTAAATAAATAAATAAAGTTAAATAATTCTTTTTAAAAAAAAAAAGATTTATTATTATTTTTAATTTGAGAGGAAGATAGGGAAAGTGAGAAAGCAAGTTGCCAGGTTCAGGACTTGAACCATGGTTAGCCATGTAGCAGTCCAATGCCTCAACCACTGCACCACCTACTGGCCCCCCTGCTACCAATATTTTAAAAAAACTAGAAGATGGGGCCAGCAGGTTTGAAGGCGCTGGACTCTCACCTTAGCAACCACGGTTTAAGTCCCAGACCTATGCTTGCTTTCTCGCTTTCTCTCTTTCACTCTCTGTCTCTAGTGAGCACACATGCCCTACAGCAAACTTTAAAAGTAATAGTAATACAGGATAGCACATGGCATAATGGTTACATCACTGGACTTCTATGTAGTTAACCACGGTTCAAGTCCCAGACCTGGCGGCTTAAAATGCACGCCAGGCACGTGTATTTGTGTGCCCAAGATCCCGAGAGGAGAATGGAGGAGAAGGGACTGTGGTTTGGCCATCCTCCCTGCGGGGTGATTTCTTGTTTTCTGTCTCTCCATCTCTCTGGCGAGCACATATGCGCTAATGGAAAAAATGTCTCTAAAAAAAAAAAAAAAAAAACCCACTCTGGGTTGGAACCGGTAGATGGCATAGTGGTAACATCGCAGGACTCTCATGTGGTTGACTGCAGTTTGAGTCCAGACCCTGCAGCTTAAAACTCACACCGGTTGTGTGCGTGCATGCCCAAGCTCCCAAGAGGAGAATGGAAGAGAAGGGGTTGTGGTGCGGCCATCCCCCCTGTGGGTAATTTCTGTCTGTCTCTCCAGTGAGCACATATGCCCTATAGCAAAAATCTTTCTCCAAAAAATAATAATTTTTTAAAACTAGAAGATTGGGCCAACAGGTGGCATGGTGGTTAAGATGCCAGACTCCCACATGGTCAAATGCAGTTCCATTTGGGACCCAAGGACTTGAAAATCACACTAGTGAGTGTGTGTGCCCAAAATCCTGAGAGGAGAAGGGATTGTGGTGTGGCTTCCCCCCAGGAGTGATTTCTCACATTCTCTCTCTCTCTCTCCAACAAGCACATGCACGCTTTAGCCAAAAAAAAAAAAAAAAAAAAAAAAAAAAAAGAAGTTCAACTGCTTGAAACCATCTTCAGAAAAAAGGATGCTCACAACACTACTCATAGTGTTAGAAATGAGCTGGCAGTCCAAAGCAGGATTCCAAGGCATTTGGGGGGAAGAGGGGCATATATCTTCATTTTCAGCTGATCATTTCACAAGTTCCTCCTGTCTGCTGTCACCTGTATACCTTGCAAATGCTTTTTTATTTTTTTTAAGAATTATTTTATTAACTGGGCCCAGCAGTTGGTGTAATGGCTATGTCGCTGGACTCCTATGTAGTCGACTGCGGTTCAAGTACCAGACCCAGTGGCTTAAATTCACACGGGGCGCATGTGTGTGTGTGCTCAAGATCCCAAGAGGAGAATGGAGGAGAAGGGATTGTGGCATGGCTATTCTCCCTGGGGGATGATTTCTCGCTTTCTGTGTGTCTCTGGCGAGCACACACGCCCCATAGCAAAAACCTCTCAAAAAAAAAAAAAAAAAGAATTATTTTACTTTATTTATTTATTTATTTGACCAGAGAGGGACAGAGCAAGAGGAAGAGAGAGGGAAAGTGAGAAAGCAAGTCACGAGGGCCAGGACTCGAGCCGCAGTCAGCCATGTGGGAGTCCAGTGCCCTTAACTACCATGCTGCCTGCCGGCCCTTCAATAAGTATTTTTTTAAGGTTGTTTTTTGCCATAGGATGTGTGCACTCACCAGAGAGATGAGAGGTGAAGTGAGAAATAACCCATTAGAGGGCATAGCCACATCACAATCCCTTCTCCATTCTCTTCCTGGGGTTTTGAGCACACATGCACACACACCCGACGTAATTTTCAAGCTTCCTGGTCCAGGATTCAAACTAGATAGTCATCCATGTGGGAGTCTAGCACATTAACTACCCTGTCACCAGTTGGCTTCTAAATAAATAAACTTAAAAAAAAAAAAAAAAAAAATTCACTGAGGGCCAGCCAGTGGCATGGTGGTTAAGGCAGCTGAGTCCCACATGGCTGGCTGAGCAGTTTGAATCTCATACCCAGTGGCTTGAAAAACATACTGGGCACATGTGTGGCCCAAAATCCCAAGAGGAATAGAGACTATGGCATGGCTAGTCTAGAGGGTGCTTTCTCTCTCTCTCTCTCCCTCTCTCCCTCTCTCCCCATCCCCTCTCAGGAGCCCACAGGCCCTATAGTGAAAACTTAAAATAAAAATTATTGGGCCAGCCCCATAGCACAGCAGTGAAGGCTTTCAATGGGGAGCTGAATCCCACAGGCTGACCCAGGTTTGCATCCTGGCCCCAGACGCTTGAGAAAATATTTGGGAGCTGGCAGGTGGAAAGGTGGTTTAAGGGCACTGGGCTTCCACATGCCCGACCGTGGTTTGAGTCAACCTGGCGGCTTGCTTTCTCACTTTCCCTCTCTTCCTCTCTTTCTGTTCAAATAAATAAATAAAGCTAAATAAAATAATTATTTAAAAAGAAAAAACAGCATTGGGCATGTATGCATGTGTGCCCCCAATCTGATAAGATGGAGAAACGGAGAAAAAGAGACTGCAGTGTGACCGCACCCCACTGGAGGGTGCTTTCTCCCTCACGCTAGCTCTGGTGAGTGCACACACCCTCTGACAATAAAAATGAATAAAACTGAAAAATAGAAGATAATTCGCTAAATTAAGTGATCTACAACATTCACCAGGAGAAAATGAGGAACAGACACTACTCCACATATTTTGAGAGCGAATGGTTTATTGTCACAGCATTTCCTGTTTCTTTTGGTTAAATCGCCATCACTTTAAAAAGTTATGAGTTCACGTTTTTCTGTTTCATGTTTGTTTTATGTTTTTTCAAATGTCTTTGTCATCTGTGCCTCTAGGATACTTTTTAACTCATGAAAAGCCATAGAGGTAGGGGGGCACTTTAACTCTGAGGAGGGCCAGCAGCCCTGGGAAGGAGACTGCGATAAGGCAGACCCCAGTTAAGATCATCAGCCTCCTCCTCTGGACACTCGCCCTGGACGCGGCAGCCGTGTCTAACAGCATGGTGCCCAGGGTAACGCAGGCGTGCAGCAGGAAGACCACGTATGTTTCCACGGCAAACTGAAAGCGCATGCCTTCGCTGATGTACTGCATGTGTCCGGTGCGAGGATTCCGTTGAGCATACGGCGCCCGGTTCATGTGAGTCCACATTTTACCAGACATCATGATCATCACAAAACACAGCATTAAAACTTGCCACACAAGTTTGCTAAAAATAAATTTCCTATTCCATTTCAACAAATACACAAGTCCACCCAGGAGGGCCAAAAGGATCCCTGACTTGAAGAGGCCACGATAGCTTGCAGGCTGTATGATGTCGATCTTGATCTCTGTTCTTTCAGCTACCCATTTGGCCATCTGCTCCGCTACCATATTGCTTTCTTCTAAAGGATAAATGTCATGTGGTGCAAGTTTGCCTTTTGCAGGAAAGTGGAAGAACCTTGGGACTGTCATCACTTGGAACATGTGAAAGGCCTCGGGGTTTTCATCATAATCCACCAGAGCGAAAAAGACCTTGTTGGTGAATGCACCAGGGCGTTGGCAGGAGTCCGCCAAGATGTGAAATTCTTCCGCAGCATATTTGCATATTACACATGATCTAAACTTGTGGAGAGCAGTGAACATCACAATAGCAGAGTAGTTTCTCGGTGTTTCTAGCAGGAAATGGTAGAACACGGCGTCACTCATCCGTATCACTCTGTCTAGCTCAGTCCAGCTCATGAGTGCTTGGACCTTTTCTGCTAACACCTTCTCTTGGGTAGGATGTGTGGAGACACCATGAGCCATGAACACCAGGGCCACTACAGTCAAATATACACGCCAAAAACACCATGGTCCTGACATTTTGTGTGCTTCTTTCTGTTGTAAAATGTTTTGAAACATGTAAGCCAAAGTTGATCATTTGTGTGTTTTGTTTTGAGAGATTTTTGCAATAGGGTGCATGTGCTCGCTGGAGAGACAGAAAACAAGAAATCATCTCCTGGTGGGGTGGGGTGGCCACGCAGCAGTCACTTCTCTTACATTCCCCTTTCGAGAGTTTGGACTCCCCCTCACAAACACTTGGCATGAATTTTAAGACGCTGGCTCCAGGACTCAAACTGTGGTCCAATGACAAAACCATCACTACGCCTCTTGCTGGTCCCCAAATTTTGATAATTTCTTCCAGTGATTAATGTGTTCACTGCCTTTTTTTTTCCCCCCTGTTTTTAATCCTACCAAGAAACAGGATTAAAATTCCTGTTTATGGGCCAGCAGGTGGCATGGTGGTTAAAGCGCTGGAGTCCCACATGGCAGACCACAGTTCAAGTCCTGGACCTGGCGGCTTGCGCTCTCTCTCTCTCTCTCTCTCTCTCTCTCTCTCTCTCTTTGTGAGCACAAATGCCCAAGTGGTATACAGAGAGCCAAGATTTGAATACAGAATAGGACACCACAATTTAGGCCAAGTCCTGATTAGGTGTTTAAGTGAAAGGTGATAGAAGGCAGAGGAGCTACCTTTTCAGAATAGCAGGACAGAGGGTGGCTGTCAGGGTTTGGTTAGGGGATGGAGAGACATGTGGAGAGCAGCTGTGTTCACTGGGAGAGCCCATAACAGGCAGGTGCCCTAAGCAATTAAAGATAATAATACATTTTTTTAAATTCCTGCTTATGGGGACCAGTAGTTAGCGTAATGGCTCTTTTTTTTTTTTTTTTTTTTTTTTTTTTTGAGAGGTTTTTGCTATAGGGCGCATGCGCTCGCCAGACCGCGGTCAACTACGTGGGAGTCCAGCGACATAGCCATTACACTAACTGCTGGTCCCAGCATAATGGCTCTTGCTGTACTCCCGTGTAGTTGACCGCGGTTCGAGTCCCGGACCTGGTAGCTTAAACTCACGCCAGGCGCGTGTTCGTGCGTGCCCAAGATCCTGAGAGGAGAATGGAGGAGAAGAGATTACGGCATGGCCATCCCCCTGGGGGGTGATTTCTCGCTTTCTGTCTCTCTGTCTCTGTCTCTCTCTCTCTGGCGAGCATATGCACCCTATGGCAAAAGCCTCTCAAGAAAAAAATTCCTGCTCATGTCTGGTTTATGAGGCATATATTAGAGCTTACAAAATATTATGTGGAAGAACAATTCTGTGGTCAAGGAGTCTGGGAAATAATGCTCTACCATCAGCCTTTTTTTTTTTTTTTTTTTTTTTGGTCGTCGTTCTTACAGAGCACATGCACTTGCCAGAGAGGGAAAGTGAGAGATGAACTGGGGGGGGGGGGGGGGGGGCATTCCACAGTCCCTTCTCCATTATCCTCTCAGGATTTGGGCATGCACACACATGTGCCCAGCAAGACACCAGGGTCTAGGATTCAAACCAAGAAGTCAGCCATGTGGGATCCTATACTGGTCTTGCCTGAGGTGCTGAATCGATTAGCCAAAGACGGGTAAGAGAGTCTGATGAACCCAATAACTGTTCAGTCCTTCCACCTAAGACAGGAGGCCCATCATAGCTATGGGACTCTCCAATGACGGGTAAGAATGGACATATGGTTCCATAAACGACTCCAACCTAAGACAGGCACGATTCCCCCCAGGCCTTTTCCTCATCTCTCAAAACAGAAAAGTGGAAGGCTGCACGCCAGCGAATATCGCTGGTTTCTCAGCAAACAATTACACAATGCCAAAGGCCATGATTGGCTCCCCTTCAAAACCTCACCTTCAAAACCATACTCTGATTAGCCACTTCCCATAGCAAATTGGTGAGCTTAGAATCTCTCAGATTTGCATATCTGGCACCTCATGATTGGTCCACAAAAGCAACCAATCATAACCCACCTTTTTACAATCCTTCATTCAACCAATCACTGCCCACCAACATGTATATAACCACAATCCCTGGCCCACAATTGCCAGATGACCCTGAAGAGTTGTGACACTGGTCGTCTCCAGACGACCCTGAAGAGTTGTAACACTGTGTCATCTCCGTGCTGCCCACAATAAATGGACGACCCTGAAGAGTTGTAACACTGCGTTCTCTCTGTGCTGCCCACAATAAACGGAGGACCCTGAAGAGTTGTAACACTGCGTCGTCTCCATGCTGTAACACGTCGGTCGTCCTGTCTCTCACTCCTTCCCTCAGGAAACCTGTTCGACTGTCCCCCGGGTCAGGACAGGATCCAGTGCTTCAACCACACGCCACAGGCTGGCCCACTTCAGCCTTCTTGCTGAGCTCCAAACTTGCATGTCGGGTGCACAAGGATTCACCAGCAGCACTGCTAGCCTCTTGAAAGGTGAGCGCATCCCCACTGCCTGTGAAGCCCTCGGCTCTCCGCCTTTCCTCTGCTACGGATCATACCATGCCATAGTCACTGAAGTTTTAAAACTGAAGAACTCAGGCCAGCTGGTGGCATGGCAGTTAAGGTAACTGGATCACACATGGCTGATTCCGTGGTTCAAATCCCAACCTGGTGGCTTGAAAAACATGCCTAGCACATGTCCAAAATTCCAAGAGAAGGGATTACAGCGTGACCATCCCCCCAGAATGATTTCCAACTCTCTCTCTGGCTCGCTCCAGCAAGCACCTGTACCCTATTACAAATTAAAAAAATAAATAAAGGCGGGACCAGCAGGTGGCATGGTGGTTAAGGTGCTGGACATTCCCACATGGCCGACCATGGTTCAAGTCCTGGATCTGGTGGCTTGCTTTCTCACTTTCTCTCTTTCTCTGTGTCTCTCTCTGGTAAAATGAATAAATAAAATTAAAAATAAATATTTTCTTTTAAATTTAAATAAATAAATAAATAAATAAAGGCAAAAACCACTGAAGAATTCTAATTAGGCTTCTTTCTTTCTCTTACCCATGGAACCCAAGCTCTGGGGCAGAGGGCCTGGGTTGAACTGTTAGTCATGTGACCTTGGGAATGTCCCTCGCTGCTCTGGGCCTCCAATTCCTTGCCTAAAAGATGAAGATGGTGATCTTAACACCATCTTTGATGGTCCTTGCAAAGCCTGGCTCAGAGCCTGGCTTCGTCTGCTCTCCCAGCGCTCCCACTAGGGGAGGTGTGGAGCCTGCCAGGCCTCACACCTGGGTTCCAGCCCCGCTTTTTACTGTCTGAGACTCTTAAACTGAAAAGACTGGGATCAGGCTCCCACCAGCTAGTTGTAAAGATTTAGTGTTCACTTTTTTTTTTTTTTTTTTTTTTTTTTTTTTTTGAGAGGCTTTTGCTATAGGGTGCGTTCACTCGCTAGAAAGACAGACAGAGAGACAGAAAGCTAGAAATCACCCCCCAGGGGGAATGGCCACGCCACAATCCCTTTTCCTCCATTCTCCTCTCGGGATCTTGGGCACGCACGCACACGCGCTCGGCGTGAGCTTAAGCCACCGGGTCCGGGATTTGAACCGCGGTCATCTACATGGGACTCCAGCGACAGCCATTAGCCAACTGCTGGTCCCTAGTGTGAACATTTTTTCAATGCTTAGAACAGTCCTCAGGCACGGTTAACATTTGCTTCTCTCTTTTTAAAGAGAGATGGCTAAAATATTGAGCATTGCTGGAATACTCGTTACCTCTTGCAGGGAAGAGCCTCTCCGAAGTCGGTGGTCACTCCCGTGTGCCCTCCGGGAGGTGGGGGAGGAATGCGTGTGCATAACCTGGGTGTGGGCACACATCTCGGTTTCTGGAAGGAGACCCGCAGCAAAGAACTCGCGCCTGCGCGGGGACGGGTGCTTTTCCATGTACAGTCGATATTTACGTGTCGGCGCGGGACTGTCACCAAACGCCAACGGCTCCATTCGTAAAGCAAGTGCGTGCGTCCCTGTGCCCGCTCCGCACGCCCCGACCACCAGCCGGCCGCCTCCTCCCCACCAAGGCTTCGGGAACGCGGGTCGGGCCGGGCGGTCGCCGAGCTAAACCGCGAGGCCGGGTGGTTGCCTAGCAACCGGACACAAACAACAGAGGCGCTTGGAGACGTGGGGGGCCCTGAAGGTCGAGCCAGGAAAGGAGGTAGGAGGAGAGGGAATGGCGGCGGTTAGGGGCTCCCTCCCTCCCCTTTCCTGGGCGGGCCGGGGTAGCTTAAACCCAAACCGGTAATCTCCCCCGGCGGGAGAGAGGCTCGGCGGCGGCGAACTGACCCAGCTCCGCCCCCGGGCGCCGCCTCCTCACCCGTGCCCTCCCGCCACCAGCTCCCTGGTGCCAGCGCTGCGAGGAGCGCGAGGGCGTTCTCTCGGGTCCCCAAGAGCCTGGGGGAGACTCCGGGAGTGTGAGCGGGAGGGCAGTTCAACAAGGCGGGGCTGCTGGAGGCAGGGGAAGCCGGAGTCAAGGCCGTTTTTCCTGCCAACCGCCCCGCCGGGACACACACAGCTCTGGGATTACACGCACACCTCCCCGCGGAGACCCCATTACCTCCTTCTACCTGCTCCAGGACCTGCAGGGGCCTGGGGTGCACAGGTGGGAGTTCAGGCCTCACCGCAGTGACAAAGCCAGGGCCGGTCCACGAGGCTGCCTGCAGGAAAGATTGGAGCAAGACGGAGGCAGCCGTCCTGCGCGTGCTGTGCTCCCGCGTGGCCTTCTGCAGCCTCCCGTTTCCTCGGCAGGTGTTGTGTTTCGGATCAGGCCTGGGGTCTCTGGCCCTCGAAGTCCCCGCGCCATGGCCACGCTGAGTGTCAAGCCAAGTCAGCGCTTCCGGCTGCCCGACTGGCACACCAACAGCTCCCTGCTATCCACCAACGCCGAGCGGCAGCGAGATGCCTCCCATCAGATCCGCCAGGAGGCCCGGGTCCTCCGCAACGAGACCAACAACCAGGTGGGGCAGGGGGCCGCTGGCTGGGCGAAGGGCTGGGCCGAGCTGCCACCGCCCTCTGCACCCACCGCTGTCTCTTCCAGACCATTTGGGATGAGCACGACAACAGGACCCGACTGGCCGAGAGGATCCACACCGTCAACCGGTGGAAGGAGATGCTGGACAAGTGTCTGACGGATCTAGACGCCGAGATCGATGCCCTGACGCAGGCAGGGAGCCAGGGCCAGTGCCCGAGACTGTGGCGAAGCCGCCTGGCAGCCCTCACCCGGGGATCGGGGAGACACGCGCCACTCAGGGGTCCCTCTGCTGCTAGGAAGGAGGAGCGAGAGCTCCTGCGGCCTCCCGTGCGCCCCCTCTTGGAGCTCCTGCGGCCTCCCATGGGTCCTCTTGGAGCGCCTGCGGCCTCCCGTGCGCCCCCTCTTGGAGCGCCTGCGGCCTCCCGTGCGCCCTCTCCTGGAGCTCCTGCGGCCTCCCGTGCCCCTCTCCTGGAGCGCCTGCGGCCTCCCGTGCGCCCTCTTAGAGCTCCTCCCGCCTCCTGTCTGCCCTTTCTTCTAGATGAAGGAGTCAGCAGAGCAAAGCCTGCAGGCCAAGAACCTGCCCCTGGATGTGGCCATTGAGTGCCTGACGCTGCGCGAGAGTCGACGGGACATTGACGTGGTGAAGGACCCCGTGGAGGATGAACTGCACAAGGAGGTGGAGGTCATCGAGGCCACCAAGAGGGCCTTGCAGCAGAAGATCACCCAGGCCTTCGAGCAGCTCTGGTGAGGGCACGGTCATACCAGGGCCGCACACTCGGTCTTGGATGTGGCACCCAGGTGTCTTGTCCGTGAGTGAGTTGCTGGTGGAAACACCTGAGACCTAGCGATTCCTAAGGACCGAGGCTCCGGGACCAGCAGATGGTGTAATGGCTGTGTCACTGGACTCCCACGTAGTTGACCACGGTTTGCATCCCAGACCTGGTGGCTTAAAACTCACGCCAGGTGTGTGTGCATGTATGCCCAAAATCCCAAGAGGAGACTAGAAGAGAAGGGACAGTGGCATAGCCAAACCCCCAGAGGGTGATTTGTTGATTTCTGTCTCTCTGTCTTTCTGGCCAGCGCACGTACCCTAAAGCAAAAAATCTCTTAAAAAAAAAAAAAAAAAAAAAAAAAGAACGGTTTCCTTGGGCTCACAGTTCAGAGGTCAGAGGCCCAGGAGCCAACTCCTGGTGAGGCTCCATGGCCAAGGGCAGGGTCCAGAGCAGAGCGGTCATCGGAGGTTTCTGCCTGCTCTGGTCTCCTTCCCTCTCAGTAAGTCGGCTAGGTATTGATCAGAGGGCCCTGCCCCGGGGACACTATCACCCTGGGACACCATAAAGGGATTCAATTTTCACTCAACACCTTAAACAACCGAGTCCCAGCACACAGCTTTGGGGGACATCCCAACCACAGCATTGGGTACTGTAAGTAACGGCACGTGCTACTGTCACGTGCTGACTGTGCCTGGCTGCTGCTCGCTGTCTATGGAACAAGAGGCAGAGGCTGGAGAGCGGCTCGTCTCTGTGACGGCCCAGGGAGACAGCCAGCCAGCACCCCGCAGGGTCTGGGGAAGCTCGCCGTGACCTCGGTGTTTGATAGAGACAAGAACACACGCACGTCATTCCCTAGCAACGGCGTGGGTCGCTTTCCCCTGACTCGTCGATTGCTCCTGGTTTCTCACGGGACCCTCCCACACTTGCTACCTGACCAGCCTGTTCTCATTTCAAGGTGGCTGGGTCCTGCTGAGCCGTAAGCTAGCCTGCTTCACTACCTCTTGTCCCTCCTGTGCCCACGGCACACTGGCCACCTGGACATGGTCTCAGAATGCATCTCACACCCAGCGCGGTGATGTTGCTTTGGTCCTGTGCCCCAGGGTGTGCCTGAGCCACGGGGGCCCAGCTGGGGCTCGGTGGCTGTGCCGGGCCCACCTCCGTTGCAGCAGCAGCCCTGTCACCTTCTGCTGGGAAGAGCCCTCCCAGCCCTCCCCCCACCGTGGCATCCCCCCATTCAACGAGTCTGCTCGCTCCCAGCCTCCTGCAGGAAGCCCGACAGCAGCTCAACTCTGACCATCGGGGCAAAATGGAGACGCTGGAGATCGACAGGGGCTGCCTGTCTCTCAACCTCAAGTCCCCAAACATCTCTCTAAAGGTCAACCCAACGCGTGTCCCCGATGGGTAAGAGAGTGTCCCAGCCAGTGTCTCCTCCTCCACTCACAGGCCGTCCAGTGACCCCAGTTTCCCGCCCCTGTAGCACCACCACTCTTCAGCAGTGGGACGACTTCAGCCAGTTCAACAAGAACCGAGCTGAGGCCGAGATGAAGGCAGCCCTGGAGCTGAGGGAGGCCATCGCCCTGACGATCGCAGAGGTGCCTGATGACCCCCTCCCCCGCCCACTGGCCCCTCCTCAGCCCAGGGCTGGCCCCTGTAGGGTGGGCGGCCGCCTCACCTGTGTGCCCTGGGATCCATGGGATTGCGTGGCCCGCCCTCCCCTCGCCTGAGCACCAGCCGCAGATGGCCGGGAGCCCGCACACCTTGCCCTGCCTGCTTCCTGTCCTTCAGACCAACAACGAGCTAGAAGCCCAGAGGGTTGCTACCGAGTTCGCCTTCAGGAAGCGGCTGCGGGAGATGGAGAAAGTGTACAGCGAGCTCAAGTGGCAGGAGAAGAACGTGAGCTTCTCCTGGGCGCGGCTCCCTGCTGTGGAACGAACACCCTGGACGCAGCCCCGTGTGGTGGTGAGGTCAGCAGGTGACACGGGTCACTCTGCCCGTGCAGACCCTGGAGGAGATCGCCGAGCTGCAGGAGGACATCCGGCACCTGGAGGAGGACCTGCGTAGGAAGCTGCTGAACCTGAAGCTGGTTCACACCCGGCTGGAGGCCAGAACCTACCGGCCCAATGTGGAACTCTGCCGGGACCAGGTTGGTGCCCCTGGTTCGGGGCCCTGAAGCCAGGGAGGCTCCAGGGCAGTGTGGCCGACCTGCCTCTCCCAACCTGCCCTCTGCCTCCAGGCGCAGTACGGTCTCACCGATGAGCTCCACCAGCTGGAGGCCACCATCGCTGCCCTGAGGCAGAAGCTGGCACAGGCACAGTACGTGTGGGGCATGGGTGGGGCCGGGCACACCGCCCCCAGGGCCTCTGCATCCACTGGCTCCCCTGGGCTTCAGGGCCATGCCTCAGCCTCATGTGAGGCCAGTGGGTAGCTCATGCCTCCCCCCAGGGATGCCCTGGACGCCCTCTACAAGCACCTGGCCCGGCTGCAGGCGGACATCGCCTGCAAGACCAACTCCATGCTGCTGGACACCAAGTGCATGGACAGCCGCCGCAAGCTCACCGTGCCCGCGGAGAAGTTCGTGCCTGCAGTGGACACCTTCACCCGCACCACAAACCGCACCCTGAGTCCACTCAAAAGCTGCCAGCTGGAGCTGGCCTAGCCCTGGGGGCCCGGGAGGGGGCAGGGCTGGTGGGGAATGGAAGGAGGAGAGAATGAATCTAATAAATGTTGAGGTCCTTGGCCAGGCAGTTCTCTGCCAGCTCTGCGTGGAGCAGGAATGGAGTAAGTGGGTTTCTGACCCTTCTGTGCATGTAGGGTCGAAGTTGGAGAAGCCCATCCTGGCTAACTCCATGTTCCAAATCTGACTCCGCCCACGTCGCTCAGGGCCTCTCTCTCTGGGCTAGGCCAGCACCTCCCCAGCTCTAGTGGCATGGCTTCTACCCAGCTGCACCCTTTTGATACCCAGAGAAAGTTCAGAGGGGGCAAGGCTCACAGAGGGTGGGGCTGCCCCAGGCCTGAGTGAGGGGAACGGGATGGCTGGGGGTGCGCAGTCAGGGACGCTCACAGGCTGGGGACAGTGGCCTGGAGTCTGACTCAGTGCCCACCCCTCAGGCCCGTTAGTGGTCATCTCTGCTTCCCTAGGCATGACACCCTGTGTTACAACCTGGGAGGATAGAGACTCAAAGCTGAGGCTGCAAGCCCGACATGATGGCACCTGTTTAGGATCCGAGTTGGGGAGCAGTTGGGCAGCATGGCCCAAACCTGGCTCTTATAAAGAAAATGAGCAGAGGCGCAGCGACTCCAAGCCTCCAGGCTGCGCTGTTGGCCGAGCGGAAAAGCGGCGCGAAGCCTCCAGGCCACGGGGCGGCGCTGTGGAGCCTGGCGAGGGCGGGAAGCAGCGCCGTGGGCGCCGGAAGCGGCGACGGGCCAGCGCGCGGATGGCGGCGGCGGCGGCGATGACGGCGGCGGGCTGCAGCGGCGCTGGGGCGGCCCGCTCCCTCTCGCGCTTCCGAGGCTGCCTGGCTGGCGCGCTGCTCGGGGACTGCGTGGGCGCCATCTACGAGGCGCACGACACCGTCAGCCTGACGTCAGTCCTGCGTCACGTCCAGAGCCTGGAGCCGGAGCCCGGCACGCCGGGGAGCGCGCGGACAGGTGGGCGGGGCCGGCGCACGTGGGACGGGGCGGGCCGACTGGCTCTGGGGTCCGGCCCGCTGTGCGCGAGCTGGGGGCGCTGGCCCGAAAACCGCAGACACCCCGGTCGGCGGGTCCAGGTCGGAGCTCCGTCTTTGCACGGCTCGCCCGGAGCACTCGGCCGCTCGAGCACAGCGACCTCGTGCCCGTCCGAGCCCGCGGAATCTTGGGCCTGGGGGTGGTCGCCTCCAGCCCGGTCACGCCGCGGAGAGCGCTGCCGAAGCGTCAGTCTGATTGTGTCCTTTCCGTAAGGCTCTGCGGTGGCGCCCATTATCCTTAGGTTGGAGCCTCGATCCTCCACGCGCAGCCTACCCACCTGGCGCTCGTCCACGCCTCCAGTTTCCTCGCACACCGCCCCGGGTCTCACTCGCCGCCCTCGCACCCTGAGTCCTCCAGCCCAGGAGCCGGCATGGGCTGTCGCATGGGCTGTCGACTGCGTCCCCTCCCTGTCCCTTCCCTTGTGCAATCGACTTTCCACCCTGGACTCAGCGCGGGTATCGCAGGTATCGGGTCTGTGGTCCTGCAGAGTAAGGAGGGCCGTTGTCAGGACCCTGGAGAACACCCACACTTGGGGGGAGCTGCGGAAGGAGAGTCAGAGAGCCAAGGAACAGAAGGGAAGTGGCGACTGGACCTGAGAAACAACTTTAAAGTGAAGGCGCAGTCACTGCGGCTATGTGGCAGAGAAGTTAAGTAGGGAGAAGGCTGGACGTAGAGCGACATCTTTATTACTTTAAAATTCTGTTTATTCTTTTTCAACTTGCTATAGGACACGTGCACTCACAAGAGAGAGACAGAGAGAGAAGGTGAGAGGGCTCTGGGACTTGAACCATGGTTGACCCTATGGGGGTTCAGAACCTTAACCACCATGCCACCTGCCAGCTCCTAGAACAACATCTGTTTATTTGAGATTTTTGCTCTAGGGTGTGTGTGCTCACTGTAGAGAGACAGTGAAAGGGAAAGTGAGAAATCACCCTGCAAGGTGGGTGGCCACGCTGCAGTCCCTTCTCCATTCTCCTCTTGGAATTTTGGGCACACACACACAGGCCCAGTGTGAGTTTCAAGCCGCTAGGTCCAGGACTTGAACCACAGTCTACTACATGAGAGTTCAGCACCTTAAGCATTACACCACCTGCTGGCCCCAGAGCAACATTTTTTTTTCCAGAGATATTTTTGCTGTAGGGCATGTACCAGAGAGCGAGAGAGACAGAACGTGAGAAATACCCCCCCCCCCGTGTGGGCGTGGCTACACTGCAGTCTCTTCTCCATTCTTTTGGGATTTTACACACACATACCCAGCATGAGTTTTAAGTTGCCAGATCCAGGACTTGAACCCCAGTCGATTACATAGGAGTCCAGCAATGTAAGCGTTACTCCACCTGCTGGCCCCAGAGCAACATTGTTAATGGCAGGAAATGGACGGCCAGCCCATGGCCAGGTGGTTATGTGAGTTGGAGCCCACGTGGCCAACCTGTATGGTTCAAGTTCCAGACCCGGCAGCTCAAGAAACTGGGCATCTATGCACATATGCGTGTGCATGCATGCCCAAAATCTTGAGGGAGAATGGAGAAGGGACCGGGACATGGCCATCTCCTGGGGGGGTGCTTTACCTCGATCTCTGGCAAGTGCACTTACCCTCTGGCAAATATTCTTTTTAGAAAATTGGAAATAGTACGGTTGGTATGAGGGGAAGGAGAGAGATGAGTGAAAGTTGAGAAGACAAGATAGAGGGATGGCCTTGTTTATTTTGCTTTTATTTTTTACAAGAGAATGTCATGAGGGAGAGAGGGAGGGAGGGAGAAGTGAAAAATCACTCTCTATGGGACTTGGCCATACCATAATCCCTTCACCTCTGCTTCTCTTTTTCGGGGTTTTGGGCATCCATGCATATGTACCCAGTGTATTTTCCTGTCCTTTTTTCTTTTTTAAAAAATGTTTGTTATAGGATGTATGCACTTGCCAGAGAGAGACAGATATCTAGAGAGGGGGAAAGTAAGAAATCACTACCCGGGGCATGGCCACACTGCAATCCATTCTCCTCCACTCTTCTATTTTCTTGCACATGCATCCAGAGATTTTTCTTTTGTTTTGTTTTTTAACAATTATTTTATTGGGGACCAGCAGTTAGTGTAATGGCTATGTCACTGGACTCCCACGTAGTCGACTGCGGTTCGCGTCCTGGACCCGGTGGCTTAAAACTCACGCTGGGTGCGTGTGCATGCGTGCCCAAGATCCCGAGAGGAGAATGGAGGAGAAGGGATTGCGGCGTGACCATCCCCCTGGGGGGTGATTTCTCACTTTCTGTCTCTATGTCTTTCTCTGTCTGTCTGGCAAGCGCACGCACCCTATAGCAAAAACCTCTCCAAAAAAAAAAAAAAAAAGAATTATTTTATTTATTTATTTATTTATTTATGTTAGTTTGACTAGGGGGTGGGGGAGTGAGAAAGCAAGCTGCTAGGTCCAGGATTTGAACCACAGTCAGCCATGTGGGAGTCCAGTGCCCTTAACCACCATGCCACCTGCTGGCCCCTTACCCGAAGTATTTTCTAAGCCCCTGGACCTGAGACTTGATCCACACAATCAGCTATGTGGGATCCAGCACCTTAACCACCACACCAAGATCTAGCCCAAAGGATTTTTTTTTTAATTGTTTATTTAATTTTATTCATTCAGTCATTTTCAATTGACCAGAGAGAGAGACAGAGAAGGAACGTGAGAAAGCAAGCCACCAGGTCTGGGACTTGAACCGTAGTCGGCCATGTCGGAGTGTCCAGCACCTTAACCATCACCTGCTGCCCGGGATGTTTTTTATATCCTTTTTGGTGTGACATTAGGATGAGGAGAAAGCGTGTTTTAGGTTGAGAGGTGTTTTAGGACCCTTTTTATGCAAGTGACAGAACAGCTCTCCTGAAGTGCCTCAGTGAGAGGGGGACACACTGACTGACGTAACCGAAAAGTCGAGGCAGGCCTGGCTGCAGAGCTGAACTCGGCTCAGACCACCTCCTTAGCCGCTGCCCCTCCGCTGTTCCGGGTGGGCTTCGCTCCCTCTGGCAGGCCTGTCCCTGGGGTGGCCCCCGCAGCTCCCAGCAGGAGTCCCAGGTGGAGCCATTCTGGCCTGGCATAGGTCCTGCATCTGTCCCCGCACAAGGGACCGGGTCGTGCCCTTGAGTTAGGCTGCAGCGCGCTCAGCTCCCTGCCCTGGTCACACGGACCAAGGGCAGAGAACCGTGGTGCCCAGGGAAAGGCAGGGCACAGTGACCAAAGGGGAGGGTGGCTGCTGCCCCACCACAGGAGTGAGGTCATGGACATGGGAGAGCAGGGACAGGAAATGGGCTGGCAGTGGACTTTGCCGTGGACTTGAGGGTCCCTTCATGAGGGGAGACCAGAGGGTGTGGTACGGACTGATGCCCGTTAGCCAGAGGACTGGGGGTAAGGGAGGGCCCCTGAGAGTGAAGGGGAAGGAGCTTGGGTATGCTGAGGGGCAGGGTAGCCCAAGGGGGTGACACAGCCGTGCTGAGGGGGCAGGGTAGCCCAAGGGGGTGACACAGCCGTGCCGTGGGAGGAGTGGGAAACGGGTGCATGAGGGAGCCTGCCTGGCTCCGGCCTCATGCAGCGAGACCGTGTCCCTGGTCCTGCAGGCTCGCAGCCTATCCAGCCTATCCGAGGGGTCAGGACCTTGCCCGCAGTGCCGAGTTAGCGACAGGGAGGGAGCAGCTCTAGCTGGGAAGGACTTGACCCAGGCCCCAAAACTGGTCCTAGAGGTGCAGGGAGGAAGGGGCAGGCTGGGGAGGGCCTTGTCCTGGGGGTGATGGGCGTTTTGAACAGGAGGGTTGGGGAAAGTGAGACCGTCCTCTTAGGAGGAGCTTTGAGGCTGCACATGCGGGTGGGTGGAGGCTGAGGACCTGGCACGTGCTCAGACCTCTCTGTGGCCTGAGTGAGTCCTGTTAAGACTAGCCACAGTGACAGCAGCCGGGAGGGGACAGCAGGTTCTCCTCCAGAAAGCAGCAGGCCACGGTGACGGGCTTGGAGTGAAGGGGGCTGGGAGCCCCAAAGCTGAAACTCTGAGGCTTCCTGGCGCCCAGGAGACAGGATGGCAGAGGCTGACCTGAGGCCGTTCCGATGCAGCTCGCTCTCACCCGCTTCCATCCTGTCCCTGCAGAAGCTCTGTGCTACACAGATGACACGGCCATGGCCAGGGCCCTGGTGCAGTCCCTGCTGGCCAAGGAGGCCTTCGACGAGGTGGACATGGCTCAGAGGTGAGGGAGGCCGGGTGGGTAGAGTTATGGCCCCGCCCAGAGGAGTGATGTCTCTGTGTGCCTGGAACCCCAACCCCCCAACCCTCAGTGGGACCCAGTTTCTGGGACACATGCCTCACCCAGGAGTGGACGCGACAGCTCTGTGGGCTCAGGCTCTGAGGTCCTCAGGGCTTCTTCCAAACCACTCCCCAACCCCAACCCCAACCCCAAGAGTTTTGTTTTTGTTTTTGTTTTTTTTTTTCTTTAAGAGAGAGACAGAGGGAAAGTGAGAAATCACCCCCCAGGAGGGATGGCCGCATTGTAGTCCCTTCTGTTCCACTTTCCTGTCAGGATTTTGGGTTCACACTCACACATGCCCAGTGTTTTTCAAGCTGCTGGGTCCAGGACTCAAACCACAAAATTGGCTATGTGGGATCCAGTGCCTCAACTACCATGCCACCGTTGGCTACAGCATCTTTTTTTTAATTGACAAAGAGTGCATGTCCGGATCAGAGGGAGAGTGGGAGAAGGCGCCCTCAGGTGGGATTGCTCACACCAGTCTCTTCTCCAGTCCCCCCTCCTGTTGGGATTTTGGGCACACATGTTCAGTGTGTTTTTCAAGTAGGCCATGTGGGTTCTGGTACCCCAACCAGCAGTCCGTGGGGCCGGCCCGAGAGGCACCCTTTACACCGCGTACTGTGTCCCTTCTGTCCCGTAGGTTTGCACAGGAGTACAGGAAAGACCCCGACAGGGGTTATGGTGCTGGAGTCATCACCGTCTTCAAGAAGCTCCTGAGCCCCAAGTGTCGCGATGTCTACGAGCCTGCCCGGGCCCAGTTTAATGGGAAAGGCTCCTACGGAAATGGGGGTGCCATGCGAGTGGCTGGCATCTCCCTGGCCTACAGCAGTGTCCAGGATGTGCAGAAGGTACTCGGGGTGGCCGCTTCGGGCTCTCCCCTCTGAGGCCGGCCTCTGACGGCACGTCTTCCTCCCACTAGTTTGCCCGGCTCTCGGCCCAGCTGACGCATGCCTCCTCACTGGGTTACAACGGCGCCATCTTGCAGGCCTTGGCTGTGCACCTGGCTCTGCAGGGCGAGTCTTCCAGCGAACACTTCCTCGAGCAGCTCCTGGGCCACATGGAGGAGCTGGAGGGTGATGCCCAGTCCGTGTCAGACGCCCGGGAGTGAGTGTAGGGCTGGGCAGGGTTGTAGATGCACCTGGGTGTGTGTGGGGGAGGGGGGTGGCGCTGCCGGCATTGCCATGCAGCTAAAGCCTCCCTTCCTGGACAGCAGACCCCGGGGGGATGCGGGGTGGGAAGAAGCCCTGTGCTATGGCCGTTTCAAGGCTTGGGAGCCCGGAGAACACAAAGCCTGCCCATACTAGCCCTCCCAGTGCCCCGCTGGGATGCCGTGCCTGGGTGTCAGCCCAGCCACATCCCTGCCCCTGCAGCCGCTTCCCCTGCCTGGCATCTCCTCTCCACCGGCCTGACCGCCCTGAAATCTCTCCGACCCCAGGTTGGGCATGGAGGACCGTCCATACTCCAGCCGCCTGAAGAAGATCGGAGAGCTTCTCGACCAGGACACGGTGACCAGAGAGGAAGTGGTCTCTGAGCTAGGTGGGTGGCCCTGGGCGAGGGGCAGGGAGCGTGCCGGCATGCGTGCCGGCGTGCCATGCTGGCAGCTGCGGTGACAGCCACAGCCTGCTCTGCGTGTCTTTGGCAGCATCGTGAGAGCAGACTTGGCTCTAGAGCTTCTGCATCGTCAGGTCCCGGAACAGCAGCTGGCCCAGTCTGCGGCCCGTTTGTCGTGGGTGCCTGTTTATCCAGCACCAAGTGAGCCCTGGGCTCCATGACAGTACAGACACGCTCTCGCCCCGTCCTCACACCCGGGGAGAGGGTGGGTGGGTGGGTGGGTTGGTTATTTATCTGTCAACTTCCTATCTATCTATCTATTAAGTCTTTTTGCCATAGGGTGCTTGCACTCACCCATGAGAGACAGGGAAAGTGAGAAGCCAGCCCTCCGAGGAGGGCACACATGTATGTGCTCCTGGCATTTTTCAAGCTACTGGGTCCTGATAGCCATGTGGGATCCAGTGCCTTAAACACCACGCCACCTACTGGCCCCTTGAGCGTTCTTAATTTTTTTTTAATTGTTTCTTTCTATCTATCTATCTATCTATCTATCTATCTATTTTTTTTTTTTTTTTCTTCATTTGACCAGAAAGGGAAAGTGAGAAAGCAAGCTGCCAGGTCCGGGACTTGGGCCACCGTCAGCCATGTGGGAGTCCAGCTCCTTAACCACCTGCCACTTGCTGGCCCCAGAGAGTTCTTAACTCTGAGCTGTCTGACTGGGCCATGGAACCCAAGGCCAGGAGTCTCAGCCACTAGGTGACTTTCCCAGTGGAGCCAGATTCGAACCCGAGCAGGGCGATAAGTGATCTTATCCAGCCCCGTTTTACAGCTGACAGTGTGGCCTGAGGCCGGAGGCCAGGCAGGGCCCTGTCATCTGCCCTTCCTCCCCAGGGAACGGCATCGCCGCCTTCGAGTCCGTGCCCACCGCCATCTACTGCTTCCTGCGCTGCATGGCACCTGACCCCGAGATCCCCTCCGCCTTCAACAGCCTCCAGAGGACTCTGATCTATTCCATCTCACTTGGTGGGGACACAGACACCATTGCCACCATGGCTGGGGCCATTGCTGGTGCATACTATGGGATGGATCAGGTGCCAGAGAGCTGGCAGCAAAGCTGTGAGGGCTACGAGGAGACAGACGTGCTGGCCCAGAGCCTGCACCGGGTCTTCCAGAAGTGTCTGTGAGGGCCGCAGCCCAGCAGGGCCTATTGCAGCTCAGATCCGACGGCCCGAGGTTCCTGAGCCCAGCCCCCACAGCGTGTGCTGAGCGCACAGTGGGGCTGCGGTCTGGGGAGATCGCCGGGACAGTGAGTGAGGGGCCAGCGCCTCTCCGGTCTGGGTTTCTGGCTTGCTGCAGAGTTCAGGGCACTCCCTGTGCCGCGGTGGGGCCTGGGGGACCAGGGCAGGTTTTACTGGGGAGGGGGGGTACTCATGGCATTTTCCTTTACTGTCTAGGACTGGGGCCTCAGGGAGGTGGAGACTGCCTGAGCATCACTCTTCCCTGTTGGGTTTTAACCAATTTGCCAGAAAGCTGGTCCTCGACTGGGAGGGCCTCAGGCAGCAGCTGTGTGGACTACAGGCCGGGCACGTGCACCAGCTCACCTGGGCCCACACCTGGCCTTGTCTGTCAGGGGCTGGTTGACGGCTTCCAGAGGATGTCACAGCAATAAACGGGTTTGGTAAATCCCACCGTGGTTTCCTGTTTCTCTCCTGCCCTGAGTAGCTTCTCCCGGCAGCTTGCCCCTCAGGCCTAGTGCCTGTCTGGCTGTGCTGTTGGGAGCCGCCTGTCCACGGCCCGGGCTGCCGTGCGGCTGGGCACACCCTCCGGTTCTTGCAGCCAGCTCCGTCCTTCAGCCAGGAGGGCAGAGCAGACAGTTCGGTGTCTTCCTGCTGCACATCGCTGAGTGGCACAGGCAGTGAGCAGGGACAAGCCAGATCTTCTCCCCTCAGAGCCTGACTTCCTCCAAAAAGGACCCAGGCCGGGCTGAGCCAGGATGGTAACATGGCGTGCAGAGGGCACCTTTGTCACCACCTGCCAAATGCAGTACGGGAGGGGAGTGCTCCCGTGCAGGTGCCCAGGCGGGCTGAATTCTCTTCAGACTGTCTCTTTATAACTTGGGCCCCAGAGCCTTGCCTCGCAAAGCCGCACACCTTCTAGAGGACAGTCGGAGGGAAGGCGATGCCCTCTCGCACTGCAGGACATGCTGCCACCCCTCGCCTCAGTGGCGAGCACACGTGCACAGCTCGCCAGCTGGCCTGGGTCAGGGCTGCTGGGCAGGTCTTTCCGCCAGAGGGGGTTGTGCCAGGCCGGGCAGGACCACAGGACTTTCCAAGGCATGGGTTTCAGGGCTACTGTCCCAGACCCCCAGAGGGACAGGTCCCTCACTGCTGAGCCCCTGGGCTGTGATCAGAGCTGCTGCCAGGACAGCTCCCAGCCCTGCTTCAGAAGCAAAGGTTCATTTCATTCATTCACAATTTGTATCAGATGTTGAAACTTGGCCCTTGGGATCCTGAGCCAGCTGTCACGCTCACTGTCCCTGAGAGCGTGCAGGAATGTTCCAGGGACACTTGATCCATCCCTGGCTCCAGCCGCGGCCCTCTGGTCTCTCACAACACCCTTGGCATTTCCTTGGTGCAGACCCTCGGCAGCCTAGGAGTGTGGCACGGTTCTGATGTGGCGGTGACAGCCCAGGTGCAGAGCCGATGAGGAATGCACACTCCCCGAGGGCACATGCGAGCCGAGAGGCCTGCCTCCTTTCATGTCTGAGCTTCAGGAAGCGAGGGACTTAGATACTTCTGCATCTGGCCCCCTGGCGGCCTGATGGTTAAGGTGTCTAGATTTCATTTTGCCAACGGCACAGTTCAAGAGTCAGACCCAGAGGCTTGGAAAACACCAGGTGCTCGTTGCATGCCCCAAGTCCTGAGAGCGATTGCGGTTTGGCCATCCCCCCGGGGGTACCTTCTCACTTTCCTGCCTCGGAGGAATGCATGTGTTCTAGCAGATTAAAGAAAGTAAGGTCCCTCTGCCTCGCCGGCTCAGCGCAGTGCTGTCTTATACAACAGGCTTTATTGAGGCGGCGTCAGTACAGCAATACTGTGCTTGCTTTGCAGGAAGAAGTCCCGTGTTCTTTGATTGCCGAGTGCACGTTTCCCAGATCTGACACGGCACGTGACGAGTAGGTAGAGAACTAAGTTTTCTGTACCAGGTTAGGAATGAAATTACTAACGGAAAACATTTAAACCTTAATCTTTAAAAAAAAAAATTAGGAATCAATATAAAAATGCACAAGGTAATGTAGTTTTCAGAGTTAAAACCTGACATCGTTTATCAAAGCTAGTCAGTCAGTGGACACCTGCAGCCCAAGTCCCATAAACATCTCAGCAACGGCAGCCAGCCCACCCTCGAGGCTCCAGGAGTGACATCTGGCAGAAGCTTCGCTCTTTCTGGGTTCCCTGGTCCCGACAGAGCCCTGGGCTTCCCCTGACCAGGCAGGACCGTCCCTAACACGTCAGAGTACAGTGGCTTTGCCCCAGGGAGGGAGGTGGGGTGGGCGCCCCCACCACCCAGATAAGATTTGAGATTCTGGTGGTTTCGCCTGTGTGTTTTGATGAAAAATCGACCTGAACTCCAGCCAATACCTTTTCTTCAATTAGTGTCACATGGGCAGATGGGGTTTTTGTCTTCCTGAAAGTGAACAGAGCAGCCGCTTTTGGGAAACGCGCGGGGCCAGGGCCGGCAGTTGCCCTCCGTCTCGCAGGCGGGTCAGCCAGCGCTGCCAGGCCCTGTACTTGGCCCCCTTCTCACTTGTACAGGGGGTGGGGGTGTCGTTTCACGGGCGAGACTGCCCTGTCCCCGCCTCCCGGCGCTCTGGTTGGGGTGGTGGCAGGAGCAACCGGAGCCGACTGGTCCAGACCTACCTTCGGCACTCCTTCCCTCAGAGCCTTGGCCTCTCGGCCCGACCCCCCTTAGGACAGGGAATGGGGGCCCTGAGCGGAAGGAGACGACACCCCACAGGTGAGCCCCTCGTTCCACGTTCCCCTCCGCCCGAGAGCGGCACCTTGTGCAGAGGACAAGGGGGGTGCTCTGCCGTGGGGGTACTTCAGCCAGGGTCCCTCACCTGGTGTGAGAAGAGCAGCCCCCCGCTGTGAGGGGGCGCTCGGGTCGGTGATCGGCTGCTGCATCTGCCGCGGTCCCACTAGACGCTTCTAGACACCTCACGGGGCTTGGCCTTCCTGGCCTGCGGCAGCCCCCGGGGACCTGTGCAGCCGCCCTCCTGCCACACAGCCAGAGCTGCCGTCCTGCCCCAGGTCCATGGCCCTGTCCCACAACCACCTGTCCCCACGGCTGGGGCAGCAGGAGGGGCGGCCCCTCCTAGAAGGCCTGCAAGCCCGCAGAGGACCGACTTCCTGCCGTGGGCAGGCCCATGCCACTTCGCCGTCCCGGTGTCGCAGTCCTGGCAGGGCGTCCATGATGGCCACCTCAATGGTCCTTTCACCCCCTCTTGGAGAGAAGCAAAACTTGAGGGAACCCACTGTCACATTGCAGAGGCCCCGGAGGAGCTGGAAGAGCTGGACCAGGACTGGGAGGGAGGCCACGCCCCAGTCCTTGAGCTGCCACAGTAGGTCCCCGTGTGGGTAGATGGGGGAGCGCAGCCCCCTCGGCTCCTTCAGGGCCCGGCAGAGTCCGGGACTCGGGGCTGGGCTAGGTTCTGGGGACCTGCCTGAAGACTGACCAGGGTTGGACACTGCAGACACTAGGGGAGAGGGACTGAGGCCGCCCCTTCCAGAAGCCACCTCGAGTGCACGGAGGGAGAGAGCCAGCCGGTCTCCTCAGGCCCAGACCACGGCCACGGCCACCTCTGCTCAGCCTTTGGGGTGTTTTTTCTTTAAATGGAGGTTCTCTGTAACTGAAAAGGTCGCTCTACCACTAGGGGAGGAGGCCAGGGTGACAGGCCCGTGGGTTATGTGGGGCAGAGCAGGAATCCGGAGAAGGAGGAGTGGATGTACTCGGTGGAGTACAGACCGTTGGCCTGGTCCGAGGGCATCTGCACCCAGACCTGGTCGTTGGGCCGCAGCTGGAGCACGGCCCCGCCGGACGCCTGGTCCAGGTAGCCCTTCTTGTGCTCGTCGTAGGTGTAGGTGGCAGGCACGTTGTTCTTGTACAGGGCCACCCACACGCTGGTACCCTTCACGTGCACGTGGTACGCGAAGTAATAGACGCCGCCCACGGGGCAGGTGAAGATGCCGGTGGCGGGGTTGTAGCCGCTGTGGCCGTTGTAGAGAGTCCGGTCGAACTTCACGGGCATGCCCGAGGCAGGGAAGGGCGAGGTGAGCACGGCGGTGAAGGCGGGCGTGGCCTGGGCCGACAGCTCGCCCAGCCCGAACTGTGGCTTGCCGCCCTTGCCCAGCACAGCGCCCTCCACGCCACCGTTGGGCAGGTGCAGACCCGCAATGCCAGTCTCATCGAAGGCTCCGGGGGCGCCAGGAGGTCCCGGAGGCCCCGGAGGCCCCGGAGGGCCTGTGAGTCCCGGGGAGCCAGGGACCCCAGGAGGTCCCGTGGGTCCAGCTGTGCCGGGCTCCCCCACTTTCCCCTCCCCAGGGGGCCCTGGCAGGCCTGGTTCACCCTTCAGGCCTGGGAGACCCTGGGGCCCGATAGGGCCAGCTGGGCCCTGGAGCCCTGGGATTCCTGAGGGGCCTCTCAGACCAGGCTGCCCGGGGAGTCCCAAGTCACCTTTCTGCCCTAGGGCTCCTGCCACGCCCGGTCCTCCAGGGCGGCCTGTGAAACCTGGCTCACCCTTGGGCCCAGTTGGTCCAGGGGGTCCGTGGGCCCCAGGAAGTCCCCTCTCACCTGGGAGCCCAGGTTTCCCAGCCAGCCCACTAGGCCCTTGGTCACCCCGAATGCCAGGCACCCCTGGGGGTCCTCCAGGCCCTGCTTCCCCCTTAGGCCCAGGGACTCCACGCCTGCCAGGGAGCCCTGCAGACCCAGGAAGTCCAGGGGGGCCCCCAAGGCCCTGTGGGCCCTGCTCTCCCGGCTCCCCATCCTCACCTGGCTCACCCCTGTCCCCCAAGAGCCCTGGGACCCCAGCTGGGCCCCTGTCCCCCTTGGGACCTGGCAGGCCTGGCATCCCATAGCCAGTTGGACCTATCAAGCCAGGGGGGCCTCGGGTCCCTGGTTCCCCTTTGGCCCCCGCTGGGCCCTGTGGCCCTGGCACCCCTGCGGCCCCTGGTACCCCCACACCGTCTACTCCAGGGGGTCCTTTAGGGCCCACAGCACCTGGCTCCCCACTGGGTCCTGGAACTCCTGGAGGCCCAGACTCACCCTTGTCGCCAGGGGCACCAGGAAGCCCATCCAAACCTGGTTTGCCCAAGCCAGTGGGGCCTGGGGGGCCAGGGGGGCCAGGAGCACCCCCTTGGCCTGGGGCCCCAGGCAGCCCTGGTTCACCCACCCCATTATCCCCCTTGAGGCCTCGATCACCTGGAGGCCCAGGCTCCCCCTGGGGCCCTGGCTCCCCCTGGAACCCTGGGGGCCCTGGCACACCCTGGGCACCTGGCTTTCCAGGGACAGTAATGCCTGAGGGCCCAGGAAGGCCAGGGGGCCCTGGGGGCCCCCGGAGGCCCTGATCTCCTCGTATCCCTGGTTCCCCCCGAAGCCCTGGCTGCCCTGGTGGTCCGGCCTTGCCTGGGAGCCCTGGAGGACCAGCCTTGCCCATCCGAGAGAAGCCGGGGGGCCCGGCAGGGCCCGGCTGCCCATGGAGCCCTGGCTTTCCAGTGCCTGGTTTTCCTGGGAAGCCCGGAGGACCAGGGGGACCTCGGGGCCCGGGCTTCCCAGGGGGGCCCGGCTCTCCTTTCAGGTCCATCGGCAGCAGCGGTAGAGGCATTTCTGAGAGGGAGAGAGGGAGAGAGGCAGTCAGGGCCTGGACAGTGGGGACAGACCCCCTCGGCCTGCTGCCCCAGAGAATGAGCTCCCTGGGAGGAGAAGGGCTCTGTGTCTACCCCTGAGGACCCCACCCGGCTGCCCCTCTGCTCTCAGGAGAGAGGGAGTTTAGGGGCACCTGTCGCCATCTTGGGGGCCGCAGGGCATCACACCCAGGCTCCTAGCACCCGGCCTACCCAGTCTTTCACGAGCCTGGGATGACCTGGGGTGGAGTGGCCACCAGGTGGCACCAGCGGCCCAGCTTAGAGATAGCTGGAGCAGACCCACCCCTCAGCACCCACCCCATATACCTTCCCCACCCCACCCCACTCCACCCAAAGGCACCTGTGCGGGTCTTCGGGGCTAAGGCCCGGACCAGCATCAGGAAGAGCAGCCAGGCCTGGGAGGCTCTGATGGAGGTAGGGGAGGCAGGGAGGTAGGGTCAGGAAATGACCTACTAACCCCAGTGCGGCACTGTAGGGTGTGTGGGGGGGGTCTCACCCAAGTACTGGCCTTTGCCCTCACGGAAGGGTGGTCCCACGGGTCCTTTTTGCATGGGCTGCACGTACTTCACCGGGGCATAGCCTGCTGCCCCGCCAGCCCCGCCACCAAAGGACGCCCGCGGCCCACACCCCAGCAGCAGCAGTAGCAGCAGCAAAGACAGGGGCGTCGAAGCCCCCCGCATGGCGTCCGTAGGCACCCTGCAAGAGGAACAGAGAGAGTCAGCTAGCCAGTCCTAGGCTTGGCACCAGGCCCAGCAACTCCCAAAGATCAGAACTGAGATGATGTTCGCAAGCACTTCCCAAAGCCACAGGGTCTGCACAAGCTTCCTCCTAGCCTCTCCCAGTCCTGCCCAGGCCTTTCGTCCCCACCACCATCCCCCAGGCCCCTGGAGGCCACAAGGCCCACCACGGCACAGACCCCTGGTCACAGCAGACCTGTGCGCGCATGCCCGAGGCCCCGAGCAGCTGGAGGGCTGCAAAAGGGGATGGCTGCCGGGCTTCCTCTCTCGTGCGTGCACACGTGCCGTCATGAAACTTAGAGAAAATAGACACTGGGACCAGCAGGTGGCATGGTGGTTAAGGTGCTGGACACTCCCACATGGCTGACCAGTGTTCGAGTCCTGAATCTGGTGGCTTGCTTTCTCACTTCCTCTCTCTCTCACTCTCACCCTCTGTCTCTCTCTGGTCAAATTAAAAAAATAAAAAATAAAATAAATAATAAAATAAATAATTATAAAAAAAAAAAGAGAGAGAGAGAGAAAATAGAAACTTACAGAGAAAAGCAACTTAGAGAGAAAAGCAACCTGCAGGTGAAAACACCCAGCAGCTCCTGCCTGGCGTGGCCTGGACTTCACTCAGTCCTCAGCACTGTGACCAGGCCCTACTGGCAGCCCCCTTTCCAGGTGACAGAACTACAGCACAGGTCCCCAGGAAGCAGAGCTGGAACTCGGTTTGGGCCTGACTGCATTCTGTGACTGTGGTCTCCCCAGTGCCTGCAGGTGAAGTCCGCAGTGTGGGCACGGCATCCAGGGAGAAGCACCCCGTGGGGAGCGGCCACGCTGCAGTCCCTTCTCGATGCCTCTGTCGGGATTTGAGGCACACATGTACGCGTGCCCAGTGTTTTTTATAAGCTGCCAGGTCCAGGATTCAAACTCCAAAATCGGCTACACAGGATCCAAGTGCCTTTACCACCACACCATTGGCTGCCCCCCCCCTTTTTTTTAAAGAATTATTTATTTAATTTCATTTATTCATTCCTTTATTTTAATTTGACCAGAGAGAGAGAAAGAAAGCAAGCCACCAGGTCCAGGACTCGAACCGTGGTCGGCCATGTGAGAGTGCCCAGCACCTTAACCAGCACGCCACCTGCTGGTCCCATGGTCCCTCTTTTTGAGATTTTGGGCCCACACACATTCTCAGTGTTTTTCAAGCCACAGGGGCTGGAATTTGCTCAGAAGGCCATACAGTATTCCGCTCTCTCAGCGACGAGGCCGTGGCTGGCCCCAGTGCCTTTTTTTTTTAAGCTTATTTATTTTTTATTCACGAGAGAGCGAACAGCATCCTTGACAGGGTCGGGTCACACCACCGTCCTTTTCTCCAGCCCTCCAGCTCGTCGGGATCCCAGGTGTGCTCAGATACACCCGGCATGTTTCAGGCTGATAGCCTGGGCGTCTGGACCCTGGCTGGCCATGCGGCTTTGTTCAGGTATTTATTAATAAGATCTATAACAGGAAGAAGCACGTCCCCTTGAGAACACGAGCAGGAATGCTCACAGCAGCACTGTTCACGTAGCCGAGAGGTCCAGACGCCCATCAGCAGGCGGATGGTAACCAGTGTGAGCAGCCGTGCTGTGGAGTACTACTCAGCGATGAAAAGGAATGACGACCACGGTGGTGCGGGTGGATCTTAGAAACATGCTGGGGACCCGCAGATGGCGTAATGGTTACATTGCTGGACTCCCACGTGCTCGACCATGGTTGGAGTCCCGGACCCGAGGCTTAACATTCATACCAGGCGCATGTGCTTGTGTGTCCAAAATCCCAAGAGAAGAGTGGAGGAGAAGGGCATGGCCATTCCCTCTGGGGGGTGATTTCTCGCTTTTTGTCTCTGTCTCTCTCCGTCTCTCCAGCAAGCACACGTGCCCTACAGCAAATATATTAAAAAAAAAAAAAAAAAAAAAAAAAAAAAAAAAAAAAGGAAGGAAGGAAGGAAGGAAGGAAGGAAGGAAGGAAGGAAGGAAGGAAAAAGAGAAAAGAAAAAGGAGACATACTGACGAACAGTCCCGGGGTTCCATCTAGGGCTGGAGGAGGGGAGTGGGAACGACTGGTACGGGGGTGAGGGACGTGCTTTAGAAGTGGTCATGGTGAGCCGCAGATGGTACGGTGGTTTAGGCAGCTGAGTCGCACATGGCCAACTGCAGGGTCGAGTCCCAGAGCCAGCAGCTTAAAAGCCTGGGTGTGTGTGCCTAAAATCCAGAGAGGAGAATGAGAAGGGACTGCGGTGTAGTCACCCCCCTTGGAGACGCTTTCTCTTCTCTCTTTCTCGCCAGTGAGCAGATGTGCCCGATAGCAAATTTAAAAACAAACAATACTGGGGCCAGCAGGTGGCTTGTCAGTTAAGGCACTGGACTCCCACATGGCGGGCGGCAGTTCAAGTCCCAGACCTGAAGACTTGCTTTCTCGCTTTCCATCTTTTTTTCTTTGTTTCTCTCTGGTGAGTGCATGTGCCCTATAGCAACTGAAAAAATAATAATAAATAAAATTAAATAATTCTCTAAAGGAAAAAAATTGAACTGGACAACTAAATGGCCAATTGTATGATAGTTAAATTATATCTATTTCAGGACCAACCGCTGGCATAACGGTTGTCACTGGACTCCCACAAGGCTGACAATGGTTCAAGTCCCAGACCCGGCGGCTTGAAACATGTTGGGCACATGTATGTGTGCGTGTGCCCAAAATGCCGAGGAGAATGGAGGAAAAGGGGTTGCGGTGTGAACCTCCCCACTGGGGGGGTGATTTCTCGCTTTCTGTCTCTCTGTCTCTCCAGCAAGTACATGGACCCTATAGCAAAAATCTGTCTTAAAAAGTGTATCAGGACCAGCAGATGGCGTAATGGTCATGCTGCCGGACTCCCACGTAGTCGACCATGGTTCGAGTCCTGGACTTGGAGACTTAAAACGTGCTGGGCAAGTGTGAGTGTGTGCCCAAAATCCCGAGTGGCGACTGTGGCCATCCCCCCTCGGAGGGGGGGTGACTTCTCACTTTCTGTCTATCTCTTGTCTCTCTCTGGTGAGTGCATGTACCCTATAGCAAAAAAAGTCTTTTTAAAAATAAATCTATTTAAATAAGGCTATTATTTTATTTAAACATTTTGTTTTTTTGTTATAGGGTGTGTGCACTTACCAGAGAGAGGTAGAGACAGAGAAAAAGAGAGGGAAAGTGAGAAATCACACCCCAGGAGGAGCGGCCATAGCACAATCCCATCTCCTTCATTCTCCTCTCTAGAGTTTGGGCATGCACACACACACCTGGTGGGAACCAGGTGTTCAACTGTCTTGACCTGCTGGCCAAAGCTTTTTTTTTTTGATTCCTAGAATTATTTATGTAATTTTATTTCTTATTTATTTTAAAAAATTATTTACCTAATTACATTTGTTATTATCTTTTTTTTTTTAATTTGAACAGAGAGAGACAGAGAGAAAGGGAAGTGAGAAAGCAAGCCACCAGGTCCGGGACTCGAACTGTGGCCAGCCATGTGGAAGTCCAGTGCCTTTAACCACCTTGCCACCTGCCAGCCCCCTCTTCTTCTTGTTTCTTAAGAGATATTTTTGCTATAGGGCATGTGCACTTGCCAAAAAGAAGGAAAGTTAGTCTTGGTCGGCCATGTGGGAGTCTAGCGCCCCAACTGCCATGCCACCTGCTGGCCCAATCAACCTGCTTTATAAAATAAGAGCTTTAGGGTCAGCAGGTGGCGTGGGGTTGGGGTGTTGGACTCTTATATCGCTGACCATGGTTTGAGTCCCAGACCCGGCATCTCACTCTCTCACTCTCCCTCTCTCTCTCTGGTTAGTGCATGTGCTCCATAGCAAATTAAAAAAGAATAACAAGAAATAAAAATAAATAATCCTTTTAAAAAGTAATAACCATAAATAAAATGAAATAATTCTCTTTTTTTTGAGAGAGATTTTTTTTTTTTTGAGAGGTTTTTGCTATAGGGCGCGTGCGCTCACCAGAGAGACAGAGAGACAGAGAGACAGAAAGCGAGAAATCACCCCCCAGGGGGGATGGCCACGCCGCAATCCCCTCTCCTCCATTCTCCTCTCGGGATCTTGGGCACTCACGCACATGCGCCCTGCGTGAGGTTTAAGCCACCGGGTCCAGGACTTGAACCGCGGTCGACTACATGGGAGTCCAGCGACATAGCCATTACGCTAACTGCTGAGAGAGATTTTTACTATGGGGCACATGCTCTTGCCGGAGAGACAGAGAGCTAGAAAGTGAGAAATTGTTTCCCGGAGGGATGGCCACGCCACAATCACTTCTCCATTCTCCTCTCAGGATTTTGGAAACACACGCCCAACGTGTTTCAAGCCACTGGATCCGGAACTCGAACTGTGGTCAACTACGTGGGAGTCCAGCAATGTAACCATTACCCCATCTGCTGGTCCCAAAATGAAATAATTATTTTAAAAAGAAGAAGAAGAAGAAGAAGGATATGGGACCAGCAGTTAGCCTAATGGCTGTGTCGCTGGACTCCCACGTAGTCGACCGCGGTTCGCATCCCGGACCCGGTGGCTTAAAACTCACGCTGGGCGCGCGTGTGTGTGTGCCCAAGATCCTGAGAGGAGAATGGAGAAGGGATTGCGGCGTGGCCATCCCCCCTGGGGGGTGATTTCTCACTTTCTGTCTCTCTGTCTCTCTCTCTCTGTCTGGCGAGCGCACACGCCCTATAGCAAAAACCTCTAAAAAAAAAAGGGAAAAAGAAGAAGGAGAAGGATAGAGCAGGTTGCTGACTGCTGCTCAGGGCTGCTGTGATGAGAAGACATGGTGCAGAGCTCAGGCTGCAGAGCTCAGGGCGCCTCAAGCCCAAGGCCCCTCCCGCTAACCTCTCTCCGGGGCCTCTGCACCTGTGCCTGGCAGTGGGCGGGGTGGGGTCGGACACAACCAGGACGTGTGAGGCGGGCACAGCCTCCCTCTGCTGGGGCTGAGGCTGCAGTTCCACGTCTCCCCAGGCTCAGGGTCAAAGGAGCTTTGTGGAAAGACCCATAGAACTGCCAAGCCAGGTCCCCAGTTCAAATCCCAGGTCCACCACATACCCACTCTGTAACCTCATGGTGGGGACGGGGGTGGGGCTCTATATGCCAGCAACGTTCATGGCCCTTTTTTTCTTTCTTTTTAGTTTTTGTTTTGTTTTGTATTGTTTTCCTATAGGGGTTGTGTAGAGAGAGACAGAGAGGGAAAGTGAGGAATCACCCTCCGGGGAGACGACCCTGTCACAATCCCAAACCCTTTTCCTCCACTCTCCTTTGGACGCGCATGTACATGTGCCCAGGGTGGTGTTTTTTTGTTTTGTTTTGTTTTCTTAACTTTTCTTTTTGAGAGGTTTTTGCTATAGGGCGCATGCGCTCGCCAGACAGACAAAGAGAGACAGACAGAAAGCGAGAAATCACCCTCCAAGAGGGATGGCCATGCCACAATCCCTTCTCCATTCTGCTCTTGGGATTTTGGGCACGCACGCACACGCGCCCGGCATGCATTTTAAGTCACCAGGTCTGGGACTTGAACTGCAGTCAACCACGTGGGAGTCCAGCGATGTAACTATTATGCCATCTGCTGGTCCTGTGTTTCTACTTTATTTTTATTATTATTACTTTATTTATTATTTAACTTTACTTATTTTAATTTGACCAGAGAGGGACAGAGTGAGAGAGAGAAGGAGGAAAAGTGAGAAACGAAGCTGCCAGGTCCGGGACTTGAACCATGGTCGGCCATGTGGGAGTGCAGCGACCTTAACCACGCCATCTCTACTTTATTCTTTCTGCATAGTACTGGCTTGATGATACAGGGTCTCTTATAATTCTGGTCAAATTTATTGTCTTCTGTTTCTGTGAAGACTGTCTCAGGCAATTGAATTGGAATCACATTGAATATGTAAATTAATGTGGAAGAACTGACAATTTGATTATATTGACTTTTCCAATCTAAGAACAAAGGACGTCCTTCCTTTTTTTGTATCAGGCTCAATTTCTTTTTTCAGTTGTTCAGAGTTGTCCTTGCAGAAGTCTCTCACCTTGTTGGTTAGGGTTAGTCATAGGCATCGTATTCGTCTTGTGGCTATTGTAAATGGGATTGCCTTCTTCAATTCCATCCCGGTCTGTTCATTGTTACTGTATAAAAATGGTATAGACTTTTTTTTTTTTTTTTTTTTTGGAGAAAGATTTTTGCTATAGCACATGTGCACTCCCAGAAAAGACAGAGACTGAGAGACAGAAAGCAAGAAATCGCCCCTCATGGGGGATGGCCACGCCACAATCCCTTCTCCTCCATTCTCCTCCTGGGATCTTGGGCACGCAGGTACACACACCCTAAAACGCCAGGTCCAGGGCTCAAACCACAGGCAACCACGTGGGAGTCCAGCAACATAGCCATTATGCCATCTGCTGGTCCCCAAAATGCTATAGACTTCTGTATGCTGATTTTGTGTCCTGCTACTTTACTGAATTCATTGATCACTTCTAGTTTTTCATGGGTGCCTTTGGATTTTCTGTGCACATCACCCGCAGAGTGGGACGGTTCAACTGCTGCATCCTACCGCATGCCGTGTTTGCTCTCCTGTCGGAAGGCCCTGGAGAGGACTTGCAGCACTGTGTTGAAAAGGAGTGGAGTGGACTCCCATGGAGTCAGCGCGGTTAAGTCCTAGACCCAGAGGCGTAAAACTCACGCCAGGTGTGTACGTGCATGTCCAAAATCCCAAGGGGAGAATGGAGGAGAAGGGGAGAAGGCGTGGCCATCCCCCTGGGGGGGGATTTCTTGCTTACTATGTCTCTGTCTCTCCGGCAAGCGCACGTGCCCTATAGCAAAAATCTCTTTCAAAACAAAAAACACGAAGCTCAGGCAGTGATGGCTCCCTTGCAGACGTAGACATGGGAGCTCAGACTGCAAAAAGCTTGCCCAGGACACATGGCTCAGAAGCCTGGGGTGGGGGGCTGAGGCTCTCCAGGGCCTGCCCTGAACATGAGGCCCCTGCCCCGAGGGGTGCCAGGACTCCCCGGGGCCGCACTCTGCAGGCCCAGCCCTCGGGAGATGCCGGTGGAGCGTCTTGCCAGGCGTCATCCCAGTGTTTTACACTTACCCCTCTAAGGAGCCCCGAGCCTGCGAGGTGTTTTTCTCTGCTTCAGAGGGAAGGAAGCCAGGCAAGGAGGTAATGGCACCCCCGAGCCTAACCCAGGCAGCCCGCCTCGGGCCTAGCTCCTACCCACCACACCGGCCCACCTTTCCTGAGCAGGGCAGTCCCTCCTGCACAGGCAGCCTGAGCTGGGGCCCTGGGGGTGCTCTGCCCTGAGTGCTCCTTGGTGGGTGGGCAAGGGAGTGGAGCAGGTAGAAGGAGCCTGCAGAAAAGTGGGGGGCACCACCACAGGAGGGCTCAGCACAGCCGGGCTCTGGGAGCCTGACACCCTCCTCCCATGTTGGGGTTTGGGGGTGATGGAGGTGCAACTGGGAGGTGCTCAGGACAAGGATGCCAAGGAGCGAGGGCGGGGGGCACCAATGGAGGAACCCCAGGTCTAGCCAGGAGTCAAGCAGGGCCCCCAGCGAGCTGCCCTGCTTCAATTCTCCTTGAAAATGGAGGTCCTCCAGGAAGCACCCCAGCCCACCCTCTGTAGCTCCCTGAATCTGCCTACCCTGGTACCTTCCACCCCTGCCAAGATGGGATCTGATGCTGGGGCCCCAGAGCAGGTGTCCCGAGATGGGGAGAGTCTGAATGAGGGGTACACCTTGGAGACCAGGGGCCCCCAGACACTGATGCTCAAGCAGGCTTTGATTCAACGTCCCCGGGACGCGGGTGCCCTGTAGTTGCGCGCTCTGTAGAGGAGACGACTGGGGCTGGGGAAGTGAGGCCACGCTGGTTCTGTGGGGGAACCAGGGTTGGAGCCCAGTAAAATCAGAGCTCTGGGGACCAGCAGATGGCATAACGGTTACATCGCTGGACTCCCACGTTGTCGACCAGGGTTCAGGTCCCGGACCCAGTGGCTTAAGACTCACACCGGGCACACGCACTCGTGTGTGTGTGTGTGTGTGTGTATACGCACGCATGCATATGTGCGCATGCGTGTGTGTGAGCCCAAAGAGAATGAAGAAGGGATTGCTGCATGGCCCTCGCCTCTGGGGGATGATCTCTCACTCACTGTCTCTCTGGCGAGCACATGTGCCCTGTAACAAAAATCTCTCTTTAAAACAAAACGAAACCAAAACCTAAGCACTGAGCCAGCAGGTGGCATGGAGGTTAAGGTGCGGGCTTCCACATGGCGTACTCCATGGTTCGAGTCTCAAACCCATACTGGGCGGGCATGTCTGGGTGTCCAGAGAGGAGAATGGATTGTGGCGTGGCCATCCTCCTTGGGGGCGATTTCTCACTCTTCCTGTCTGTCTCTCTCCAGCCAGAACACGCACCCTATGGCAAAAAGAACTTGAGCGTTGGGCGGGCTCTGCCCACCCTGCAAGGCCTTGGTTAGACTGGCCGCCGTGGTCAGCCTGAGACATGCAGGCACACGCGCTGCCCAGGGTCCAACCAGCTGGAGAACCAGGAGGCAGACCGGGTGTGGCCAGACCCTAAGGGACACGCCCACGCCCCTGCCATGAGTAAAGACCTCAGCGCCGGGCCGGCAGGTGGTGTGGTGGTTAAAGACACTGGACTCCTACATGGCTGACTGTGGTTCAAGTCTCGGGCCTGACAGCTTGCTTCTCACTTCCTTTCTCTCCGTCTCTCTCTCTGTGTCTTTCTCTGGTCAAATTAAATAAATAATAATAAAAATAAAATAAAATAAAATAAAGAAACTCTTAAGACCTTAGTGCCTCAGTGCTGTGACGCCGTGACGGACGGCCACGTGGGGATGGGGGATAGCAGAACTCCAAGTGGGGGGGACTGAGGGGGGCCACTCTGGCTGTTACAGGAGGGGAGGCTGCCACCCACGTGCCAGTTGGCTGGGGAGCAGCTGGGGGGCGCCGAACCTGGGGTGGGGGCTGCAAAAGGAGCTGCCCCTGGAGCTGCACCAGAGCCCTGGGAGATCACCCCCGCCCGGCCAGCCAAACATGGCGATGGCCTGAGCCCCATGCCCTGCCTCGGCACTGAGCCCCTGGGCTCTGTCACACACACCTGGGCTCTCTGGCCCTGCGTGGCCTGACCCCTGCGGCGCTTCACTGTGTAGCTCTCGCATGTATACCCCGCAGCCCGGCTCCCGCGCCCCGGCTCGCCTGCCCCCCCACCTACGCTCCCCCCACCCACTGTCTCTACCACTGTGCCCCCAGCTGCCATGCCTGTTCAGTCTGATGTCCTCAATTCACCACCCAATGTCCAGGAGCGCAGAGATACCCTTCCCCAGGCGCTGCAGAGACCCACCAGGAGGCCCTCCCAGGGCCAGAGGCTCCTCTAGGACTTGGCTAAGAGCCAAGGCTCAGGACAGGACAGAGGTGCGATGGGGACCTGGGACAGAGGTGTGAAGGGAAAGACAACTCATTTTTCCCTGTCCTCCTAGTCCGAGCAGGGGGCGGGGGCTGGGCGCAGGGGGCTGGGCGCAGGGGGCAGGACGCAGGGGAGGCTGTGAGGATCAAACCCAGCTCTGCCATGACTCGCTGTGTGACTCGGCCAGCTGCCACCCTCTCTGGTGACTTTTCTGGGAACGGAGGAGGGGCAGGGCTGAGGTGGGGGCGCAGGAGCCGCTGATTCAGGGACGGAGCAGCGGGCGCATGTTTGGACAGCTGCAAGTCCTTACCGGGATTTCCCCCCTTCGCAGCAAATCCCCGTAAACCAGCACCGTCCAAGTCAGCGTTTCGTGGCAGCCTGGACCTCCTCCCGGGGAGGCCACGGAGGCTGGCTGGGGGCGGCTTGTGCTCCAGGGTCTTTCAGACCCCCTGGGGCGGAGGAAGAGGGGCCCAGTGGAGGAGGTGGCATAGGCAGATCCCCACCCCTGCAAATGGCTGAGAAGGGGAAGGGGCAGGTCCCCGGCTCACGGCCGCCCCAGGTGACTAGCAGAGGGGCCCAGTGATCCCAGGCGACTGAAAGAGCCACTCACTCCCAGCCCATTTCACAGATGAGCTGCCAGAGGGGAAATGAAAAGGGGCCTGGGCGCCACCCCGCCCCAGCCCAGGCTCTCAGCGGACACCCAGGGGTGTGGCCCGGCAGACCTCTGGGGTGGAGCTGAGCTGTGCAGCTCCGAGCCCCCCACCCACCCCAGACGCTGCAGCTGAGGGAGCCCCAGGGCCTGGCCAAACCACAGGTATGTTATGAGACGCTTCCTGTTGTGGAGACATTTCTGCGGATCCGGCTGCCCCACCGCCCCACCGGTGCCTCCCTCCCTCCTCACCCAGCTCGCTCTCTGCCTGGGCCCCAGCCCTGACTCCCCTCTCCCTCTGGCCTCCTCTCTCCAGCCACAGCCCTGTCACCTCAACAGGTGAGCAGCACATCATGCTCAGGCTCTTGCCCCCGGAGCCCCAGCCCTGGGGACCCCTAAGGTCCTCCCCGGTCCAGGCAGCCCCGGGACTCCCAGCACAGCTGCCCAACAGCTGGGTGATCTTGGGCAAGTGGCTTTCCATCTCTGAACCTCAGGGTCCTGGTATGTAAAAGGACTACCTAAGATCATCTGAGCCACCAGCTCCCCGCCCTGCCCCGCCCTGCCCCGTCCTACCCCTGTCCTGCCCCGTCCTGCCCCTGTCCTGCCCCGTCCTGCCCCGTCCTGCCCCTGTCCTGCCGCCCCCGTCCTGCCCTGCCCCTGTCCTGCCCTGTCCTGCCCTGTCCTACCCCTGTCCTGCCGCCCCGTCCTGTCCTGCCCCGTCCTGCCCTGTCCTACCCCTGTCCTGCCGCCCCATCCTGCCCTGCCCCTGTCCTGCCCCGTCCTGCCCCGCCCTGCCCCGCCCTGCCCTGTCCTACCCCTGTCCTACCCCTGTCCTGCCCTGCCCCTGTCCTGCCCCGCCCTGCCCCGCCCTGCCCTGTCCTACCCCTGTCCTACCCCTGTCCTGCCCTGCCCCTGCCCTGCCCCTGTCCTGCCCTGTCCTGCCCTGTCCTGCCCCGTCCTGCTGCCAGTCCTGCTATCCCAGCAGCAGGAAGTCCTCCTTCCCGTCTAACCTCATTTCTTCCTGCTGCAAAGCAACGTCTGGCCTCCGGGTCAGGAACGCAGGGGACTTGCTGCCAGGCGGGGACACTGCAAGATGCACTTCCTGCCCCTTTCTGGCCTTCCGGACCTTCTGGCCACTCCTGAGCTGAAACTGACCAGGGACTGCAGGCCGACTCCGGACTCCTAGTCCCGGACCTGGGGGTGGAGCGGAGGCCGCCTCCTTACCCACCCCCCTTACCCATCCCTTCTCACCCGCCCACGCCCTCCTACCCAGCTGCCCTGCCTCTCCAGGGTTCCCCAGCCCTCACCTGCCCCTCCGCCCCCCAGCTTGTAGAAGTGGGGAGCCGGTCCATTTTCCTTTCTGAGCCTCAGAAGAATGGGGTCAGCCCAGGCCCCTGCACTCCTCTTCCCTGGGGCCTCGGGCTGACTGTCAGTGCCCACCCCCAACCCCAGGCTGCAGCCTCGCCGCCGCCACCACCGGCCACACAGGCCTCACCCCTGCTCAGCCCCTCCTCTCTCCACCAGCTTCGTCAAGGTCAAGGATCTCCCCACCCTGCCACGTGCTCCCCCCTCCCTCTCACCTCTGTGAGCCGTCCTCCCCAGGGCTCCCCGCTCTGCCCTCTCCGCAGACCCAGACACCTGGCTGTCCTCTCCGGAGGCTGCTCCTGCAGCTCCCAGCGCTCCGCCAGGTCCTCGGCTCCCACCCCCAGGACCCCGCGCTGGCTTCACAAGGAGCTCACCCCTGAGCCCGACGGTGCTCAGCTCACCCGGCTGTTCCTCAGACACCCCTCAAATCACATCCTTGCTTGCTCCCGCACCGAGGGCCAGGCCCCAGGAGGAAATCTGAACGGGATGTAAGCAGCCTCGAAGCTGTCATGGCCCCCACGCAGTGAGGGGCGTACCCTTCCACATGGCCCTGTCACCCCAGGGGCCCCCAGCCCACCGGTGTCCACATCCTCCGGCAAACTGAAGAAATAGTCCCCCCCAGCCTGACCCTTCCTGGTGCCCCGTGCAGTGAGCAGCCCTTGCCACCTGGGCTTCCTCCCTCCCACCCCCCGTCCTGCGCCACCTCCCGCTCCTCTCACTTCCGTGCCTTCCCTCCGTCCCCACAGCCTCTGCCCCAACAAGCCCGACCCTGAAGACGCTGCCCGGTGCCGCACGTCCCTGTGCTCAGTAAAGGTCTGCTGACGCAGACCCCAAGTCCTCGCCCGAACGGTGACCAAAGCCTCCCCCAGCCTCTCGACCCTCCCCGGACATGTCCTGTGTAGATGCCAGCACAGCTCCCTGCAGCCTGCAGCCCCTGCCCCCGGGACACGCACGTTCCTGGGCCCCACCCTGGTTCAGCAGGCGTGGGGTAGAGCCCGCTGTCGGTGCTCAGCTCCCAGGTGACACCGGGGCTGCCCACGGCTGTCTCTTGCCTGGGACTCCCCGGTGGCCTGCCCAGTGCTTCCGGGATAAAGCCGTGCTGTGCCGCAGTGCAGGGGGAGGTGCGCACGTTAGGAGGGGGGCTGGCCAGCTTGGAAGGAGGGGGTCGAGGGGGTGGAGAGGGTGGTGGTGAGCCAGCAGAGCCCGGAGGTCCCAATGGGAGGGACACGGGGGGGGGCAGCCCAGGGCCCAGCCCGGTGGTGCGTGGGTGCGTGTCATGCCTGTGTCCTTTCCTCCATGTTCCGTGTCACCGAGTCCAGGCTGCACCTGCCTGTGGCTCTCAGGCACCTGTGTGTGCCTCTCCTGCTCTGTCACCATCTGCCTACTCATCGCTGTGACTCTGTCCTCTGTCCTCTCCATGTCCTTGTGCCTAGACCAATCCCAGTCTCTGTCCCTACACATTTCAGCTGCCGGACGCCTGGGGGACCCTCAGAAGGCCAGCATTGTCATGGCCCACCTGCTAGTGCCAGCGCTGGCATCTGACCTCCCGGGATGACCCCGAGCCTCCATGGTCTGGACAAGGACTTGGGGGCCAGTGTCCTGAGCTGTGCTCCTGGTCTGCGGGGTGACCACGAGAACGAACCCCCACACTAAACGGGCAGGTGGGGACTTGCTCCAAAGGCAGAGAGCTGCCTGGAACCTGGGGGCGGAGCAGAGGCCGGGCCTGGGCCTCACAGGCTGATGGCAGGGACGGGTGCTGCCCCTGCCCACCTCGGCTGCCCTCCCAGGCTGCGGTTCCAGCCAAGGGTCCCAGCGTCTCACCCACGAGGACCACGAGGACCTCCGTTTAGACGCAGCATTGGAAAGAGACTAGAGGGACAAATGCGGGCTCAGCAGGCCGCAGGGCAGGCGATGGTACTGGCACGCTGGCTCAAGCTGAGGGCGGGGCGTAAGTCTGGGGAGCTTCAGGGTTGGGGACACCCAAGGGCCAGCGAGCCTGTGGGCTTGGAGTTCGGGAGCGACTGGAGCTGGGGAGGAGATGGGCCCGCTGGGACCGCGGGAGTCTGGGGGCTTGGGCACTGGATCCCCCCTGACCGAGCCCTTGATCCAGTGGCCTAAAAAATCACACCGGGCTCATGGACGTGTGAGCCCAAAGTCCAGAGAGGGTTAGGGTTAGGCCGTGTCCCCTGGGGCGAGTCCTCACTTCCCCTCTGTCTCTCTCGGTGAGTGCTCACGCCCTACGACAAAACTAAAAAAAAAAGGATACGGTTCATTGGTGGGGACCCTGCAAAGGACCCTGGACCTGCCCTGGAGACAGTACAGGGCTGAGAGCCCTCGGCGCCACCAGCCTCAGCACCCGGGACCGACACCCCCAGGCTTCTCAGTGCCCCCCCTTGCCGCCCCCTGCCCTCGCTCCTTTCTCCTCCACGCACCCCTACTTACTGCTCACTTGAGCCCTGGACCAGGCCCAGCCCTGCGGCCTGGTGGGCAAAGCCGCCAGATCCCACATGGCCGACCATGCAGTTTGAATCTCAGCCTGGTGGCTTGAAACGCACGCCTGGAGCGAAATTCCAAAAGGAAGGAGAAGTGGCGGGGAGGGGAGTGCGCGTGACCCCTCTCTGAGCAGATGCTGGCTCCTCCCCTCTCTCTAGGCCTCTCTGTCTCCCCCCGCAGGTGGGCAGGTGCACGTGCCCTCTGGAACAAAACCAGCCCAAATGCCTTCTCCTCGGAACAGCCTCCCCAAGGCAGGACAGAGCCTCCTAGGCACCCACTGCAGGACAGCACCCCTGCCCCTCCCTCCACTCCCCCTGCTGAGGCTCAGCCCACAATGTGTGCTCAGTGAAGTCTGCAGCTCTTCACCCCCTCTCCGCTGTACCCAGGCTCCAGGTCCAGGCTCTGACCCCTCACCCCACGCCCTGGCCCAGCTAAGCCCTCAGGGTGGCTTCTCAGTGTGGCTCCTTCTCCCGGCCTCAGCTCTGGGCTAGAGAGGGCTTGGGCCAAACTCCCTCCCTGGGTCCCTGCAGGTGGCCGGCTCCACTCCCAGGCCTTGCCCCTGCCCTCTCTGGCCAGGACGCCCCACTCGGCAGGAAGGGGGCATCTCAGGGCAACACACTGTCCAGGAGGTGAGAAGAGCCAGGCGGGGGCAGGTGAGCCAGAGAGGGACACCCGCCAGGGCGACAACCTGCCCTCCAGGGCACCAGGGCAGCGGGTTCTTCCCCACCAACGGGCTCCGGCCACCTGCGCTGGGACCCGGGCTTTGCCTCCCGGCAGGGGCTGTTAACTTCTGCCAGGGGTCTGGACAACTGAGGCCCCCCAAAGCCCAGCCACCCCCACGCCGCGGCGGAGGCAGGCGGGGCCTCCTCAGCCTCCAGCCCCTCCTGGCCTTCTGGTTCGCATTTGCGGCCTTCCGGCGCGCCACCGCCGCCCGCTGCCTCCGCGCCTGCCAAGATTCCTGGGCCTCCGCGGCTTCCCCGCATGGTGGCGGCGGCGGCGGCAGCAGGAGGGGCCGGGCTGGGCAGGGAGGAGGCCCGGCGGGAGCACGGCCAGGCCACTGCACCCAGGCCGGGCCAAGCAAACACGGCAGCGCCAGGGAGCCGGCGAAATAGCTCACAAATGAGAAAAAGCTGCTTCCGAGTTGGGCCGGGTTTTAAAGGCAGGCGGCAGGCCGCTGAGGTCACCTGCAGGAGGGGCTGTGCAGGGACACCCAGACCTGGAAAGGGCGTCCCCTGCAGCAGGAGGGGACCTGCCCCTGCCAGGTCCGATGGTGATGAGCACAGGCTGGGAGATCAAAAAGCCCCAGCCCCGAATCTAGCTTACCTTTTAGGTCCGAGGGGCCTGGGCAGGTCCCAGAGAGGCAGGACCTGAGGGCGAACAGGAGAAATGGTGAGAGCCGCGGGCCGGGCCCTCCTGCCCTAAGCCGCAGCCGGCGCCTGTGCCCTGCTCGGGCCTTGGCGACCTGCGGCTGGCTCCTCAGCCCTCCCCCAGGGAGCCAGGTGTGCACCCACACTCCCCACGCCATCATTTAGTGCACCCCCACAGTGCCCACTGGGGGTGGCCTGGGCTGTTGGAGTCCCTCCTGTCCTCAGCCCGGGCAGGGGCCACCCTATTGCTAGAACGCAGGCCCTGGTTTAGGGTGGCCCCTTGATGGGCTGGGATCCCCGCTGCGGAGGCTCCATTCCGTGGGGACCCAAGGCTGGGCCTTGGCCAGAGAAAGGTTTAGTCCATGTCCTGCCCTGAAGGGACTGTGGCGTCAGGTGAGGATGTCGCACCCGGCTGAGAGCACTGGGCTGGGGAGCAGGGAGCGCCACCTCCCTCTTCACCTTCCCCAGAAGGCTTCACAGAGGAGGTGACACCGGGCCTGGATCCTGCAAGATGAGTAGGCGTCTGAGGCAGACGAGGTAAGAAAAGGAATTTAATGGGGCCAGCAGGCCAGTGGTGAAGGTGCTGGACTCCCACATGGTTGGCCATGGTTCGAATCCCAGATCCGGCGGCTTGAACTCATACCCAGTAAGCATGCATGTGTGCCCAAGATCCTAAGAGGAGAATGGAATGTGGTGTGGCCATCCGCCCCCCCCTCCGGGGGGTGATTTCTGACTTTCTCTATCTAGCAAGCACGCATGCCCTATAACCGAAAAAATCTCTCTCTTAAAAAAAAAAAGGGAATTCCTGGCAGTAGGAAGCTGTTTGCGGACCTAGGGAAGGCCAAGTGCAGCGGTCGGTCAAGGGGGGACTGAGGAGGGTGGGGTCACATGGCGAGGAGTCTTCGGTGCCATCCTGCATGTCCCTGCAAAGCCACAGGGAGCCACAGAAAGTCGTGGAGTGGGGAGGTGATGCCATCAGAGTCCAGGGTGGCCAGGTCCCCGTTTCTGCCTAGGCCAAGCACAGTGCCAGGCCCTGTCCAAAGCCCTCGGCAAGGTCATGCCACTGTACACAGAGAAGTCAGGGCTGGAGTCCAGACCCCGATGTGACTCCCGAGCGGACCGGGAGGGGACGCCCAGCCAGCCCACCTGGCAAGGAGGCCTGCCGGCCGCGTCACTCTCTCCTCCGGCTGCCTGCTTGCCTCTGCCGGCTCCCATGGAAACTCTGACATCCCAGCCCTGTCTCTAACTCACAAGCAGCCAGACGCGCAGGCCAGCGGCTGAGGCCTGCCCTCCCCCGGCAGAGCCCTGCCTCCTCCTGCCACTGGGAACACCGCGACCCCAGAGGTGGCCCGGCAGCCTGGGCGGCTGCCTATACCCTGCCTGGTTGGTGGAGCCTGGGTTGGGTGTGGGGTCCTCACTGCTCAGCTTAACCCCACCCTCTCTGACCCAGCCCCTACCCCACCAGGAGGCTTGGGGAAGGGGAGTGACTGCGGCCGGATTTGGCGTTTGAGGGATGAACATGGGTTTAGCTGGCTGGGGTGGGGAGACGCGGAAGGAGCACTGTGTGCGGGTCTGGAGGTGAGAGCCCCGAGCACAGACGGGCCAGGGAGGGTGGTAACCTGCAGACAACGCGGTGTGGTCACAGCTGACACTCGCCGCGCACCTATGGCTGGGGCACGCCTGGGGACCAGTCCGGGTAGCTGCTGTTCACGGGCTAGCTCGCTCAGTCCCCACGGCCAGTGACACGGGCACGTCATCTGCCCTTGCTACAAATGGGGACACTAACGGACAGATTAAGTCACTGGGCCAGCCCGCAGCTCAGTGGTTTAGGAGCCGGACTTCCACATGGCTGACCATGGTTTGAGTCCCGGACCCGGTGGCTTGAAACTCACGCCTGGTGTGTGCGCGTGTGTCCAAAATCAAAATCCCGAAGGGAAAACAGAGAAGAGCCTGTGGCATGACCATCCCGCAGGGGTTGTTTTCTCACTTATTCTCCCCAGAGAGCACATACTCTAGCAAAATTAAAAGAGAGAGGGAGAAGGGCGAAGTAGCCGGCACAAGGGGAAGGCCTGAATTTGAAGCGCGGCTGCCGGCTCCCCGGGCTCCTGACCTCCTCGCTGCGCCGTGTGAAGTGCAAGCGAGGCTGGGCCGACAGAAACGCTGACCGCCGGCGTCAGGGCCCAGGGCCAGCCCGGAGCTCCCAGAGCTGTCAGGCTCGGGGGCCGCAGGGCTGCACAGGGCACACCGCGGTGCTCCGTGACGGCCCCACGTGGGGAGCGTCCTGCTCCAAGCCTGAGGCCGCCCCAGTGCACTGGCACACGCGTGTGCACGGCCCAGGTCTGGCTGGAGGCCAGAGACTAGAGGGGATCGGGATGCCTGCTCTCCCCCCCTTCCCGCTCGTTCATGGAAGACGTAAATGAATAAACTTTTAGGTGAGAGCAGTGATGGTCTCTCAATCCCAAGTCCCCGTGTGCCTCCAGCAGGGAACGAGGCTCGCTCCACGTTACTTTATCAGACCCTCCTGCAGCTGTCAGGCTGGGGCTGCCGTCCCATTCCACCGAGGAGAAGCGGGAGGCCCAGGAGGGTCACTTCTATCCTCCAAGGTTTCGGGGCGAGGAGAGAGGGGCGCGGGGCCAGCCCCGAGGCGGCTGAAGGCCTGTGTGCCTGGCCTCCTGGAGTCTTCCACCGGGGTCCAGTTTCCCATTTCTGCTCCTCACCCCCGCACACCTCAGCCCACCGGGGACAGGCTCGGCTGGCAGAGGAGCAGCAGCTACTATCAAGGGGCTCGGGATCCCCAGGACCGAGGCCCGTGGGGTCAACAAAATAGGAAGTCAGGGTGGCTGGGTGTTCCTGGGAGTGCCTGCGCCGACTTCGATGGGACTGTGTTCGTAACCCCGCCCCAGCTGCCTTCCCTAATCCCTCCTTGAGCCCTGCCCCTGGAGACATCTCCCCTTAGTACAGAGCTAAATCCCAAACCAGATGGGGGGGAGCCTGCGACCCCTGCCCCAGCAGCTTCCGAGGGCTGCAGGGCTCCCACAAAGGCCCCCGGGGCCCAGGCCTGCTTCCCGCTGCGGCTTTCCCAACTGGGGTGCTGACGGCCATGAGGTGAGCAATGGGTTCCTCCCGGAGTTGGGGCTCGAGGGAGAAAAGCCCCCATCTGTGAGCCCCTCCTGGGGCAGGGGCTTGTTTCAAAGCCGGTGGGGGCCGGCCCCACAGCGCAGTGGTTAAACGCTGTCACCGAAAGTCGGAGTCCACATGGCTGACCAGGGCTGGGATCCAGAACCTGTGGCTCGAGACACCCGCCGGCATATGCGCCTGTGAGCCCAATCATGACGGGGTGGAGACGTGGGGAAAGGATTGTGTGTGACCACACCCCACAGGGGCCGCTCGCTCTCTGGCAAGTGGCTGCATCCTCCAGCAATTAAAAAAAAAAAAAATCAGGCCCAATGGGTGGCGTGGTGGTTAAGGAGCTGGACTCCCACGTAGCCAACCAGGGTTCGAGTCCAGAACCCAGCGGCTTGAAAAGCACACCAGGCTGCTCTCCCAAGGGGAGAATGGAGAAGAGATTGCATTTGACCATCTCCCTGGGGACTGATTTCTCACTTTCCCTCTCTCTGTCTCTCTCCAGCAAGTGCATGTGCCCTATGGAAAAAAGAAAAAAATCCTCATTGGCAGCGGGCCCCATGGTACAGTGGTTAAGCCCTGCGCACAGGGAACTAGATCCCACACGGCCGACCACAGTTCAAATCCTGGCCCTGCCAGCTTCAAAAGCACATGGGGTGTTGAGGCAGGCCCAGGACCCGAGGGGTGGGACTGGAAGACAGGGCCGGCGAGCCCGGGCCCCGGGTGCCTCCTCTAGCGCACTCGCGCCTCTAGCAGAGCATGCCCGGAAGCTCAGCCGCAGGCATCCTGCCCAGGCCGCCCTCTCACGACAGCCCCTACTCCCGGAGGCCTGTGAGGGTGACAGTCGACTTGTGTCGCCGACCCCAGCGCTGCCTGGCGTGGAGGAGCGCTCAGGAAGGCTTCGCTGTTACTGCACGTACCCTCCCCAGGACCCCACGAGCAGCCCTGCGATGTTCGAGGTTCACGCTGGACCCCCATTTCACAGGTAAGACGCCGAGGCTCACTCAGGGAGAAGCCGCTTGCCCCAGCTCACCTCGCGGGCCGGTGGAGACGGTCCCAGGGCCTGGATCCCAGCCGAGTGAGTCCAGAGATTCCGAGGACGGCCTCCCAGCTCCCAGAGCAGAGGCGCAGAGTTCAGGGTGGGGGCGTCCTCCATACCCCCCTGGGCCCCTCCGGCCCCACCCCTGGGGGTGCCGCCCCCACCCGGCCCTTGCCGCCACTGCAGGAGGGACTCTGCATTCCTGGCTAAGCGGCTGGATTTGCTGTGCTCGGGGAACTATGAGAAGAATGTGGCCACGAGCTGAGCCGTGGTCGCCTGTGAGGGAGCGTGGCCCGGAGGCCCACGCAGAGCGCGGTGGCAGCCAGCAGTGGGAGGGAAGGAGGCCACACCGAAGGAGGACTTCCTGGTGGCAAGGCTCTGGCCCCGGGGGAGGGGGTGGAGGCCGGTCCCGGGACCCTTCAGGGGCAGAGAAACTGCCCTGCCCAGGTTTCTCCTCCCTGCCGGGATGACAGCCCACCTCCCTGCGGGACCACAGCGACCCTGACAGGACCTCCCCAAGCTCACACTGCAGCCAGTGGCGAGGTGGAGGCCGGAGGCCAGGACCCCCACCTCGGGCTGCCCTCGAGGGGCCTCCCCCCGCCGGAGCCTGCCAGACATCAGCAGGGCTCCTGGGCACGCGAACCCACCCAGCCCCGCGCCCTGCCCAAGCAGACACCCACGAGCGTGCCACCGCGGAGCCCACTCCTCCCCACCAGAGCGAGCGGGGAGCACCTGGCCAGGGCGGGGCAAGAACGGAGCTGCGTGTCCTCAGGCCCGAACTGGCTCCCAGCGTGCGCTCGGCAGAGGGCAGGCCCCTGACCTCGCGGAGCCTCCACTCGCCCTCTGCTACGTGGGCCACCGATCCCTGCCCTGCAGCGCAGTGACAGGAATAAACGCCACGCGTGAACAGAGACCGGGCGTAGCGAGCGCCCAGTGACCTCACAGTGACGCCCGCCTCAGGGAAAGAGGAGTGGGAGGTAGAGACCCTCAGCCGACAGGGTCCCCCCACCCAGGTCGCTGCTGGGCTCTGCAGGGACGCCAGCCGCCTCCAGGAGGGGGCCTGAGCTCTCGGCGTCTCCACGGTCCCAGCCACAAGATGAGCCAGAGTGCTGGCCCGGTGCTCTCCAGGAGGTCCCGGCCCTCCGCCACGCCCACCCCCACACGTGGGCCCCCGCTTCCATCCTCTAAGCACAAGGGAGCCCCGCCCACCGGGCTGCGTGGGGACCATGATCTTCCAACTCCTAAGAATCTTGGGTCAGGGACCAGCAGTTAGCGTAATGGCTATATCGCTGGACTCCCACGTAGTCAACCGCGGGTCGAGTCCCAGACCCGGTGGCTTAAAACTCACGCCGGGCGTGTGTGCGTGCGTGCGCAAGATCCCGAGAGGAGAATGGAGAAGGGATTGTGGCGTGGCCATCCCCCCTGGGGGGTGATTTCTCGCTTTCTGTCTCTTTGTCTCTCTCAGTCTTTCTAGTGAGCGCACACGCCCTATAGCAAAAACCTCAAAAAAAAAAAAAAAAAAGAACCTTGGGTCAGCCTACGGCCTGGTGGTTAAGGAACCAGACCCACATGACCAGCACGCTTCCAGTCCTGGCCCTGAGGGCTGAAAAACACAGCAGGTGTCAGACCTGGCGGCTGGCTTTCTCACTGTCCCTCTCTCTCTCTCTCTCTCTGGTCAGATTAAAAAATAATAATAAATAAAATTAAACAATTATTTAAACACAAACACACACACACACACACACACACACACACACCAGGTGTGCGTGCCCAAAATCCCAACAGGGTGGAGAAATAGAGAGGGGGTCGCAGCATGGCTATGCCCCACTGGGGGTGTTTTCTCCCTCCCTTTCTCTGTGTCTCTCTCTCTGGTGAGTATGTGTACCCTCTGGCAAAACAAAACAAAGCAAAACACTTCTAAGGATCTGAATGGAAGCAGAGCCAGGTCCTCCCAGGCCATTTCTTGGGTTGGTTTGTTTGTTTGTTTTTGCTATAGGGGCATGCAGCTCTCTGGAGAGACAGAGGCTCAGATTGTGAGAAATCACGCCCAGGAGGGATGGCCACGCTGCAATCCCGTCTCCTCCATTCTCCTCTTGGGATCTTGGGCACACATGCATCTGGTGTGAGTTTTAAGCCGCCAGGTCCAAGACTTGAAGCACAGTCCGGCGACACAGCCATTGTACCACCTGCTGGTCCCCTCCCCAGTCCATTTCTAGACTCCAACCAGACAGGAAGCATGGGCCCTGGTCTGGGTGGAAGCTCCAGGTCTGTGCCCCCTCACGTGTGGGGCCAGCGACCACTCACTCCTCACTCCTCACCTCCGGGCAGGCAAAACAGGAGGGAGACAGGCGTCAGGGTTCTCATCTTACCGGCGGGGACAGGGGCACGGAGACGCCGACACCCACGGCCTGCGCTTCTCCACACGGTGCACGCTGCTTCGTTCGTGACCGGCACCCACACCCACCCACCCCGGAAACGCCCATGGGGAGAGCGGGGCTGGAATCCCCGTTCTGGGACTGTGCTCCATGGCTGCTGTCTGAGCACACGTGTGCACACGGCCTCGCACGCCCACCCTGGCCTCCCGGACACGACCCCCAACCACGGCCACAGGCGCACACAGCTCAGCGCTCTCAGCTTCTCAGACCCTCGTGGCCAGATCGTCTCCCCGTGTCTGCCCTGCGTTGCCTCCTCTGGGACAGGCCACACCACCAGAGCAAGCCCCCAGCCTGTCCTCACCTCACCCCCACACCCAGTCAGTCTCTCCCTTCTCCCCTTCTCCTCCCTATCCACTTCATTTCTTGTGATAGAGGGGCACCCCCTGCAGGGTCTTCAGCCATAACCCACCCCCAACCTCAGCCAGCCCGGGCCATGGGCACACAGGGAGACCTCGGGACGCGAACCGGGGACCTGCCCACTGGCTGCAGCATCGCAGAGCCTTACGTCACCACGTGCCACTGCTGCGGCCTCCTCTCTGTCTTCCTTTCATCCCCATGGCAACCACCTACTGCAGCCCCCCCCCCATCACCTTCCTCCTGTAACTCCGCCCAGCCCCTCCGTGGTCTCCCTGTCTCTAAGATCCCCCTGGTCGCTGCCTCCCAGAGCAGCCAGAGCTGAAATCGGATAAGCAGTAGCAGTAGGTGTGCTCCCCGCCCCTGCGGTGTGTCCCACAGTCCCCTCTTCCTGTCCCAAAGAGCCCTCCACAAGGCTGCTCCCTCATCTGGACAACCTCCCACTCGCCCTGCCCTGCCCCTGCACCTGTCGAAGGCTCATTATCCTTCCATTATCCTTGACAGCCGCAGTTGGAGTCCCCTGACAGCCCGCCGAGTCCTCCTTGGGCTCCCCCACCCCGTCTGCAGCCTTGCACTTCAGCGACAGGCCTCCCTTCCCTGCACCTCCGCAGGCACCCTGAGCCCACAGCTGCACCCCAGATGAGAGGCCGCTGTGCCTCTGGGTCTCACCCAACTCTGCAAGTGCCTCGGGCCACGGACGGAACCGGCTCGTCTGAGGCCCCACTTCCCTACGTGGGGTGCTCCATGCCTGCCACTGGGGGCTCCGCGGTGGGCTGGGGCCTGCAGAGGAGGGGTGGGGGGCCAGTCATCCTTTGGTCTGACTCAAGCCTGGAGCAGGGGAAGTGGTGGGGTGCGAGGACTTGGGCTGACAGCCCCGTCTGGCTGACACCTTTCCCCTCCCTTCTCACTCCCGTTTTTTTTTCTTTTCCCTTTTTCTGAGCCAAAGAGTGCAAATACTCATTTTCACTGCGGTGGGCACAGTGAAACCGGAGAGAGACCCTGGTGAGCGCGTCTGAGTGAGCATGTGCGTGTGCGTGCTGTCCCGTCCGGGCGCGTCTGAGTGAGCACGTGCGTGTGCGTGCTGTCCTGTCTGGGCGCATCTGAGTGAGCACGTGCGTGTGCGTGTGCGTGCTGTCCTGTCTGGGCACGTCTGAGTGAGCACGTGCGTGTGCGTGTGCGTGCTGTCCTGTCCAGGCGCATCTGAGTGAGCATGTGCATGTGCGTGTGCGTGCTGTCCCGTCCGGGTGCGTCTGAGTGAGCACGTGCGTGTGCGGGCCGTCCCGTCCGGGCGCGTCTGAGTGAGCACGTGCGTGTGCGGGCTGTCCCGTCCGGGCGCGTCTGAGTGAGCACGTGCGTGTGCGTGCTGTCCTGTCCGGGCGCGTCAGAGTGAGCACATGCATGTGTGTGTGTGTGCATGCTGCCCTGTCCGGGTGCGTCTGAGCACATGTGTGTGTGTGTGTGCATGCTGCCCTGTCCAGGTGCGTCTGAGCACATGCGTGTGTGTGTGCGTGCTGTCCCACCTGGGTGCGTCTGAATGAGCATGTGCGTGTGCGTGCTGCCCCATCTGGGTACGTCTGGCTGTGGCCTACCGACGTCCGCAGGAGTTCGAGTGTGCCCGCGTGCCCACATGTCACCGCACACTTGTGGTTGTGTTTCGGTGGAGGAGTGCGTTCGCCTGTTTAGGGAATGTCTGTGCTGGTGTGTGACATGTGACCCTCCGGGAGGGAGCGTAGCTGGGCGTGACTGTGCGTGTCCGAGCTTTGTCCTCATTATCGTTTTGGGGTAATGGAGTGTCTGAAGCCTGTTGGTGTTTGCCAGCCCAGCGGAGGCCAGTGGAGGCCGCTCTGCCCTGGCTCCCAAGGGTGTCTCTTCCAGACCCCGACTCCTCTCCGGCGGGCAGTGAGGATCGGCGCATCTTAACCCTGCCCAGAGGGGCGCCCAGACACTCCACCCAAGCCCCGGGTCCCACAGAAGGCCCAGGTGCCCACTACAGCTTCTGGGACTCGGCCTTTCCCCAGGGCATTCTGAGGAGGGGCCAGCCCTGCCGCCAGTCTTAGCAGGCCTGGAGGAGGACGGGAGGCAGGGCTTCCAGGGTGCCCTGAGGGAGGTGTGGGAACCTCGCACGTCCTCACACACGCTGGTGGCCCCACACAGGTACACACACACTTGTGCACACACGCGCCCAAACTCGGAGGGGTCTGCCTTCCCTACTGGCAACTCCTGGGCCCTGGGGGGACTGCATTTCTCCATCTGGGATGCCTGCAACCAGCGTCCCGGCTGCAGGGCAGGCACTAGGGTGTTCTGGGCCCGGGACCCCAGCCCCTCTTGGCCAGGCAGCAGCCCCTCCCTCCCAGCAAGGCTCTGTCTGAAGCTGTGGGAGGCCCGGCCGGCCAGTCCTCAGGGCTGGTCAGAGCCCGGGCGGGGGCTGCCAGGGCACCTAGACCAGGAGGGGCTGGGCCCCGGGCGCAGAGGCAGGAGAGCCCAGTAAGGGGAGGCCAGCAAGCCCGCAAAGGGGAGGAGGGGCGGGCGCGAGCGAGTGGCTAAGGCCTGGCCCTCCCTGCTCCTTGTTCCCACCCCACAGGTGGGAGCCCAGGGCCATGGCCGGGATCCCAGGGGCACGTCGGCGCCTGGAGCCCTCGCTCCTGGGAGAGGCTGGGGGAAGGGGCGTCCTCCGGGATGCCCCTTTAGGGGGAGACGCGGCACAGGGAAAGGGACAGGGTTCCCCCAGCCCGAGCCCCCACCTGGCGCCACCCGGAGCGCGAAGCCAGCGTCAGGTGCCGTCTGGGGACGCCCTCGAGACCCCACGCCCGAGCCCAGCGCCCTCTCCCGGCCGGTACCTGCAGGGTGGCCGCGGCCGCCGCTCCCCCTCGAGGGCGGCCCGGGCGGCGCGGCTCCGGGCAGGGGGCGTCGGCGGCTGGCTGGCCCGCGTCGTCGGGGTCCGCGCCGCCGGGGCTCCGCGTCGCTCTGCCGGCGCCCCTCGCGGCTCGGCGGCCAGTGGGCGGGCGGCGGGAGGGGCGCGGCGGGGCGGGGCGGGGCGCCCTCCTCTTTCCACGGCCTCCGCCAAGGCCCGCGCCCCGCCCCGCGAGCGCCCGGCCCCGGCCACCCGCCCCGACCACCCCGCATCCTCCGCCCCGAGTCCGGCCGCGCGTCCCCGCTCTCCAGGGCACCTGTCTGGGGGACAGCGGGGGAGAGGGCGGCGGGTGCGGCCCTCAGGTGAGGAGCGCAGGGGGCTCCTGCGGGGACCCAGGCTCCCGACAGCGACAGCGACCTGGGGCGGGCGGGGCGGGGAGGCCGGAGCGCGGCCAGCACCTGCGGCTTCAGGGGGATGAGCTCGCGTGGTCGCCGTGGTCGCCGCAGGCAGGGGCGGTGCTGAAACTGGCGAGACCCCTCCAGGGAAACGGGGAGCCGCGGGAGGCTGAGTGGTCAGCTCCGTCAGCTCGGTGCCCTGGATGGAAGCCCCTGGCAGGTGTGCGGAGGAGGACAGAGGCAGGGACAGTGGTGACAGCAGTGACAGCGGTGAAGAGGCTGCTGGAATGATCCTGGCCGTCCTCTGAGGGGGACAGTGTGGGAGGGGCTGCAGAGGGGACGAAGCAGGTGGGGATGTTGGGGTGAGGGGCCTAGGAAGGGGGATGTCCGGGACACACTTGGGCTGAGCCCCTGGACCCGGGATGGGTGAGGGTCAGAGGCAGAGCGGTGGTGCGTGGGGCTTCCCTGTCTCCCGCAGGGAGTGCAAGCCCAGAGCGAGGCCGCAGTGGCCCGTGTGGTGCCTGCAGCAGGGGTGAGGCCCTGGGAGGGGGACCCACCCGAAGGTTCCCAGCTCAAGTCTGGAGGCCTCTCTTAGTATGCACAGGATCTGGGAGTAGGGCGAGGCCTCCAGACCCTGCTGGGGTTGCTGTCTCTCTCACTGTTTCTCCTGCTCATGAAAGAAAGGCATAAAAAAAGCTCCAAACCCCTGAGGTTGTCCAGAGGGAGAGGGTGGGCAGGGGAGCTGGAGGCAGGGCTGGAGGCGGTGGGGAGCCAGAACGGAGTCTCAGAAGGCGGTGCTTCTAGAAGGCGAGCGAGGTCCCCGGGGGAGGTGACACGGAAGGGTGTCCTTTGGGACTGGCAATTACGACCTGCTGGCTGGAGTGGGGGACAGGGACAGGAGGCAGGCTACAGAGGCTAACAGAGCGGCCACCGGAGAGGTGGGGTGGCAGGTGCAGGGGGGAGCCGGGGGAACTGAGGCCAGGAGTCTGCGTCTGTTCTAAGTAGGGAGGGGCCCAGCCGCAGCAGGTCCAGGAGAGCTCCAGGCTGCCTGTCACTGGCCTGGGCCCACCTCCCTCCGCCTCCCCCCTCCTGCTGCCTGTCCTCCGAGGGCCTCCCACTTTGCTGTCCCCCTGCCAAGGTACACACCAGCCCCGCCAGTCCTCAATGGGGCCTCTCACCCTCGCCCACCCTGAGAGTCTGGGCCCACTCCACCCCACCACTCAGATTGGGGGGATTGCCAGGGGTCTTTGGGTCAGCCCAGAGGAACCGTGAGGAAGCCAGGCTGGGCACTGCCTGAGGGCAGTCCTGGCTGGTGGGGTACCCGGGGCAGCTGCTGTGACACCAGGGGCAGCTGCTGTGACACCAGGGGCAGCTGCTGTGACACCCGGGGCAGCTGCTGTGACACCAGGGGCAGCTGCTGTGACACCAGGGGCAACTGCTGTGACACCGGGCTCTGGAAGGGCCTCGGATGGGGGCTGAGTGTTCCAGCAGGGAGAGGGTGGCAGCTAGCAGTAGCGACGACAGGCTGACAGCTAGGCTGGAGTCAGCTGTAGGCCTGGGTACGCCCGGGTTCAAATCCAACCCCGCCACTCACCAGCTGCACGTCCTGAGCCTCGTACCCTTGGCGCCTCGGTTTCCTCCTCGGAAAAGCTCCCGAGGCTCGAGGCCTGGCTCGCTGTGAGCATGGCACGAGTTAATCCATAGAGCACTCAGCCTGCGAGTGTGAGCGGTTCCTGGGGAGGGGAGGGGAACTCAGCGAGCCGCCATGAGGCAGGCAGGCAGGTGAGGGGTGCGCTGAGCAGGGAAGGGGTCCCCGTGGGTGTCGTGCACACAGAACCTCAGTTGCACCCAAACTCAGCCACTCCTCACCTCAAGCCTCTTACTCCCTCCTGAGACTCCCTGAGGCCCTGGGCTGGCCCTCCGCGGCACCACCATCTCCAGCCCTCCCCTCCTCATCCCTGCCCAGTGCCCTGCAGGGAAGCAGAGTGCCTGCTCCTTCCCCTTCCAGCCGGCCTGGGTCCTATCCCATTGCCAGGCCCTGTGGCCCCTGGGGTTAGGCCACCAGGAGCTCCCCATACCCCCAGGTGGTCTCGGCTGCCCAGAACCACAGAGGCCAGGACAGCCCCGTGACCTAGCGGCTGTGGCTCCTTGTCCACGGCTATTTGCTCGGTAAGGCGGGAACGAGTGTCCTGGAGCCTGAAGCCATGGACGCTCCCAGCAAGACTAACCTCTGGCCAAATGCCTAGCCAGGCCCCCAGGACAGCTGCCAGGACCTGCACCTTTGGTCCGTCTCTGGTGGCGCCATCTAGATAGCAGTGGGGCACCGTGGCCACCCGCTGCACGGCCTTGGGAAGTCGCCGCCCCTCTCTGGGCCTCGTTTCCCCCAGGAAGCAGGGGCTGGTGGGTGAGGGGCGGAAGGCGGTCGTAGGCCTGAGCAGGGCGTCACGTGGGGTGGTGGTTACAGACCCTGACGGGGTATGCTAGCGCAGCCATGGGCAGAGCCAGGGCTGGCCCGTCTTCTGGTTCAGATGGGCAGAGGAGTCAGCAGACCTGGGTTTGGATCCCAGCTCTGCCTCTCCGTGACTGTGGGCCAGTGAACTCGTTTTTCCAAACCTCAAATTCCTCCCCTACCAAAGGGGGTAAGGACAGCGCTAATGACAACCGCCAGCGCTCAGCTCCCGGCTCTCGCCCAGTGCCGGGCACTCTCGCCCAGTGCCGGACACGACTCTGCTTCTGCGGATTAACTCATCGAATCCTGCAAGAACACTTTGCAAGTGGTGTTGGTATTCTCCGAACTTTGTAGATGGGGAAACTGAGGCACGGGGCGGGGGGTGGTGACGACTCCCCTGTGGTCACAGAGCTCGGAAGTGAGTGAGCTGGCTTGGAGTCCGGTCTTCCCCTTAGCATTGTGCGGCGAGGCCTCCCCACCATGTGAGAGTGGAGAGACAGGACAGCCCCTGCGGGGGGTGGGGCTCACTGAGGAGCCGGTGTGCCGCGCTGGCTCCCCGATCTTGGACTCTCAGCCCCCAGAACTGTGAGAAGGAGACGTTAAGCAGAGGAAGAGAGAGAGAATAAAGGGCTTCCTACAAGCGACAGCTGAGTGTGTAACAAGCGTGCTGGTCCCTCCACGGTTGGTTCTCCCATTCCTCTGTCGGGTTGTCGGGAAAGTGGGACGCATTTCTTTTTTTTGAGAGAGAGAGAGATTTTGGCTATAGGGTGCATGGGCTTACCAGAGAGACAGAGACAGAAAAGCAGAAAGTGAGAAATCACCCCCCAGGGAGGACGGCAACACCGCCATGCTTTCTCCATTCTCCTCTCCGGATTCTGGGCAAGCGCGCACGCACTCCCGGTGTGAGTTTTAAGTCACCAGGTCTGACTCAAACCGTAGACGACTACATGGGAGTCCAGCGACGGAATCATGCCATCTGCTGATTCCCAGGACACGTTTTTTGCATAGAAAAATACATCATGACTTTCCCAACGGCCTAATAAATTGTTCTCTTGACCTGCCAGTAAAACCCCTCTGGGGCCAGCAAATGGCATGGTGGCTAAGGCCCTGGGCTCCCACACATGGCCGATAGCAGTTTGAAGCCTAGAACTGGTGGCCTGGAAAATAACGCTGGGCACGTGTGTATGCACGCCCAAAATCCCAGCAGGAGAATGGAGGAGGAGGGATCGTGGTGATCCACCCTGGGGTGATTTCTCATCTTCCCTCTCTCTGCTGTTCTTTCTCTCTCTGGGGAGGGCATCCTATTTCCCTAGGGGGGGAAAGAAAACACCTCTGCAGCCAGCTGGCGGCACGATGGTTGAGTCCTGAACCCAGCGGCTTGGAAACAAACAAAAAAACGCTGGGCACGTGTGCATGTGTGCCCCAAATCTCAGGATGAGAATGGAAAAGAAGAGATTGTAGGGTGGCCAACCCCCTAGGGGGTGATTTCTCACCTTCCTTCTCTCTCTCTCTGGGAGAGCACGTGCCCTCTAGCAAAAACAAAAACTAAAAACTAAAGATCAGGGAACCAGCAGTTAGCGTAATGGCTATGTTGCTGGACTCCCACGTAGTGGACCGCGGTTCGCGTCCCAGACCTGGTGGCTTAAAAAACTCACGCCAGGCGCGTGTGCATGCGTGCCCAAGATCCCGAGAGGAGAATGGAGGAGAAGGGATTGCAGCGTGACCAACCCCCCTGGGGGGTGATTTCTTGCTTTCTGTCTCTATGTCTCTCTCTGTCTGTCTGGTGAGCGCACACGCCCTATAGCGAAAAAACCTCTCAAAAAAAACAAAACAAAACAAAACAAAACAAAAAACAAAACAAAAAAACACTAAAGATCAATTTAAAAAGAAAAAAAAATTAAAAAGAATGAAAACCCCCCTGGGCTTCTGCCACCCTGGGCTGGAGACTCTGAGGACCTGGGTGGGGCCCCCCTCGCCACCTGCCGTGTGTCTGGCAAGCTGAGGAGGTTTTTGCACGGACAGGTGGCCTGGGTGTGCAGATAGTCTGGGGAGACTGTGGTGCTGGGGGATCCCTGTCCCAGTGGGGCCTGCCCCGATGCCCCACCTCTGTTAGAGAGCCAGAACCCCACTTCTGAGAGCCCCAGGAAGTCCTTCTCCCCGTCAGGCCCCCCTTCTTTGCAGTTGCCAGGGGCCCCTCCTCATGGGGCCTAGGGAAATAGAGGCCCCTGCCGCACCCCACCCACTTCCACCCAGGGGACCTCTCAGCCCCATCCTCAAAAATCCCAGTAATGCAGTGGAAATTAAAGTCACCTTAAATATCTTAATCTTATAACAGTTTTGCTCCAGTCAACATCTAAATGTGACCACATGTGCCCAGACCACCCAGCGGCCCGGTGTCGGGGCAGCGGGGAGCTCTGTGGGCATGGAAGGCAGAAGGGCTGTTTGAAGGCAGGTTGTGGCTCTGGGGGGCTTCCCTGGGGAGGGGTCTGTTGTCACTGGGTGCCTGCCTCTGCCGTCTCCTGGCCTGCCACACCCAGCTCCCTTCCCTCCTTCACTGCAGCCCAGGAAGCGTGGCGGGCCTTATGCAAGGGGTCTTCAGCAAGCACATGGAAAACGTGTATTATGAAGAGCTATGCACAGGGTTAAGGTGTGGACTCCACATAGCTGTTTCTGCAGTTCGAGTCCTAGACCTGGTAGCTTACAAATCACACCGGGTGCATGTGTGTGCATGCCCAAAACCCCGGCAGGAGAATGGAAGAGAAGGGACTGCAGTATGACCCCCCACCCCAGGGGGTAGATCTCTCACTTTCCCTCTCTCTGTCATTCTCTGTCTCTCTGGTGAGCACACGTGCCCATGGCAAAAACCTACAAAATAAAATCTGCGTGAGTTCCAGCATATTTTTGGCACCGAAATGAACATGTGCTTTCCTTCACGGAATTTCTGAGATACCTTCATCTGCCTCCTGAACACCCGGGGAGACGGGAGGGCCCACAGGGAAGGGGTGGCCGGGACGGCTCTGTGGGCGTCACAGGGCTCACCTCACAGTGCTCCGCTGGGTTGTCTTGAAATCCCTAATGATCTCGGAACAAGGGCCCCACGTGTCATTTTTTTTTAATAACATATTTTAATGAAACACTGTCACATCATCTTTAACTAGCAAAGATTTGCATGTTCTAATCTGAAGCTGCTCTGGCATCAGGACCTCACTGCTTCGGGCTCCACAGGCTTCCGAAGCCGTTGTACTGCTAACTCCCCCGTGCTCCCGCGGCCGTGTAGACGTGTCCTCTGTGGGCAGTCCTTGGGCAACTTCAGGGGCTGAATTCTTTTTTTTTTAACTGTTATTTTATTTAACTTTATTTATTAGTATTATTTTCCAGTTTGATCAGAGAGAGACAAAGTAAGAAAGAGAGGGAAAGTGAGAAAGCAAGCCACCAGGTCCAGGACTTGAACCGCAGTCGGCCGTGTGGGAGTCCAGCACGTCTATCACCATGCCACCCGCCAGCCCCAGGGGCTGAATTCTTATCAAATGTTTGACTAGTTTTCCATTCACTGAAAGGATATTCTTATGGACTTGAGGGGTATGTGATTTTCTTTTTTTTTTTTTAATTATTTAATTTTATTTATTCATTCATTCATTTATTGTAATTTGACCAGAAAGAGACACAGAGAAAGAAAGAGAGGGAAAGTGAGAAACCAAGCCACCAGGTCCAGGAGTTGAACCATGGTCGACCATGTGGGAGTGTCCAGCGCCTTAATCACCAGCCACCTGCTGGTCCCTGTGCTTTTCTAATCCAGGCATCTTTTTTTTTCGAGATGATTTTGCTATAGGGCACGTGCACTCGCCAGAAAGAGACAGAGAGACAGAAAGCGAGAAATCACCCCCCAGGGGGGATGGCCACGCCGCAATCCCTTCTCCTCCATTCTCCTCTCGGGATCTTGGGCACACACACACACGCACCCGGCCTGAGTTTAAGCCACCCGGTCAGGACTCGAACTGCTGTCGACGACATGGGAGTCCAACGACACAGCCATTACGCCAACTGCTGGTCCCGAGCACCTTTATTACGTCTTTTCCCAGTGCGGACGCCGTCTTGTACCGCTTCTTCTGGTAGGAACATGCAGTCTACGAGGGTGCTGTGGGCCCCTGCCATATTTTCATGATCAGCAGCTGAAGGCTGAAATACCTTCCCTGGCATTCTTGACCTGGTAAATCTGTGGCAGATCCAGTCAGTACAAGTGAGAGACGCTGCCCCTTTTGTCACAGCCTGCAGCCTGCCTGGGGGCCTCGGAACTACTGAGTGCAAAATCCCTCCGTGAACGTGGCAACTGTTGTCTTCGAACGCGGTGCCTGCTCAAACGTCCGGCTCGAACTTTCCTCCGCGTGCCGTTTTCACCGGGCGCGTAAATCGTGTACCTGGTCCCTAACGCCCGCCCCACCCCATGCTCACATTAGACGATGATTAAGCTGAAGGATTTGCTCGATGCTCGGGACGCAGTGGCAAGCAGCACAGACGTGTCCTGATTCCACAGACCCGCCTTCCCGGCTTACGAGACCAGCAATAGCAGTCGGGAATCGGAACCGCAGCCTGGGAGCGCTCGGCACGTGCCAGGAAATGACGGACGCCACCTGGTTTCACCCTCCAAGGTAGGCCGCACGCCCACTTTCACATGAAAACACCGAGGCTCGGGGTTAAATCACCTGCCCTGTGTCTCGTAGCCAATAAGCAGCAGAGCCGGGGCTTGCCCTCCTCCCTCCCCTTTTTTTTTATCACTAGAGAGATTTTTGCTATAATGTGCATGCGCTCTCCAGAGAGACAGAGAGACAGGGAGACAGAAAGCTTAATCAGCCCCAGAGGGGATGGCCACACCACGGTCCCTTCTTCCTCCACTCTCCTCTCGGGATTCTGGCCATGGGAACACGCGTGTCAGGTGTGAATTGTAAGCCACCTGGTCCGGGATGTGGGAGTCCAGCAACATAGCCATTACACCATCTGCTGGTCCCATCCCTCCTTCGCTCGCAGGAAAGAGACAGAGACGGTGAGAGCGAAAGTGGGAAATCGCCCTCTGGAGAAATGGCCACACCACAATCCTTTCTCCTCCATTCTTCTCCCGGGATCTTGGGCACGCACGCACACACGCCTGGCATGAGTTTCAAGCCACTGGGCCTGGGTCTCAAACCGCGATCGGTCATGTTGGAGTCCAGCAACATAACTGCTATGCCATCTGCCGGCTCCCTTACCCCTCCTCAACCTCTCTTCTCCCACCATCCCTGCACTGTATCCCTCTGCTTCCCCACGGGCAGGCGGGGCTGGGGTCTAGGTCGCCTCTGTCCCCATCCTGAACCCCGGGGCACATTGTTACTAAATGAAAGCTCACACACAGATACACACCCCAAGGTGCACAGGACGCACTGGGTAAAAGCTCGGGGTTCAAGTACTGTTTGGGTTCAAGTCCTGAATCTACCACGTGCTCAGTCTCCTCCTTTGCACCGTGGGGTAGGGACGGGTGTCACGCCACTGCAGGAGTGGTCTGCAACAAACACGGGCTGCTGCCGTGAGGGCAGGTGTGCGCCACCCTCCCACCTCTCCACGTAGCTGGTCCGGGATCCCCTCAGGCAGACTGTCCAGGCTCCCAGCGTCAGGAGAGAGCAGCCGCTTCTCTACATGCCCCTGGGCTCTACCTGGGCAGCCCCTGTGAGTGTGGGGGGCGGGAGTGCTACTTCTCGCCAGCTCTGGGCTCTATCCCGGAAGGCTTCCTGGTAGAGGCTTCCCCTCAAGCGGGGTAAGGGAGCCACGATGAAGCAGGAGGGTGCTGCCCTGTGCCTTGGCTTCCCCCAACCTCTGCTGCACCCCCTCCCTCCACCGCCTTCCTCACAGTAGACACTTTTCCTCTCTCCTCCTGCCAGAGTGAAAATTGCCCCCAGGAATGCGCTGCTTCCCACCGCTCCCCTGGCAGTGGCCCTGGCTGTCCGGGGTCAGGCCTGGCCTTACATCAAAGCCTGGGGATCGTAACAGCAGGAACAGCGGCTCCCAGCCTGCGGCCACCGTCTGCCCCCTCCCTTCCTACCAGCCCTTTGGCTTCCAGGGACAGCACATGGTAGCACTTAAGCTCGGAGGACGCCTTTCCTGCACCCCCTCCCCGCCAGCCACAATGAGCTACTTGTTAGGAGACTATTTTCATTTTACTTCTTGGACCCGGACGCCCAGCACAGACGTAAGGAGGCCAGCCCTGGAGCAGGAGCAGGAGTAACCTGAATACGGAAAGGGCCGGGGCAGGAAGGGGGCTGATGACATCAGGGGGATGTGGCCGGTGCTCTGGCCTCCCCTCAGGAAGTTGGGGGTGTTTGGGGCAGGGCTTCGCACAGAGGCAGTTTGTACAAGCTGGAGCCAGCGGGAGTGTGGCCAACGGCCCCTCCGACACCCGGGTCCTACGGGCAGGCTCTCAGCCTGCCGGCCGCGTGAGCTTTGCTTTCAGGCCTCCTGGGGGAGACTGGGGGCGAGGAGCACCTCCTGGCTCTGACCAGACCGCGGCTTGCTCCATCAGGTGCACCTTCTGGGAGATTCTGGAAACCTGAGGGCCGTGGTCAGTCTCAGGAACAGGATGGCAGTGATCTGGAGCCCCCTGGTGGCCACAGGCTACAGAGCAAGCCCTCTCTGTCCAGCCAGCCAGCCCCAGGCCAAGGCCCCCCCGGTGGGCTCCTCCAGCCCAGAACTCTGGCCTGGGCCGGGCTCCCTTGGACCGCCCCCCACCGAGCAGCTCCTCCCTTAACCAGGCACACCTGCTCCCATGTGGTGGCAGGAGTGCTGGGACATGAGGGGACATGAATGCAATGGGCTGCCCAGGTCTAACCAGCCTCAGTCCCGGGTATGGCGGAAGCACTGGGGTGACCAAGGGCAGGCGGGGCAGGAAGCTGGGTGGCTGGGGCTGGTGTGTTGGCTTTTGGGAGATGATGAGGTGATGTTCCCAGGCTCTGTCCCCATCCTTTCCCGTCCAGGCCCCTGGGTGCGCATCACACAACTGCGGTTGGGTAACTGGGAAGTCGCCCCAGCTCACCAGCCAGGTAACGTCGCCCAGTTAACTCTGCGAAAGGAACGGCACGAAACTCACCCCGGAGACGGCTGCTGGGGAGAGGTGGGGGTACAGGGGAGGACGGCGAGGGCCAGGGTCCCCTTGGAGAAGGAAAGGACAGGGAGGCTCTTTTGGGGGGTCCAGACACTATGCAAAGCTTTCCCCACCCGGCCCCAACACTCCTCCCTCACCTCTTTCACCTACTCAGACTGGTGGGACTGGGCCCAGCCCTGTGCAGTTGAGGGCCTGAGTGTGGCCGGGTTGTATCCACGGAGGGTAAAGAGGCTTCGAGTGGGATGGGATCCCAGAGGGAGGGCCAGCTCTCCTGGGGACGTCCCTCCTCCTTGGCCTAACCCAGCAGCACGTGAGTCCTAGACAAACTGCCCCTACTTACTGGAGTCTCGAACCCTTGTCCTACACTTGCTCAACTGACACACTTCCACCACAATGAAACTGAAACGGGCTGCCTCACCTCAGGCTGGCCCACTAACCTGGGGAAGGCCTGGGGCCACGTCCCCTCCAACAACCTGAGCCCAGGGACTCACAACCCCCCCTCCCCCAGGCTGTCCCCAGGAGAGCTAACCAGGCAAAGGACATCACCACGAAGAGCATACATGGGCGGTAGTGAAGGTGGACTCCCACAAGGCCGACTATGGTTCGAGTCCTCGGCCCAGCTGCTCGAGAATCACAACAGGGAACCAGCCGGTGGTGTGGTGGTTAAGGCACTGGACACTCCCACATGGCTGACCACAGTTCAAGTACTAGACCCGCAGCTGGCTTTCTTACTTTCCCTCTCTCTGTCTCTCTCTGGTCAAATGAAAATGAATGAATAAATAAAATTAAATTCAAAAAATTCTAAAGAAAATCACAACAGATAAGTAAACAAAGGCATGCATGCGGTGGCGAGTTTGGCCCAGCTGGGCCCTAGCCTCCCCACTTACTAGTGGGATGACACTGGTAACAGTGGCCTGGCCCCTGAAGTACGATCACCGTGCTTAGACCAGGCACAGCGTTCGGTAGTGACATGTGGGGACGGCTCCGTAGTGGGTACCCAACACCGGGGCCGACATGGGCTTTGCAGAGAAACCTTCCACTTGGTGGCCGAGAGCCCAGCAAAGTCCTTTAGGCAAGTCTGGGCTAACAGTCCGTTTCTAGATCTTGTGGCAAAGTTAACTTCTCTGAAGGGACCCCACGTGCTTGTAAACTCCGGGGTTTCCTGGACCATCTGGCCTGCGGGAGACACCACTGCTAGAATGGATCGCAGCCGTGGGCCCAGGAGCCTACCCGGTCTGCTCACCCCACTCCAACTCAATTCCCAGTTCCCGGGGCTGGGCAGGAAGAAACAGACATGATTGGGATTTCACTCAAGAATGTCTTTACTGTAGAATTTCTAAGAAAAAAGGATGGACCCTCTTTAAAAAAGATGTTGCCTCCCAACAGCAGGGCAGATGGAAGGCCAGACTCCCTCCCCAGCAAGCGCACTGTGGTGTGGCACTCTGCAGCTGGCGCCCCCGCCCCACCCTTCCTCCCTCTACCCCACAACCCCAGATCCCCTCCGGCCACTGGCAAGTGGCCTTCTGAAGGCACACGGATAATGGTGCCGGGCTTGCCTCCTAATGGGGTCGAGGTGGGGCTAGCCGTGGAAAATGTACACGGAATGTAAAAGGGTTGGCGCTCTCTCTAGTCCAGCCAGGGGGATTCCATCCAGGCCCTCCGGGGCAAAGGGAGCAGAGACGCCTCCTGCAGGGGCACGGGGGTAAACGCACTGCATCAGTCTGCTCCTGACTAGCAGAGAAGGGAGGCAGGTGAGGGCGTGAGCACCCACGGGAGTCACTGAGTTCTGGAGGCGGAGGGAGCGCCGAGGCTTTCCGGTCCCAAGTGCTCCAGCTGGCTACCCTCAAGGCCTGGGGACGGTCACTCCTCTCCAGCCGGGAGATTGTCCTCAATCCGCCTGATGAACCTCATCCGGATTTCTGTCACACCATCTCCTTTCAGGGTGTCTTGGACAAACTTGGCCTCCACAGCCATCTGGACCTGGGGACAGCAGGAAAGTGTGGGGGCAGCGGCCTTGCCACAGCCTCTGAGGGACCCCGGGCATGTGGCTGCAAAGGTCTCACCCACAACACCCGAGGGGCTGGTTCCCACGACAGGGATGCCAGCTCTGACTTCGGCAGAAGACAGCGGTCCACCCACAGGAGAAACGTGACCGAGGACACTGAGAACGAGACTGTCACTGAGTAGGCCACACTGGGAACGGTCACGCCTGGGGCCGTGGGGCTGCCGGCACCTCTGTCTAGTGGGGAGCGTCATCGCTAGCTGGAGACGCCCGACTCAGACCCCAGCACCCTCCCAGGGGCAGCGCGCCGGGATGAGCCAGCGGTTCTTTGTTCTCACCCACCCAGCATTTACTGAGCCCCTGCGACATTCCGCGTGCCCCGGAGGTACAGAGCGGCACTCACCATCTCCAAGGCTCCCCGTAACACCCCACATAAGAGATTGGAATAAATGAGGGAGGAGTGGTTATCAGGAAGTTCCACAAAGTCCACCAAGGGGTTATTTTCCAAAATGAGGGAGAACTCGTCGCCGGCGGGGCTCCAGTTGGTGATGCTTGGAGTGATGCCCAAGTACATCTTGAACGCGACCTGCCAGGGGACACACAGCACGTGACGAAGAGCAGCAGCAACTGTACAGCAGGGAAGGTGACGAGACAGGCACAGGGGGACTAAGTAGCTCAGGGACAACATTTCTTCTTTGCAAGATGAAGCTTTGTACCCAAGGCAAAAAAGGAGAAGTGTCTGTGCACGACTCCACGCCCTCTCCTTCAAGGCATCGTACCCAGTGGCAGCTCGCAGCCCGCTGTGATAGCACCTAGGCTGCAGAGGCCTGCCCCCACCCGTGCCACTCTTTTCTGGAAGGTGGGTTCAGCACTCGGACTCAGACATCCTTCCCTATCCACCATCCTTTTTTTTTTTTTTTTTCTTTGAGAGGTTTTTGCTATAGGGCACATGTGCTCGACAGCAAGACAGAGACATAGAGACAGAAAGTGAGAAATCACCCCCCCCCGGGGGGGGGGGGCACGCCGCAATCCCTTCTCCTCCATTCTCCTCTCGGGATCTTGGGCACGCACGCACACATGCCCAGCGTGAGTTTTAAGCCACTGGGTCCGGGACGCGTACCGCAGTTGACTACGTGGGAGTCCAGCAACATAGCCATTACACCAACTGCTGGTCCCTCTTTATTTATTTTTATTTAAATATTTTTTAGGTTTTTGTCATAGGGCAGGTGCACTTACTGGAGACAGACAGAGAGAGGAAAATGAGAAATGACCCTCAGGGAGAAGGGCCACACCACAGCCCCTCCTTAATTCTCCTGAGATGTTGGGCACACATGCACATGTGTCCAACGTGATTTTCAAGCCTCAGGTCTGGAGCGTGAACCATGGTTGGCCACCTGGGAGTCTCGTGCCACCTGCTGGCCCCCAAAGCCTGTACTCTTCACCCTGTGCTACTCCGCTGCGCCTTCCCGGGGCTCTGGCTGATTTCAGGGGGGCTTCCATCCACAGGGGTAATCCCCACTGCTCTTTCCTTTTTCGTAATCTATGCTCTTCTCAAACCGGCAGGAAGGCTTTTTTGGCCTCAACAACTGCCTAACCAGTTTTCTGGGAGGTTCAGGGCCTTCTGAAGGGAGACAGAGAAAGCATAAGCACCGCCTCCCACTGGCAACCGTCTGCACGGCCAGGTGGCTCAGGATAATGACCTTGGCAATGACATCTGCAGTTTCCCGAAAGTCATGGCACCTTCCAACATTCGATCGTGCCAAAAAATCTTCAATCAGTCGGACTCCAATGTTATAGCCCCTAGGAAGGAAATTGGAGAACAGATTATTATGGGGCCGAAATGTCTCACGTCCAACATGAGGCTGTTAGTGGTAATGGGACAGCAGGGATCATCACCTCAAAACAGCCCACCAAATTCAAAGCCAACTATGCCTAAAATGCTGGCTACCGGACAGAGAACCCTGTTCCGGGCAATAAAGGACAACAGACTTCCGTCTCTCCTGCGAGGGAGTCACTCACATTTTGTCAAGTTGTTTATTCACGTCTTCATCATTTTCGTAGTCCTTGCACAGCTGAGTGACCAGAGCCCCATAGGTCAAGGTAAAGAGCTCAGAGCTCTAAGAGAGATTCAAAAGACAGTCAGGGCCAAGCAGCATAAAAAGGAAGAGATGGTGTAGTGGTTACACTGCTGGACTCCCACATGGCCAACTGAGGTTCGAGTCCCAGACCTGGTGGCTTAAAACTCACACCGGGTGTGTGTGTGTGCGTGCCAAAGATCCCAGGAGGAGAAGAGATTGCAGCATGCCCATCCCCCCGGAGTGATTTCTTGCTTTCTGTCTCTCTGTCACTCTCTGTCTCTCTGGTGAGCACATGCACCCTATTGAAAAAAAAATCTCTCCAAAAAAATAAAGAGGAAGAGTGTAAAGAGTCTGATCGGCCCGGATCCAACTATCTAGAGTCAAAAGAAAAGCACCTGTTTCTGGAGGGAAAGAACATCATTCCCTAGGAGCCGATGTGTGGCATGGGGGCTGAGGTGCTGGACTTCCACATGGCTGATCATTGTTCAAGTCCTGGACAGCCCAAATATCACAATCAATCAATCAATCAATGCTAAAATAAATAATTAGAAAAAAAAAAAAAAGAACATCATTCCCTGTAAAGTAACCAAAAAATTTGGCCATGCAAGGTCAAAGTGGCAGGGCCGCAGCCAGACCTACTGTAAGAGGCACCGCACGCACCGAGCAGACCCCTTCCAACACACTACGGCAGGCTCTGGCAACCCAAGTCCACACAGCTGCCAAGCCTGAGCTCGGGTCCCAGAAACTGGTGGAGGGGTAGCTGCTCACAGATTCTGTGAAGGAGAACCCGAAGTCGCTACTGACGAACTGGCCTCCGTATGTCGGGTGTTACAGCACGTGCTGTGTTCTCCAGGCCTCAGGATGCGCTGGCCTAGAGTCCAACAGCACCCCACGGCTCCCCTAGGAGCAGCAGACCAGGAGCCAGTCCCCGGAGAAGGAAGGAGCCTGGACGAAGTCCCCTGCGGGGCAGCCCTCTCCAGCGCCGGGTGGGGAGACCAAGGTTCCTCCCGACGCGCAGCTAGCGTTTTCAGAGGGGCACCTCCGAGAGGAGCACAGTACAGTGAGTGAGGGGCACAGCACTGACCGGGGCTGCTTGCTGCGGGGTTGTCGGGAAAGTCACGACACAGTTTTGTGTTGAAAAACTTAAAAAAGTCATGACTTTTCTGACAATCCTATTATGACCACAACTAAAAGCACAAAGGCTCTTTCTCAGATAAAGAAGCCTGTCATTGGGGCTGGCAGGTGGCGTGGTGGTTAAGGGCACTGGACTTCCCACATGGCTGACCGCAGTTCGAGTCCCAGACCTGGTGCCTTGCTTTCTCACTTTCCCTCTTTCTCTGTCCTCTCTGGTCAAATTAAAAATAAATAAATAAATGAAATTAAATAATCCTTTAAAAAAAAAAAGAAGCCTGTCACCTATCTACTTAGAAACAGAAGTGGGAGGTAAAAGTGGTGCCATCTATCAGGTAGGGGGTGCCGTCTATCAGGTAGGGGGAGGCGCCGTCCATGAGCGCGAGCGAGAGAAACGGCACCAACACACTGGACCAAGGACTGACTCTGAAATGGAAGTCAAGATTGCCACCCAACCTGCCCTTCCTGAGCGGAGTCTTGCCAGACCTGGAGGAAAGCACCTCTCCGTGTTCACGTCTTCCATGGAAGGGGGCCAGTCAGTGGACTGGTGGTGAGGGCAGCTGGATCCCACAGAGCTGACTGGGCAGTTTGAGTCCTGGATCCCGCTGTCTTTTTTTTTTTTTTTCTTTTTTTTTGGAGAGGTTCTCGCTATAGGGCACATACGCTTGCCAGAAAGACAGAGAGAGAGAGATAGAAAGCGAGAAATCACCCCCCAGGGTGATTCTCCTCCATTCTCCTCTTGGGATCTTGGGCACGCACGCACACGCGCCCAGCGTGAGTTAAAGCCGCCGGGTCCAGGACTTGAACCCTGGTCGACTACATGGGAGTCCAGTGACATAGCCATTATGCTTACTGCTGGTCCCGATCCTGCTGTCCTGAAAAACATGCCAGGCATGTGTGCCTAAAATCCTGAGAGGAGAATGGAGAAGGGACTGTGGTGTGGTCATCTCCCCTGGGGGGTGGTTTCTCACCTTCTCTCTCTTTTTTCTAAGAGAGATTTTTGCTATAAGGTGCATGTCCTCGCCGGTAAGACAGAGAGACAGAAAGCAAGAAATCACCTCCAAGGGGGGATGGCCAAGCCTCAATCCCCTTTCCTCTTGGGATTCTGGGCACGTATGCACAAGTGCCCCGTGTGAGTTTCAAGCCACTGGGAACAGGATTTAAACTGCAGTCAACCATATGAGAGTCAAGCGATTTAATGATTACATCATCTGCTGGTCCCTCTGTCTCTGTTGAGCATAGGCACCCTATAACAAACAAACAGAAAGAAAGAAAGAAAGAAAGAAAGAAAGAAAGAGAGAGAGAGAGAGAGAGAGAGAGAGAGAGAGAGAGAGAGAGAGAGAGAGGAAGGAAGGAAGGGAGGAAAAATCAAGCTTTCTAGGGAAAATCCAGGAAATGTTAAGGCCTAGGCTTCTAAACCCAGTGTTCCTTACCCCACCTGCCGTGGCCTGCTGGCGGGTCCCTGCGAGAAGAATCTGAGTGCCTTCTGCTTACCTAGTGCGTTGTACTTTTGCACATCAGTTTCATCTCACAATGACTCAGTAAAGAACAAAAAGCAGGAAACAATCCTTTGGAGATGAGAAAACTGAGATCCAGAACGGTTAAATAATTTGCCCAAAGACAAACAAGCAATTATTCTTCTCTTGTTTGCTTTCTAAATTTTGCCAAAGAGTGTGTACACTCCCTGGAGAGAGAGAAAATGGGAAAGCACCCCCAGTGGGATGGTCACCCACAATCCCGTCTCCTCCACCTCTCCCCTTTCGGGATTCTGGGTACACACTCACATGCACCTAGCATGTTTTTCAAGCCTCTGGGCCCAGTAGCTAGCAGTGCAGTCAGTCATGTGGGATCCAGCCGCCTTAACCATTATGCCACAGGTGTCCCAAACAGCTAATTATTGAAAAAATTATTGGAGACAAAAACTAAAAGTTTCCAAGTCAATATTGATTCCATTCATTGTTCTCTACAAGTACAACGTCAGTAAGCCCCCCTCAGTAACAACAGAAACAAACGGAAAGAAAAAAGCCAGAAAACTTAGCTGCAATCCAGTCAAAGACGGTAAGTTTCAGGACCAGCAGTTGGCATAATGGCTATGTGGCTGGACTCACATGTAGTCGACCGTGGTTCGAGTCCAAGATCCTGAGAGGGGAATGGAGGAAAAGGGATTGTGGCGTGGCCATCCCCCCTAGGGGGTGATTTTTCGCTTTCTGTGTCTCTGTCTTTCTGGCAAGCACATGCGCCCTATAACAAAAACTGCTCAAAAAAAGAAAAGAAGGTAAGTTTCAGGATACGAAGGCTCTCTGAACCCAACTAAAACAGTCGGAACTGGGTGTCTCTGGGAGACCATTTACTAAACATGACAATTAAGGGAAGCTATTAAGGAGGGGAATGATTTCTTAGTAAAGTCCAAGGCTTGGCACTCAATAACTCGGGCATGAATGGATGGAGACAGTCCAGCAGTTACCAGTCCGAGAGCTGGCACCACTGCATTAAGTCAGAAGAGCTTTCCTTCCATTATTAATGAGCCCTTGGATGAAGACTCCAACAGCCTCAGCCCACTATGGAGGCCAGCAACATTCACTGTCATCAATCAGCTTACGCACACAGCTGTCTCTCGCTGACAGTCAGATGAGACAAAGTCATGGCCAGATCTGTTTGTGGTCACATAACCAACACGCCTGGGATCTGGGATTGGGATCTCTGACCAGTCTTTCCACACCCTCTCTTAATTTGGGAGTCTGTCTCCATTTTCAGTTATGAGCTAAGACTCTCTGGAACGGTGAGTGACATAAACAAATAACTTCATACTTTCAGGGACCAGTAGGGCAACTGGATTCCACAGGGTTGACTGAGCAGTTCAAGTCTAGGACCCGGTGGCTTAAAAATCACACCAGGTTGGGGGCCAGCAGGTGATGTAATGGTTAAAGGCGCTGGATTCCCACATGATCAACTGCTGGCTTGCTTTCTCACTTTCCCTCTCTCTCTCTCTCTCTGGTCAGAAGGAACGGGAGGCTGCAGTCTGAAGACTTGTGTTCTAGGCCCTGACCCTTAGAACAAACGTTCTCTTGAGCCTTAAGTAAAGGTAGCTCAACCTGTCTGATTTCTTCACCAAATATAAGCACCACACTCTCCTCACCAACAGAAACATGACCTTCTTCTGCCACACTGCTATTCTCGGGCTGCTTTAGCATTTAATGATCGTAGTCAGGCATCTATGAAACTCTCAGAGCGACTTCATGGAGGGTTTCTCACTATCTTTGTCACCGCAACAGGCTAGGAGAACGTCAACCCCATTCCACAGATGACAGGTTAAGCAACTGAGACTCAACAGCCTCTTTGAATTGAGAAGCTCTGTTACTGGGGCCAGCAGGTGGTGTGGTGGTGACTCCAACATGGACTACTGCAGTTCGAGTCCCAGACTTGGCCACTTGTTTTCTTAGTTTCCCTTTCTCTCTGGTCAAATGAAAAAAATAATAATAATAAATAGGGACCAGTAGACGGTGTAATGGTTATGTGGCTGGACTCCCACGCAGTCTGGACCCAGGCCTGGCAGCTTAAAATTCACACCAGGCACGTGTACATGCCCAAAGTCCTGAGAGGAGAATGAGGAAGGATCGTGACATGGCCATCCCCCTGGGCGGTGATTTCTCACTTTCTGTCTCTCTGGTGAGCACATATGTCCTATAGCAAAAATCTCTCCCTAAAAATAACAATAATAAATCAAACTAAATAATTTTTTTAGAGATTTTGCCTTAGGGTGCATGTGCTTGCCAGAGAGATACAGAGACAGAGACAGTGAGAAAGAAAGTGAGAAATCATCCTCCTGGGGAGATGGCCACACCACAATCCTCCCTCCTCCATTCTCCTCCTGGGATCTTGGGCATGCATGCACTTCTACCTGGCATGATTTTCAAGCCACCGGGTCCAGGACTTGAACAGTGATATAACTGCTAAGCCATCTTCTGGCCTCTTCAAGAATTCTTTAAAAAAATTAAGTTTTGTGAGATGAGTAGTTGGCATAATGGCTGTGTCGCTGGACTCCCATGTAGTCGACAACGATTAGAGTCCTGGACCCGGTGGCTTAAACTCACACCGGGCAGTGTGCGTGCGTGCCCAATATCCTGAGAGGAGAATGGAGGAGAAGGGATTGCGACAGGGCCGTTCCCCCATGGGGTGATTTCTCACTTTCTGTCTCTGTCTCTCTCTTTCTGGTGAGCGCATGCACCCTATAACAAAAATCTCTCCAAAAAAAAAAAAAATTAAGTTTTGTTATTGTAACTAACTGCTTTATATCCCTGGACATCATCTATGAAATGGTAACAATATTATCTGCTCTCCAGTGTCACTGTGCAATTCCAGTGAGATAATGTTTGTAATGTAATGTACTGGCTGCACAGTAAGTACTCAAAAACAGATATTTTATTCCTTTTTTTTAACTTATTTTTTTATTTTAATCTTACCAGAGAGAGAGAGAAAGAGAAAATGAGAAAGGAAGCCATCAGGTCTGGGACTTGAACCATAGTCAGCCATATGCGAGGCCAGTGCCTCAACCACCATGCCACCTGCCAGCCCCTAGATATTTTATTCTTAAACTGCTTCTATGTGGTGTAGTGCCATAGAGCACCCTGAACTAGGTTCGAGGAGAGAAAGAAATAGAGATTTGTTTTAAAATAATTATTTATTGAAACCAGCAGATGATGTAATGGTTATGTCGCTGGACTTGCACACAGTCAACCGTGGTTCGCATCCCAGACCCAGCAGCTTAAAACTCACACCGGACACATGTACGTGCATGCCCAAATCCAGAGAGAGGAATAGAGAAGGGACTGCAGTGTGACCATCCTGTCTCTCTAGCAAGCACACATGCCCTATAGGAAAAATCTCTCAAAAGAAAGAATTATTTATTGGGGCCAGCAGGTGGTATGATGGTTAAAGTGCTGGACTCCCACAGGACTTGAACTGCAATCACCCATGTAAGAGTCCAGCGCCTTCACCATGCCACCTACTGGCCCCAACGTGGAGACTCCAAAGTGCTGTGTAGTAACTCACTAAGGTCTGAGGAGGCACTGGGGATGGGTTATTAACACACCACAGAAGAGCAGGCCTCGTCATCAGGTTTCAGGAGCCAGCCACTATGCAGACGCATGAAGGTTAGCAGCTTTACTAAGGAGGATGCTAGCTGACACTTCTGAAGGTCAGCTGTTAAACTCTTAGCTTTCCCCCATGGTTTCTCAATTAATCCTCAGAATGGCCCTAGGGAATATTATTACCTCCTTTACTTAAATTATTTTTAATTAAAAAATATTTTCTTTGCCTAGGCCAGCAGATGGCACGGAGGTTAAGGTGGCTGGATCCCACATGGCCAACTGCGTGATTCAAGCCCCAGACCCAGAGGTGAGTCACCCGAAGTCATGCGAGCAGAATGGAGAAGGCCCTGCTGCTGGGCCATGTCGCCTAGGTGAGTTTGCACTTTCCCTCTCCCTCTCCAGCCAATGCACACACCCTATAGCCTAAACACACACACACACACACACAAAGCCAGAGGGCGCATGTGCTTGTTGGGAGGGATGAGAGTAGGGGAAAGAGAGTGAGGAAGCACCCTCCAGTGGGGCACAGTCATGCCACTCTCCTCTCCTCCATTTCTCCTTCTTCATGGTATTTTGGGCATGCATGCACATGCACCTGGTGTGCTGCTCAGGCTGCTGGGTCCAGGACTCGAACTGTGCAGTCGGCCATGTGGGATCCACCTGTTTCAACCACCATGCCACGGGCTGGCTCTATTTTATTTTAAAATATATATATATATATATTTATTTAATTCCATTTGCTATTATTTTTTTTTTTTTGGGGGGGGGGGAGGTCTTTGCTATAGGGTGCATGTGCTCGCCAGAAAGACAGAGAGAGACAGAGAGACAGAAAAAGAGCAATCACCCCTCAGGGGGGATGACCACACCGCAATCCCTTCTCCTCCATTCTCCTCTCGGGATCTTTGGCACGCACGCACATACACCAGGAATAAGTTTAAGGCACCAGGTCTGGGACTCAAACTGCAGTCGACTACATAGGAGTCCAGAGACACAGCCATTACGCTAACTGCTGGTCCTGTTATTATTATTTTTTAATTTGACCTGAGAGAGACAGACAGAGAGAGAAAGGGAAAGTGAGAAAGCATGCCAGCTTCCAGGTCCAGGACCCAAACTGTGGTTGGCCATGTGGGAATCCAACACCTTTAAACACCTGCTGGCCTCTCTATTTTTAAATTTTCATTTATTCATTTTTTTTCCAGGAAGCAGGAGGCACCCCCAACAGAGCCTTCACACCATAATCCACCCCGGCCTCAGCCAGCCAGGGTCACAGGTACGTGAGCATGCACCCAATGTGCTCAGGGAGACCCTGGGATGGAAACCTGGGATCTTTCTCATGTGAGCCCAGTTGTGTTATAAAGATGGTGACAGCCAGCACGTAGCATGGTAGTTCAGGTGCTGGGTCCTATATGGCTGACTCCTTGGTTCAAGTCTCAGACCCATTGGCTTGAAAAAAACACCAGGTGCAAGTGCATGCATGTCCGAAATTCGGAAAGGAGAATGGAGAAGGGACTGCACTATGGCCATCCAAACCAGGGGGTGATTTCTCACTTTCCCTCTCTCTGTCTCTGTCTCTGGAGGGCACACACAAAAATATCTTCAAAAAATGAATAAAATATTTTAAAAAAAGAAAAGAGCCTGTCAAACTAGGTAGCCACAAAAAACACATGACAAGTCCTGAGTAGGCCCTGGTGAGAAGTGACGAGACCGCACTGCACTCACACCTTCACTACCTTTGCTCGACGGTACGTACTGACTGCCCAGCGCCAAGCATAGTTCTAGGTGCTGGGAATGGAGCACTGACAGACAGACCCTGCCTTTGCGGGGTTCGGTCTCAAGGGTAAATAATAACATTTACAATAAAATGGTGCTATAAAGAAAATGAGCATAGAGAACAGGATAAAGAACTAGTCACGGGGCCAGCAGGTGAGTGGTTAAGAGCGCGGGACTCCCACATGGATGACTGCGGTTCAGATCCCAGACCTGGCAGCTTGCTTTCTCACTTTCTCAACAATAGAGAAATTTTTTAATTCTTAAAAAAGAACTAGTCAGGTGAGGGCTGGCAGGTGGCATGGTGGCTGAGGCGCTGGATTCCTACATAGCCGACCATGGTTCGAGTCATGAACCTGGCAGCTTGCTTTCTCACTTTCCCTTTTCCTCTGGTCAAATAAAATAATATTAACAAAATGAAATAAAATAAATAGTTCTTAAGAAAAAAAAAAAAAAAAAAAAAACTAGTCAGAGGAGGGGGAAAAGCCTAAGGAGACAACATTTGAATAACCGTGAATGCAGCCAGGAGTGGGTTAAGTGACGATGTGGGGAAGAGACCTGAAGAACCACAAGGGCAGGAGTGAGTTGCCGCCCCTGCCCAATCACTTCACTTCATTGGAGGTTGAAGGTGGGGACTGCAGGTTCCTACTAAAATGGTATTAAAGATTTCAAAACTGACTTCAGGCTAAAAATAAATAAGACCAGTTCCCCAATGGGAAGCCTCAATGAATGAATGAATGAATAACAGAGTTGGCAGGTGGCATAGTGGTTACGGCACTGGATTCCCACATGGCTAATAGCAGTCTGAGTCCTGGACCTTGAGGCTTGAAAATCAGGCTGGGCACATGTGCGTGTGTGCCCACAATCCTGAGAGAAGAATAGAGAAGGGTGGGGAGAAGGGTGACTTCTGACTGGGGAGGTGGTGTGATTTCTCATTGTCTCTCTGTCATGGGATTTCTTCCTATGGAAAAAACTTAGAATAAATAAATAAGAGCAAAATACAAAAACTAAGCAAGAAGACCCAATCATAAGAAAAAGAGGAAACGGAGGCCAGCAAGTGGCATGGGAGTTAAGGCGATGGACTCCCACATGGCTGACCATGGTCTGAGTACCAGACCTGGTGGCTGGCTTTCTCACTTTCTCTCTCTCTCTCTCTGTCTGGTGAGTGTATGTGCCCTGAAGCAAACTTAAAAAATAATAATAATGATTATAAATAAAATTAAATAATTATTTCCAAAAAATTTTTAAAAAGGAGGAAGCAAACATTTAATATGCCCTTTGCATTTTACATTATCTCATTTAACCTTAGCTAGGTGTTACTATGCCCATTTTTTTTTCTTTTTTTTTTTCTGGAGAGGTTTTTGCTACAGGGCGCGTGCGCTTGCAAGAGAGGCAGAGAGAGACAGAGAGACAGAAAGCGAGAAATGACCCCCTGGGGAGGATGGTCACGCCACAATCCCTTCTCCTCCATTCTCCTCTCAGGATCTTGGGTACGCATGCACATGCACCAGTGTGAGTTTAAGCCATCTGGTCCAGGACTCGAACCACAGTCGACTACATGGGAGTTCGGCGACATAGCCATTACACTAACTGCTGGTCCCACTATCCCCGTTTTATAAATAAGAAAAGTGAGGATCTACTGAGTAAGCCGGAATCCCAAAGATGTCCGTGCATTTTCCCCTACATGACACTGCTTCTCAGCAAAGCATTCTCTTCTTTTAAACTCTTGGTATTTCTTTCAAAACAGGAATCCTTAACCTATTATCTATACAGTATTTTCAGAGAGCCCACAAAACCCCTAGAATGCAAGTAAATGTTGGCACATGTTATTTGTCACTTACATTTACTTACTTAAATTTTCCCAGAGGGCCAGGCTACTCACTGAGGAAAGACAGAGAGAGAAAACACCCCTCCATGGGGAATGATCACGCTGCAAATCCTTCTCCATTTTCCCCTCCGTTCAGGATTTCTGGCATGCACACCCCCCTGGCATGTTTCTCAAGGCCCTCGGTCTGGGACTTGAACTGTACAGTTGGCCATGTAGGCTCTAGCTACCTTAATTACCAGACACAGGCTGGCCTGCACACATGTTTTGTCTATTTAGCATTTCTGGAAGAAGACTCATGGCTACCCCCAGCTTCTCAAGAAGGGTGGGAGAGAATAAAGGTTAACCACTACCCTGGAGCCCATTTCTGGTGGCTGCTCCTGATATAAAACCGGAAGGTGGGAAGTTCATTTACAGCCTCTATAGCCCAGTGTCAGTCAGTCCCCCCCCCACCAACCTGCCCAGCACGTGACCTCAGATACTCAGTTTTAAACTGGAAAACAAAGACAGCCTAGGCAATTCTGGAAGAAGGAAGAAAAGGAACACCTGCTAGGAAGGCCCTTCGTTTGGAGACTAATGTCACCTACTTTACTCTCCAGCCTCACCCCCCACCCCCGCCCAACTTTTTGGGCCACAGTGCTAGCGTCCCACTATTCCCAGGAAGAAAAGGGGGCCGCCATCCCAGGCCCCTGGTTAGAGCGGCGCCGCTCCTAGCGTATTGGGGCCCACCTCGTATTCCACTGGCTGGAAAGTGCCCACACCGTGGAGACAGCACAGCCCGACAGTCGGAAGCGCCAGCTTTGGCATCAGAGGTCGATGGCTCAAACACTAACTCTGGCCAGGTGTAATATAGGCAAGTTACGTAACCTGAGCTGGAAAATGGCGTGAACGTCGTCCACCTAACACGGTCACTCTGCGGATTAAGTGGGATAATGTACGTGAAGTGCTCGGCCCGGAGCCTAACGCACTGCGAGCGAGCCTAAGGGGTGGTTACTGGTACTGCCGTCGTTATTGTTGGCCTAGCACAGACTGCGCAGACGTCGGGGGAAGGGTCTCCTGGGGGGAGCTCTTCGGGGGAGTTCCTCCAGCGGTCCTCCAACCCGCCTCAGGTCCTGGGTACTCCCGGGGTGCCCCATCAAGCGGCTTCCTGGTCCCACAACGGGGAGGAGGGCGCTTTCCCAATCGCGCCGGGCGCCGGGCCCCTTCCCCAGGCGCCTTCATTCCGCCCCGCCCGCCGAGGTCACGCGCTCGGGTTACCATTTTCTTGCTCTCCGTGCCGCGGTTCGCCTGCCTCGACATGGTGCCGGCCGCCCCGCCCTGCCTCGCCTCTCCGCAGACCCACTCAGCGACCCCTTCGCACGCCGATCAACCCAGCGGCAGCCCCTCAGCCTTCGGGACTGACCGGCACCTGCTCAGTGCGCCTGCGCGGCCTGCCGCGGGGCACCACGGGACTCGTGGTCCGGACGAGCGTATCTCCCGCCCAACAAACGTCGGACTACAACACCCAGCAGCCTCTTAGTTTACCCGAACTACAAATCCCAGAGTGCCCCGCGGGCGCCTGACCCGTACAGCCTGGCCCCCTTCTGGCCGCTGGGTGGCGTTCGCAGCCTGCGGTAGTTTGGATCGTCCGCACGCTTCTCCTTTTTCCTCCCCCAACGCCAGGCTCAGAGATACTCTGCAAATTCTTCTGTCGCCCAGTTGGTCTTGGAAAGTCCCTCTTTCGAACTAGCTACTTCCGCTATTGCTGCAATTCAGCCACAGAAGTTCCCAGATGTCCCAGAAAACTAGAAATGGCTCACATACAGCTTCTTCATTATAAAAAGCAATGACCACCTGCTATGTACCAAGCATTTCTCTGGTGGCTTTCTGTTCAAACTGTCCCATGTTCCCAAACCCCTAACGCAGCCAGCACCTGCATCCTACCCCCTGTGGCCTGCGATGGAAAATCCAGCCTTTTAGATAAAGTTCATGTCATCTCTCCCTCCCTCGGTTAGAACAGCCACGCTACCTGGTTTCCAGTATAGACAGTTCTCCGGTTTTGCCATCTTAGGCCCTGCTTGCTGGGTCTCTAGGCTGCGGCGAAGACTGGTAAGACATGCCCGCAGAGCACCCGGCACATGAAAGCATAAAGGGCTTGCCGATTCCCTTCCTTCCAGCCCCTCTGAAAGCACAGCCCAGCAAACGCCCCAGAAAAACCAGGGCATGTGCTGGCTGATCCCGCGCCCTCACAAGGGGAAGTCCTGCAGTCCCTGACCACAGCTCTTGGGTTTCAGCTCCAGCAGGCTCCCTTGTCTGGTGAGCTGAGGCTGGTGCTGGGCTGGGGGTCCCTCAGCACCCTCTCCTGCCTGGTAGCGGGACTGCAGCAGCTGCGTTCTAGCCCCTGCCTTCACCATGACAACCAGCCTGTCTAGACGTGAGCCCGCCAAGCTGAGAAGGTTGGGGGCCAGGGTTCCCTCTGTCCTTCCCTCAGAGTACAGGACTAAGCTTATTTGTTTATTTATTTTTGCTATAGGGTGAAAATGCATGTTTGCTGGAGGATGAAAGAGAGTGAGAAAGGCCGGCAGGTGGCGTGGTGGTTAAGGGTGCTGGACTCCCACATGGTCACAGTTCGAGTCCTGGACCTGGCAGCTTGCTTTCTCACTTTCCCTCTCTTTCTTGCTCACTCTGTCCCTCTCTGATTAAATTAAAATAAATAGATAAATAAAGTAATATAAAACAAATCTTTAAAAAGAAAAGAAACTAATGCTGGGCATCTGAGTGTGCACACCAGAATCCCAGGAGAAGGGATTGTGGCATGGTCATCCCCCCGGGGGGGGTGAATTGTCATTTTCCCTCTCACTGTCTGTCTCTCTCTGCACCCCATGGGAAAACCCTTTGGAAAAAAAAGAAGAAGAAGAAAGAGAGAGAGACAGCCAGAAAGCACCCTCCATGGGGGAATGGCCATGCCCCAATACCTTCTCCTTCATTCTCCTCTCAGGATTTTAGATACACACACACACACACACACACACGTGTCGGACATGTTTTTCAAGCCACCGGTCCAGGATTTGAACCATATAGTCAATAGTGTGTGATCTAGCTGCCTCAACCTCCGTGCTATAGGCTGGCCCGTTCATCATTATTATACCCTTCTGCCTGTAGTGCAGATGTTCTGGGGCCTCCCTGGAGGCAGTGACTCCCGACTCCGGACTCCTCCTCAGCAGTGCCCAGGGGAGGAGCCGAGCCTGAGGTCTCTGGGAGGAAACAGGGCCATTGGTGGGGGAAGAAAGCAGGGGTCGTGGGCCCCAGAGGCCGGGACAGCTAGAGAGGAGCCCATGCGTTCCCAGGAGAGAGGACAGCTGAGGTGAAAGCTGCAGTTGGCTGGCCTGTCTGTCGGTCTGGGCTCCTCCCTGCCGGCTGCCCTTGGCTGCCCACAGAAACCTGAGTCACAGTCAGGGCCTGCCGCCCGACCCCACCCAGCCTGCTGTCAGGCAGGGCGAGCTGGAGAGGATGGAGGTGGAGCCTCGCTGCCTGCCTCCCAGCCCGGATTCTTCCTCTCTCAGCCCGCCCCGATTCCTTTCCTTGGCGTCTCCTCTTCGGGACTCTGAATTAAGGATGGGTGGAGTCCAGCTCTAGTCGCTCTCCTCCTTGCTCATTTGGGAACTTCAAAGTCCTTAGACAGCGGCTGAAGGCTCTCAGTGGTCTCATCACCCCCAAGCCCGACTCCTCCCCACCAGTCTAGGGACCAGACGCTTAGGAAAGCTGAAGCCAGGCTCTCCCTCCGCCCACCCTTGTCTCCTGCTTCCTAGGAAAGGGGACTGGGGCAGCTTCACGCCCAGACAAAGGCCCCCTTCCAGGAACCCAAAGGGTTGAGCCTGTTTAATACTGAATCCGAGTTCCTCCTCACTGTAACCCCTCTGTCCCTCTGCCTCCCCAAGAGCTAGGGGGAGAGGCAGCTGGTGTCACTCCTGTCCTAGAGGACTTGCCCCACTTCCAACCCAGGGAGTGGAGCGGGCCCTGGAGGTTAAGGCTTCCCAGGAGAGCCGGTCTCTTCTCAGGAGGTAAGAGACCTCTTGCTTCAAACCTTGTTCTTGCTGCAAGGCCTCGAGGGTAGGGGGGGAGCAGAATCCGGTGCTGTTCTCTGCAGGCCTCCCCCGTGGCCCCTCCCACTTCCTACTTCAGGGTGTGGAGGCTGCGGCCAGGGCCTCGTCCTGTCCTGAGACTCTGCGACCCGGATCTCTGTCACATCTGGTGATGGCCTTCCCCGCTCCTGGACTCTGTCCCACCAAGTGCTCTTGCTCCTGCCCCACCCAGGGGGCATATTTCTGACCCTTTTCAGTGTCCTGCCCCTTGCCCCAGCCCAGCCTTGTGGTGAGACGAACAGCTGGCCCACTCATGCCTGTTTCCGTGGAGGAGGAGGGGACCTCCCTGGGCCACTGAGGGAGGCCACCAAGCGCCCTACCCTTCACCAAAGAAGGCCAGGCATCTGGTTGGGCTTCTGCCCCAATGCTGTAAGTGCCCTGCTCGCTCTTTAGGATGTCTGATGTTTGTAGGGCCATGTGGGGCCACGTGGGGCCCCCAGGCACTGCCACCCAGCCTCGAACTCTGAAAAAGATGCTCCCTATTGACCCTCTCAGCTGCCGGAGCCCACACAGGCCAGGGCTACTGGGCAGCAGGGAGGAGCCTGGAGAAAAGGCCACGCCCTCTGCCTTCCCGGCTGCAGCAGTCACGGGACACTCTTGTTCTCCCAGCTCCCCTTTGGCCTCCTCCCAGGACTTCCTTCAGCTGCACAGGAAGCCTTCCAGGACTGCCAGACAGTCCTCAGGTTGCCTAACTCCCAGGTGCCCTGCTGCCCCTCAAGACCAGCAGGTGCCTCTGCCTCAGCCTAGGGCAGGCTCCCAGCCTTGGCACCACTGGCATTTTGCCCCTGGTAATTCTCTGTTGTGGGGGGTGGCCCTGCGCCCTGTAGGGTAGCAGCATCCCTGGCTTCTTCACTCCAGATGGCCGTAGCACCCCCAGCTGGGACAACCAAAATGTCTGTAACATTGCCCGAAGTCCCCTGGGGATGAGACTGCCCTTGTTGGAGGAGCTCTGAGGCCAGCTAATACCACACTCTCACCTGTCAGGGGGGTCCCCAAAGTCAGACCTCTGGGTCATGTCTCCTGGGGAGGGCCTTCTCTCAATCAGGTTAATTAGACTTAATAGAGGCTTTTTTTTTTTTTTTTTACATTTTAACTTTATTTATTTTATTTATTTATTTTAGTTTGAGCAGAGAGAGACAGAGAGAGAGAGAGAGAGAGAGGGAAAGTGAGAAAGCAAGCCACCAGGTCCGAGACTTGAATCACGGTGAGTCATGTGGAAGTTCAGCGCCTTTAACCACCATGCCACCTGTGGGCTCCAATAGAGGACTTTTGAAAAAAGAATTATTTATGTTATTTTATTTATTCATTCAAACATTTTCATTTGACCAGAGAAAGACAGACACACAGAGAGAAGGAAAGTGAGAAAGCAAGCCACCAGGTCCGAGATTTGAACCGTGGCCAGCCATGTGGGAGTGTCCAGCACCTTAACCACCACACCACCTGCTTACTTTTTTTATTTTTAAAATTTTTATTATTTATCTATTTATTTTTGGAGAGGTTTTTTTCAATTTATTTTATTTTAACTTTATTTATTATTATTATCATTATTATTTTCCAGTTTGATCAGAGAGACACAGAGAGAGAGAGAGAGAGAGAGAGAGGAAGTGAGAAAGCAAGCCACCAGGTCTGAGACTTGAACCATGGTCGGCCATGTGGGAGTCCAGCGCCTTTAAATACCATGTCACTTGCCGGCCCCATGGAGAGGTTTTTACTATAGGGCGTGTGTGCTCGCCAGAAAGACAGAGAGTCAGAGAGACAGAAAGTGAGAAATCGCCCCCAGGGGGGATGGCCACACCACAATCCCTTCTCCTCCATTCTCCTCTTGGGATCTTGGGCATGCATGCACATGCGCCTGGCGTGAGTTTAAGCCACCAGGTCTGGGACTCTAACCATGATCAACTATGTGGGAGTCTAGTGACAGAGCCATTACGCCAACTACTGGTCCCATGCTTGCTTTAAAAAAAAAAAATTAGAAAGAATTTTGGTATAGGGTTCATGCATACGCCAGACAGACAGAGAGAGACAGAGAAAGAGAAAATGAGAAATCAGCCCCCCTACTTCATTCTCCTCTTAGGACCTTGGGCATGCATGCATATGCACCCAGAGTGAGTTTTTTGTTTTTTTTTTTTTTTTTTTTGAGAGGTTTTTCGCTATAGGGCGCGTGCGCTCGCCAGACAGACAGAGAGAGACACAGAGACAGAAAGCGAGAAATCACCCCCCAGGGGGGATGGTCACGCCGCAATCCCTTCTCCTCCATTCTCCTCTCGGGATCTTGGGCACGCACGCACACGCGCCCGGCGTGAGTTGTAAGCCACCGGGTCCGAGACGCGAACCGCGGTTGACTACGTGGGAGTCCAGCGACATAGCCATTATGCTAACTGCTGGTTCCCAGAGTGAGTTTTTTAAGTAGCCAGGTATAGGACTTGAACCATGATCAACGATGTGGGAGTCCAGCGATGTAACCATTATGCCATCTGCTGGTCCCTATTATCATTATTCTTCAATTTGACCAGAGACAAACAGAGAGAGAGAGGGAGAATGAGAAAGCAAGCTGCCGGGCCTGGGACTCGAATACCCGGTTGACCATATAGGAATCCAACGCCTCAGCCACCACACCACCTGCCAGCCCCTAACAGAGGATATTTTTGTAAAGCATACCCGTTTCTTTCCTCCATAGTTGAGTGAGAGAGCGAGAGAGGTAACCCCCACAAGGGCATCATGCTGGGACCATCCCTGGCTTCAGCCAGCTCTGCATCGTGGGGTGGGCGTGTATTCTCGCCCACCCTCGGAACCTTCCCAGGTGCGTCAGTCTCCCAGAGCATCGGTCACACTGTGTCCCAATCTGGCCCAAGGATTTCCACTGCTTTTTCTTTTTACAAGCAAACTTTTGCTATAGGGTAGTGTGCTCACCAGAGAGAGAGAGAGAGAATCACCCTTCGCGGGAGATAGCTACGCCGCCATCCTTTCTCCTCCGTTCTCCTCTTGGGATTTTGAGCATGCACACACACAGGACTGTCCTATTTTTCAAGCGGCTGGGTCCCGGGCTTGGACTGCACAGGCAGCCATTTGAGCCAGCTGCTTTAACCACCAGGCTCGTGCTGGCCCCAGGATTCCATTTCGAAAGCCCTGCTCGCCCTCCCCAGCTGAAGAGCCCTCAGCAGCTCCACTCGCTCTGCTGCATTTCCAAGCCCTCCTATCTTTTCATCTGGAGCTGCCATTTCCCCTCCATATTCCCTGAACTGGCCAGAGCGCATGCATGCTGCTACAGAGACAGAAGGGCAGAGGAGAGAGCACCCCCAAATGGGGTCTGGTCAGACCTCAATCCCTTTTCCTCCATTTCTCCCCCGTGTGGGATTTGGGGTACCAAGGCACATGTGCCCGTGGTGGTATTCGAGTTGGCAAGGCTGGGATTTGAACCACCCAGTTGGCCATGTGGGATCTGGCTCCAACAGGCCCAAGGCTTAGTTCTTTTTTTAAAAAGTTTTATTTATGGGCTGGCAGGTGATGTGATGATTAAGGGCACTTGATTCCCACATGGCTGACCACGGTTCAAATCCTGGACCTGGTGGCTTGCTTTCTCACTTTCTCTTTTCTCTTTCTCTGTCCCTCTTTAGTCAGATTCAAATAAATAAATTGAAATAAAATGATTATTTTAAAAAGTTTTATTTATTTACTGCCATGAGACAGATAGAGAGACAGACAGTACCCCCAACAGGGTCTTGGCAGCCCTGGGTCACGGTATACTTAGGGTGTCCTCAGGGAGGTCTCCACAGTGAACCTGGAACACGTCACGTGGGTCTCCTCCGTTAGCCGTGATCCCCAGCCTTCCGAATCGCTCCCTATTCCCAGCTCTCCAACTCTATCCGCACAGTAACCTCAAGACCAGGCGTGGGAGGTGGGAAACTGTCTGAGAGCTCTCCCCTGCTGAGCTCTGTTGCTAAGTCCTGCCTCTAAGCAGGCCTAGCTGGGGTGGGCCTGCCCCTGTGGAAGACACAGTCCCTGAGGCTCCTGGCCTCACAAAGGACAAAGGACGCGGCCTTAGACTCCATCACCCGTGGGATGGCTGACTTTCCTTGTGTTCCTCGTCCCGATCACCCCCGAAGCCCCGTCCTCACCAGAGCCGTCACCAGCCTCACACTCATTCAGGGAGCATGTCCCCCACGCCAGGCTCTGTGCCCTGCTCTTCTAGCATCGCTTCACGTGACCTTTACAGCGACCCCGTGATAGCCTCATGACATTCTTTTCCCAGTGTTTTAGGGGGACAAACTGTCTTCACTAGCTCAAGATTGCCAGGTCCAGCTCCAGGCCTCCACCATCATCCCTGTAGCCCTTTGATAAAAAAGAAAATTTCTTTATTTAATTTTATCATTATTATCATTTTAAAAAATGTGACGAGAGAGAGAGAGAGAGAAAGTGAGAAAGCAAGCCACCAGCTCTCGGTCATGTGGGAGTCCAGTGTCCTAACCACCATGCCACCTGTCAGGCCTACCATCATCCTTTTTCTGATGTTTTTGGGCCAAAGGGGACTCTTCCCTCTCCAGACCCTCCCAGCAGGGTTCAAGCCCCCAGCCACTCACGCCTCCCAGGAGAGGCGGCTCCAGGAGGCCTGAGACCCCAGTGCTTTTGTTCCCCATTCTCCTTCCAATGGCTGCCTCCCACCGCTCAAAGGAAAGCGGCAGTGGCGGGAAAGAGGGGGCTGGCGGAAAGGGGGCCCGCGGGCAGCCTCTCCCTGGGCCTAATCTCTGGACAATGGAGAACTAGAGAACTGACCTTCTGGAGGTCAGGACAAAGGGCAGGGCCAGGGTGGGCAGGACCCAGCTGCCCCTCCTCCCCCCTCCCCTCCCCAGTCCCTGCAGTGGCATCAGCATCATTGATCCATCTTCCCAGCAAGTTCCCAGCTCAACCCCAGGCTTGGCTCCAGGCCCTCACCTCTGCTGGTACCAGCCAGGGGTTGAGGGGTCCACTCCCTACGGCTGGGAATCGGGGCTACTCCGGGACGGGAGTCAAGAGGGCCTCCCCTCCCTACCCCCATCGACAGGCGACAGCGGAGACAATTCTTCTAGGGAGATCGGCGGGGTCTTCTAGTGTGGTTGAGGGAGGTTTGGGACCAGGACCACCCAGTTTGGAGCTGAGCGGGACTCAGCAGATTAGAGACCTGGGTAAAACAGCGAGCAGGGCTGTAATTACCCCGGAGGAGCAGGGAAGCCGCCAGCCCTAGGATGCGGGAGGAAGGGCAGCAGCAAACTCAGACCCCTCGTCCCAGCCACACCAAGCCAAGAGAAAGCGAGCCCTTTCTGGGGTCTTCTTGCCACCTTCCTACAGGCATTCCGGGCCGGTTTGGTTTGAAGCGGGTCTGGGAGAGAATTTAGACTGGACGCGGCTCGTGAGCCCCAGAGCCAGAGCCCCTAGGCTTCGGGGCGGGATTGGGGACTCCAGTCCCACTCCCCTAGTCCCAGCCGCCGGTGAGTCACCCGAACGCGCTCCCTACATAGACTTCTCGCGCTGCGGCGCGTACCACTGCACGACCGCGGGGGAGGCAACTGGACCCGCGTCCTCCCGGAGCGTGGCGCCCCCTGCGCCGGGGCCGCGCACGAGGCGTCGGAGGCTGCCGGCGCCGCGCTCCAGGGCCGGGCGGGGCGGGCGCGCGGCGGCCGGGTGCCCGCGCTGCGGAGGCGGCCCTCCCCGCGGCGCACTTGGTACGCGCCAGCGAGAGGCCAGGCCCAGCCCGGGCGGTACAATAGGGTAGGGCCGCAGCCGGGACTGGGCCGGCGCCGGGCAGGGAGCGCGATCGCGGCCGCAGCCGACAGACACTGGACCGCCGGCGACTCGGAACCTCGCAGACCGCCGGCCACGACCTACCCGGAGCGCGCCCGCCTCCGAGTCGTTGCCCGCCGGGCCGGGCCGGGCGGGATGCGCCGCGGGACCCCTGTCCTGGCCGCTGGCCGCCGCCGCCGCCGCCGCTGAGCCCCCAAGACCCCCAGTGACGCCGCAGCTATGGAGAGCAGCCCGCGTGCGGAGCCGGGTCCCGGCGCACCCCAAGGTATGCCGGAGCCTCGCCGAGGCGAGCTGGGGGCGAGTTCGAGGGTCCGCGGGGAGGCGGAGGAGGAGGCCGGCCCGCTGGGCGGGGACCCCATCCCCCGCCGCGCCCTCTGACCACTTGGAAGTTTAAAAATAAAGGCTGCGGCGACAGTGGCGGTGGCTTGTGGCCACCGACGCATCTTCTGACAGCTGCCCCCTCCCCCACCCAAGACGCCGGGACGCACTGGGCGGCGGGTTCCGCTGGGACCCGGCTTGGGAGTTGTTGGGTGACCCTTCCGCCCAAGCCTAGCGCCACCTCGGCTTCCCCGCCCCCATCTCCCTTCCCAGTCCATCCTGGCCCCTGGAGATCCTCTTCTGAGCTGGGGCTTCTGTCTCCCTCCGCATCCCCGTGGGCATGTGTGACCACAGCTTGAATACGTGTGTTGGGGTTCAGATCCTCAGGCTGGAGCCCCGCATACCGAAGCCTAGGCCGTAGTGCCCCCACGCCCAGGCCCTGGCCCAGACCTCGCCCCCACCCCATCCGTCCAGCTGCCGCGCAAAGGGCCTGTTGCTGCTGCGGACCGGCGGCGAGGGGAGGGCGGGGAGGGCGGGGAAGGGGGGAGGTCTCCAGCGGCGGCTGCCAAGTAACCCGCCGGATAAAGGCGCGGGGGAGGGGGAGGCGGCATTGTTTGGGGCGAGGGCGGGAGCTGGGGAGTGGGCCGCCTCCCCTGCAGCAGGCCTACTCCGGAGCCCACCCGGCCCGACTTGGGAGGAGGGAGACCGAAGTAAATCTGCGTCTCCTGCTCGCCCTCCGCAGCCCCTGGAGCCCGACTCTCCCGCGGCGAGAGGGAAGGCTCGAGGCCGCACTCCGGGACCTGCCACATCATTCGGCAGCCCGGGCTGCCCAGGCCTCCCGTCCTCGCTCTCTCCCTTTCTCTCTCTTTCCCCGCTCTGGCCCCAGACCCCCAAAGCTCCCCTCCCCTCCCCTCACCCCACCAACCACCAGTGCCCAGGACTTCTGCAAATCCCATTCGGATCTGGGAGCAGCTGATGAGGGGGTGGGGACAGGTTTCTGTCGGGGCTGGAGGGAGGCGATTTCTTGGTCTTTCTTCCTGGAAGGGGAGGGAAGAATGATTACCGAGGACCCAAGTTCTGTTCCCACTGACTCAGGGGGGAGGTGGCCCCATCCCCACACCCCTGGGGCCTAATCCCGTTGCCTCCCTGCCCCCCAGGGTGTGGGCCCAGGATGAAACTGTCTGTGGGTGAGGAGAGCCGGGGATGAGGTGGGGCTGCCTGGCTGTGGGTGGGCTCCTCCCGTGCCAGCGTGGGTGTGAGGGGACAGGTAGGTGTGGGAGTTGGGATGCTGGAAGGAGGACTCCATCAGACTGCGGAGTTGGGGAGGTTTGCAGGCTGGGCTGAGCCTGAGAGGGGACCTGAGAGGAAGCAGCTTGGGTCCATCCAAAGCTTACTGGCCCTCTGCACTGGAGAGTCCTTGGCTCTAGGGTGTACAGAGTGGTCTGAAGGGGGGTGGTGACTGGGAATGGAAGGCCTGAGTGTGGTGCTGGCTGTACTGGGGGGCCGGGGTGGGGGCTGCACTGGGGGTCCTGGGCTGGGAGGACCATCCTATACACAGGGGTCTGCACACGAGCTAGTCCCTACACAGAGAGAAGCTGGAGGTGATGGGTCTCCTATGAGGCAAGGGCTTCGGGGGTCAATTCTTGCCCTCAGTGTGTGCCCTATGAGAATTCCAGACAGGGTGCATGCTAATAACGTGAGCCTCGGTGCATGCATAGAACATGGCCCCCCACTCAGAGCTCCGTTCCACACAGAGCAGTGGCAGTGGCAGCGTGAAGGGGGTCAGAAGGTCCGGGTGAAGTCGTGGTGGGCCATTCCCACACTGCTGGACTAGAGCGAGTAACTTACCTCCTGGGGCCACAGTTTCTGCCCCTGGAAAATGCGGTGGTATGCCCAGCCCTGTGGGGTTAACGCCAGGGTTAGAGATGGTGCACGCCAGGGCAGCTGGCGCAGAGAGCAGACAGTCCCGGGAAATGCTGTCCGCATTATTGTGGTTCTGCTCCTGAGAGCAGGTGCGCGGGGAGGTATGAAGTGTGGGGAGGGCGGGGTGAAGAATCAGCTTAGGTCTCTACTTCATAACTGCTATTGTGTGACCTCAGCCTTAAGTTTTTTATCTATAAGGTAATTCTAGAAATGGTCGCAGAGAGACAGGGACCATTCAGTGAACGCCTAGAACACTCGGCCTAGTTAGTGCTCCGTAAAAGCTAGCTACTTGTTTTGTCGTTTTTAATTCCGTCGAGGGCCAGAGGAAGAGAGGTGATTGGTTCAAACTTCAGGAGGTAAATGAGGGGCAAGGGAGAAGCAGGTTCCAGAGAGACATAAGCCAGGGAGTATCTAGGGAGCTGAGGGGCTGCTGGAGTAGGGGAGTAGGAGGGAAGACCCGCGAGCCGGTGTGATCAGCTATATTGCACACCCTCACTGACACCCACCGCATGCCAGCTTGCGGCTGGCTGTGTGCATCAGTCCCTACCCTCGGGAGCTCCAGGATGGGAGAGGCAGATGTGTTCACTGCAGGGTCTGTGTCTGGCGGGAAACCAGATCTAACAGTGACAGAGTGGGCAGTGGGCTCTGCTCATGGAAGGCGTCACAGAGGAGGAGGCATCTGACAACCTGGAAGGATGAGTAGAAGTTGGTGAGGCTAGTGCAGGGGACCAAGACTATCCATACTTCAGCCAGCCTGGCTGGCACCTCCCGAGGAGCTTCCCACCACCCTCTTTGGGCTGGTGGGCCCAGTAATGAGGCCTCTAATGAGCCCCTAATGCGTAGTCAGGCATATGCATATGAATATGCAAATGAGGAGCAAGGGGCACTAGGCCAGCTCATCCCCCTGCCCCCCAGGCTGGGCACTAGCTGTTGGTGGGCAGGGCTGAGCCAAGGGAGAAGGAGCTGCAGGCAGGGCTCAGACTAGAATGGTGGCAGTTAGGGGCTGTCAGGACAGGTCTCAGGTCTGAGCAGAACTGGAAGGTAGGCCACCAGCAGCTGGGACCATGTCTTGGGTCCCTGCTGGGCCCTGGGGCCAGGGAGGGAGCCAAGAAGCTGGGCCCAGATAATGCAGCTTTGTTGCCTGGTGGTAGCACTGCCTGGTACCCCGGGGACAGCCTGCAGCGTTTCCTCCATCACCTGTCAGCTGCAGCTTGGCCCTAGGGGTCAGAGAGCATGGGGGGGGGGGGGGGCTGTGAGCTGCCCCCATCAGGGCTCATCCCCAGGTGTAAGATGTGGGCCAGCCTTGGACTCCCCAGTGAACCACATTCTCCCGTTTATTATCTCCACTCCCGTTTATGAAAGGCCTTCCCTTGCCAGGCTCAACCTCCCCTTCATTGTCTGGGTTATTCCTCATGACAATCCCATAAAGACTGGTATTGGGGCCAACAGGTGGTGTGGTGGCTGAGTGCAGTTCGAGTCCCGACCTGGCAGCTTGCTTTCTCTCTCTCGTTTTCCCTGTCTCCTTCTGGTGAGAATACATACCCTATAACAAATTAAAAATTAATGAATTAATTACAAAATAAACTAAAAAAAAAAAAAGAAGACTGGTATTGTCTCCATTTCACAGATGAAGCTCAGAGAGGTAACGTCACTTGCCTAAAGTTCCCCTGCCGGGAGCTGGCAAGGGCAAGATTTGAACTCGAGTCTATCTGACCAAACTTCTGTGCTAATAGTGACGGGCCAGACCATCCTGTCACAAGGGCCTGGCCTGCTTCCCATCCATGACTGGTCTTCTGGGTATCTTAGTCTTGAGGATCCCGTGATACTTTCTCTGGCTGGCAGAGGAAGAGGCAGCAGAGCCCTGGGCTCCCTGTGCCTCCTGCCAGGTTGGCTTCTGAGCAGGTCAGACCAGAAGGAGGCCCTGGACCCAGGGGGTGGCGACAGTGTAGCCAGTGGGCCATTCCCAGGCCTCTGCTGAGGCTGGGCCGCTGTCCTGGGCACCTGGACCCCAGCCTGGGCAGCCTTGCTGGGCCTGAGGGAGGGACGTGGTGCAGCCTGGGCTGTGGGATGGGGTCATTTCCTGCCGCCTAAAATAACAGGAAGTGGGTGCTCCTGATTGGAGGCTGGAACAATGGCCGCCGCCAGGGCCAGAGAGCTCCTACTGGTCTGCAGTCTCAGTAGGGCTCCTGGCCTTCTCACCCACACAGGCCCTGCTGCCCAGCCTCCTAGTGCTGTCCCTCTCAGAGCTGGTTTAGCTCCGTCAGGGCTGGGAGAAATGCTGCCCCCTCAGGGTCCCCCCGTCCCAGCCCCATAATCAGGCCTCCCCCAGGGTTTGTCCTTCCCACCCGCCCACCCACTCTCCTAGCCCACATCACTCCAGAAGGAGGGGGAGCCCAGGAGGCGCCCCCTCGGGTAGCGGTCTGTGAGTAAAGACTGTCACACAAATCGTCCAAACCTTGTCTTTGCAACTCGCTAGCTGTGTGGCTTACACAAACGTCAGTCAGTCTCGAGTCTGTTTCCTCATTTGTAGAATGGAGTAACAATGGCGCCCCCCAGGACTGTGGCGAAGATGCAGGAAATGAATGAGTTGAAGGGATTTAGCTGCATGGACCTAGCACTAGCTGGGAAGAAGTGCTGGCAGGGCAGGGCAGGGCAGGGCAGGGCCGGCCGCAGTGACCTGCAGGGGCTGTGTAAATATTCTGGGGACAGTGTGTCTCAGGCTTCACTGTGCCTTGGAGTGGGTGCCTGGCTCTGTGTGGACATGGATCCACTGAGAGTTTTGAATCCCTGTTAGTGTGCATGTGTGTGTACACGGAGAGTTCTGCATCCCTGTAAGTGTGTGTGCATGCATGTCCACGGAGAGTTCTGCATCCCTGTGTGTGTGGGGGGGAGTTCTGAATCCTTTTAAGCATGTGTGTGCATGTGTGTCCGTAGAGAGTTGTGGAAATCTGTAAGCGTGTGTGTGTGTGTGTGTCCATGGAGATTTTCAAATCCCTGTAAATGTGTGTGTGTGTGTGTGTGTGTGTGTGTGTGTGTCCATGGAGAGTTCTGGACCCCTGTGTGAGTGAGAGAGAGAGGGACAAAAACTGCATCTGTCCCCCGCTACGACACGGGCTGTGTCTGCGTTGTCTGCTGTCGCTCGCGCTCCCTGTGCCGTGTCTGTGTCTGTTTCACGGGTGTCTTTGCCTGTGTGCCTGCCCCCCTGTCTTCCTGTCAGGTCTGCTGCGCCTCAGAAGCCACTGTGACAGCAGGAGTGCTCTTGGTAAGGGTGCTGATCTCTGTTCCCCGTCCTGGGAGGGAGCGGGGAAGGACTAGCTCCCAGAGGCTGTCTGTGGTCTGTGCCTTTCTCCCCGCCAGCTGTCACCTGGGCACTCCTTGCTCTGCCCCAGGAGCTGGGCCGCGCTTCCACCCCTGCCCAGGTACCTCACTTCCTGCCTCCTGTTGGCCAGCATGGGCAGGTGCCTCCCCTGCATTCCTGCACCCTGAGTTCCGTGCTGCCTGCCCCACCTGCACCCCTCACTTTTGTGGGAGAAACCTCCCTGGGGAAGCACCAACTCACTTCCTTCCTCATGGAATCTGCCAGAGCCTCAGGGAGGGTGATGTGACTGCCTACCAGAAATAGCGTGACGTCAGGGTTTTGTCATCAGACACCCCTGGGTTCCAAGCCTGCCTCTGACCCTGACATGAACAATCCACCTGACCTGGCTGAGTAATGGTTTTCTCACCTGTGATGTGGGGGCCGCCAGCAGCGCTGTCTGTCCTTGGTTGTCCTGAGAATGGCGTGAGAAGGTGGAGAGTGCCTGGCGTATTGTAGGGCTTCAGTACATTAGTTTGCTTTCCTCCCTGGGCTTGGGGCCTGGCAGGGGACACGCAGGGCACTGACATGATCGTGACAAGTTAGGGTTCAAGGAGAATAGGCTGTAGGGAAGCTTGGGTTTTTGCCTGGGTGCTAGGAAACCTTCCACAGTACCTCCACCCGACCAGCTAAGCATTCATCGGCAGACAGGACTCAGCTCCTGCCTGTGCCCCAGCTCCTGCGTGAGGCTCTGGGGCCGCGAAAAGAACTCCGACCCAGTTTCTCCTCTCAGTGAGCGCTCCGTGGTGGGGGAAGGGCTGGGAGGCAAAGGAGGGGAGAGACTGGGTTTCCAGTGTTGTGAGAGGGACTCCTCGGCGTGGGCGTGGGGGTGGGAGAGGGCAGAGAAGGACTGCTAGCTCCCAGAGGCTAGAGTTGGGGTTTTGGTACCCTGAGACATCCGAAGCCCCCCAGAGACTGGGTCCTGACCTTTCTGCAGACCCCAGATGTAATGCCTCTGGGGGGGTCTTTTTGACCCCACAATGCAACCCGTTCCTGTACCTTTGCCCTGTGAATGCTTCTAGTGCCAAGAAATGAATACAAACTATCATCTCTTATCCAGCTCTTAGCAAATACTTCTGGTAGAGAGCAACGTAGCAAAATCAAACTGGCAGGGGTAAAACTGGCAGCGGCTAGACTCTGCCCCATTGGCACGAGCAGTGGGGTGCAGCTGAGCAGTGCTGGCACCACACAGGAGGCCTGGGTTCAGATCCCGGGTTGTCCTGAGCATACCAGGCACCTGTGATCCTGGCTGTCAGGGAGGCAAGTGGGGGGATCGTGGCATGGGGAGGCCCGGACAAGAGCAGCCCCCTCCTTTTCTCTCTGTCTCTCATAAAAGAAGTAAATAAAATAAGCTTTTTTTTTTTTTTTTTTTTTTTTTTTTTTTCCCTAAAGAAGCTGGCAGTGACTAAAACCTTACAATCTGGCATAGATCAAAATTAAGATAAAACTAAATCTGAAGGATTGCATTGGATGATTGAAAATGGCAATGATCAGAGATGGATTAAGCACACTATATAGATAATGAACCAAGGACTTAATGTGGCTTAATATAAGTTCTTCCAGATAACACCGTCCCAGCGACATTTGTCAGAGTTGGCATAATTCTGAGGAAAATATTTGTATTCAGGATCGATAGTCGGCAGTTCACAAGAGAAGTTCCCCATGTCCTGTTTGCCTCTCGAGAAGTTTTTCTTGTTGAGTTCCTGCAGTAAACACTCTTTATTATTTTTATTCACTTCTACCTGAGTGTCTTAGTCCAGGAAGCCGCCCCAACTCTATGGAGATGGAGTTGTTTTGCTTCTTTTCAAGTGTTTATTCCTTTGCAAAAAATGGCCACGTGGATCTACTCTCTGTTAGGGTAAAAATCTCCGCCCCTGTGCACCTGCCCAGGCGAGGTGGCCTTTGTGTAGCACTTTCTTCTCACAGCATTTCGTGACTGTCCCCCATGGCCTTGGCACATGGCAGCCGCTCTGTTGCAGCTGTGAGCAAGGCAGACATGGCCGCCCTCACAGGGCACCCTCAGTCCAGGAGGCTGACAGTAATGAAAGAGCCACACGAGGAAGCTGAAGATTGAAACAGTGACAGCGCTCCAGACGAAGGCTCATGAAGCCATGGGGTACATAGTGAAGGAGTTTATCCTCCTCAAGGGACCAGCAGGTAGCCTAATAGTTACGTTGCTGGACTCCCACATGGCTGACTGTGGTTCAAGTCCTGGACCTGGTGGCTTGAAACTCAAGTCGGGCGTGTGTGCGTGCATGCCCAGGATCCCGGGAGGGTGGAGGAGAAGAGATTGTGATGTGGCCATTCCACTTTGGGGATGATTTCTCACCTTCCTCTCTCTGTCTATGTCTCTCCTTGGTGATTGCACATGCCCTAAGGCAAAAACCTCTCAAAAAAAAAAAAAAGGCCAGGGAAGGGTTCCTTGAGGAAACTAAGATCAAAAGGGAAAATAGGAATTAGCCAAGAGAAAAGGGTGTGCAAAGGCCCAGTGGCAGGAGGGAGCAAAGACACCATTGGAATGCTTTAAAAGAATTATTTTATTAATTAAAATAAATGAATGAATAAATGAAATAAAATAAATAGTTCTTTAAAAATAATTATTTTATTTAACTTTATTTATTTATTTAATTTGGCCAGAGAGGGACAGAGAGAGAGAGAGAGAGAGGAAAATTGAGAAAGCAAGCCACCAGGTCTGGGACTTGAACCACGCTCAGCCATATGGGAGTCCAGTGCCCTTAAGCACCTCGCTACCTGGTGGTCCCACGCTATAACCAGAATTAAAGGAAGGTTAATGCAGCTGTTGTCCAGAGCACAAATGGGGAGCAAGGTGGGAGAGGAGAGTCAGGAGGTTTGGGAGGGGGGCGCAGGGACCGGATCATGCCAGACCTGCGGGTTGCCGGACTTGCGCAGTTTTCTTCACCTTCGGAGCAACGGGGAGCCACCGAGAGAAGTGGCAGGGTACCATGATCAGATCTGCCACAGGAAACATGGCCCTGGTGCTCAGCGGAGAACAGAGTGGGTGCGGTGGAGCCCTGGGAGGACTCCGCCGCCATCCAGGTAGGAGGAGGATGCTCTCAGGGCGCGTTCGTTTCTTCACTGGTAAACAGTAGGAGCGGCTGCGTGCCGGCTCCGTGCCGGCTCCGTCGCCCTGGTGGTAACCAGCTAACAATGGAGGAAACGCGCGCCGTCGTGGAGAGGGTGTTCTGGGAATGGGAGATCTCTACTGCAGTTTGTAGTTTAATGGGAGGTCAGACAGGCCTTCATGGAGAAGGCACGTTCACGAAGACTTGAAGGAGATGCAGGAGGGAGACATGCAGCGTCTCCCGACAGAGAGAGAATTCCCGACAGGGAACGGCGCGGGTGGAACCCTGGGACACAGGGCTGCCTGGCACCCGTCAATGGCAGTGGCTGGAAGAGGCTGAGCGGGGCTGGGGAGGGGAGGAGATGACGTGCAAGAGGTAGGGTCCTCCAGGCTGGAGAGGGAGGGCCCTGTAGACCCTGACGGCTGCTGCCATGACCCTGCTTTTCTTTCCCCAAGACATGCGGAGACCTCAGAGGGTTTTGTCAGAGGAGTGGCAGTTGTTTTTGTTTTTGTTTTTGTTTTTGTTTTTGTTTTGAGAGGTTTTCGCTATAGGGCGCGAGCACTCGCCAGACAGACAGAGAGAGACAGAGAGACAGAAAGCAAGAAATCACCACCCGGAGGGGATGGTCACGCCGCAATCCCTTCTCCTCCATTCTCCTCTCGGGATCTTGGGCACGCACGCACACGCGCCCAGCGTGAATTTTAAGCCACCGGGTCCAGGATGCGAACCACAGTTGACTACGTGGGAGTCCAGCGACATAGCCATTACACAAACTGCTGGCTCCTGGAGTGGCAGTTTTTAAACAGAATCAGGGCCAGCTGGTGGCTCGGTGGTTAAAGTAGCTGAGCCTTACATGGCTGACTGTGCAGCTTCAATCTTGAACCCGGCAGCTTGAAAAATATGCCAGGTATGTGTGTGCGTGCCCAAAATCCCGACAGCGACAGGAGAACGGAGGAAAAGGGATTACTGCATGGCCATCCCACTTGGGGTGCTTCCTCCCCGCCCCCCCCCCCCAGCAGTACAACGAGCACCCTGTAGCAAATTAAAAACAAAACAAAACCCTTAAACACAATCACGCCATGGGTGCTGTGTTGAGAAAAGACCAGAAGGAAAGAGAGATGGGAGAGAGCAGCCCCACCGGGAGGGATAGGAGTGGAGATGGTGAGGTGCGGGTCTGGGATGCGTTTGGAAGGTGAAGCCAGAAGGGTTTGCCGACAGATGAGGTATGGGCCGGGAAGTGGAGTCTGAACTGACTGAAGGCCCGAGACATCGGACGGATGGGGTGGCCATTAACTGAGGTGGGGAAAGCTGGGGGAGTGGGCTTTGAGGGAAAGACCAGGAGCTTGGTTTTGGATGTGTTGAATTTGGGGCATCTGTAAGACATTGGGGGTGTCAAGTAGGGAGCCACATAAGTGAAACCGAACCTCAAGGGAGGGGCCGGGCTGGAAATGCATATTTGGTTGTCGTCAGCAGAGCCATGGTAGTTAAAGCCCTGAGTCTGGGTGAGGTCACCCAGGGAGGGAGTGCAAGTAGACAGAAAAGAGGGATCCTCCACTCAGCCCCAGGGCGCTCCAGCGCTGAGAGGGCAGGAAGTTAAGGAGGGGTCGGGGAGGACTGGCGTCACAGCCAGAAGGTGGGAGGGAAACCAGGAGGGTGTGTCGTCTCCTGAGCCCAGGGAAGAAAGTGTTCCAGGGAGCACCACGCGAGCAGCCGTGTCCCATACAGCTGATGGGCCAAGGAGGACGAGGCCTGGAAGCTGGCTTTGGATTTAGCAGCGTGGAGGTCGCTATGACCTTGAGAAGAGCAGCGTCACCTTGCACTGGGGCTCTTCTGACAGAGACGGGCAGAAGTGGACAGATTCTTCAGGGCAGGTGCTGCTTCCTGAGCCCCGGCCAGGTGCCATGGAGGGTGTACGGCCTCAGTGTCTGTGCCGACACCTTCATGAGGGGACTGAGGCTCAGATGGGTTCAGGGCTTGCCCAGGACCCTGTATGGAGCAGGGATACCCGCTCAGGCCTCTATGACTGCAGTGCCGGGTTAAGGTCCCTTCCAAGCCTCATCCTCTGCCTCCTCCCATGGCTGGTCGGGACCTAGTTGCAGAGTCACTGTCTTGCCTGGTGGGTGTGATTTGCCTAGGTGTAGACAAACACCCGCCTACCAGTTTTCCTTGCAACACCTGAAGCACGCACGGGTGCTGGGAGAATGGCAATAAACAGGCCTCACCCTTAGCCTTCAAACTTAGTACACACCCAGGCTTTGGCCCCAGACGGTTCTGAGTTCAAATCCTTACTGTGCCACATAGTTTTTCTTTTCTTTCTTTGTTTTTAGAGTTTCACTGTCACAATCCTTTGGCCTCAGGCGCCCAGCTGTGACAACAGGCTTGTGCCACATATTCCCAGCTCTCATTTTAGCAGTCTGGCTATATTGCCTGGACTAACTTTAAGTTTGCAGTCCTCTGGCCTCCCCCTCCCTGAATCACTAGGATTACAGGGGCTGGCCTTTAGGCCGGGCTGGAAATCCAGCTTGGCCCTCCCACATGGTTCTGGCCTGCAGAGCCCAGCATCTTAGCCGCAGTGCCACTGCATCTGGGCCTATGCACTAACGAGGCTTATGACCCTGGGCAGATCACTGAGTGGGGCCAAGTAGGGCTCTGTCTGTGGGAATAAGAATCTCTGACTCTCACAGTTGTGAGGGTGTGGGTAGGGACACAAAGGGCCCGGCTCAGGGCCTGACACAGTAAGGACACAACAGTGGCTGCTAGTTTTGTCGCCCACTGGAGCCGGTAATGGACTTTGCAGCTGGCTGGGAAACACATTGGCAGTGACAGGCGGCCGTGGCATGTGGGATCAGGAGAGTTGGGCGGCCTGGTGAGCTGGAGGAGTTGTTGGGGAGACAGGGCTTCAGCTGGGGTTCTTGCGTGGAGCCCGGGCAGCCGGAAGGAAAGGACTGAGAGAAAATAGTGTGAGCCTCAGATAATGTCACTGCCCAACACCTATGATGTCAGACTGCTCTAAACAGGTGCAGGAGGGCAAAATGGGTAAGGGCATGGGCTCCGGTGACAGATGCTGAGTTCAAGTCCAGGCTCCTTCACTTACCAGCTCAGTGACCTGAAAGTACTTCCCGTAACCTCTTTGTGCTTTGCTTTCCTCATCTGTATGGGAGAGGTATTTATAGCACCTCCTTTAGAGGAATCGCTAGTGAGGATTAAAACTAATGTGTGTAAAGTGCTTTGCACATGGGAGCTCTTGATAAATATATAAATGTCGTTGCTCATTGCTGTAACTCTCACTCTTCACGATACCGGGAGCTAGGTGTGTCTGCATCTTAGAGAAAAACGGTGCCGCAGAGAGGGCCTGTGACTGGCCCAAGGTCACGGAGCTCATATTCGGATGGGCTGGCTTCACGGCTTAGACCAACCCTCCGAAGAAGGCACCCAGAGTCCCAAAGGCGACTCCTTGGAGCTGCCCCCTCCCTACACACGTGTTGTCCCTACAGGGATGGAGAACTTGACAGAGTTCCCAGAGCAGAGGACCTCGGATTGTAGAAGTCCCAGTAAGCGCAGAAAAGGCTTCCTTAAGTTCACCTCCCTGCAGGCACTGGCCTACTCCCTAGGCACAGACTGGCTATCCCCTCGGGGGCTGTCCATCAGAGAGGAGCAGCAGGGGGAGCCAGGCCCAGTGTGCTGAAGCTTCTCTTTGGGAGACCCGGAAGCTTCGTAAGACTAGGGGGAAAGTGAGCGTGTCACTTGCTGGCGCGTGAGTTGTGCCAGGCACTTCCTGTGGCCTACTAGTGTGGGCTCATTATCCCCATTTTGCAGAAATCAAAACCGAGGCTTAGCGAGGCTGAAAGGCTTGTCTAAGACTGCTGGCTGGGGAAGCCGGCCTCCCTTCCTGACCGGTGGTGGAATCAGAACTGGGCCCGTCCGGCTGGCTCGAGAGGCCTATCTCTTATTTATTTTTTTTAAAATTGTGTAGTCTTATATTTCATTGTAGGAATAAACTATTTACCCATTTGCGGATGATAGATTATTTGAGTTGTTCATACTATTAAGGATGTTTGGGGCCAGCATGATAGTTAAGGTTCTGGGCTCCCACATGGCCGACTGCGGTTCGAATCCCAGACCTGGCGACTTGCTTTTTCTCTCTCTCCTTCTCTGTCTCTCTCTGGTCAAATAAAATGGGACCAGCAGTTGGCGTAATGGCTATGTTGCTCTACTCCCATGTTGTCAGCCGCTGTTCGAGTCCTGGGCCCAGTGGCTTAAACTCAGGCCGCCGTGTATGTGTGTGTGTGTGTGTGTGTGTGTGTGTGTGCCCAAGATCCCGAGAGGAGAGTGGAGGAGGAGGGATTGCGGCGTGGCCATCCCCCCTGGGGGCGATTTCTCGCTTTCTGTCTCTGTCTCTGTCTCTCTTTCTGGTGAGCGCATGTGCCCTATAGCAGAAACCTCTCAAAAATAAATAAAGGACCAGCATGTGGCATGGTGGTTAAAGTGCTGGACACTCCCATGTGGCTGACCACGGTTCAAGTCCCGTACGTGGTGGCTACTTTCTCACTTTCCCTCTTTCTCTGTGTGTCCCTCTCTGGTCAAATTAAAATAGATGAACAAATAAATTTTAAAGGAAAAAGAAATTAAAAAAATAATTCTTTAAAAATAAATAAATAAATAAATAAATAATTGAAAAAAAAAAAAGAATGCTTCCTGGGCTAGCAGGTGGTATAGAGATTAAGGTGCTGGATCCCACAAGCCAACTACACAGTTCAAGTCCCAGACCTGGTAGCTTGAGAATCACACTGAGTGTGTGTGCGTTTCTCTCTCTCTGGCAAGTGCACAAGCCCTATGGCAAAACCTAAAAAAAAAAAAAAAAAAAAAAATTAATTAAAAAAAAATTATTTTAGAGGTTTTTGCTACAGGGCACGTGTGCTCGTCAGAAAGACAAAGAGAGACAGAAAGTGAGAAATCGCCCCCCAGGGGAATGGCCATACCACAATCCCTTCTCCTCCATTCTCCTCTCAGGATCTTGGGCACGTACACACACCTGGCATGAGTTTAAGCCACCGGGTCTGGGACTCGATCCGCAGTCGGCTACATGGGAGTTCAGCAACATAGCCATTACGCTAACTGCTGGTCCCAATAAAAAAAGTTTAATTAAAAAATTTAAGAGACAGTAGATGGCATGATGGTTGTGTTGCGGGGCTCCCACGTAGTTGACCGTGGCTTGAGTTGCGACCCGGCAGCTTAAAACTCACACTGAGTGCATGTGCATGTGTGCCCAAGATCCCAAGAGGAAAATGGAGAAGGGATCTTGGCATGGCCATCAACCCTGGGGAGTGATTTCTTCCTTTTTGTCTCTGTCTCTCTGATGAGAGCACACGCCCTATATCAAAAATCTCTTTTAGAAAATTTAATTTAATAATGTTTTAAACATTACTTGAAAAATGAAAGAATTATTTATTTACTATTATCTTTAAATTTTGACCAGAGAGAAAGAGGGAAAGCGAGAAAGCTAGGTCCCAGGTCCAGGACTTGAACTGTGGTCAGCTGTGTGGGAGTCCAGTGGCTTAACCACCGTGCCACCTGCTGGCCCCTAAAATAATTTTTTAAACTTTATTTATTGATTGATTTTAATTTGACCAGAGAGGGACAGAGTGAGAGAGAGAGAGAGAGAAAGTGAGAAAGCAAGCCACTAGGTCCAGGACTTGAACTGTGGTCAGCCACAGGGGAGACCAGTGCCTGTAACCACCATACCATCTGCCAGTCCCTTCTAAAACCTTTGGGGCCAGCAGCTGACGTGGTGGTTAAGGGCACTGGACTCCCACATGACTGACCGCAGTTCAAGTCCCAGACCTGGAAGCTTGCTTTCTCACTCTCTATCTCTCTCCTCTGTCCTTCTCTAGTCAAGTTAAAATAAATAAATAAAATAAAGTTAAATAAAATAACTCTTTTTAAAAGAATAAAGAGGCACTTATTTCTCTTAGGAATTATTGGGGGTGGGGGGTGAGTCAAGGTGGTGGTAATGGTGTGTGTGTGTGTGTGTGTGTGTGTGTGTGTGTGCAGCTTGAATAAATACAGCCCAACAGCTTTTAGAACAGATGTGCCATCCATATGCCTCCAGGGTGGAGAGTTGCATTGTTCCCTACCCTCACCATCAATTGTTATTCATGGTCAGACTTTTCCAGTTCAGACATTTGAATGGTTGTAGTGGTATATCTTTGTGACTTTAATTTGCATTTCACTGAGTAGTAATGATGTTGAATACTATTTTATGTATCTTTTAGGCATTTAGATATAATCTTATTTTTAAAGTTTTACTTTGTTTAGGGGACCAGTGGGCGGCGTGGTTTTTAAGGCGCTGGACACTCCCACATAGCCAACCACAGTTCAGGTCCCGGCCTGGTGGCTTGCTTTCTCATTTTCTCTTGCTCTCTCTCTGTCTCTCTCTGGTCAAATTAAAAAAAATAAATGAATGAATAAAAATAAATAATTATTTTAAAATAAATTTTATTTTGTTTAATTCAGTGTTTCACAAACATTGTCACATGCAAAATTTTCAAAGCCTATATCTTTCTGTTGCCCCACAATGCACGTGTGCACAAACATGTGCATACACACGTACATGTGTATGTGCCAAATCATGGTGTTTTTTTTTTTTTTTTATTTTGATTTGGTTTCTTGGTTTTTGCTATAGGGCACTTGCCAGAGAGAGGGAAAGTGAGAGATCACCACCCAGGGGAGTGACCACACCGCAGTCCCTTCTCTTCCGGTCTGGTCTCTTCTCAGGATTTTGGCCACTCATGCACTTGTGCCTGGTGTGATTTTCAGGCCACCAAGTCCATGACTTGACCTGCGCAGTCAGCCATGTGGATACAGGGCCTTAACCTCCACGCCTCCTACTGGCCCAAATCATGTAGCTTTCTTACTTGGCACTTTGGTGTCTTTTACAGGGTTCCTAGAATATTCGTGTGTTAGAAGAAATCTGGGGGCTAGCAGGTGGTGTGGTGGTTAAGGCTCTGGACTCCCGACCGCATGGCCGACCGCATTTCGAGTCCCAGACCTGGCAGCTTGCTTTCTTACTCTCTCTCGTGCACATGCCCTATAGCAAATTAAAGTAATAGTAATAATAATAAATAAAATAAAATAAATAGTTCTTAAAAAATTAAATTCTGGGGTGGCTGGGGGGAATGAAGATTGCAAGGTGGGTGTGGCTGGTTGCTTGTTCCACTGGGGATGTTAGCAACAAAGCATCTCACCTGAGCCCGGGCCTGCATCCCTCCTCTTCAGTCCATGCGCTCAGCACCACAGCCTCTGTGAGTCTGGCCTGGGTTGAGCGCTGTGACCCAGGGATACAACAGAATGGCCAGGAGGCAGCCATGGGACCAGGTCCACTATTGGGGGCACGGTACCTCTGTGAGCTGTGTTCCACAGACTTTGCCTACTTTCTCCTAATCCACCTGCTCACCCCACCCAGGCTGCAGATCTCAGCTTGGTTGTTCCTTCTTCAAAAAGCCCCATGGGACCAGCAGATGGCGAAATGGTCCCATATGATGCTGGACTGACCCAGGGACTTAAACTCATGTCAGGAGCATGTGCGTGCCTGCCCAAGATCCCAAGAGGAAAATGGAGGAGAAGGGATTGCGGCATGGCCATCATTCCGGGGGGTGATTTCTTGCTTTCTGTCTCTCTGTCTCTCCAGCGAAGTGCATGTGTCCTATAGCAAAAATTTCTCTAAAAAAAAAAAAAAAAAAAGAAGAAGAAGCGGGACCAGCAGAGGGCGTAATGGTTATATTGCTGGACTCCCATATAGTCAACAACAGTTCGAGGCCTGGACTCAGCAGCTTGAAACTCACACCTGGCGCATGTGCATGCATGCCCAAAATCCAGAGAGGAGAATGAAGGAGAAGTGACTGAAGTGTGGCCATCTCTCTGGGGGATGATTTCTTGCTTTCTGTCTCTGTCTCTCTGGCAAGCAAATTGCACCCTCTAGCATAAAATCTCTCTTAAAAAAAAAGTCCCCAGTGTAGGTTGAGCGGGTCTGCTGTGCTGCCTGCAGACACCATACCTACTCTCCACCGCCTCTGCCGGGCAACCTGTCTGTCTGCCCTGCCAGAGGGTGAGCTCCGAGAGGGGGGATTGTGGCTGTTTTCTCGCCATGTGTCTAGTGTCTGGACCAAGGCCTGGCACGTAGAAAGGACTCTAGACATGGGAATGAATGAATCAGTCTGCTGGGCAGGGAGAGAGCTGCGTATGGACTGTGGCACAGTGGTGTAATCTGGCCTCCTCTCTCGTGTTGGTCTTTCAGCTGTGGTAGCCAGGACCCCTCCAGAGCCAAGGCCTTCTCCAGAAGGTGACCCTTCCCCACCACCACCACCGATATCAGCCCTGGTCCCCGACACTCCCCCGGACACCCCTCCTGCCATGAAGAATGCCACTAGCACTAAGCAGCTTCCACTGGAACCAGAGGGCCACCCAGAGCAAGTTGCGTCTGGGCCGGTCCCCCTACAGGAAGAGTACCCATCCTCAGAACCCAAGAGCAGGGGACCCACCCCACCAGCCACAGGTCCGAGAGATGCCAAGCCTCCTCGAAGGAGTAGCCAGCCATCCCCGACTGCAGTACCAGCCTCTGACAGTCCCGCCAAGCAAGGTGTGTATGATAGCCCCAGTTTGGGGCCCGAACCCTTGGCTCAGGGTCCTGGCTCTGGGTGAGGGGCCTGAGGGGCTCCCTGTGCCCTGGAGGAAGTGGGGAGAGGGTGTGGGTGGCCTGGGGAGAGGGCCCTGGGTGGAGTCTCCTTCGGGGACAGCAGCTGACCGGTCTGCCTTGTTCCCTCTGCTAAGACATAAAGAAGGCAGGAGAGAGACACAAGCTGGCCAAGGAGCGGCGAGAAGAGCGGGCCAAGTACCTGGGTGAGTGCACCTTCCCCCTCGTGGCCGCCTCGCCATGGGTCCTGCCAGTCTCACCGACACTTCCGGGACTCTGGGCGCTGGGTGCTGTGCCGAGAGCAGGACGTGCGCTGCCTCGTGCAGCCCAGCCCGCCTGGAGGAGGACACAGCCCGCAGGTGACGTGTCCATGCTTGCCTGAGCCCTGCGGCCAGCAGAGTAGGTGACAGTCAGACCCCAGTCCCATGCTCCTGCTCACAGCAGGTGGGGCTCTGTCCCAGCACCCCCCGGGCACATGGAGATCTCACACTGCAAACAGATTTCTTCAACCCTGAGAGAGTACCAGTCCCACGGGGGAGAAGCAGGCACCCCTGGGCCTGTCTGCAGGGAGCCATTCGGTGAGGGGGAGTCCCAGAGTGGAGGTGCCAGCTGAGCAGACAGGGGAGGTACATTTGGCCTGCCCCGGCAGGAGCCCTCACGGGCAGCTGCTGCAGCTGGGCTCTTCTCCCCACAGCGGCCAAGAAGGCAGTGTGGCTGGAGAAGGAGGAGAAGGCCAAGGCGCTGCGGGAGAAGCAGCTGCAGGAGCGCCGGCGGCGGCTGGAGGAGCAGCGGCTCAAAGCCGAGCAGCGCCGGGCGGCCCTGGAGGAGCGGCAGCGGCAGAAGCTCGAGAAAAACAAGGTGCGTTCATGCTGACCCACAGCAGGGCCGCGCACACGTCCTCCCTGGCAGAGCTGCACACACACCTGTCCACGCCTCTGCCACCGTGTGTGTCAGGAACTACCTGCATTCATCTCCGAGGCCGTGTCCCTGTGTTACCGCGGCCGGGAACCTGTGCCACGGCAGACACTTTTCATATGCCACAAAGGCCCCTGCACACGTGGGCTGCTGCACGTGCGTCCGTAGACATGCCCACGTGTGTGCAGATATGTGTGTGTGAGTGTGAAGGAAATAGGCCTGGTTCTGCCTGGGACCCTTAGGCTGAAGGGAAAACACAGCCCTGAGGTCGGGACCCTCAGTGACATGGCCTGCACAAGGCCCCAGGCAGGAGTCCCACCCCTCCCTCTGAGAAGCAACTCATACCCAGGAAATGACTCAAGAACAGTGAAGGGCTCCCAAGAACAAGCCGAGAGGAATCTGTGGCACATGGTCCTTAATCACACTGTGGACCGGTAGCCTTGGTTACCTGCAGTGAGTCAGGGAGCTCGGGGCTGCGGGGGCTGCGGGGAGGAGGCATCGTCAGAGGAGGAGAAGGGCCTTTCTCCCAGGTATGAAGGCCTGGCCTGCACACAGACCTCTCTCCTCCCACCCCGCCCAGGAGCGCTATGAAGCAGCCATCCAGCGGTCAGTGAAGAAGACGTGGGCCGAAATTCGGCAGCAGCGCTGGTCCTGGGCGGGTGCCCTGCACCACGGCTCCCCGGGGCATAAGACCAGTGAGTGGGCCGGGGGTGCCGGAGGGGTGGGTGAGGCTGGGGCCTGGCGAGTGGGGAAGGGAACGTCTGTCCGAGGAGCTGCGGCTCCCTGCAGCCGTGTGCCTTGCTTCCTGTCACTTGTGCCTTCTGGAATGGTGTGTCAGCCAGATTGTGCCTCCAAGGACTGCTGCTATCCGAGCAGAGTGGACTCTCCATTGGGTTTGCTCTTCAAACCTCCGTCATTTTAGGGTTAGCCTTCTTTGCTCCTGTCGATTTTTATTAGTTGATGATACATAAAAGAGGACTTTAATACCCTGCAGACACTGGATATTTACAGAAAACTGTCACCCCCTGTCTTGGAAGGTAGATTTTTGTCTCTGAGTGTTCTTCATGTAGGGCCATCATGGATTTGGGTTTGGTTCTTTGCTGGCATGTATGTAGCTCGTCCTGGATGTCTTTCTGCAGTGGCAAGGCTCCGTGTTTCCAGCCGTGTGTCCTCGCGTGTTTGCCTTGGTGTGTCTGTGGTCTTATGTACCTCCTTGAGGGCTCCTGAGTCCGGCAGACCTGGGTTCCAGCTCTGGCACTTGCAATGTGACTTGTAACTTCTCGATGCCTCACTTTCTTCTTCTGTAAAATGGGGATAACCATGCAACTTGCCTCCGAGGTTGTAGGTAGATGTTTGGAGGCTCCGGTGAGGTAACGTGTGCGGTGCCCAGCACGGTGCCTGGCACACAGGAACACCGACAGATGTCAGCTGTTAGACACGATCAGGCCGTTCACTGTGTTGGTGCCCCGTGCGCATCTGGGTCTGACCCTCATCTGTGGCTGCATCTCTGTACCTGTGCATGTCTGCACACACATGTGCATGCTTGCGGGCCTGCCCTCTGCCTGCGTCTGCATGTCCGTCTTTGTGTGTCTGTATGAGTACGCGGGTTTGTGCAAGTGACTGTGATGGTATGGGTTATTTGTGCATCTGTCCCGGTACGTGGGTGGCATCTCCTAGTGCCTTGGCCGGGCAGTGTCATCAAGTGCCAGTGCTGGGTGGTTGTGGGGAGGGGTTGCAGCGCCCAGCCCCAGAGAATGGCTTCCTTCGGTCTGGCCAGGAAGGCTGTAGTTTCTCTAGTTTTACTCCACCTCCTCCCTCTGTTCCTTCTCCGTCGGCTCCCCCAACCCAAGTCATCTCTGGTCACCTACCCCCCCACCCTCCCTCTCCCAGGGCCAAGTCCACTCCCCCCCATCCTAGCCTGCCCACTCCTCCTTCTCCCACCCTGCCTCAGAGCACCCTGCATGGAAGGCCTCAGTGCCCCCCCTGGCTCCTGTCTGGCCCGGCCCTAATGCCGTGTCTTTTCCCCTCCAGGTGGGAGCAGGTGCTCCGTGTCGGCAGTAAACCTGCCCAAACACGTGGACTCTATTATCAACAAGCGGCTCTCAAAGTCCTCTGCCACGCTCTGGAACTCCCCCAGTAGAAGTAAGAGAAGGCCCAGCCCTCCCCCCTCCAGAGCCCCTTGTGGCCCCCACAAGCCTCCTCCAGAGCTTAGCAAGAACACCAGGTCCCTGGAGCCCTCACATACTCCAGGTCCCATCCCCATTCTACCCCACCTGGGACTCTGCGTCCCTTGGGGGAGCCGGCATTTGAATCTGGACCCAAGAACAGAGTTGTGCCCTGTAGGAGAGGAACAGAGACAAAGGACAATGCCCCAGAGGGCAGAGAGCCTGGCAGAGGCCTCAGAGCAAGTTGGGGGTGGTGGCCGGGGGTGGGATTGGGCAGGCAGCCTTATCTGCAACCACAGCCAGCTGGCCTGGGCCAGCCTTAAGCAGGTGGCCTTGCCCCCATGTGCCAGACTGGCCTGGGTGCTGCGTGTGTGTGGGGGGGGTCCCCTTATTCTGGCTCCGACCCGAAAGGTCCATGCACCCCTGCCCTCTCTGCCTTCAGGGCCCTAGCCATGGCTTGGTTGGTTCTAGAGTTGTGGCCAACCAGGGTGGCATAGCCCCTGCGTTCCCACCATCCCCTGGTGCTCCCATGTGAAAACGCCATGGGAGGAGTTATTTATAAATTTCTCTAGCTTTTATTTGGTTGCTCTGTTGCTCAGCAACCGAATCAGCTGCTGCACCAACCCCACCTGACCAAAGCTTAAAAATAACCCAGCAGCTGAAGGGACAGAGCAGGTTGGCCCAGGGCAGCCTTTCACTGGCACTGGGTTCCTAAAAGTTGGGTCATAGGAGCCCAAGGCCCCTCACTGCCCACATCCATGGAGCTTGCCTCCCCCAGGTCAGCCCTCCCACAGCGGGAGGGCAGGACCCTAGGTGGGACAGGGAGAGGGCGAGCCCCGCCCCAAGCCTGGGTGGCTCCGTCCTGTACTCACAGCCCAGAGCCCTTTCACCTGGGGCCAGTGTTAGGGGGGCTCTCCCGCCATGCAAGGCTTTGCCCTGGAAAGCTGTTCCTGGGTCTGCAGTGGACGTCCAGACCTCAGGCAGGACAAGTGTAGCTCCCGGCGTGACTAGGGGAGAGCCTTCTGGGTGAGAATCCTTGGGCCTGGCTCGGAGGTAGTACCTGGTCCCCGGCCCCCACCCCATGCTTCTGCCTGCTTCCTGCGTCCCGGGGTGACCGATTCTCCTGGCCTTTTCCCCTCAGATCGCAGTCTGCAGCTGAGCGCGTGGGAGAGCAGCATAGTGGATCGTCTGATGACGCCCACCCTGTCCTTCTTGGCTCGAAGTCGCAGCGCGGTCACATTGCCCCGCAACGGCCGGGACCAGGGTAGGGGCTGCGGCCCTGGGAGAGCTCTCACGAGGGGCCGGGCAGGGGCCAGCCTTGCGCCTGGGCCCCACCCCGACCGCGCTCATCCTTCTGCAGTCGTGCCTGTGTGCCCGCGCTCGGCCTCCGCCAGCCCCTTGACGCCGTGCAGCGCCCCCCGAAGCGTGCACCGCTGCGCCCCAGCGGGGGGAGCGCGGTGAGCGCCGCAAGCCCAGCGCCGGGGGCAGTCCGGTCCCAGCGCGCCGCAGGCCAGAGGCCTCGCCGGTGAGTGGCGGCGCAGGTGGATACATACGGGCATCACGGGCCCTAGAGGTGCAGGCGCAGCTGAGCTCTGCTCCTCTCTCCCCGCACCACGTCCTTCCCTCCCCGCCAGGTCCAGAAAAAGGAGAAGAAGGACAAGGAGCGAGAAAACGAGAAGGAGAAGAGCGCCCTGGCCCGCGAGCGCAGCCTCAAGAAGCGCCAGTCGCTGCCCGCCTCCCCGCGCCCGCGCCCGCGCCTCTCCGCCAGCACCGCCTCTGAGTTCAGGTGGGCCGGGAACCCGCCCCTCGCCAGGCCACTGGTTCGCCCACAGATAAGGGTTGGCCCACCGCTAGAGGGAAAGTTGCTCGTGCGTTTTGCTCACTGAAGTACCCTCCACCTAAAACTGCCTGGCCCCTGGTAACCTGCCGGTAGTGCTGCAGGTGCTCAGGACCCTGGGCTAAGCTAGAGCAGACCCACATTTTGCTTTTATTAAGCTTGCAGAATATTGGGGAGAGACATTAATCAAAGAACCTCACAAATGAATACGTAATTACGGGTGGGACACACGTTCTAGAAGGAAATGACCTGGTTCTGTGAGTGCACGTCGGGGTGGGACACGCTGGCCTAGCCGAGGTGGGAGGGGACACTTCCCTGAGGAAGTGACAGTCACAGAGTATGTGTGTGTGTGCGCGCGCGCGTGTGCATGCTCGCTCGCACACTCTGTGCCTCCAGGCCTAACCCTGCACTTTTCTCTCAGCCCCAAATCCAAGGCCCGGCCATCCTCTCCCTCCACATCCTGGCACCGGCCTGCCTCCCCGTGCCCCAGCCCAGGGCCTGGCCACGCTCTGCCTCCAAAACCACCATCCCCGAGAGGTACCACCGCATCACCCAAGGGGCGGATTCGGAGGAAGGATGAGGCCAAGGAGAGCCCCAGCGCAGCAGCCCCTGAAGACAAGAACCAGAGCAGAGGCAGGTGCAGCGACGAGAAGGAGCTGGCGGCCCCTGCCTCCCCAGCCCCCTCACCTGCGCCCTCGCCCACCCCAGCCCAGCCTCAGAAGGAGCAGCCCACGGCAGAGATCCCAGCAGGTGGGCACAGAGGGGCGGCTGGAGAAGCCAGCTTTACATGCGGGGGAGTCGGTCGGCGGTCAGCGATGTGGCTCACCAGTGATGCCTGGGCCTGAGTGCTGAGAGGACAGGAAGAGGACCTGCGGGCAGCAGGTCCGGGCTCAGAACACAGGGTGCTCTGAGCTGATGGCAGGAATTGAGTGGGTGGAACCTGAGGTCCAGGAAGCAGGGAGTGGGGGGCGTACAGGGGTGACTGAGGCGCCTGTGCCTGAGTGTGCTGATTCCTGGCCCTGCATCCCTCTCCAGATACCGCTGTCCTGATCTCACCACCGGCTCCTGCTCCCCCGGTGACCCCTGGCAAACCCATGGCCGGCACTACAGACCGCGAAGAAGCCACTCGGCTCCTCGCTGAGAAACGGCGCCAAGCCCGAGAGCAGCGGGAGCGCGAGGAACAGGAGCGAAGGCTGCAGGCAGAAAGGGACAAGTGAGTGCGCCCGCGGGCACCGAGGGGACCCTGCGGGGGCTGCAGGAGAAGCGCGGACTGAGGCCGCGTTCACTGTCCCCCAGGAGAATGCGAGAAGAGCAGCTGGCGCGGGAGGCTGAAGCCCGGGCCGAGCGGGAGGCGGAGGCCCGGAGGCGGGAGGAACAGGAGGCGCGAGAGAAGGCGCAGGCGGAGCAGGAGGAGCAGGAGCGGCTGCAGAAGCAGGTGCTCCCGGCGGCAGGCGGGTGGGACCCGGCTGGGCGCAGGTGCCTGTGGCTCGAGGGAAGGCGGGAGTCGGGGGCACAAAGCTCACGGGGGTCTTTGGCAGAAAGAGGAGGCCGAAGCTCGGTCGCGGGAAGAAGCCGAGCGGCAGCGCCTGGAGCGGGAAAAGCACTTCCAGCGGGAGGAGCAGGAGCGGCAAGAACGCAAAAAGGTGCGGAGGGCTGGCCGGGGGCTGGCCGGGGGCGGGGGCTGGGGCGGGGCCAGAGCGGGCCGGGGGCGGGGTCTGAGCGGGGCCGGGGCGGGGCCGGGCCGGGGCCGGGGCGGGCCGGGGCCGCTGCTGGGCTGGGTCCCAGCTACCACGCTGGGCTAATGGGGTTGGAGGAGTGGGCGTCCTTGGGCTTGTGGAGGGTAGGACAGCAAGGAGCGGGGGCAGGAGAGGGTTCGTGGCCTGGAGAGGGCGGGCGGGTTGCGTGGGAGGGCCCTGGGACTCCGGAACCGCTGGGTGGTGGAAGGTTTAGGATTAGGGCGGGGCGTGGGCCTGACTGATCCGCGGCTTCCCAACAGCGCCTGGAGGAGATCATGAAGAGGACTCGGAAATCAGAAGTTGCCGAAACCAAGGTCGGGACTCCCGGAAAGTGCTGGGAGTGGGGGCCGGGACTAGGGGGCAAAAGGAGGCTGCAGAAAGGCTGCTGGGGGGACCTGGGCTGAGGGAGAGAATTCAGCAGGACTGGGTGGGTCCGGACGCCCCTGGAGCCTGACAGCTCTCCCCCTTCCAAGCAGAAGCAGGACAGGAAGGAGGCAGACGCCAGCAATCTCAGCTCAGGTAAAGCCCGGCACCCTCAGCCATGTCCCCTCTACCCCTCCTCCAGCCTCACACCTCCTGCCAGCCCCTGGCTGATTGGCCATTCCTCCCCTGTGCTAGACCCTGTGAAGGCTGGGGAGGCTCGGCCCTTGGGGCTGCCGAAGGAAGGCGTGCAGAAGGGGGAGCCAGCCCCCCAGGAGCCTCCGTGGAGGTACCCGTGGGTCCCAGGGACTGGGCAGCTGTGGGCGGCCTGGGCTGCACAGGGAGGCAGGTGCTGAGCATTGGCCCTGCCTCCACAGCCTGCCAGGCAAAGAGTTGCCAGGATCCCTGGTGAATGGCCTGCAGCCTCTTCCAGCACATCAGGAGAACGGCTTCTCCCCCAAGGGACCCTCAGGGGACAAGAGTCTGGGCCGAACTCCAGAAGCCCTCCTGCCCTTTGCAGAGGCTGACGCCTTCCTCAAGAAAGCTGTGGTGCAGCCCCCACAGGTTACAGGTAGGGACCCCAGTTCTGGGCCCGCTCCATCCCTCCCGGCAGCCTGCCCTGGACTCAGGAGCCCTGTCCTCTCTAGTTCTGCCAAGGCCCTCTCCTGCCCCCGCAGACCCCCGGCGGGGGCTTGGAGCCCTGATCCGCACTGACCCTCCCCTTCTTCCCCAGAAGTCCTGTAAGGGGCTGCCTTGGATCCGGTCACAGCTGTGCGGGCTCCTCTGCGTCTTCCACCAGGATGTCTGCAGGAGAAAGACAGACGAAGATGGACTGGCCTGGGCCCTGGGGGCGGGTCCTCTTGGTTTTCATCCGCACCTTATAGACTGATGTCAGTGGCTGGAGCCGGACCCCGCCCTCCGTGCATTTGTGTGTTCACACGTGCGGACACCCCTCCCCCATACACACATACACTCACAGCCTCTCTGGCCTCCTCCCTTGGGGAAGGGCCGCCTGTAGTATTTGCCTTGGTCTGGTGGGGTACAGTGGATGTGAATACTGTAAATAGCCCGTGCTCAGACTCCTCTGCGTGGAGGGGTGGGTGCAGGAGGCAGACCCGCTCCCCAAGGCTCCCTGGGGAGATCTTCCTCTCTCTATTTAACTGTAACTGAGGGGAAACCCAGGTTTGGGATGGGGGTACCTTGGGCCACAAGATACTGGTTGCTTCAGGGGTACCCATGCCCCCCGTCCTCGCCTGGAATCAGTGTTATTGCATCTGATCAAACTTCTCTGGAAATAAAGTGAGAATAATTCTGCCAGTCCCATGTACCCGTGGAGCTGGGAGTGGAGGTGGGAGCAGGTGGCTTTCTGAATTTCAGAAGGAGCTTAAGGAACCTGGGGCCGTGGGATAGCTATCACCCACCGCCTGGTGGGTCCCGTCCTGCACCTGCTCCTGTGGTCTTCTAGTTAGTCATGAATTCACTCATTTACGCATTCAGCCTTACTGTTGCATCTGCTCTTGCCGGACAGTGACTACACTCTAGGGGTGCAGTAGTAGGAGATGACAGCACCCCTGTCCTATGTAGGTTAGTCCATCTGGCGAGTGTGAGACACTGTGGACTGCCTGTCACCCTTCCTCAATCCAAAGGGAACCCCGATCTTGTTTAGGTTGCTGTCTTCCTTCAGATGTCACCCAGTGCCTCGGTAGAGGTGGAGACTGGTCTGGGGCAAAAATCGTGTTGAGCCACTAACAATGACCTGAACCCCTCATGGTGATTGGTTTAGGTATGGCCACATGACCCAGTTCCAGCCAACAGACCTGAAGAGAAGCCTGCCAGGGCTTCCAGGAGAGGCTCCTTCACTTCGCAAATGCAGTGTGGCAGCCTCTAGGGCGACCTGTCCCTGTTCCCACCTCCTAGTGTACCCGCCCTGTGTTGTCTCCAGTGGTACCAGGGCTGGAAAAACGGTGGCTTCTGAACTGTCTGTGCTCTTGCGCGTGTGTCACCCATTCTAGCTGGAGGCGGCTGCCACCACAAGCGGGGAGGCCCATGTTGTCAGGAAACTGAAGCCTCTGGCCGGGAGCCACACAGATACATTCAGGGTAGACCCTCTGTCCCCAGTCACCCCCTCGAGGACTTCAGTCCTGGCCCAGCGCTTGGCCACCTCTCATGAGAGACCCTGAGCTAGAAGCAACCAATGAAGCCACACCTGGGGTTCTTTCTTTCCTTTTTTTGCTGTAGAATTTGCTGTAGAAATCACCCCCCGGGTGTATGGCCATATCGCAATCCCTTCTCCATTCTCCTCTCAGGATTTTGGGCATGCACTCATATGTGTGAGTCTCAAGCTACCAGGTCCAGGACTGGAACTGTAGTTGACTGTGGGAGTCCAGCAAGGTAACCATTATGCCATCTGCTGGTGTCCACACCTGGGTTTTTAACCCTTAGAGACTGTGAGATAAGAAAGTTATGGAACCAGCAGTTAGCGTAATGGCTATGTTGCTGGACTCCTGTGTAGTTGACCGTGCTTCGAGTCCCAGACCTGAGTGGAGGAGAAGGGATTGTGGTGTGGCCATCCCCCCCGGGGGGGGGGGGGTGGTTCTCACTTTCTGTCTTTCTGGTGAGCGCACACGCCCTATAACAAAAAGTTCTCCAAAAAAAAAAGAGAAAGTTATAAACTAGTATGTTTTGTGACTTTTTTTTCTTATTTGCCATAGGGCATGCACACTCTCTGGAGACAGAGAAAAAGAGGGAAAGTAAGAAAGCACTCTTGGAGCAATCTTTTTTCCATTCTCTTTGGGGTGTTTCTCAAGCCACCGGGTCCAGGACTTGAACCTCATAGATGGCCGTCGGGATCCAGCCCCCTTCACCACACCGCTGGCTGGCCCAGTTTTGTGATTATTTGTCACACCGCAATAGTTAACATATACAGAGGGAGAAAACCCTGCTTGTATGAGATGGTGTCTGGGCTCGCTGCTTCCATCCTGCTGACCAGCCTGGGGACAACACTGGCATGTAGGATGGCCTTGCAGTGCGGCGTGGAGAGCCGAGGTCCCGGTGGCGTCCCAGAACTAGCCAGCCCTGCAGCCAGCCCTGTCTCGGACGACCTTCCTTATTGTTGAAGCCAGTGCGAGTTGGCTTTTCTGTAACGTGTGGCCAAAAGCTAACTCTGAGGACACAGGTGACAAACCGGTCTGCATGCATTCCCACTGTGAGACACTGAAGGACGAGGCTGGGTGAAAGGATGGTATCATGGGGAGACCTACTCAGGGAAGGTGTCTTTCAAAAAAAGCGACATTTAAACTAAACTGAAGGACGACGAGGAGCCGGGCACATGACGGAAGCACGTGAAGGAGCTGCAGGTGGAGGGCCCGTCCAGGGTGGCCCAAGGGCAGGAGCAGAAGCAGCGGGGTCGGGGCAGCCTGGGTTGGAATGGGGTTGGAGAGGGGCAGGAGCCGGGCCAGCATACCGGGGTCGAGGAGAGGGCGGGAAGGACTGCCAGCTCTCGGCCGTCCTTGGGGCACAGCCCGCCCAGCTTCCCCGCTTGTCCACCGGCTCAATCACCCTGGGGCAGAGGTGCTCACGTTTCCCAGTGAGTCGCTGACTCTCGTGTGTTCAGTCAGTACACGCCTGCAGACAAGCTCCAGAAGGGTACCGTGGTGAGCAGAAACCAGACAAGCTCCTAGACCTTGCTGGTGGGGAAGAGGCGTACTAATCAAATACCACACAAGCGAACGTCAGAATAGGAAGGCCAGTACGTGCTGTGAGTGGACATGGCACAGGGACAAGGCCCAAGTTGGGGGGCAGATAAGAGCCCTGAGTACATGACCTTCAGTCTCAGATCTGATGAGTGAGTAGGTGTTGACTGAGGAGTCAGGAAGATAGAGAGAGGAGAAGGAAGAACCTTTCCATGCCCTTTCGGGAAAAGCCACATAAAGGCTTTGCAAGGCAAGGTGGCGTGCTCGAGGGCCCAGCAGGCCATAAGCAGATCCGAAGGAGTCTTTTTGCTCACACTGCGTCCTGTCCCCAGCGCCTGGCAGAACAGGCACTCAGTAATTGTTGAACTAAGAAAGGCGGTTGAGGAGGCGGAGCTTGGCAGGCGGTGATCCAGACCATGCGAGGCCTTGTAAGGCTGCAGTCAGGACCTCAGGCTTTATCCCCAGGGCCATAGGAAGCCAAGGAAGGCCATCGGACGGGAGGGCAGGCTCACTCATATTCAATCTGCTTTTGGGGTGAGAAACTGATTGTAGGGACTTCGTTATAAACTGAGAGACAAATCACGAAGTGATTGTCGAGGTCCTGATAAGAGATGCTGAAGGTAGGCTGGGCCAGGAGGGGCCGTGGAGGTTAAGGGGCTGGGTCCCAAATGGCTGTGTAGTTTCAGTCCTGGACCCAGTGGTGTGAAAATCACATTGGGCCCCTGTGTGTGCATGCCCAAAATCCGAGAGGAGAATGGAGGAGAGGGGATTGAGGCATAGCCATCCTCCTGGTGGGTGATTTCTCACTTTCTCCCTTTTTCTGGCAAGTGCACACACCCTATAGCAAAAATAAAAAATGAAGGTGGGCTGACTCCATGGCCTGGCGGTTAAGGCAGCTGGATCCATACGGTTGATCCCATGGTTCGAGTCAGACCCAACAGTGGGACCGTCCCTGTAGAGCGTGCTTACTCCCTTTCGCTGTCTCTCTGTCCCTCTCTGGTGAATGTAAGTGTCCTCTGGCAAAACTTAAAAAAATGACAAGGAGAGAAATACTAAAGGCTTAGGCTTGAGAGACAGAGATGAAGAGGAATGCGTAATATAAGTTTATTTATTCAGTCAAGAAACACTGAGCACCGACCAAGTGCCAGGCGGAGGTGCTGGAGATTTTTGAGGGAGCAAAAATCAACATGGCCCTTCTGACAGGTGGCGTGGAGGTTAAGGTGCTGGATCCCACATGGTAGACTCTGCCATTTGAATCTCAGACCTGGAGGCTTGAAAATCATACTGATGATGTGTAGTGATTAATTACATTTTACTTAAATTAAAATATATTATTAAAAAGAAAGAAAGAAAGAAAATCACACTGGGCATGTGCGTGTGAGTGCCCAAGTTCATGAGAAGGAAGTGGAGACAGGACCGCAGTGTGGTCATCCCCCGGGGGTGACCTCTCTCTCTCTCTAGAGAGCACATGTGCTCTATAACAAAAACTACGACATGGCCTCTACCCCTGTGGAGCTTTATAATTAACTCATTAAATACTATTATAAACAAAGGTACAGCCACACCATAGCAAACCCATGAAGTGTGCGGTGTTAGGAGGGAAGGTGATGAGGGAGCCGACCCCGTCAGGGAGAGCAAGTGACAAGGGTGTCCCTGAGGACGAAACTGAAGCCAAGGCCTGAGAAGTGGCCGTCAGCAAGGCAGAGGTGGGTTCCAGCCAGGGGAGACAGCACGTGCAAAAGCCGTGCTCCAGCCCAGGGAAGGGCCGGGGCTGGAGCCTAGAATGAGGCAGCGTGATGGCTCTTGGCTTTGGCCATGTTGAATTTGTTGATTTTTTTGAGAGATTTTTGGTATAGGGCCCGTGTACTCACTGAAGAAGCAGAGAAAGATGGAGAGACAGAAAGTGAGAAATCACCCCCCAGGGGGATGGCCATGCCACAGTCCCTTCTCCATTCTCTCTGGATTTGGGGCATGCATGCACACATGCCCAATGTGAATTTTAAGTCACTAGGTTCAAGACTCAAACTCTGGTTGACTACGTGGGAATCCAATGACGTAACCATTATGCCACCTGCTGGTTCACCAAGTTTGGTCTTTTTTTTTTTTTTAAGATTTTTTTTTTCTTTTTTTGGAGAGGTTTTTGCTATAGGGCGCGTGTGCTGGCCAGACAGACAGAGACAGAGAGACAGAAAGCGAGAAATCACCCCCCGGGGGGTGATGGTCACGCCGCAATCCCTTCTCCTCCGTTCTCCTCCCGGGATCTTGGGCACGCATACACACGCGCCTGGCGTGAGTTTAAGCCACCGGGTCCAGGACTCGAACTGCGGTAGACTATGTGGGAGTCCAGCGACATAGCCATTACGCTAACTGCTGGTCCCTTAAAGAATTATTTTATTTAACCTTATTGATTTATTTATTTAAATTTGACCAGAGAGGGACAGAGAGAGAGAAAGAGAGAGAGAGAGAAAAAAAAAAAAATGCAAGAACCAAGCCTCCTAGTCCAGGGCTTGAACTGCGGTCGGCCATGTGCGAGTTCAGTGCCCTTAACCACCATGCCACCTGCACCGAACCCTCCTCCAGTTTGGTCTTCATCGCAGGAGCACTGGGAAGCTACTGAAAGGTTTCGGCTGACGGGTGATGTGGTCTGGAAAGGTCCTGGGGTCTACCAGGGGGGAAGGGGCGGTGGGAAGCCCAGACAGGAGCAGCGTCCTGGGGAGTGGCCTCAGCAGGGGCCCAGCGCCTGGCAAAGACGGCTGGGGCCAACCAACCAGACGTTTACTGGGAGAGGGGACTTTGGAGAAGCCAGCTCCCGCGGGCAGGCCATGTTTGACCTGGCATCGTGTGGACTGCCACTTTTTAGACAGGTCTAGTGCTTGGGGCATGGGTCTGCTCCCTCAGCCTGGGAGGGCAGGAGGAGAGTGTGCAGGAAAGTTCTGGAAGGGAGTAGCTTCAGGAGGAAGCTTGGCTCCCAGGCACAGCGAGACTCTTCCAGAAATCTTAGGGGCAGGTGGGCTTTTCAAGAACTGGCCCTGGCTGCAGGGAGCCTGGTCTCCAGGTCTCATTCCTGGTTTCCTCGCCGGAGACTCAGGAATGTCCGGTCTGTCCCGGCCCGGAGGACTCGGAGGTGGCTGCAGGGGCCGCCCTTCGGGAGAGCCCTCCCTTTCCCAAGCGCTGTCCTTTCCCAGCAGAGCCAGACAAGGCAGGGCCAGGGGACAACAAATGCCCTTCCCTCCTCCCTCCGCCCGCCGCCAACGCTCTGAGCTGCGGCTCTCTCCAGCCCTCCCTCTCCATCACATCGCACCCTTTCCTCGCCAGGACTCCGGCTCCCTAGTGCGGTCCCTCCGGGCTGGGCGGGCCTCTCTCCAAGGAACGTCCGCTCCAACCCCTCCGCCGAGCCGAGCCTCCCGGCGAGCGCGCATCTGGCTCCCCCTGGTGGTCGTCGGGCACACTGGCAAGGCGGATGAGGTCCGGAGCTGCCGGACCCGGAGAACCAGAGAGAGGGCGGTGGCGGTGGCGGTGGCTGGGCTGCGGCTGTCCAGGTGTGCGCTCTTCTCTGGGGTGGGCCGCGACCCCCACAGCTATGGGTAGTTCCTCGGCCCGCCTCTGTGAGCTGCCGGTTAGGGCTAAAGATACAGGCGAGGCTTTGCTTTGTAGAATAGAGTCTTAGTTGCAAGACAGTAAAACAATCCACTCACGCACACGCACACGTACGCACAGGAATCCAGTGTGTAGTTTCCTCAATGGTGATAAACCTAGGTTCAAATCCCTTAGGACACTATTTGCTATCTGTGTTGGTGGCCAAATCAGTTACCTCCACAGTGCCTTGGGATCCAGGCCCCAGAATGAGCAATGAAATCCCAGTTATGGGGCCAGCAGGTGGCGGAGGTTGGGGCAGCTGGATCTCACATGACCAGCTGCACAGTTTGAGTCTCTGTCCTGGAAGCTTTGACAAAACAAAACAAAATCCACACTGGGCATGTGTGCATGTGTACGTGCCCAAAAAATCCTGATAGGAGAATGGAGAAGGGATCGCAGTGTAGCCATCCTCCTCGGGGTAATTTCTCACTTTCCCTCTCTGTCTCTGTCTCTCCAGCGAGCATGCTCACCCTATAGCAAACTAATAAGTAAGTACATAATTTTAAAAATGAAATGAAGGCCCTCTCCCTGCCTGGAGAGGCCGCGGCAGCCCGACACCTCCGGTGTGCTACCAGCCCCCTCCCAACCAGGCCACTTTGGGACAGCCATCTTCAACATGTTCTGATGCCACCAGACATGGAGCACTCATCGGTCCCCAGAACCAGGCCCCGGCCTTCAGGGCGCTCGGAGAAGGGGAAGTGGAAGTGTAATTCCAATACAGCATGGAACGTCAGGGAGAGACCTAGGTGCAGGGTGTTCTGGGAATGGAAAGGAGAAACGTTTGATCCGGGTTCAAGGAGGGAGAGAATGCCAGGAGCGGCTTCCTGTGGAGGGTGGTGCCCGAGAAGGGCTTTGGAGTGAGAGCTGAGACTGGAGAGCCAGCAGGTGGCCTGGCGGTTCCGGCCCAGGACTCCCACACACCCACACAGCTGACTGTGGTCCGAGTCCCAGACCTGGCTGCTTGAAAATCACGCGAGGGGCATGTGCGTGCCCGCCCCAAATCCCAGGAGGACAGTGGAAGAGAAGGAACTGCTGCGTGGCCATCCCTCTGGGGGTGGTTTCTCATTCTCCCTCTCTCTGTCTCTCTCCGGTGAGCACACATGCCCTATGGCAAACCTTAAAGAAAAAGAGAACTGAGACTGGAACGTCTCCCAGGAGGCCCCTGTCACTCAGCTCTGGCCCATGGTTGCCAGGTCGAGCTGGATCTCAGACCCCAGAGCTGCTGGCAGGGCCTAGCACAGGTGGGGTGACAGCAGGGTCCGCCCAGGTGTGGGACAATAAAGGTGTAGCATCTGCAGGGAATTGCCGAATCAAAAGAAAACTGACTAGGGGCTGGCAGGTGGCGTGGTGGTTAAGGGCGCTGGACTCCCACATGGGCGACCACAGTTCGAGTCCCGGACCTGGTGGCTTGCTTTCTCACTTTCTCTCTCTCTGTCTGTCTCTCTCTGTCTTTCTCCCCAAATTAAAATAAATAAGCAAATAAAATAAAGTTAAACAATTCTTTAAAAAGAAAAAGAAAACTGACTAGAAATCAGTTTGCTTTTTTTTTTTTTTTTACACGCCAGAGGGCTCATGAGCTTGCCAGAGAGAGACAGACAGACAGAGGGCGAAAGCACGAGCTTGACAGAGAGAGAGACAGACAGACAGACAGGAGAAAACACCCTCAACAGGGCATGATCGTACACAATCCCTTCTCTTCCATTTCTCCATCCTGTCTGGATCTGGGGCACACGTGTAGACCCATCCAGTATGCTTCTCATGTTTCAGATCGAGGCAGGGATTTGAACCGCAGTTGGCTATGTGGGATCAGGCTCCCTTAACCATCAAGCTATGAAGCCAGCTCCTGGTTTGCTTTATTTACTTATTTTTAATGTTATCTATTTATTTATTTCATGAGCAAGAGAGTGAGAGAGGGAGAGATGCATGCCTCCAACACGGTCTTTACACCCTAACCCCTCCCGGCTCCAGCCGGCCCCAGGCTACAGGTTCTCACGTGTCCTGCATGTTCGGAGAGCTCTCTGGACACGCACCCAGAACCTTCCCCGTTGGTCGTCCTTGCAGAGCTTGTGTGACCACTGAGCCATTGTTTGGCCCACAGTTTGCTTTTATTATCACTTTGCACCTGCAATCTAAATAATGTCAGGTAAAAATGCTTCTGCCAGGCCAGCAGGTGGCATGGTGGTAAAATGCTGGACTCCCATAAGATCAACTGCAGTTCAAGTCCCAGACCTGGCAACTTGCTTTCTCACTTTCCCTCTTTCTCTGTCTCTCTCTGGTGAACTTGCCAGAGAAAGAGAAAGATGGAGAGACAGAGTGAGGAATAAAGCATCTGCCAAAGAAGTGTGGTCTCACCACCTCTCTCCTCTATATCGCCACCCTGCAGAATCTCGCCCATACACATGTACGCATCTGGAGTGTATTCTTTAAAAATAATTTTTAAAATGTATTTATTTTCTTCTTCAACTTTTTTCTTTTTCTTGTTTTGGAGAGGTTTTTGCTATAGGGCACGTGCACTCACCAGAAAGAGACAAAGAGACAGAGAGACAGAAAGCAAGAAATCACCCCTCAGAGGGGATGGCCATGCCGCAATTCCTTCTCCTCCATTCTCCTCTTGGGATCTTGGGCACGCACGCACACGCGCCCGGCGTGAGTTTTAAGCCACCGGGTCCAGGACTCGAACCGCGGTCGATTACATGGGAGTCCAGCGACATAGTCATTACGCTAACTGCTAGTCCCTCCTCTCAGGATCTTGAGCACGCACGCACACGCACCCGGTGTGAGTTTAGGCCCATCTCCAGGACTCAAACCATGGTTGACTACATGGGAGTCCAGCAACATAGCCATTACGCCAACTGCTGGTCCCTCTTCTTCAATTTTTGACCAGAGAGAGAGAAGGAGAGAGTGAGAAAGCAAGCTTCCAGGTTTGGGACTTGAACCACAGTTGGTCATGTGGGAGTCAAGCACCTTACCACCACACCACCTGCCAGCCCTATCTGGTGTGTTTTTCAAGACACTGGGTCTAGGATTTGAACCATAGTCAGTCATGTGGGATTTGATTCCTTTAACCACTAGGCCATAGGTCCAGCCCTATTGTTGAGTTTTAATGACATCTGTGTGAGCATCAGTGTAGCACTAATGTATTACTTACCTTTTAAAAAGCACTGGATTGGGGCTGGCAGGTGGCGAGGTGGTTAAGGGTGCTGGACTCCCACATGGCCGACCGTGGTTTGAGTCCTGGACCTGGCAGCTTACTTTCTCACTTTTTCTTGCTCTCTCATTCTCTCTCTCTGTCCCTCTCTGGTCAAATTAAAAATAAATAAAGTTGAATAAAATGCCTCTTTTAAAATAAAAAAGCATCAAATTCTGGCAGTGGATAGCATAATGGTTAAGTCTCTGGACTCCCACATAGCCTACTGTGGTTCAAGTCCTGGACCTGGCAGCTTAAAACTCATACCAGGCACGTGTGTGTGTGTATGTGTGCCCCAGATCCCGCCCGAGAGGAGAATGGAGAAGGGATTGTGGCGTGGCCATCCCCCCTGGGGGGTGACTTCTCACTTTCTGTCTTTCTATCTCTGTTTCTCCAGTGAGCACAAGTGCCTTATCACAAAAATCTCCTTTAAAAAAAAAAAAGTATTGCATTCTACATAACAGTTAATTGGAGAACTCCCACTCGTGTAGTTGACCTCTGGACATACAGACTCAGGTGTACACATTCATTTTTTTAAAGAATTTTTTAAAGTTTATTTTATTTACTTATTTATTTTAATTTGACCAGAGAGGGATGGGGGAGGGAGGGAGAGAGAGGAAAAACGAGATTCAGGACTTGAACTG